>CM077643.1:187132604-187732604 GCA_039707465.1 Rhabdophis nuchalis | reverse complement strand
ATCTGCTTCAAGATAGCAACCTCTTTTTGTTGGTAGATTAATGGACTACCTCTCTGCACTTTCAGGATTTCTTCTCTGGTTGACCTTCTAACGAATTTCACATGTATCTCTCTAGGTACTTCATTTATCCTGGCATATGCTGAGTTAATTCTGTAGGCTAGGTCAATGTCCCCCCTGATCTCATCCTTAGGTTTATGTAAATAGTCTGCTAAAATTGTGCTCATAAGATCAGGGAGGCATTCACCAGATTCCTCAAAAACATTCTGAAATCTCAAAAAATATGTCATTCTTTCCATATCAATCCTAGACACATGCCCATTTATTTCCACAACTTCATTAGTAACATTTTTAATCTCTCCCTTAGCCCCCACCAGCCCCCCTTCCAATTCTTCGTTCTTCTGTGTGTTTTCCAGCACTTGTTTCCGTGTATCCAATAACTCCTTCTTAAAGTTAATATTTTCTGCCCTCTGGGCCTTAATTTCCTGTACCAAAGTTTGTATAACAGATTCAAGAGAAGCCATCCTTTGTTCTAAACTTGCCAGTGCTGTTTCTTGTGCCATGATTAGTTGTTAAAATCAATGCCACTAAAATGGCGTTTTTTGGGTGGGGCTGGTGAGACAGTTCAGGAGCCAAAAGTTCAGTTCAGGGTTGTAAAGTTGTAAAGTTCAGGAACCAAGAGAGAAACAATTTTCCAACTCAATAAGTATAATAGCGAAGGTACTCCAGAAAAAAAATCACAAATCCAAAAAGAAAAAAAATTTCTTCATTAATATCCAGAGGAAGTCCAAATTGCAAAGAGACGCTGGGAATTTTCCATAAGTGAAATAGTCAGGCAGGGACAAAGAGAAGCCATCATCCACCGCCCAAGCTCAGAGCCCGGAGGAGAGAGTGGTAAAATAGATTGTTTCAGCCAGACCTAGAGACATTGTTGCAAACAACCACAGATCACTTTCCCTTGCTGCAAACAGTCAGGATTAAAGATTTCCGCTTTCTCGCCGCGAGAAGCCATTTCCGAGTGCCGCTTAAGTCCGAGGGGTTTTTTTTAAGAACAAACACCCCCCTCCCAGTCCTTTCAGCCCGGCTGACAGCAGAAAAAAAAGTTTTTAAACACTCACTCTCCCCTCGCAGCTGAAGCCTCGGGAAGCCTTCCGACTCAGCCGTTTAGCCCTCTTCATGATTGCGAATGGCGCCGTCTTCCTTTGGCGAAGGGAGAACCCCCCGCAGCATGTTCTCCTTCACCTAAGCCGCGACAAGGGTCGCTTCCCCCACCGCCGTGGGGGGGAGCGTCCAAGGCGAGCCGGCTTTACGGGAGACCCCCAAAAAAGGGGCGTCTCGCCCCCGGGGGGGGGGCAGAAAAAGCAACAAAACGGCGAGCGAGCGCTAGGCTCGCCTGTCGCCGCTGGAGCCGGAACCGGAAGTCTATTTACATTATTCTTTATGGGGAAAAATTGGTTCTTGTTTTTAGTACTTGTCATTCCTCCCAGAACCAATTAACAATGAGGACCAAGTACTACTATATTGATGAACACCTCTCTTCCCCTTTGAAAATATCAACTATATAGTCTGTCCAAACGCATATTTAGATCTTCAGTTCTGTTTAAAGTTTGTTATTAATATCTGCCACTGTTTTGTTTTGAGTTTCAAACTCACACGAACAGTTGCTAGGTGAAAACAGCAATTTACTCAAGGCTGAGTAGATAAACAGCTCACAAGAAAAGGAATGTAAATCGGCAGTTGTCCTGAATAGTTTTGCTTCCAGCAGGAAGAAAAGTAGTCCAAAGTTCAGAAAACCAGATTTGTCATCCAGTCCAAAGGTCAAAGTTTCAGGGTCTGTTTTACACAAGCAGAATTCACAGAACTCACACACCAGAGCAGCAGATCAGATGGCTGCCTCCAACAGAGAAACTTGTTTCATTGATGCTTTTTAATTGAGGCTGCAACTAGCTATCTTTAATAGGATCATTCTCTCTTTGCTTGGCAAGGCATCTCATTGAGCATCTTTCTATGCTTTCCACTCAACTCAACAGTCTAAGGCAGCGGTTCTCAACCTGTGGGTCGCGACTGGGGTTTGAACGACTCTTTCACGGGGGTCGCCTAAGACCATCAGAAAACACAGATTTTCAATGGTTTTAGGAACCGAGACACCAATTTTATGGTTGTGGGTTACCACAACATGAGGAACTGTATTAAAGGGTCGCAGCATTGGGAAGGTTGAGAACCACTGGTCTAAGGGCATAGGGACCATATCTCATCAATTGACTGCTCCATAGGTTCGAATAGGACCTGTGGGTGATTAGCTTCAGGTGATCCCTGGCTTAGTGTCTCCTGAGGCTGACATTCCACTGATTCAGCTCTAGCAGCTTCTTCAGAGACAAGAGTCCTGGCTCATTACAGCCATTATGAAAAATAGTAACTAAATTAATGGGAAGAGTATTTTCTAACAAATCTCATTCATTTTTGTTTTGCTTCCAGGCTGAGATGAACAGCCAGGTGAATTGACTAGGGTTTATTCTGGGGGGGGGGGGAGAAATTGAATAAGCAGATAAGACAATTTGAGGTCAAATCACCTGATGACCATATGTGGTATGGCAGCTGGTTTAATGAATGGGTTTACCACAATCAATCTGGGCTTGTACCCATGACACTCAAAATTGCAAATTCATTCACATCATTTAAAGCTGAAAAATGCTGCCCTAGTGTTAATTAGTGTATTATATGTGCTCACTACTGTTGATATTTTCAAAGGGGGGGGGGGGGGGGCGGGAGAAGCACTACAGGGACCCTTAGCCTCAGGTGTTATTCCTGTTTTTTCTTACTACCCAGCTATTTGACATATTCAAATAGCTGTTTAACATGGGAGAAACCGCTGCCTTGACAAAACTACTTTTCCCTACCTTCAACAATTACGTTGCAGTAGGGAGCCAACTGTTTTCCTGCCTCTTTGCTTCATTTAATGTATATTCTTGAATCTATCACACTTACCCTAGCCTGCCACCTGGCTATTTATATAGTTAAGAGCGAGAAAAGGGTGGGGGAGATTCTGCCATTTCCCAGCCAGCAGGTAGAGATTATTCTGCATGAGAATCTTTTAGTCTGCAGAGGATATTCTGCAATCCAAGACATTTTCTTGGAATATACGCAGGTCATGTAGGATATTTGGCTGGTTAGGTATCTGATACTCCCCCCACCCCAACTCCCAATACAATTCATAAAATTTACCTGTTTCCCTGAAAATAAGACCTCCCCGGATAATAAGTCCAATCTGGCTGTTGAGCACATGCGCTAAAATAAGCCCTCCGCAAAAATATTGCAACACAGCAGCAGCCATGAGGTGACCATGCTCGCTGCCTCCTGCACCTCAAAAATAATAAGACCTCCACGAAAATAAGGCCAAGCACTTATTTCGGGGGTCAAACACGGTAGAATATTCAGTTCTGTTCTGTAGCAGTTGCAATGGAGGAAACAGTACAATGCTAATTCTTCCTATGAATTCAGGCAGCATTGAGAAGAGTATACATTTTGGGGTTTATTATCTAGGTCCGTGATGGCGAACCTATTGCATGTTTGCCCTAGATGGTACACGGAGCCATTTGTTAGGGCATGCGACGCGTTGCCCAGCTGACTTTGGCCTTCTTTTGAGGCCATTTTTCAGCCATTTTTCAAGGAAGCCTCCAGAGCACCAAAAAATGGCCGTACCAGCAAAACGGAAGTTTGGGAACAGACTTCTGATTTGTTCGTAGGATCATTTTTGCCATCCGGAGCCTTCAGGCTTTCCTGAAGGCTCCAGAGGGTGAGAAACTGCCCTACAGACAAACTGGAAGTCACCATTCCCGAACTTCCCCAGACGTCCGTTTTTCACCCTCCGGAGGCTTCATAAATCCTGAGGGGTGGAAGCTGTTTTCGCCCTCCCCAGGCTTCTAGAAAACCTCTAGAGCCTGGGGAGGGTGAAAAAAACCACACCAAAATCTGGGGAAGCCAACAAATGTTAGCCATCACTGATCTAGGTATTTTAGGTATTGATTCTGAAAAGTTTGTTGAGATAGTATATTTGTTTCAAATGATTTAATTTGCCTTTCAGAACAAATTATTCCCAAAGTAGCTTATGTAATATAATTAAAATAATTACATATAATTTAAATGTAAAAATACAAATATTGGTTTTTTCAGGAATAGTTGACAATGATACCTGGACTTAAACTAATTTGTTCAACTCAACATATCGCCAGGGTATATTCCTGAAGGGGTGTCAAACTCGTGGCATCACATGACATATCACAACTTTTTTCCCCTTTGCTAAACCGGGTGTGATTGTGGCCAGCGTGTGACGCATCCGGCCCACTAGTCACAATTTTTACAGCCCTGCCCTAAAGCTTCCCAAAACTTTGTAAAAGTTCTCCTCAAATTATACTTTCTAATTTCTAGAAGGAGATAATTATTAAATGCATACAAAGAAATGATTTTATTTATTCTTAATTTTAATTATATAGAAATTTAATTAAAATTCTGCTTTTGTTCTAGCCTTACTATCTCTTGTGATATTGAAGTAAAATCTTGGGTCCAGAAATGTTCTGGAATCTGTGCAGTGGGATTTATTTTTTATTTAAGACTTGATTTATTTATTTAAGAAAAGAGCCAGCTATGTATAACTTATAATGACTGAGATATATATTGATATCTATTGGTGGTCATTTAAATAACCTGATCATGAAGTCATAGGTCAAAACTTCCTTTTTACTTTCTCATTGTTATTCATTCTGTTGCATAATTAGGTCTACCTCAGGTCTGGTCTGCAAAAATCCAGACAATCACCAAAGGTAGCAAATATTGCATGCTGAAAGTATATTTAGTACATAAAACAAAGACGTTGCAACTTGGAAGCACAGCCAAATCAAAACCTGCAATTTCTTAAGTTGTTTGTAGTTTCAGCTGAGACAAAATCCAGAAGGGTATAATAGGGTCAATGGTGGCATTGGTCTCCTTTCTCTGTTCCTCCATGGCCATTGTGCTTGCCTTCCTACCAGCACCTTCTTTCTCTTATTCCCTTGACATGTTTACATTCAAGTATTCACCCGCTGCTCGTCCTGTAATCTTCTCAGTGCCTTTCTTCTTTCTTCATAGTTTGCCACACTTGAATTCAGCCAGCCTGCCCCTTCCTCTCCAATCCTCACAACATATTTGTTTCCATTATCTCCTTAAACCGATAACCACATGTGCTGCCCCTGAAGGCCTTATTTTTTTCCCTTGCTGTTCCTATTCCGAAACAGGTCCTGCCTGAAATGTGTTTCAGGTTCATGCTCAGACAAAATATGTGTGGTTTGATGTGACTTGCCAGTTCCTACACTATACTGTATCGTCTATGCTGAGAGCATTTTACACATCCTTACTCGGCTGCCATCTAGGGGTCATTTGGATTTTGCAGCCTGGACCTGTAGCTTTAGTTGGACACCATTAAAAATTTGAGTCATATGGAGTAGGAATATAGTATTCTTTAATAGAGTTTCAGATTATTTTAAATTAAATGGGAAAATGTATTCTGAATATATCCTTCTGGTCTACCATTTAGATATTGTTTGGATGTAGCGGGGAGGTTGTAAAGCAGTATGTGGATTACAAATCCTAACTTACATAAATTAGCACAAATATGAGGGAATAAAACAAGGTTTCTGTTGTCTTGTGGTATACAGTCCGAAATATACTGTGAGCAAGAAGTGCTGCATGTTGCATGGGTGCAACTAATAGTGATAACCTAGACTACATCTTTCCTATTTTATTGTCTTACTAAAACGTTGCGTGTAAGCTTCAATTAAGGTCATGATGAACAGCAGACATCAATGTGTGGTTCATCAGATGATGACCATGAAACATTATAACTTGAAATTAAGAGGAATGTGAACTAATAAATGAAAATTGTGCCTCTCTGAAATCTGAGAGGAAATCGAAAGATGTAAGAGATGCAAATAATGTTTTTGATCCTTGTGGAATGAAGTTCATTAATAGATGTAGGAAATCTGTTTAATTATGAATGAAAGAAAGATTCTGGATTACTATTAAGGTAGGAATCATAACTTGGTGATATATTCTATTCTAGTGGATGGTGATATTATGATGGAAGGACAAAGGGCAGATTTTAAGAGAAAAACCAAAAAAAGTCAAAGAAATAAAAGTGAACATAAGACAAAAATGAATACTATAAATGTTAATATCAAGGCAAAATGATGAAAAGTGAGATATCAATGCTATAACAATGTTAAAAATCATTGAGCTTCAAGGTGTAGGATTTGTAACTGGAGAAATCTTAAAATATGATATGGCTTGTTTATGAAAGGTTCCATAAAAGTGTGTGTTTAATATGCATGAAGACTGCGTTTGTAACTTTGTTGGTTTGGAAAGCGAATGTGTATTTTTATAAATGTGTATTTTTATAAGCAGACAATGCCATTTTGTTTGAGAAGTTGCATTATTTGAACTGAATATTAGATTTTATTTTGCCAAAAGGAGCATGGAGAGATGCCATTTTTCTCATGCCAAAATAAAACAGAGTGATCAGTTGCAATTTATATATAAACGATAAAACACTAGAGCAATTAGTGCAGCTTGTACCTTGATAAAATATTTATTAAAATAGATGGGGAAATTTTAAGAGATAAACATTGTGGTGGAAAGGTAGTGGATAGCATATGGTGTGTTACAAGGAATGCTTATTTCTAGTTTGTTATGTGAAATGAGAGTGGGCATATCAAGAAGAAGCACAACTAAAGTGAATGTAGTGACATTATATACTACACAATTCAATGTGTAATACTACATAGCAAATATGTGAAAGAAGGTGGTAGAATAGGAAAGCAGATGATGAAATCATCAAGAAGATAGGGGTGAGGATTTTAAATAACAAAAGGCAATGTGCAAGATATTATATGGCCATAGGGGTTAGAGCAGTGATGGTTAATCTTTTCGGCACCGAGTGCATGCGTGCACCAGAGCACCGGAACTCAGAAGAGAGCAGCTGGTCGGCGTGCTTGTGTGTCAGACCAGCTGGCCGGCATGCATGTGCGCAACAGAACCCAGAAGAGCAACTGGTGATGGCATGCATGCCACCTCTGGCACACATGCCATAGGTTGGCCATCACGGGGTTAAAGGAAATGGATAAAATAAAGCAAAAAGATAATTCAATTAGCAAATATGAATAATACTATGAGGGAAGAAAGAATTCCAATTGTGATTTATTTATTTATTATTTATTAAATTTATGTGCTGCCCATTTCATTTTGAAGTGACTTTGGGTGGCTTTATGTAACAAAGGAATTGAAATGAAGTTATCTGGCCATAAACATCACACCTCTTCGTTCAATTTATATCTCACTTTTCATAAATACTAACTTTTGGGGTATTAATATGTACTGGAAGTATGTGCTGTGTCTGTCAACTATGAAGTGAATGTGTCTGAAGCCATCTTGTGTTGCCTAATAGTTGCCACGAAGCCTGAGTGGGAGAAGGGAGAGGAGAGTAGATAGGCCAGCTAACAGTCAAAACAAAAAGTTTTCCTGTGGGAACCAAGGTCATCGTAACAGGTGGCTGGTGAAGGAGGAGAGGCGCCTGCCAGCTATATTCATTGGACAATGTGACTGGTGACACCTAGGAGGTGGGAGTTTTACTCTTTTAATTAGGTGAAAACCGCAAGAACCTTTAGAGTGTTGTTTTCACCGGCTGTGCCAATATGATATATCCAATGAACATGTTATTTGAGGAATCTACCTGCCTCAGAGTTCTGCTTTCAAAGGGTGCATTACTCAGAACCCTGACAGTGTCTTTTACTTGTCTTTTGGGGATCTTGTAAACCTCAGACTGAAATGCATATAATTTAATACAGCTAAAATACAGCTTGCCTTTTTTTCCCATTTAGAATGAAGTCACCCTGCTGAGAAATGAAGTGGCACAGCTGAAACAGCTACTTCTGGCTCATAAAGATTGTCCTGTTACAGCCATGCAGAAGAAATCTGGTTATCATAGTGAGTAATATTCCATTTCCCATAGCACTAAGGTTATACCAGTGAAATACCAAGAAGTACCAAGTCAAGAAAACATTAATACTGAAAAATGATGCTGAAATGTTCCACGTGTTTTGGGCAAAATATGTTCAGGGACACGGTAATTCATAGAATTCTTTTTTTTAAAAATCATAAATCCTCTTGATGATGTTATATATTTATATTGAATAGCTGTTATATGAATTGAATATTAATTTTCATCCAAAAGAGTAATATATTGTACTGTTGAAGGGAAAAGAAACATTAATATTTATGAATAAGACAATGTAAAGGTAAAATGTAAGAAACTAAATTGTTGACTTTCTGATTTTTTCAGCACTTCAAAGGTTAATGTATGTCTTATTTGGGGATATAATAAAAAGTCCAGAAAGCAGTCGCTGCAGTAGAATAAATGGGCAATTTTGTCCATTGTACACAAATTTATAACAAATAACTGAGCTGGGAATGCATTAGGCAACATTCATAATATATAACCCTCAGCTTTCGTTTTTATGATTTAGTGATGTTTCAGGGTATTTGTAAATGTGAAGATTGTTTCTGCCATATGTAGCCACTTCATTTTAATTTGCCAGTGTCAGTAATTTAGGCGAATAAAAGAACATTTTGTATTGCATGTGAACAGTTCCTCAGGTGCTTGCGATAAAACTTAATGGCCACCATCTTTACTTGTAGCCATTGTAAGCAATTTCATCAGAATGGGCAATATTTTTTAATTTAAAAGATTCTGGAGATTTAGCAACTCTCTGTGACTGTATATATTTAGCACATTGATTTTGTCAGTTTTGAGGTTATAAATCTCAGTCCTTTTGATCACCAGTCATTTTGACAAGATAGAAAGTGGCATCTTGGAGCAAATTGAAACCATACAAAATATATTTTGAATTTATATTAACAATGATTGTTGCAGGGATGAGGCTATTATAGCTCCCATCTGACAAAACAATATTATTTCATATATTTAGGCTGCTATAGGATAGCTTCCTGTATGCCTAGTTTGCTGAATGAGCTTAGGTGTCTTGAATATTAATGTAAAAAAAGCTTTTTCACCTCTGGCATATTTACCTATCTCAGAGACATTAGTATATATTATTTTTCTCATTGTCAACAGTGAAAATAGCATTAAAATAGCATTGTCACTCAAAAAGAAATAGTTATCAGACTATAACCAGACTATACAAATGCAAATAAAATGTAAAAATTTGGCACATGCCATTAAGATGTATAGTACATATAACCTACATCCATATCAAAGTGACTAAATTATAATTTAAAAATTGAACACAAACTACACAATTCACTTAAGCCTTGAAGAACCCAAAAGATACCATGGCAGAAACATCACAAAATGTTGCTACCTCTTCTTCCCTATATTCTATACAATAACATGCCCCAAAATCCATTCTAAGGATTTGAAGAGACTTCTGTATTAGATAGAAATATGGGAGTCAGTGAAAATAAATGTTCTCGTCTTATTAGCTGAAGGCATCAACATTTGCTCCAAGGATGAAATTACACAATAGAAATCTACCTTTTGTGTTTAATACTTTTTTCAGATGCTACATAGTTCTTTGGGCATTTTAAAATGTGTATGTTCAACAATGTCTTTAAATGTCATAAAGTAACCAAAATTTAAAAAGGTGTAGTCAATTGAGCTGCTGTATCTTAAAGACTTATAAATGTTCCAATAAAAATCTCTTTCCTATTTTCTGAATTTGAAATTAATATTTAAACTGTATTAGTTCTACACACTCCTGTAGTCAAATGTCTCTGTTAATTATTTTTTTGTGTTTATTTCTATATCATGTAAAATTAGCATTGTTTATTTCATCCAGTAAATTAGGTCCAGTTCTCCAACATGGAGTCTGGCACAAAGTGGAAGCTTTTCTGCAAAATCCATATCTGTTTATTAGCCATGTAAATTCCAGCTTCAAAAACTTACTAAGTTTCAGATTGAAATTTTTATTTTAATATTTATATATATTCTCCATATAGTCATATTTCTATTCACAACATATAATTCTATGTATTACCAGGAATGCACACAAACTAGAAAAATGTGTAAAGCTGTATATTCATTCCAGAATATTATATGTAGTTGTTGACAACCAGGGATGTGTTTTTGCCTTCGCTAGCTTCATCATAGTATTGGTACTATAAACCTATCTTTATTCTGAATAAAAAGGTAAATATTTTAGAAATAGCAGGTAAAATAGTATATTTACTGTATAAGTTACTTGGTAAATTCAAAGTCAGTTGGAGTGAATTGTGCCTAAGATAAATAAAATAATAAAACTTATAAATGCTTGATTAGGCATCTATATAGCATTGAAAACTATAGTTATAGTTAGAACAAAAGGAATAGGCTAATGTAGGGGTATCAAACTCGATTTTATTGAGGGCCGCATCAGAGTTGTGTTTGACCTCAGGGGGCCAGGGTGGGCGTGGCCAACTCAATATCACTCATGTCAGGGGGCACCTATGGTGGCCCAAGCACTCTATCAGAGAAAAGGGGGTTCCGAACTCTGTTTTTGGCTATGATGGCCTCCTGCAACCCTCTGCCAACAAAAACGGAGCTCGGGAGAGCTGCCCGTGGCCCTCCCAAGCTCCATTTTTGCTAGCAGAGGCACCATAGGCCAGTCTTTCACTGCTTCCAGGGCAGCCCCATGGGCCAGACCTAAGCATCACGTGGGCCGGATCCAGCCCCCAGCCCTTGAGTTTGACACCCCTAGACTAATGTAATAGGTGTTTTTTTTTAATAAAGACACACAATCACTAAATAGAACTTTGTTACAGGTATGATGATTAACATTTTTGAAACAGTCGATGAAATTCAGTGTTGAGTGGAAATTTGCTCACAAACTGCAGTTTTCTTTCCCTCTCCCGGTATAAGCCACTTCACGTACTTCGAAATATTCTTCATTTTCTAGGACAGATTTTTAGAGGGAGGAAAGAAATGGCCTTACTCCCCAGTGCATTAATGGAAGGCAGTTCTACCAGCAACAAAGCTGTGTTGGGTGCTACTGGGAGTACACTCTCCAAATCATTGTTTGAATTTGACAGACCTGTGTTAGCTGCCCTCATTAGTTTCCTATGCCAGTTGTTTTCTTCATTGGAGGATTTCACGTCTTGAAAGGAAGTAGAGAAGAAAAAGGCAAAAGATATTAAATAGTTATTTTTTATTTATTAAAATAAAATATTTCTTCGCAATATATATGACTAGCAGCTAATCTTTTGTGTGACTGACACTAGATATTAAACTTAGAGGGGGGGGGTAGAATTTTGATTAGCCTGCTTCACAAGGAGATGCATAGGTGTGATTGGCCCATTAAGGCCTTTCATATTAATACCTATCTCCCCTTTGATTTCCAGTTAGTGTAAGAGCAGGAGTACGAGGAGTGAAGCAAATCATAATCAAACCTGCTTTTCTCAAAAATGAAGGGATCACATTGTTTCATGAAGTACCATATTTTCGGACTATAAGACACACCTAGATTTAGAGGAGGAAAACAAGAAAAAAATAGCTTTTGGCCTCAACGCGCCCGATTTTCACCCTCCCTGGCCTCTAGAAGGCCAAAAATAGGCCTGTTTTTGGAGGAAATGGGATGTGTGGCGCACTGCAGAGTGCTGCTGGAGAGGGGGGAAACACGACGCACAGATAGTTTGGGAGGCCAGAACCAGGCCTGTATTCGGTCTATAAGACGCACCAAAATTTTCACCCACTTGGGGGGGGGGGGGCGGGGGAGAGTGCATCTTATACTCCAAAAACTACGGTAGCTTTAAGTGCTTGAGGATCTGTACTGCCTGTTAAAAAATTTAAAAAATTTGTGTTAGAATTTTCAACCTGTAGTTCTTTGGATATAACATGATGCAAGTTTCATGATCAAAGAATAGAAATGCTGTTCTTCTCTTTTCAGCAACAGATAAAGATGACAGTTCCGAAGACATTTCCGTGCCAAGTAGTCCTCACACCGAAGCTATTCAGCATAGTTCCGTCAGCACTTCTAATGGAGTAAGCTCCACCTCCAAGGCAGAAGCAGTGGCTACATCAGTTCTCAGCCAGATGCCTGACCAGAGTACAGAGCCCGTGCTGTCGCAGATTGTCATGGCTCCTCCGTCCCAATCACAGCCTTCAGGAAGTTGATCAAAAACTTAACTTTGTTTTTAGATATTCCTTAGCAGCTTCAAAGGGAAACCAAGGAAATAGCCTTCACCTAGGAAACATCTGTAGCTTAATAATTACTCATCTGTAAAATACAAACTTGAATTTGGCTTTGGAAGTTGGCAAACAGGAATTGCACAGCCGGTTTTAGTCTCTTTGTAGTCACTTTGGTTCCTAACTAGGATGGCTTGTTATTTTCAGTGCTTGTCATGTAAAAGTGTTGGTACAGTTGAAATGTACTCCTCTTTCATTTGATGGTATTCCAAAAATAATAATGAAGACCAGTCACTAAATACTCATCCCAAAACTGTGATCATAATCTTATAATATTTTATACCAAAGTTCTACATAGATTCCTTTGTAAAGTCGACAAGATCATAAAGCACTAGGCAAGGGGGGAAAAGACCAGAACGGTAAATTTGCTTTTAGTCTTTTTGCCTTTGTATTGTTTTGCACATTATGAGAAGAAAACATTGGGAGATATATTTGATTATATTGTGTAGCATTATTATTATTTTGGCTTTTTAACTTTGGATGTTTTTTTAAATAATTTTGTTCGACAGGGCCAGTACAGTATATGACATACAGTACTTTTATGCACATACATAATCTTGATCAGGGTCATTTTAGCTAGATTTTCTTTTTAATTGATACCAGTTTAGCTAACACTTCCATTTTAAAATCAGGACTTTCATTTCTGACATGGAAGTAAATTCTGCAGCTGTCCATTTACAAAAATCAAAGAAGACAATGGACAGATGTTAACAGGGTTGAAAAATGGAACTGTTTTTCAAAATCGTAACTTGATATTTTGTGGTTTCTTGACTCTTAAAGTGAGAAGCTTTTGTGCATTCTACTATGGTATGGGTGCCAGAAAAGCTTAAATTCCCTCATCAAACAACTCAAGATTTCTTTCTTTTTTGGTTATTGTCTTGTAGTTGCAAGGTAACTTGACTTTGTTCTTGTGTAGGCACTGTCATGTTTTAGTAGAGAAATTTTGATACCTGGATGCGGGGAAATTAATGATTTACCATACCTTGGAAACAATTACAGTATGTGTGTGTGTGTGCGCGTGCGCAGTATGCATTTATGAGTGTGCATGTAGATACATGATTGAAATAGAGAATGATTCAGTACTTAATGCCAGCAGTCTGTGCTTGAATGTTTAAAGATGCCTTCAATGTGATGCTGGCTTGAATAGGTGTTTGCAATTTTGAATTGTAATTTACTGTGTGAACTTGGATAATTAACATTCCATGATGTAGTTTCTGATGAGATGGTGTAGGTACAGTTCATCTCATTATCCAATCATCTGTACGATACAGAGGTTTGTTTTTTAATGTGCCATTATCTATTTTAATTCTGAATTTACTTTAAAAACCATTAAAGTATACCATTTTATTAAATTGTTAAATTTCAAAATATAGGTCTGTGCATTCACATCAGTAAAACTTTGTAGAACAATGAAGTAAATTAAACAATGCAATATCTGGCAGTAAAAAAAACACCAGGAGAAACCCATTATGTATATACCAAGCATTTATTGCATTTATTGTGGGTTGTGTGACTTGTTTCACCTATGCTTTGTTTTAACCTGGGGTGCCATCAAGCTGTGAAGTCAAAATTTTAAGTGGTGGCAATGACAGAAAACAACTTTATGGTGTACAACCAAACTTGAACAGAAACTGGATGCAGTCATTAAATTATGTATATATCATTTCAGTGCTTTTAAGTCTGCAAATAAGAATTGAAATATTTTGGGTATTAAAACTACAAGGAACAGGTGTTTGCATAGTTTGCAAAGAAGTACTCTTAATTGCCTTTGCTTTATCAGGTTGTTTTAAAAGAACTGTAATACTGAAAGCAAGCTTAAAGAATTTAAAACCCAGAACAAAAACAAGAGTCTCCATCAGCAAATACGAATTCTGAAAGAAACCTCCACAGAAGATTGCTTTGATATAATTCTAGCCATGCCGAGGTGCGGATTGCCCCCAGTTGAAAGCAATGCATCGTTGATAGGTGGCATTTATGTTCTTGTGAACACCTGATGTATGCACCTGCTTTGTGCTTCCTCCAATTTAGGCACAATGTAAAAAGCAAGGGATCTGGACTCATATCCCTATCTGAATTGGAGCGATTACTCTCTCATTGTGAATTCCATGAACTAGGTAAGAATAATTTGGTTGTGTTTGCTCTGCTAAATATGATGGGCTGTGCTGTACTCTACTATCTTCATTTCTGTTCTCAAGCAGCTCACGGAATTAAATGGTAATGCCTCAGTAACTATGCCTGGAGCAATATAAGCCAATCTTATTTTAAAACCTTATTTAATGTAACACGGTGTTTTTAGTAACAGAAGTGTTGCTGTTGTAAATCTAAGTACGTGTGAGGCGATAATGTAAAATGATTTTAATGGAGGGGTTAGTGAAAATCCTATCAATGTTCAACAAAACAGTTGTACAACCATAGATTCCGTTTTAAACTGTATGTCACTACTTCTGTACTTTGCATTTGCGTTCCATGAATTTGACATGTTTCACAAACTGTACTGTTTTCTTCACTGTGCAGTTTGCATGAGTAAATCATCAAGAGAATAAAATTTATCTTTAAATTGTATCTGCTGTCTTGCATTTATGATATGAGATTTCCTGACCAAGTCCTGCCGTTTCTCTACAAAACGGCAGAGTGCCAGAGAATAGGATTCGTTTCCTGCATAATTTTGACTGAAGCCATCCTGCTGTTAACATGCCGAGATAACCTTCAAATCCTGAGCTGGCATATCTATGAGATTGTGCTATTAGGATATTGATACTGAAAACAGCAGTACTGAAATTACAACTGTTCCCATGATTCAGAGCCTGGAGAAAGGAAGTGATCATACCAATTTTTAAACAGCCATAATTCCATTCAGACTAAAAGAATTACAGGGATTTAAACTTTTGCATATTAGATACAAATAATGTGCTAAGTAGGAAGAGAGATACACAGATACACAGTGATTTATTTTTGTAAATAGAAATTAAAAATCTTGAAATGCAAAATTATCATCACATCTACCATTGATACACATTTAAGCTCTTGCAAATTATAAATTCTCTTTAAGCATAGCAAAGATTCTAATGTTACACACGACAGTAAAAAAAAATACTGAACAAATTTGCATTTATTCAGATTTTAACATAAATTGAAGTTTAATTAATAACATTCTGTTTGCATGGAATTTCAAGATACCACACATTTAACTCTATAAATTAAAGCTGATAATAAGGCCTGTCCTCAAAGTTATGACCATACAGATAGTCCTCAGTTTACAATTCTGTTTTATTTAAAAGTGGTTCAAAACTACAACAGCCTTCGAAAAAGTGACTTACAACCCGTCTTAAAAGTTATATGGTTTCTAGCGTTGCATATAATCATTGCAGCAAGATTGGCATTTGCCCAGGAGTGGAAAAGTGAACAAATACCGACGGATAGGGCAGTAATAAACAAAATCAATGAGTGCGCAGAATCGGACAGATTAACAAAATTATTTAAAGGGAAAAAGGATTCAGAATTCTATAATTCATGGAAGAGGTGGCATAATTGGATACGGAAACGATGGAATAGCAATGACTGAAGCAATAATACATGCTTAATTTGGATATTGGTGAACTATATTAATAAGAAATTTAATGAATAAGAACTGATGAAGTAGTAGGTAGTTTATCTAGATGGGTTGTATATAGTGTAAATGCTGGGGTTAAATATTATGCCTACTATTAGGATTTTAATGTTAGTTTTGGTTACTTATATGTTTTTTTCACATTGTTGACAGCAAATATGTTTAAAATTATGTTTGTTTTTTTACAAGAATAAATAAAAATAAAATTAAAAAAAGTTATGGCCCATCACACTTCCCATTTTTACATGACTGCGTTTACAAAGATTGCAGCATCGTGTGGTCACATGATTTGTAACTTTCTCAGCTGCTTCCAACAAGCAGAAGTCAATTGGGGAAGTTGGATTCATTTGTGCCACTCTCATAGCATCCGCAGATAACCGCCCTGCCGCCCTGTTTAGGGTGACCCGCTCCCTCTTACAACAGAGGGTGTGGGAAGCCCCATTACAGGGTAGAGCAGAGGAATTTGTGATTTATCTGCAGGAGAAAATCGCTCAGATCCAGAACGAGCTAGTCTCCATTGATGGCCCAGTGGGATTGCACGAGGCGGGCCTTGGTTGGGAGGAGTTTGACTCTGTTACTTCCGAGGATATGGACAGGTTACGTGGGCGACTGCGAGCCACCACATGTTTATTGGACCCGTGTCCTTCCTGGTTTGTACTGGCATCCTGGGAGGTGACACGAGGCTGGCTCCAGGAGGTTGTCAACGCTTCTCTGAGTGAGGGTTTCTTGCCTGCCTCTCTTAAAGAGGCCATGGTGAGGCCCCTCCTGAAGAAGCCCTCTCTGGATCTTTATTAGCCAACTATCGTCCCGTCTCCAACCTTCCCTTCCTGGCGAAGGTTGTTGAGAGTGTGGTGGCACAACAGTTTCCCCGTCACTTGGAGGAAGTTGATTATCTAGACCCGCGCCAGTCCGGCTTCCGGCCCGGGCACAGCACCGAGACGGCATTGGTCGCGTTGGTAGATGATCTCTGGAGGGCCAGAGATGGGGGTTGTTCCTCCATCCTGGTCCTATTAGACCTCTCAGCGGCTTTTGATACCATCGACCATGGTATCTTATTGCATCGGCTGGAGGGGTTGGGGGTGGGAGGCACCGTTTTACGGTGGTTCTCCTCCTACCTCTCCGGTTGGTCGCAATTTGTGTTGACAGGAGGGCAGAGGTCGACCTCTAGGCTCCTCACTTGTGGGGTGCCTCAGGGGTCGGTCCTCTCGCCACTCCTGTTCAACACATATATGAAGCCGCTGGGTGAGATCATCCGTGGTTTTGGGGTAGAGTACCACCTCTACGCTGACGACACGCAGCTGTATATATCTACCCCAAACCACCCCAACGATGCCGTAGCGGTGATGTGTCAGTGCCTGGAAGCCGTGCGGGCCTGGATGGGAAGTAACAGACTCAGACTCAACCCGTCTAAGACCGAGTGGCTGTGGTTTCCGGCATCCCGGTACAACCAGTTGACTCCATCACTGGCCATAGGGGACGATCACCTTACCCCTGTGGATGGGGCACGCAACTTGGGCGTCCTCCTTGATGCCCGGCTGTCCATGGAAGATCAAGTGACAGCCGTGGCCAGGAGGGCGTTTTACCAGGTTCGCCTGGTCCGCCAGTTGCGTCCCCTATTGGATCGGGGTGCCCTTTGCACAGTCACTCATGCCCTCGTGACATCCCGGCTGGACTATTGCAACTCTCTCTACATGGGGCTCCCCTTGAGGTGCACCCGAAGGCTTCAGCTAGTCCAGAATGCAGCCGCGCGGGCAGTTATGGGAGCCTCTAGGTTCTCCCATGTAACACCGCTCCTGCGCGAGCTGCACTGGCTGCCTGTCGTCTTTCGGGTGCGCTTCAAGGTGTTAGTTACCATCTTTAAAGCTCTCCATGGCACGGGACCTAGCTATCTGCGGGATCGCATTCTGCCTCATACATCCCTGTGACCGATTCGCTCCCACAGAGAGGGACTTCTCCGGGTGCCGTCCACTAGGCTGTGCCAGCGGGCGACGTCCAGGGGAAGGGCCTTCTCTGTGGCGGGCCCGACCCTCTGGAACGACCTTCCCCCCGAAATCAGAACGACCACTGACCTTCGCTCCTTCCGACAGCTTTTAAAAACTCATTTCTTCCGTTTGGCTGGCCTAGGGTAATTTTAATTAGTTATGGTGTTAACGGGTTTTAGGGACAGTTTTTAGTTTTTATAGATGTTTTTAGCGCAGGATATGTTTAATTGTGTTTTTAAATTTTGTACTCTGTGTTTATTGTTTTTTAATTCTCCTGTGCCCCGCCTTGAGTCCCTCTGGGGAGAGAGAGCGGGTTAGAAATAAAATTTTTTTATTATTATTATTATTTATCGACCATGGGTTTTGCTTAACAACTGCAGTAAAAAAAAAAGTCATAAGATTGGGTCTGGTCATGTAGTGACTTGTTTAATGCAACCGAAATTCTGGTCCTAATTGTCATAAATGACGACTACCTGTAATAGCACAAAAAACCTAAATCATCCTATTGGATTTCTAATTTTTTTTATTTTATTCGAATTTATATCCCGCCCTTCTCCAGAAGGACCTAGGGCGGTGCACAGGAATTAAAAACATACAAATATAACAATATAAAATTTAAAAAGATATTAAACTCCCACCCTGTGCTAAAATCAATTAAAATCCCCAATTTAAAACTGTCTAAAAGCAGTCACAGCAGAAGGTTACGCTAGGCCGGCTTGATGGAAAAGGTGTGTCTTTATAGACACTGGCGGAAGAGGCGGAGGTCAGAGATGGTGCGTAGTTCAGGGGGTAAGTCGTTTCAAAGGGTAGGGCCCGCCACAGAGAAGGCCCTTCCCCTGGGTGTCGCCAACCGGCATTGCCCGGCCGACGGCACCCAGAGAAGGCCCTCTCTGTGGGAGCGGATTGGACGAAGGGATGTATGGGGCAGGAGACGGTCTCGCATATAACTAGGTCCCGAGCCATGGAGCGCTTTAAAGATGGTCGTCAAGACCTTGAAGCGCACCCAAAAGGGTAGCCTGTGCAGCTCGCGCAGGAGCGGTGTTATGCGGGAGTATCTGGGGGCTCCCGTAATCACCCGCCTGATGCGCCAATTGCGCCCCTTACTGGACCGGGCTGCCCTTCGCACAGTCACTCAAGCACTCGTGACATCCCGACTTGACTACTGTAATGCTCTCTACATGGGGCTTCCCTTGAGGTGCACTTGAAAGCTATAGCTAGTCCAGAATGCAGCACCCGCGCGGCTGCATTCTGGACTAGCTATAGCTTTCAAGTGCACCTCAAGGGAAGCCCCATGTAGAGAGCATTACAGTAGTCAAGTCGGGATGTCACGAGTGCTTGAGTGACTGTGCGAAGGGCAGCCCGGTCCAGTAAGGGGCGCAATTGGCGCATCAGGCGTACCTGATGGATAACTCGTTTTTTTGAACACAAAATATATTATCAAAGTATCTGTAAGAAATAGTTCTGTAAAGTGCTCAAAACTGAAGCATGTACAGGTAGTCCTTGACTCGCAACAGTTCGTTTAGTTTGAAGAGCCATAGTGACACAATGGTATTACAGCCTACTGCTGACTGCCATGGGTTCGATCCTGACTGGCTTAAGGTTGACTTAACCTTCTATCCTTCCAAGGTCAGTAAAATGAAGACCCAAATTGTTTGGGGCAGTATGCTGGCTCTATAAACCACTTAGAGAGGGCTATAAAGCACTGTAAAGCGGTATATAAATCTAAATGCTATTGCTATTGCTACAGCACTGAAAAAAGTGATTTATGACTGTTTTTCACACTTCAGACTGTTATATCATCTCCCTGGTCACATTTTTCAGACCATCACAAAATTCAGACGCTTGGGAACCAACTTATATTTATGGCAGTTGCATCATCCCGAGATCATGTGATCACCTTAGGCAACCTTCTGACAAACCAAAGTCAATGGGGAAGCCAGATTTACTTAACCACGAAGGTTGTTCTAACTTAACAACTGCATTGATTCACTTAACATCTGTGGCAAGAAAAGTTATAAAATGGAGCGAAACACATAACAAATGTCTTGCTTAGCAACATAAATGTTTAACTTCATTGTGGTCGTAAATTGAGGACTACTTGTATTTTGCATGAAGTATAAACTAGGATTAGTGTAAAAGACTATTGCCCTTGGAATGCAGAATACCGGAAGGCAATTCAGTTATCCAACAAGTACAATATTTTACCCATCATTTTACGTTTTAAGTTTTTCTTTTTTTATGGATACTTTGAAGAAAATACATAAACAAATATGAAAAAGAACAAAAAACATTAGATATAAAAATGGTTTCCAGTTTGAGTTGAATCAAAGTTACAATACATATCAATTTCAATTTCATATCAAAGCACATAGCTTCAACTTGGTTGTCCATTTTTCCACTGAAAGGATCAGGAAATTGTTCCAGTAAGAAGCATTTAAGGGTAGTATCCTTGTAGCAGTTATATACACAACTAATTCAGGGGATATATAGTTTCATGAAGTTTAATAAAACTACAAATTGAAATAAAATGCAGCTTTTAAGACTTGTTTCATACTAGAATGAATCGTTTTCTTGAATCGTATTATAGTTTTTCCACCAAATATGAAAAAAATGATCCAAGCTGATCATTGAAAATGAATTGTCAAGTTTAGAAATCAAACCTGGATGACAATTGTCAATGAATCTATTTTATTGTGTAATATTTTACCGATTCACAGCGGTCTATAAATATGGCCCAACGTATCTTCAAATTCAATCTAATATCTCATTGCTTATTTACACTATTCTATGTATGCTACGTATTTGAAAATACTGAATACCTATCTCTGTCTTATTAATAATTAAATCTAGCAACCATAACAAATTGATAATTTCTTAATTTTGCGAGTATGAAGGCTTTTTTTTTTTTGCTGAGCCATGCCTGTATAGTTTTTATTTGCTGGGGTTTGTACTACATGTGGCTCCATTCCACACCTGCCCTGTTCTGTTATTAAACACTTTACTTAAGCATTTCTTTCAAAAATTGAATTGTTTCCAAATAACCCTTCTTCAACTATAGAAAGAGCTATCTTTCCATTTCTTTCCCTTTGTTGTTAATCATCTGGCATGCAACTTTTTAAAATGTCTTAATTTTAGAGTGACAAGCAAAATGCCTGAAGAATGAATGAGCAAAGCACCCACTGTATCAGACTTTCTGTTTAAGAAACATTACATAAACTAGACATAAAAAGTGCTTTCAGGTTTAAAAAGAGATGGTTTCCAAGTATGCATTTGTAATATTGGACAATTTAGCTAAATGAGAGGAACCACAGAGTTTCCCATTATAGATAAGCAATCTTGTGTGTTAGTATGAGAAAATTGTTACATTTCTCATTTAACAATAGATGTGATGGTAGTCTCTTGAGAAAATGTTAGTTAAATGACTCTGAAAACTTAAATATTTTGTATGGTTTGTTAGTCTTCAATTTTCCCCTGAGAAAGTCAGATGATTGCTTTGGTTTCTACTCAATAATACGAATTGTGATTGCAGTATGTTTAAAATAAGAACAAATTGTATTATTTAATTCTAGTTAAATCAGTGAAATGTAATGTTGCTTTTGTACATTGCCTAATGTCAATTTGAGGCTTTACACAAAATTGGTTAAAAAAAAAAATCAAAGATGAAACTCAAGATCTGAAAGAAGCCAAAGAATATAAAGTCTTGCAAATTTTGTAAGCAATAATACCAGCTTTAAAAATAATGTTTCTAATAATAATAAATGTTTAAGTGGCATCAGAAGAAACATTGGATGATTAAATATTAAAGCCGCCCAGAGTCCTTTGATAGTGAAATGACAGCATTATAAATTTAATAAATAAAAATATTTTTTTAAATAGCTCTTTCTCATTTACATGAAAATATGAATTTCAGTCAATAAACTTTTTATTTTAAATTAAAATAAAAAAAGATCAATATTTGTACCACTTGAAAAAAAGATTATCTTATGATATATAGCTGGATTTGAGCAATAATTATTTCCAGTCAAAATAGTTTATCATTCGGAGTAGCTCAACCCCATTCTGAGGTTCAGTTTTGTTTTGTTTTTGTCACCACAAATAGATATGCACCATGGGGGAAAAAACCCTTTGCTCTTATGAGACAGAACTCTTGGTCATCTAGAAAAAAAATATCAATCCCAGAATTCTGATTTTGGGTGATGATTTGTCAGGAGGTGCTACCAACTGCTTTCTTTATCTGTTCTATACTTTGAATCCTGTTTGCTACCCAGAGTCATGGGGGCAGATGAGTAGCTGTGTAAATCAATAAAATAAATTAAACCTGTACAGACAGCACCTTTTACCAGCCTAATTCCTGAAACCAGATAGGGTTCAGTGGATGGGTTAGCATCATTTATACTGCTTTTTTTACCAGTTCCAGGGCCAAAGGAATGTCCTAAATTTGAACTAATGACTAAAGTACGTGACATATTCCATTAATCTCCCCAAGCTCCTTGGTATAACATACTAAAAAAGTAAATCTCTTGAGGATCTTTCATAATATCAACAATATTGTGTTAATACTGATGATATATAGGAGAACCATTTCACTGTGAGTCTAGTTTTAGACTGATACTAATGTTGCTGCAAATTACGACAGCATTGATACAATATTGCTTAAATAAGAAAGGAAATCACCCTGGGAAGGCATCAAATAGCAGTCTTAAACTCATTGTGTTAATGGATGTTATTAAGCATGGAAGAAACTATATTTTTTTTATGATTAGGGTCTTGGTGTTCTATACTTGTGATGATAAACCTATGACACGCGTGTCATTTTTGGCGGCACACCTAGAGGCCACACAGTATTTGCAACGTTAATTAGGCAGTGGGTTCTGCCCTTTAAAATTGACATAGTATGTATTGCATTGCTTGGATGCCCCTGTAAAACGTTAGACTTCTGCCCCAATAAGTTTGCAACTTAAAAATTAAGAATTTAAATCTTCAAGTCAAGTTCACGTCCTGATGACTTCATGGTCACATTTGTGTAGGTTTCTTCACAACACTATATAAATGCCAGTGTCTTCTTCTTAAGGTGACCAGACGTCCCGCTTTCGGCAGGACAGTCCCGCTTTTCAAGTCCCGCTGTCCTGCGTCCCGCTGCCTATTAAAAATGTCCCAATTTTTGCCTGGAGCGGTGGTGGGGGGTGGGCGGCGGCCGCTCTGCACACGCTCAGAGGTGGCCTGCGGCCAGGGCAG
The DNA here is from genome assembly GCA_039707465.1 of Rhabdophis nuchalis. Classification (NCBI taxonomy): domain Eukaryota; kingdom Metazoa; phylum Chordata; class Lepidosauria; order Squamata; family Natricidae; genus Rhabdophis; species Rhabdophis nuchalis. The sequence goes on along the minus strand of CM077643.1, from coordinate 187,709,521 downwards.
CGGCGCAGGCAGGAAGCGGCGGCCAAAGCGGGCTGAGGGAGGAACAAGCGAGAAGCCAGCAGGCGGAGGAGGAGGATAATAATAATAATAATAATAATAATAATAATAATAATAATAATAATAATAATAATAATAATAATAATAATAATAATAATATCTTTATTTATATACCGCCTCCTCTCCCCAAAGGGACTCGGAGCGGTGCACAGGGAAAATTAAAAATACCAATATAAAATACATAAATAGATAAATAAAATACGAATTAAACCAAATTATCCCTGCGCTAAAATCACCCTATCTTAAAATACACTAAAATCCCCTAAAACCCTATTAAAAGACGGGAGACTAACCTAAGCCGGCCAAGCGAAAAAAGTGTGTTTTTAATTTTTGACGGAAGGAGCGGAGGTCCGTGGTTGTTCTGATCTCGGGGGGAAGGTCGTTCCAGAGGGCTGGGCCCGCCACAGAGAAGGCCCTTCCCCTGGGCGTCGCCCGCTGGCATTGCCTAGTGGACGGCACCCGGAGAAGTCCCTCTCTGTGGGAGCGAATCGGCCGCAGGGATGTATGAGGCAGGATCCGATCCCGCAGATAACTAGGTCCCATGCCATTGAGCGCTTTAAAGATGGTAACTAACACCTTGAAGCGCACCCGAAAGACGACAGGCAGCCAGTGCAGCTCGCGCAAGAGCGGTGTTATGTGGGTAAACCTTGAGGTTCCCATTATTGCTCGCGCGGCTGCATTCTGGACAAGCTGAAGTCTTCGGGTGCACCTCAAGGGGAGCCCCATGTAGAGAGAATTGCAGTAGTCCAGTCGGGATGTCACGAGGGCATGAGTGACTGTGCAAAGGGCATCCCGATCCAATAGGGGACGCAACTGGCGTACCAGGCGAACCTGGTAAAACCCCCTCCTGGCCACGGCTGTCACTTGATCTTCCATGGACAGCCGGGTATCCAGGAGGACGCCCAAGTTGCGTGCCCCATCCACAGGGGTGAGGTGTTCGTCCCCTATGGCCAGTGATGGAGTCAACTGGTTGTACCGGGATGCCGGAAACCACAGCCACTCGGTCTTGGACAGGTTGAGTCTGAGTCTGTTACTTCCCATCCAGGCCCGCACGGCTTCAAGGCACCGGCACATCACCGCTACGGCATCGTTGGGGTGGTTTGGGGTAGATATATACAGCTGCGTGTCGTCAGCATAGAGGTGGTACTCTACCCCAAAACCACGGATGATCTCGCCCAGCGGCTTCATATATGTGTTGAACAGGAGAGGAGAGAGGACCGACCCCTGAGGCACCCCACATGTGAGGGGCCTCGGGGTCGACCTCTGCTCTCCTGCCAACACAAATTGCGATCGACCGGAGAGGTAGGAGGAGAACCACCATAATACGGTGCCCCTCACCCCCAACCCCTCCAGCCGATGCAATAGGATACCATGGTCGATGGTATCAAAAGCCTCTGAGAGGTCTAATAGGACCAGGATGGAGGAGCAACCCCCATCTCTGGCCCTCCAGAGATCATGTACCAACACGACCAATGCCGTCTCGGTGCTGTGCCCGGGCCGGAAGCCGGACTGGCGTGGGTCCAGATAATCAATTTCCTCCAAGTGACGGGGAAACTGTTGTGCCACCACACTCTCTACAACCTTCGCCAGAAAGTGAAGGTTGGAGACCGGACAGTAGTTAACCAATAATGCTGGGTCCAGAGAGGGCTTCTTCAGGAGGGGCCTCACCATAGCCTCTTTAAGGGAGGCGGGCAAAAAACCCTCACTCAGAGAAGCGTTGACAACCTCCTGGAGCCAGCCTCGTGTCACCTCCCAGGATGCCAGTACAAGCCAGGAGGGACAAGGGTCCAATAAACACGTGGTGGCACGCAGTCGCCCACATAACCTGTCCATATCCTCGGAAGTAACAGAGTCAAACTCTTCCCACAAAACTGTCTCAAGACCTGCCTCGGGGCATCCCACTGGACCATCGATGGAGACTAACTCGCTCTGAATCTGAGCGATTTTATCCTGCAGATAAATCCCAAATTCCTCTGCTCTACCCTGTAATGGGGTTTCCCGCACCCTCTGGTGGAGGAGGGAGCGGGTCACCCTAAACAGGGCGGCAGGGCGGTTATCTGCGGATGCTATGAGAGTGGCACAATGATGACATTTGGCCACTCTCAGCGCCACAAGGTAAGTCCGTAAATGGGCTCTCACCTGTGTTCGGTCAGATTCAGACCGAGTAGACCTCCATCTTCTCTCTAGGCATCTCTTGTGGCGTTTCATCACCCTTAGCTCCTCGGTAAACCAAGGAGCCAGGGTGGTTCGCCGCCGCAAGAGAGGCCGCAAGGGCGCGACCCGATCCAAGGCTCCCGTGGCCGCAGTATTCCATGGGGCCACGAGGTCCTCCATCGGGGCGCGGGTCAGGGATACAGGAAGTGGCCCCAGCGCCGCCTGCAACCTGTCAGGGTTCATCAGGCGCCTGGGGCGGAACCAAATAGGTGACTCAGGTGTAGCGATTGGAAAGTCGAGCCGGAGAAGTGAGTGGTCTGACCATGACAGGGGTGTGATGACTATATCCCCTATACCCAGATCACTCTTCCATTGGCCAGAGATGAAGATTAGATCCGGCGTATGTCCACCCTCGTGGGTGGGGCCCTGAATTACTTGGGTCAGGTCCATGGCCGTCATGGAAGCCATGAACTCCCGAGCTGCCTCCGACGATTCGCCCACCGATGGCAGATTAAAGTCCCCCATGACTATCAGTCTGGGGGTCTCAACTGCCATCGTAGCGATCACCTCGAGGAGCTCGGGCAGGGCTGCTGTTACATAGCGGGGAGCCAGGTATACAACCAGCAAGCCCAACTGCCTCCCTAGGCCCCACTTCACGCAGAGGGACTCACAACCGGTGGTCTGTGGCACAATGGTCTCTCTCGGCTCTAGACCTTCCCTAACAATAACCGCTACCCCTCCACCCCTGCCTAGGGCCCGGGGCTGATGAAAAACACGGTAACCTGGCGGGCACATTTCAACGAGGGGGAGTCCTTCCTCGTGGCCCAACCAGGTCTCCGCAATTCCCACCAGGTCCGGCTCCCCCTCTGACACAAGGTCATGGATGAGGGGGGCTTTGTTGACCACGGACCTGGCGTTGCAAAACATCAGCCGCGGGCCCTGGCACTGTACTCCCTGACCACCTAGCCTGCGGGGGTTGTGGCACCTGACCGTCTGCAACCAACGGCCACGCGCCCCCAACCGGGAGGATGGAACTTGTCTCCCCTCGGGCCCGCCTCTCCCTGCAACCCTCTGGATGGGTAGGCCCTCAATGGAAGCGACTCGTATTTCCCCCCTCCCAGTGGATCCTTCCGCCTCCTTCCGCCGTCTACTGGCCCGGCCCTTTTCCTTCTTACTCGTCTAGACCTGTCTATACCTTCCCCCCACCCTGGTACCCCCTAAAATAGACAACAATTTACACATTAAGAAACCCCTGAGACCACGCTTCGCCCACCTCTCCGGATTAATAAATCCCTCATCAAGGCGGGCCCTCGTTAAAGCGGAGGGCCAAACCTGCGAGAGCGGGGACTCCCGCAGTAGTAGTAGGTCTGCTTTAGAGTACATTTGATAAAATGGGTCATGCAGTTAATCTAGGGCTACAATTGGCTACGATGATGTTAAAAGCTGTGAAACAGATGTTATAAATACATAATTAAGATGTTAAAATGAATATTAGAATAGATGTTAAATAGATATTAAAATTCGATATTAAATAGATATTAAATAGTATTTAAATAGCTGTTAAATACATTAAATACAGTAAATACACTAAAATTCATTAAAGTTCACATTATGCAAGGGAGAAATATATAGTTTGGCTCAGCAATTGTTCAAAAAAAATTGAGGGTGGTAGGGATAGTTCGTCTAAGTGGGTAAGTCTGAGGCCTAGGCCTGATCTTCCACTCCAACTCCAACCATGGCCTAGCCGCCTCACCCCGTCCGTCCGGTTCTCCGACAAGCCAGGCTGCAGCCTAGTTGTTCCTCGGCCTCCCGGTCCAAACATTCTTCGGCCATCTGGCCGTCTGGTCGCCAGGCCTGGCCGCCAGGCCCAACTCCTTGGCCTCCTAGCCCAGCCCGGCCCAGCTCCAGAACGGCACTCCCGGCCCAAACTCCTCACCTCCCGGCCCGGCCACAAACGGCGATTTTCGGCCCTCCAAGGCCCCATCTGTCTGGGGCGGTGATTTTCGGCCCTCCAAGACCCCATCTATCTGGGGCGGCGATACCTGTGCGCGGCGGGGGCGCAGCCCTGAACTTTGCACTGTGGCCGCAATGCACTAACAGTGGCCGGGCGTGAGCCCCACAACCGCTGCCTTCCCTCCCTGCCTGGCTCATCTGGGATGAGCGTCGCAAAGTTCAGGGCTGCAGCTGGAGCTTGCACGGCCCTGAAGTTTGCGCCACCGGTGCTGCCGGCGCGATGCGCTGAGAGCAGCCGGCTCAGCCGGGGACGCACTGGTGGTGGTGCTCAGAGCGGCCGGCCGTGAGAACCACTACCTCCGCCTCCCCGTCTGAGCCGGCCGCTCTCAGCACATCGCGGCACCGGTGGTGCAAACCTCAGGGCCGCGCGGGCTCCGGCTGCAGCCCTGAGCTTTGCAACGCTTTGCGGCTGAATACCACCTCTGGAGGGATTGCTGGAGCTTCTGGAAATCAAACAAGAATGTTCTTGCATGCTTTTGGGAGTTTCCAGAGGCTGCACGAGAGCAAGGCCATTTTGCACAACTTCCAGAGGGTTCACAAGAGCACACCACTTTCCCATGCAGCCTCTGCAGCCTCCCAAAAAGCACCAGGACCTCCAGAGGCCACACAAAAAAGTGGTGTGCTGTCACACAGCCTCTGCACCCCCTGCAAGTCATGCCTGTGCCCTCTATGGACCCTCCAGACAATGGAGTGCAATTTCCCATCCTTTTGGAGGCTGCAAAAGCCAGCCAAGAGCATTCTCTGAAGTTTTCAAGCCTCTGGCAGCCCAGGGCTGCCTTGGATAGACATTTTTTTTCTGAGACACAAAGTCAAATCGAAAAATATTTACAAATATTTAAGTATTAAATTTAATTGCCACCCGTCTCGCTATCTAAATGCATACAGCCCAGGACACCTAGTAATGCAGCCCCACAAGGCCATAAACTTTTAATATGTCATTTATGTAGATTATGTCAGGCCTGCATTCATATTCCTTTCTGGATCTTTGGCCTGCCACTCTCTCTATTATTTTAGCATGCTGTTTCATTAGTGGGGAATTGGGAGGGGGAATAGTAAGGAGTAGAATGTGATGTTGTCAAAATAAAATTCCTTTCTAGAAGCCAAGGTCAGGAATGGTTCCTGCATCTATTAAAGGTCATAAACCTTTTTTTCCCCTCCCAGAAAGGTTACCAACCATAAAGTGGTGTTCCAAGATATTTGACATTGTATTTGATGCAGTATAATCTATCCTCTGAGAGTGTACCTTTTGAAGAAAATACGGTGAGAGAGCTTGTGAATTTGCTAGTTAAAAGCTTCCCTAAATAGCTCTCGTTTAGAGCAAGGGATCAATACTGCCAACCAGACCCACAGCCAAGGTATTTGAACAGAAGCCAGTTTAATAGGAGCAAAACGGGACTAAATTCGTTTTCAATTTTTAAATACTTTTTGTGTCAGCAAAGTTCCTGGGCTCAGCTGAAAGTTCTTTGGGCTTGTCTGCAAAGAAGTTTACAAGAAATTGAAGCCTAATTTTATCCTACAAAACACAGGGCTGCCTGTGTCTTTTTTATTTATCTAAGTAATCTCTTTAAAGATTATAGCCTAAGCTTTTATGATTAGACCATTTCATCAACTGTCATCCTAAATTAGTTTGTATGGATTTAGAAAAGAAGGAAAGCGTGCAGTTGGGAAGCTTAGCAAATGAATAATCAGAGGTTGGATTTTTTATTATGCCACACACATCATCGTGCAAAAGACTGTATTTACATTACTTGCTTTGCTGCGGGCTCAGATATGGAGAGCTTCCAGAAAGAAAAAGACATTCCTGGAGGGGAAAAAAACTCTCAGCACACACGGCTTTGAAATTGGAGCTTACATCCAGCTCCATAGACCCCTCTAAAGCTGGTAATAAGTGATGAAAGCAACTATTATTCCCAGTGTTTTTAATAAGACAGGACATTCTTCCTGTTTTCATCCATGTTCAAACACAGGAAACAAAACAGCTTTATAAGTTCTAAAATACACTCTAAGGTAAAAGTAAAGGTTCTCCTCGCACATATGTGCTAGTCGTTCCCGACTCAAGGGGACAGTGCTCATCTCCATTTCAAAGCCAAAGAGCCAGTGCTGTCCAAAGATGTCTCTGTGGTCATGTGGCCGGCATGATTAAAAGCTGAAGACGTACGGAACAGTTTTACCTTCACACCAAAGGTGGTTACTGTTTTTCTACTTGCATTTTTTTATGTCCTTTCAAACTGCTAGGTTTGCAGAAGCTGGGACAAGTAACGGGAGCTTACTCCGTTTCGCGGTGCTAGGGATTCGAACTACCAAACTGCCTCTAAAGTAGCTCTAATTCCTGATATCAAGAGGCTGACAAAATTTATCCCCTGATGAAGCCATAGAACATAAGATGAATGTTTCAAAAAGACAACGAGGAATTTAAAAGTTAAAATTCTCTTAAAGCAGGTTTTCTTAGTTAAAGATTTTTATATTTAAATCATGTTTCGTAAGGCAGTAAAAAAATGCACCGAATTAAAGCAATTGCAGGGATTCAGGAGGTCCTTTGAGACCATAGCTTGGTTTTAAGTGGCCCTAAGGAATAGAGCTCAAGCCAGATAAGAAAGCCACAGAAATATCAGGCGGCCAAGGGATTGTTTTATAATAGAATAGTAAAGGAATCTAGATCAGGAGTGAGAGTAAGACTATGGGTGTCAGCCTCAAGGTCTGAATTCAGGCAAATTCTTATTGATATAGAGGAGGGTGGGTTCGGTCTGTGCAAATGTAAGTAATTATTCATGATTATTGATGCAACTTTTTAAAATCTCCTATATAATTCTTTGCCTATCTACTATCAGGGGTCTCAATCAGTTTGACTGAGAACCCAGTGAATACACTTTTAGGTAATTTAATTAATGGTTTCTGATCTCCATGCTTTGGTTTATATGGATTGGAGGGTTTCCAAGCAATCTCACATCACAGAATTCACTTCTGAGATTACTTCACCCATCCTTGGAATTAAACATGGTGACCAAGTATTTACCTGGTCCTTTAGCCTAATAATCTCAGCATACATACCGGCAACCAGATAATCCCACAAGAGAAAAGATTATGGGGTTTTAACGCCATACTGTTCATCATTCCCACTAAACTCTCTACTTGTTTTGTGTCTGTAATCCATTCCTTAAATCAGAAGTGAAATGGTCACTCAGCGAGGCACACTGGGAAAATCACTGTTTGCTTGCCTTCTCATTTAATAAACTTCTCCCATATAGCTACTCCAGCTTTACTCTCACTCTGGCATGTTATCAGCTACACAACATTTTATCTTTATTGCAGATATTGCATGAAAATTGTTTTTATTTTTTAAATTATCATTGTACTCCCAGTCACCAAACATAGTAGCCGCTAAACTAGGAGTGGCAATATGCAACATTGAACATGTAGTATTCCTACAGTAACAGTTGAAATCTCTGCCAAGCAAGTTTGGAAATAAGTGAGCTATCACTCAGTTCTGCACCATCCAAAAAGAAACTATCAATTTGGGTCTAAAACCAAACCTTATGACTAAAGGGTCATTTGTTCCCCTGCAGCCTTAAATCAATCCCCATGATTTAAAATGGAACAATAAAAGCCAGATATTCTATCTAAAAAGGGGGAAAAAATCATCTACACACTTCCAAAAGCCTTTCAACCCTTTCACTTGGGTCATTAAAAATGTCTGCAATATGGAACAAACCAGGACCATAGGGAATTGTGGCCCATTCAACTAAAAACACAGTCACATCTGCCATCTTCTACACTAATAACCATTTTGGAGACATATGTAAGGTTGCTCTATACCCTATTTATTAAACCCTACAAAATTAATTGTTATAGTTTGGCAACAGCTTCCTTCAGCTGGAGGTGTTGCAGAAAAAAATGTTCTTAAAATGCTCCAATGTAAGCAGTGGTGGGATCCTACCAGTTTAACAATTGGTTTGATGGTCATGCACTTTGCAGTTTTGATAAAACTTTCCTTCTGCATTACTGCTGGGGAGGAAAACAGCTGAGGGCAGCAATCCACTCTGCTGCGTGACTCACCTGAGAAGATGTAGGTCACTAAAGTGCAGGGGCAGGCAGGCGGGCAGGCAGGCAGGCACACGTGATTGTCAGAGCAAACCAGCTTGCTCCTAGCTGATTGTTGGAGCTACCAGTTCGCCTGAACCATTATAAGTGTCCCCCCTCCCTGCCAGGGTCACCCATGTCCCACTGTGAAATGCCCTGGCTCCATTATAGGAACATGGTTACATGGAGATCTTTCTTTTTCTTTAAGCAATAGAGGAAGGACATCCAGCCCAGGTAGGTATTTACAAGTAGAAAACAATAAGGCCTTATCTCTGGAATGGGTGGAAGGAATATATCCCATGATGGTATGCCATGATAAAGCCGAAGTACTATTTTCCTTTAGAGTTTTCTTCCTTTGAAGACGGGATATTCCCTACTTCGTCATATTCTGAAATGAAGCACCATCTAGTGGCGAGTAAAAATATTCCACAGAAATACATCTTTGTTTGAAATTTCTAGGCGTTTTCCATGATTAGAAATTTCTTAAATTCCTCATAAAGACAGTAAGACATTTTAGCTTTGCTTGTGAGCAATCTAGTGAACAAGGTGCTTCCATTCTGAAGGGCCTGAATAAGATAATCTTAGTGGAGTCCCCAGATCTAACAACAATACCATGGATCAGATCTGAGTAAATTTCATCTTGCTGTTGTATAAACTCCTATGTTGTAAAATAGTAATTTAATTTGTCTCTGCCTAGTTTTGTGAAATCTCCAAATGCCTCTGTATGCAAGATACTAATAAACCAAAACCAATGTATCATTGTATATTGGCTATTATGATTGTTGCCATTATGGCCAAGTTGCCATTGGAGGAAAAGTGGATTTCGCTTCCTTATTCTTCTTCAGATGAAATATTGTATTTGTAATCTTCCCCGGAATAGAATTTTCTTCTTCTTCAAAACAATACATGCGGTCACTTCTGGGGCGAAGCTACTAAAGTTTTGCTCTTGAACATTAGACTTGGGAGTAGGGATGGCATAATTTGTATATGCAATTTATTTATTAACTACATTTCTAACCCACCAGAATGAGAACAAGACATTCTGTGTTTGTACAGTCCCTCTGATGAACCAATTGTACCAAACTGTAATTAGGATTTCAGGGTGGCTTGCATAGCACACCCTCCATTTTTCTCTACAGTAATAACTCTATGAGATTTAACAGCTAATAATTTAGGCACAAAATCACCAAGTGAGTTTCATTCTGGATGTCACAGGTTCTTTTGCATCTACCTAAGTCAATGGGCTCCAAAACCTATGAGAGCCAACACAACCACACAGGTCCTTGATTAACTTACCTACAAGCATTCAGAGGCTAGTACTCACTGCTCACTCCTCCACTGTTTTGAGGCAGGGCATAAAGCGATTTTTAGACGTAAGAGTGAAATGAATCAGGGTCAGACTAGATGATCTTTAGTCATTTTTATTTTTACGCTTTTTAAGGTACAAAAAGCATCTTTGAGACAGGAAGCTCGAACTCAGGAAATTCAAGTGTCAAACCACAAACACCTGCTTGTAAGTAGGTTGAGTTATTTGGAAGTCCAAGTCGCTTGCAAGTCAGACATAGGGCTTAACCACATAAGGCAGAATGAAACTAGTGTTTCCTGCATGCTTCTCTGCCTAGCAATAAGGAGCTTAACCAATCAGAGATGAGTTGTATTTCCGGGTGATGCTGTCTTTGTCAAAGTATAAGAATTCATGTTCAGAAGTTACATGCTGGCCTTTAACTAGCTTTCTGAACCTGGCAGCCATAAATAAACTTTTCCTGATTCTGAGAAGTCCAAGCCTCATTATTTCCTGCAACAGTTTCCCACTTCCTCCTCCTCCTCCTCCTCCTCCTCCTCCTCCTCCTCCTCCTTGTGAGCCCTACTGCTGGAGAACAGTATTTCCTATCTGCTGTACTTCCTATCTGCTTTACTTCCACAGGCAAACACACATCCTCTTCCCCAGTGCTAACATTCCCAGCTGCTTCAGTAGTCAGTAGTTGCTGTGTTGGCTAAGGAGAGGTCTTAAAGGGACAGGACAATAGCAGTACAGGTGCTGGCCCTTTTGTAGGCAGCCTGTCCTCTCATACTGGAGAATGAACTTAGATGAAGTTTGTGTGGTACTACACCAATATCTACACCATCTGTAATAATGCATTGGAATTGGCTATGTCCATGAGTGTCCAAAATGCTACAGCCAGCAGAATATCATGACTAAAGTTCCACACATTTCTAATGTGCACTTAGCTCATACTCTGCCGATATCTTTCAGAGAATTCAGAAAAAACTAATACAATATTAATATATTTTTCCATTCACAAATATTCTTGTTATTTTTAAGTCCAAATTAATATATTTAGCAAAATATAAAATATTCTGTTTTTGAATGGAAACTCTCTTCCCCCTCGTAAATGTATGCTGATTTAATTCAGTGTTTGAGTTTTATTAGTTAATATCTATTAAGTCAATATTCTATTTAAAATTCAAAACGTTTCAAAAATCTATTTTTATATGGCCACAAAGTTCTCATATTACACTGAGCCATGGTTTTATTGAATAAACAATTATCAAGTCCTAGAACCATTGTTTACATACCACACTGGGTAGGTTTACCCAACACAAAGAAGCAAAGCAAAGATACTATTTCTTAATCTACTGTGTATTCATTGTGTATTTTCTTTGATGATTAGCTCCTCAAATTTCAGGTAGTTTAGGCCTGGCTGCTTTGTGTTTCTTACAGTTCATGGTGTTCTAAGTCTAAGTAACCATAATTTGAAAGTGTTCAATGTTGCTTAATTTTGTCATTGCTTTCCTCTCTAGTGGTCAACAGATTTCAGAAAGATATACAGTATTTAAAACTAATCTGAAGTAAGAAGGTAAAAAAGGAGTCTCTGTTGATTTTACTCTGCTAATCTTTGCTGACTATAGGAGTGGTGCTCCTCTTCATTTCAAGGCCATTGAGCCAGAGTTTTCTGAAGACATTTCTGCAGTCATTTGGCCAACCTGATATCACAGAGCACTGTTACCTTCCCACCAGAGTGATACCCATTTATCTACTCGCATTTGCATTTTTTTTCAAACTGCTAGGTTGGCAGGACCACTAGTGCATTACTGATAATTTTCAGTACTAAATACTGTCCTAGCTCAGATCCTGTGGGTAATTCATTTTCTCTACTTAGTCATCCAGTTGTTTAATTTTAAAATGGGTAATGGATGCAATATCTCTACTGCCAAAAAGCGGTATTACAGCGTTGTGCCAGGCATTGTATACAAGCACTGGTAGACTACTGTATGATACTGTGCTGCTCAGTGAATTTTTCAACAGGCTAAGATAATTCACCATCCTATTCAGTGGTGGGTTTGGACTCGCTCCTGCATTGCATGTGCACACAACACTTTTGCACATCCACAGAAGTGTCCAGGTGGGTGGGCACTCAGGGTCTCCTGCTGCTGCTACTGATGGTTCAGCTGAATCAGGCCGAATCGGGAGCAACCCACCACTGATCTTATTGCTTTTTAAAGTATCCATGGACAAGTTACTGCTGAAAGAAAGAAATACAGAGCACAAAAAAGTGGAATATGGATATCAACAGAAGACAGTGGGGGTGCCCCATCGGGCAGTAACCTTTGAAGGACACTCCATTTATACAAGATTAGAATATCTACCAATGTGCTAAGATTGTGCAGGTTTTTACAGGGATGTCTACCTTTTTTTTTTTTTTTACTGCAACATGGTCTTCAAGAATAATGAAGAGGCATTAGGTCATACTGGAGTTTCTCCTGGTTCAATGTGTCTTGCAAAAATAGCTCCTTGGGTCCACTCAAGCATTATCTGCTTTAAAAAAAAGTCACTTGAAAATCACTGGAAGAACACTTCCAAGCATATAGCCACATTGGTAGCTGAAAACCCCAATGCTGTCTTGGTATTAAGTTTCTCTGGTGGGGCTAAGTGACTAACACTATATTACTAAGGAAATTGCAGAAAGGCTTGAAAAGTGCAGGTTACTTCTATACACATGCATCTGGTTTTCTTTAGTTTTAATATTATGAAATCCCTTCTCATATGAATGTATTAACATAACATTCACTGAAGGCAGAGCATGCTTATCATGATTTATTGGATAGTTGGGGCCCAGTTTAAGAGGAAAAGTAAAGAAGAGCAAAAATCTTTTCTAGGACATTTATTAGCTAGTCTCCCCTCCTGTCCACCCCTCCCCACCCACAATTGATTTGTCATTATTTTTCTTTTCTATGCTCTTAGCAGATCATCTTCAAGATATGTGCAATATAACCTTATACCTTTCTGAAATTGGAATTTGAAGCAACAAGATCAGCCTGTTTGTTCAGATTCACATATCAGGGATTGAAAACATCTCTCTCTCTCTCCCCTCCCTCCCTCCTGTATTTCATTTTCTTTTTTCATTTATTTACTATTTTTATTATCTTTATTTTATTTTACTTTGCTAAAAAATTCTTCAATGAAAATGATATACATATAAAAAGAACAGCCAACAACTTGGTAACAGTATAAGCCACCCAGAGTTGCCTAATGGGCGACCAATAATTTTAATAAGTAGAAATAAACTTCAGGAATAATTGGATTTCCGGAAGGCTATTGCATCGAACAGAGAAACACTGTACCATCCCCCTACTCCACAAGCCTGCAAAAATGGGGAACCAATAGTAGTTTTCCTTAGGATTTTCAAATTGTGTGGGTAAAATCCAATTGGAGAAGCCAATTGTAGATACCTTTTAAACTCTGCCCCAAAGGTGCTTTTTCAAGAGGTAACTGGACTTTCTGGTTTTTCTTTAAGACATTTCACTTCTCATCCAAGAGGCTTCTTCAACTCTGACTGGATGGTTGGTAATGGAAGGATTTATAGTCCTTGCAGACAGGTGGTCATTTGCATTCTTTTAGAGAGTCGTTGAGGCCACCTGCAGATTTATCTGTGTTGTCACAGTCACTTGATTAGTGCAAATTGAACAACCTTCTCTCAACAGAGGGGGAGGAATATGACATCATCTATCTCCAGTCTACAACAGTCCTTACAATAGTCCCAAGGTGATCCTGAGGACACAGATAAACCTCCAAGTGGCCTCAATGACTCACTAAAAGAATGCAAATGACCAGCTGGCTGCAAGGAGTATAAATCCTTCCATTCCCCACAATCCAATCAGGGCTGAAGATGCTTCTTGGATGAGAAGTGAAATGTTTTCAAAGAAAAACCAAAAAGTCCAGTTTCCTCTTGAGAAAGCACCTTTAGGACAACCATGACCTGGTTGACTGAGAATCTCCATAGACTTTTAAACTTTGAAGCACATATATGACTTCTGAGTTGAAACCCCAACACTCAAATTTTTAACCATGCCAGTTCAAAGTCTGTAGTACAAGTGTAATATGTTTTTGATGATATATACCAGCTAATATTTAATGTGCTGCATTTTGGACCAACCGTACCTTTGTTAAAATATTTAAATTTAGTAGTTGGAGAAGTGGAGTTTTGTGGAGAGCCAGAGCACATAGTAGTAGTTGATTGATTGAAGAATGCTGGTCTTGCATGAGGCAATCTGCGCTGTGATTGGTTGTGGGTGTGGAGGGGGAGTTTCCTTTCCCCCTGCCTTTTTCTTTATGCTCTGTGATTTACCTCAAGATGCTCATGATGTTCCTGTTTGTCTGACTAGCTAGCTTGCTGTATTTAGGTAGTTGTAAAATATATTTTCTTATATAAAACTACAAGTTTGTGTCAGCATTTCTGACTAAATTTGAACAGTTGCTCCATAATTGCCTGACAACCTTTCTTGTACTATTCTGAGGCAGGTCCATGTAAAACACATTGCAGTAGTCCAGATAAGTGGTGATGAGGATATGAATCACCATTCTGAAGTCCTTCTGTTCCATTTAGGCTCACAACTAGAGCACTGGCTTGTTGGTAAGCAAAGACCCATTAACCATGGCCTCTACTTGCCCATTCAGTCAACGAGAGGCTTGCAGGAAGGAACCTGCTGTCTCATGAGTAGCGCCATCCCATCAAGAAACAATTACCAAAGCTGTCAGAGCATCCTGATGAATGTACAATTTCCATCTTACTTGGGTTCAACTTCATTTTCTTTCATTCCTATCCAAACTCTTATAGCCTTCACACATTGGGTAGAGACATTAACAGCATTGCCTGTCTAGTCTGAGGTAATAATGTGCAATTGGGTATCATCAGTATGCTAATGATTCTATACTCCCACCTCCATTCTGCAGTTTCATGTAAATGTTATACAGGAGACAGCAATACTAATGCCAATGCAATGCCTGGAGAAACCAAAATAGAAGAAAAAGAACCGGGGGGGGGGGGAATCAGAAAATATAAAGGTCTGCAAATAGAGGTAGAACAGAGGGAGGTTGCTCCCTGTTTGGCCCGAATCAGGCAAACCAGTAGTAGTGGCGATGGGAGGCTCCGCCCGCCCACCCAGACGCTTCTGTGCATGCGCGCCCAAACCAGTACTAAAAAAATTGGCAACCCACCACTGAGGTAAAACAACTATAGAAAAAAAAGTAAAAATGGTACCAATAGCAATAGGCACCTTGGGTGTAATTCCAAAAATCTGAAGCACTTCTTGAACATTGACAATGGCAAAATCACCTTCAGTCAATTGTGAAAGATAAGCTTACTGCCAGATTTAACCCATAAACCACATAAACAATCAAACTAATGTACAATTCTTTATTTGGGTGCACCTTATAAACAGAATCTTGCTAGACTAAATCTATACTACCCTAACATAAAGGATATATCCTGGGAGATTTTACGAGTGGCTATCCTAAATCACTTCCACAATCCAGTTCTAGACAATTGCTGGGTCTTGTCTTGAAATATGTTTCCTCCTTCCTATAAGCCTTCTGCATTACCCTAATCAATCACACTTATTTGGAACAATTTACATCCTGTGACAATACCTTTAATATTATTAAGCAACAACCTCTTCCTGTCCCACATCCTTGGGAAGGACTCGATCTAAGGGCAAAAATGCTAAATCCAGCCTAAACACCTGGCTGACTGTGCAACCAACTGTAATAATAAAAATAAGGAAAAGCCAGACAATATTTTATTCTAGGGTTACGATGGAAGACACGAGACAAAAACATTGGCAACAGTCGATCACTAGTGACCCTATTCATATAGAAATAGGATGTAGGCATTGAAGTTTTATCACAGGCTTTAAACTGTGGGGAAACTTTATGAACCTAAAACCACCAAAGAGGTGATTGTGTGGGAATAAATGATATCATTCTAGACCAGGAGAGGGCTAATTGGGCCAACATTTAAGAATGACTGACCATATCAAGTTCTAATATGTATTCAAGTTTACCTTCGCAAGTTTTGTTAATCCTCATTTGGTATGTACATTCCATTGTCACTTAGAGTGATTCCCCCTCCCCATTTTCCAATGTATTCTTCATGCTATAGGTAAAGTATGTCAGTCTACGCCACCAAATGTGCTGATGCAAGGAGTGAGCCTTGCACGAGGACCGTGTTTTTACACATATAAGGAGAACTAAAAGGTAAAGGTTCCCCTCGCACATATGTGCTAGTTGTTCCTGACTCTAGGGGGCAAGCCGAAGAGCGCTGTGCGAAGACGTCTCCGTGGTCATGTGGCTGGCATGAGTAAATGCCGAAAGCGCATAGAACTGTGTTACCTTCCCACCAAGTGGTCTCTATTTTTCTACTTGCATGTTTTACATGCTTTCCAACTGCTAGGTTGGCAGATACTGGGACAAGGAACAGGAGCTCACTCCATTACACAGCACTAGGGATTCGAACTGCCAACCTTTCTGATTGACAAGCTCAGCATCTTAGCCACTGAGCCACCACATCTCTCTAAAAGGAGAACTAAAAGAGGCTAAATCAGAACGAAAGTAAGGGAAGGCAGTTTTTTTTTTTAATAGCCAGAGCTTGGGACTCAATCCTCCAGTATCTGGAGGAAGTGCAGTTCAGAGAGCAGCGAGTGGGCAGAGACCTCGGTTCCCCGCTTTGCATCCTTTTCAATGATCAAAAACCCAAGCCGCCAAGGCTGTGCAATCCCAACCGGGAGGCCCTTGACCCCGTGTCCGCACGCTCCCGTCTGGCCGTAGCTTCGACAGCCGCCTGCCCCTCCGAGGGCTGATGGAGGGTTTAGGGATGGAAGGAGGGAGGTGGTGGCCCACGAATCCCCCGTTGCCATGGGAACCCAATTCAGGGAACTGCAAGCCGCGAAGACAGGAGGGGAGGAGAAGCCGGTCATGTGGCGAGGCAAGATGGCTACCAGAGCTTGAAGGGCTGCAAGCCGGAGTGGGTGGGAGCAGCAGCGCCGTCCGAAAAGGGAGCAAAGGCGCCTTTCAGCGCGGCAACAGCTGTCCGCTGGCTCTTGAAGTTTTCTCCGTCCGGGCCTCCCGGGCACAGCCCCTCTCTCCGCCCCGACCTTCCCCCAACGGCTTCCTCCCCCCCACGCCCCCCTCGGTCAGCAAGGCAAAAGGCGATCGCGGCGATAACTTTTATTGCAAGCGGCTGCTCCGGCTCTTTTGTTGCTTCGCTGCGCGCCGCTGATGGGAGCGCCGCAAAGCTCCGCTCCGTCCGCCACTCGGGCTCAGTGAAACCTCCGAGGCGACCCCGCTCGTAGCGGAGCCGAGACGATGGCTCTCACCTTGTTCGGTGAGTAAGCGCTGCCTCCCCCCCCCCCTCTCTCTCTCTCTCACACACACACACACACACGCCCTTCTTCCCTCCCTCCCTCCCTCCACAGGTAGATAAATAGAAAGGGAGGCAGCCCCGAAGGGAGGATGGAAGCGGCTGGAAGCGGCTGGAGGGAGCGCTCCCTCCCTCCCTCTTTCTGTTGCTGGATTTTCCGGATTCTTTTTTGGGTTGGCCATTAAGCAAGAGAAAGAATTCCTTCCTTCCTTCCTTCTTTCTTTTCTTCACCCATTGTTTCTACTCCAAGCAGAGCCTGTGGGTGTGTACTTGCTTCTTCAGTCACTGTCGGGGTTTGGTGCTTGATTGGCATTTGCAATATGAAGTGCTGGAGTTCTCAGGCGATCTCTTTCATACAGTCTCTCTCCCCACTTCCCAAATCTAGCTTGTAAGGCGTCCATTCTCTTTCTCAAAGCAATAGTAAAACAACACCAGCTAATTTACAGTTCATTCTCTGCTCTTTCTGGGAAGTCAGAGAGAAGTTGCCTCTGCAGCAGCAGCAAAAAAAAAAAAAAAAAGCTGGCTCTTTTTATTTTTTAAATGTGTTTCTTCCGGAACGAATGATAATCGATGTGATAAATGGCAAGCGAAGATGCAAATATTGGTATATGATTTATTTTAAAAAATGATTCAAAAAGCATCTCTCAAAAACTAATGGTAAAAACACACTGTTTATTTTTGTGTGCGTGCATACACAGAGGATGTGGGTTTTGTATCATTTGTTTTTGATTATGTGTGCTTTGAGCAGCACGAAAATATTCCTATAAATAAAATATTAATGTGGGCAAGTTTTATATATTGGCACATTAATTTATTTAAACTAATTATTAAGCTTAATGGCACACATCTCTAACTTAGTACAGTAATTAAAAAGCACTTTGTAACAGTAAAGTGAAGCAAAATAATCTTGACACTAACATATCATTTGGGGAAGCAAATTTCATTACATAAATAACTCACAGTATTCTTAACTTGGAATTGCTTTCCACTGATTTATTTTGTGTAATTATAATTTATATTAAATGTGTCTTTATATAAAGTTGTAAAAATACTGTTATATTTTTAAAATGGATGTGATCAGTTTGATACCATAGTAATGAAGAATTTAGTAACGATTGAAGTGTTTTCTTAATCTTTTATCTTCAAACTCTAACTGCTGCAATAGTTTTATATGTGTACCTTTGCTCTTTACAAAAGTGTCTAGCCTTTTAATTTCACTGTTTACAGAAAGTTTCCAGCAAACATCTGGGAGATTCCAAATATAACCAAGGAAATATATTTTAAAATTGTTAGCATATTTGGAAATAATTTAGCCTAGGGCTAAGATGGTTGTATTAAATTTATTTCATCAGACTTGTATTGTGAATTGATTCTTCAGAGTATAAATTAATGAGCCTGGGTAAGTTTTTCTGATTGTAGTAGAAGTTTTGTAATGGGTTTATATTGTTACCATAGTAAAGATATTTGTGACACCTTTTTATTGTGGAGTAGTGTCTATTTCGTCTAACAACTGGCAAGGACTATGTTTTCTGGACAAAGATCCAGTTGAAAAGGAGAGGAATGGAGGTAAGTTACAGAAATAATTGTTTATAGATAGTGATTATTAATAAAACAATGCAGATGACTTCTTCCAATCAAGTTTGACATATTCATGCAATTTTCTTGGCAACAGTACAGAAGTATTGTCATTGTTTTTCCCATTATGCTTTTATTTTTTTAGTCTAATGCACACCCCCAGTATTCTCTGGTAGTTCTTACACTCAGGTAGGACTTAGCTTCCAGCCAGGTGCTGCCACCTGTTGAGGCAACAAAAAAGAGTCAGACATGAAATCGTAATAATCATCCAGGGCTTTATTAGTTCTGGCCTTAATTCTTGAATTTACAGTTGGGTTACTAAAAAATCTGTAAAGTGTACTGCTGTTCTCTGCTGGATGTGTTATATAAAGCTCTGGGGAGCAGTAAATATATTAAAAGAAGCAATCACTAACAAAATGTAAGGAAAAAGTTTTTCAGGTGGCAAAAAAGAAATTTAGGCACTACCACATATATTCAATTGCATTTGGATGTATATATTTATATACTGCCCCATAATGCTTTACAGCACTCACTGAGAAATTTGCAATGTCAGCCTATTGCCCCCAAAAATCTGGGTGGTCATTTTACTGACCTCGGAAAGATGGAAGGCTGAGTCAACCTTGAGCCCTGTCAGAATCAAACTCCAAGCTGTGGTCAGAGTTTGCCTGCAATACAACATTTTAACCCCTGTGCCACCATGGCTCAATAAATTCTTAAAACAATTACATAGCATTTCTGCCATGGAATAGGATAGTGTTTCTACTATGGAATGTGGTGTTCAGAGACACATAAAAGAAAACAGATGTGGCACAGCAGACATTGTGCATGAAAACCAGAATAACAAAGGATTTTTCATACATTTTTTTTTACCTTCAGATGGTCTTTAGGAAAGGGTTCAGTGTTCTCAAATTGGAATTCCAGACAATTTTGAAAATATTGATGAACATTCTGTAGAAGGTCAAGAGCCTAAATTTCTTTTGCAGAGGGAATGAGGGGAAATAGATATACAGTAGCTGGTTGGGTGACAAAGTTCATTTCACTTTTACATTGTTAAATCACATACTTTCCCCCCATCAGCCAACGTAACATCTCTAGATATTACCTTTATACCTATGGCTATCATTCAGGAAGTGTTACTCTTAGTAAAGTGTCTGATATCTGTTATAAATCAGATGATAGAAAACAAACACTAGATAAGAATAGTGGTCTTGGTCAGTTAAAAACAGGTCAAAGAATTACTGGTTTTCTTAAATCCATTTTGGAGGGAAAATTAAGATATAGATTTAATAATTAAATATATGTAGCTTTAGCCAAACTTACAGAAGCAATCCTTAGCTTATGTCCATTCATTCAATGATTGATGTTGTGGTAAAAATGGACTTATGATCAGTCCTTGAAATTCTGACTGTTGCAATATCTCCATGATCAAGGGTTGTGACAGGTGCTCGGGCGCCAAGCTCATGATTACAACATTGCAGCGAGCCATAATTATGTGGTTGCCATTTGTGACTTTCCCTACCGCCTTCCTACAAAGTGAAGTCAATGGGGAAGCTGGCAGGGAAGGTTGCAAGTCACTCCCAACAAGTCACTCCTGCTGCTTTTTCTCCTGAGGAGCCTGCTAGAGAGTACGAGAGCCCAGGATGATGATGATTATCTTAGTGCTTGAAGAGTTGTGAAAGTATTCTTTCCCAGAACTTGATCATTAATGAAAAGCAATCATAGCAGGGCTATTGCACTGTGAGCAAAGACTCGTGGTGAAGATAATGGGATGGGAAGATTGGTACCTATTCTAGAATTTTGGAAAGTCCCAGTATGTTCAGAAAGGTTAGATTGCAGGATTGCAAATCTTAGCAGGTTTGCTTCGGGATGATTGTGCAATGGGACAGTGGTTATGGACACTGTACGGAACAAAAAACGAGTATGAATTTCAGCTGTATATCAAGAGAAGGTTACAGCTTAGAAGAAAAGCCAGGGTATCAGTACTTCTTTTCAATTGCCCAGTGCTATAATTGACAGATCCTTTAAACAACCTCATCAATTGCTAACAGAAAGGGCTAAATCTGATACTGGTACCACTTTTCTTGGCAACATAGTTTTGCATTGGAATTGCTTGTTTAATAGAGGTAGTCCTCAAGTTATGAATATAATGGAGCCTGCAAATTACATTGGTAACCTGAGGATCCGTTGGAGTGAATCACGTGAAATGAACGTGAGAGCTTCCTGCTTTCACCCATGTATTCGCTAATTGAATACACAGGTCATTAAGTGCACATGAGGTATATCAGGGTGGGGAAGGCCATGGGGAGGGGGCTAGTGATGGAATAGGGCACCTGCTTAAGACCACCCAAGGCTTCTCCCAACCCATTGAGATACTTCATGCAATTGCTTCCCACCCACCTCAATCCTGCCATGCCAGGTCACTTATCTCGCAAAGATCTAGTGAGCTGTCTCCTCTCCAGCCTCTTTGCCACACAAGATCATGGCCCTCAGAGGTTTCCAGTCTCCGTGCAAAACGTTTGCAAGCTGACAGGATGCTTTGGTGGAGTGAAATCACACTGTCCCAAAGAATCTCATTGGCTTGCAAACGTTGTGCATGGAGATTGGAAGCTTCTGGGAGCCGTGATCTTGCAGTCTGAAGGCCTGCAAGATCACAGTCCCCAGAAGCTTCCAGTTTCTGCTCAAACTGTTTACAAGCTGATGGAACACTTTGAGGCAGCGTGATTTCTCAAGAGAGGACACAGATCTTCACATGGTAAGTGAGTCTAGCACAGCAGGATAGGAGGGGGGAAGGAATTGTGAGGAGTGGGGTGGGCATAGGCAGGGTGAATGTTGCAGTGCTTCTGCAGTCATTCATAAGAGTGAACGACTGCTGTGGTGCTACAACATTCATAATTTCAGGACTATGTCATAAATACTTGGGGGCTTATCACATAACTTTGAATGGTCACTAAGTGAACTGTTGTAACTCGAGCATTATTTGTAGATTAGAAGGAGCATGCCAAATTCTGCATCCTTCAAAAAAGCTTTGTTGTTTTGGACTAAAGTTCTCATGTATGCAGGTAGGCAACTTAATAACTAAATGATAATTCCCAGCATTATTAATGGGCATACTGAAATTATGTTCTAAAGGTTCAAATCTAAAGACTCATATTTCTTCATCCATGAATTATAAGCATAAAGGTAAAGGTTCCCCTCACACATATGTGCTAGTCATTCCCGACTCTACAGGGCAGTGCTCATCTCAGTTTCAAAGTCAAAGAGCCAGCCAATGACTGTCCAAAGACGTCTCTGTGATCATGTGGCCACATGACTAAATGCTCAAGGCACACGGAGAGTTGTTACCTTACCACCAATGGTGGGCCCTATTTTTCTACTTGCATTTTTACATGCTTTTGAACTGCTAGGTTGGCAGAAGCTGAGACAACTAACGAGAATTAACTCCATTACGCAGTGCTAGGGATTTGAACCACTGAATATCCGACCTTTCTGATCAACAAGCTCAGCGTCTTAGCCACTGAGCCACCTTTTAAGCATAGGGCCATCCTTTAACAGAACAAGAAATATTACATTTTTTCATGAAGTTGCCAAGTATTTATTTTTCAAATAGATGTTAGGAATGAGTACCAAAAAGCAGTAACATTGGCAGTCACTGTCTAAATTCATTGTTTGAAATGTTAGGCCTACGTTAAGCATTCTGTTCTTAATCCTATTATTTTTCAAGTGTAAAACTTTTTTCATGACACTAGTTTTAATTATTTTAAGGAATAAAAATAATTGTATTGGTGCTTCTTTTAATCAGAATCACAGAACTAGAAATGTTATTAGGGCCAACAAATTTAAATGTTCATATTCAGGAAAAATTGAAATGATGCTGAAAATGTATACACCTCACCAATTATCTCCTTAGAAGAAAAATATAAAAATTACTTAGAGTTATGTTCAGGTGGCAATTATGGGCATTTTCTTTTGGAGTTGTATAAAACATGTAATCTTGACACATGTGGAATTTTGTTTACAAGTTGGTGTAAATTTCACTTGTCCTGTTGGAATGAACTGTTAGCATCTTTAAAAGCAATTTTGGAAAGATGTTCAGCGATCTTCAGTTAAAATTGTGTTAAGAGCAAGGAAGTAGTTGGCCATTTCTAGCCAAACAGCCATAGGCTATCCAGAGGGTATAGCTTATAATTTAATGTAATAATTATTATTTACTGTGAGCATATGGAAGTCAATCAAGAGCTCTATCTTCTACTGTAAACAGTATGTCTTAGCACTTGAACTATCTGTGTAACCTTGAGAATTGAATTTGCTCTTCACTTGATGTAGTGAAATGTTTATCTAATTTGAAAAACTTAATGAAGCAAATAAAGAGAGTAACCCTGAACGGCTTTGTTTTGCTAGTGGTGCATTTTCTTGACCAAAATTGAAAGGAAAGCCTTCCTAGTATTGGCTATCAAGAGCATCCCCACCCACAAAACTGTTTCCTTCGTGGTGTGGAGTAGAAGTGGGGTCACTAGTTGTCCTGCTTTCCACTTCTATTCTGTTGCTGTTGTGTACATAAAAGTGTTAAAGCTGAAATATCAGAAGACCTCTCTCCATTGTACTGCTTCATGCTAATTACTCACAGTATTATTTCCAGTGGCCCTGGAAAATGTGACACTTTTTGAGATAGATACACAATATAGAACCGTGATGGCGAACCTATGGCATGGGTGCCACAGGTGGCACGCGGAACCATTACTTAGGGCACGCGAGGCATTGCCCTGTCAGCTCCAGTGCACTTGGGTGCTCTGGCCAGCTGATTTAGGCCTTCTTTTGGGGCCGCTTTTTGCCCTCTGGAGGCTTCAGGGAAGTTCCCAACGCCTCTGGAGGTGTGGGGGAGACTGTTTTCACCCTCCCCAGGCTCCTAGAAAGCCTCTGGTGCCTGGGGAGGGCAAAAAAACTACGCCAAAAGCAGGAGGTCACGCACATAGCATTATGGGTGTGACACGCTCACGCACGCCCCCCCCTGCCCCCCCCGTTTTTTGCATGTGAGCCAAAAAAGGTTAGCCATCACTGATATAGACTATTGGTGCATCTCTTTATATCTGTTATAAGTATGAGGCCTATTATTCAGGTGTCTTCCCCTTTTCTTGCATGCTTTTTATCGTTTTTGCTGTTAACTGTTGTGAAGTTTGTTGCTGTTTAATAAACACCAAGGGGTGTTGCATTTTTGCTACCTGAACTAAGTAGTATGTGTAAAGTAGAAAATTCAGCCATACAGAACACGCCACTGAGGAAAAGGAGCCATGTTCATTGCAATGTTGGATGCCTGAGGAAACCATGGCAAAGTAAATATTTAGGCTACAGGGCAAAAAATCCTAGGGATGTGATGACTGGCCAGTTTGGGAAAGCTATGTAGGTCTTTGTCACTATAGCTGGAGATGTTAAATCAAAAGGCTCTTTCAGGAGGGAAAACAGAGCTGGAAAAGTCCATTGAAGTCCATCAACTGATGGAGGATGGAAGGTTGGAGCTTCTCTATATTGCAGTTGCCTTGTAAGGGTTGCCCCAGGGCTGGGCTGGGAAGTTCTGTCCTTTGGTTTAGAAGGATTTACAGAGGGGCTTTGTCTGGAGCAGGGAGGATCAATTTGGATCTGATGGGATTGGACAAAGAGAGGAATTGGGTTTGACCCTGGTCAGATAAAGAGTGCAGCCTCCATTTTGGCTACTAGATTTATTTTCTCCATTCTCCATCATTCATGTTGAAGAATGAATGATAACATTTAAATGTTCTAAAATTCATAAACCTTAAATTATCAGAGAATGGAAGTTTAATGGAACATATGTCGGAGTATCTCTTCCATTCAGAAGACGCTAAAACAAACATTGTGAACTTTTCTGATGATTTAACCAAAATACATTTATTTGTATACTTATTAGAAAACTATAAATATATACTATAGCAGTGGTTCTCAACCATTTCTTCACCATGGACCCCCTTCAAATAGCTTTTGTGGCCATGGACCATGGCCACAGACTCCCAAGATTTAACTCAAGATTTAAATCATAGCATTTCTTCAAGTCTTCGTGCACTCTCTATGATAACATCACTTTCCCCCAGGGGTCTGCGGACCACAGTTTGAAAACAACTGTACTAGAGTAATCAAATCTCATGAGAATACAATTATCAAATTACAGACATAATAAGAATGATGTGAATGCTGCAACTGAAGGGAATTCTCTAAACAAGGAGGAGAGAAATCAAATGTGTTATCTTCCAAGACGCATATTATGTACCTAAATTGGACGCAAATTGCGTAAGTCTATGCTATCTTAAGCAGTATTTCTGTAAAATTGGGCTTAAAATGGACTTTTCATTGTGACAGACTACCACTAAATTACATTGAACAGCTTTCCAAGAATTCATTTCAAACAAACCGACTATGAAGCTTATGGTTTTTCAGAATAAATGGAGGGAAAACCAACTTTGTTACATTCAAAGGCTGTAAAGTATTTGAGAAATTCAAAATGTACATATAAAACAAGTTCAACAGAAACATGAAGAGTTGATAATAGGGGAGAATATTGCAACTGAGAATTTGAAAAATACTTGACCAAGAGAAACAGAAAACATGAAACTATGAAAAAAATTGAGATTGTAGTCCTGAGCAAAACAGGGTTGTAGAAAGAAAGAATAAAAGCATAAGTGATCTTATGCATGATGCAAGATTACCTGTCTATTTTTAGGGAAACTTTTCACATAGTTTTGTATGTGTGTATTTGTCTATGCCTTTGAATCAGTGTTGACTTCTGGGTGTTGACTCCTGGGGATGCCTGGACTAAGAGCAGCATTGGCATACAGACCACGAACCTATGCACTGTGTCACAATGTATTACAGTGCATACATAGTTTGATGCTTGGAACATGGTTGCATCCCTCCATCCATGAAATTATTTCTTCAAAGGTGCAGAATAGTGAGGAGATCAGCTGATGTCCCGCTTTTCTTTTCTTTTTTGTAATCTTTATTTTAAAAATAGTAACATAAAAACAGTTCAAATTTTAGAAAGAAAGTAAAGAAAAATAGTGAATAAAAAAGAAAATAGAAAAAAGGTTTATTAAGAAGTGGCTTCTGATCTTAACATTGATTATACATACATTTATATTTTATCCTCCAATCCAAGATTACAATACAATTTCCTTCGTTACATAGTCTATCCTTTCTAATAATCAAAGTTATAACTGAAGTAGGTAATGAAGTATCTATAGTAGAACTTCCAGTGGCTAAAGAAAACTCTCTGCCTTTTGATATAAAGAAATGCAGCTAAAATAGATTATTGCCTGTTGGTACTGCATTTTTTTTGTCCCATTTTGCCAAGTAACTGTTTTTGATGTTTGCCAATCTTTGCTGATGTTTGACAATTTGGTTACAAGATCTAAATGATTAGAGACCTGAAGACTGAAGTCCACATGCGATGATAAGAAAATTCACTAAGGACTGATCAATTTAGTTTTTTGAAAAAGTAGTAAATACAGCTGCTGAGGTCAGGATAATGCGGCACTGAGAACATTGGAGGGTATGCTAACCTTGTCAGCAATTTATCTCTCAAAATTATCTTCCCATGATATTACTTTCTCTTCATATAAATTTTGATGCTTCCAATAAATCTGCCCTGAGCAGGAAGGAGAGGTTTTTCAAGGGGCGGAGAGGGAAACAGCAGGTATGAGAAGAGTTCATCACCCTTATATCTCTTTTGCAGTTTAAAAAAAGTATGCACAGTAATCTAAATGTAAAAAGACAAGACTGTTCCATCTAATTCTCTTATTTACTTTGATAACGTAAAGTTTACAAAGAAGTTCTTTACAAAGTGGTAGGACTTGTGAGGACATCACAGGCTTATTTTCCTAATCCCCTTGATCCATGGGCTTACAGATGTCTCTCCTTCCCTTTGAAGCAGTTGCAGAAATTTAGCTACATCAGCTATAGGACTGGTAAAGCTAGTAGATCTGAATTAGGCCCTCTTCAAGGAAAAGAATGGGTTTTAACTCCAAGAGCACAATTGACCAGGCTGCTGTTTGTAGAACATCTATCCAGATATAAACTCTGCCCCACCCTCTTCCCCACCTCAGGTAGACCTTCCAAGGTCTCCCTCACCTCTAAGGCACCCCATGCTCTGCTTAACGACCCACATGGTGGTTAATGACCACATCAGGGAGAGCAGGTGGTGAAACAAGATGATTGTGTGGGTGACTCACTTAACAACAATCATGCCTTGCAACACTAAAGGGCAAGCTCCGTTACAGTTATAAATCAAGGACTATCTGTAGTGGGGCTACTCTCTTCATTTTAATCTTTAATTCTTTCTGGTTGCCTGTAGTAGCCAGTCTTCAAAGTCTCCTCTTATCAAAAGATGTGGTGGTGCAGTGGTTAGCATGCAGTATTGCAACTTAACTCTGCTTGCCAGGGGTTCAATCCTCACCAGCTCAAGGTTGACTCAGCCTTCCATCCTTCCACGGTGGGTAAAATGGGGATCCAAATTGTTGGGGGCAATATGCCGATTCTGTAAACTGATTGGGGCTGTAAAGCACTATGAAGCAGTATATAAGTCTAAGTACTGTTGTTATTGCTATCATGTTTTTTCTCTCATCCAGGACATTTTCCCAAGAAAAATATAACACGTAAACTCAAAATTTTTATCTATTTTAATAAGACTTTAAGCAAATCACAGGAAGTATTCTTATAATTATTTCAAAATCTTATTTCCTGTTTATTTGACCTCTTGTTCTGTTTAAAAGCTTTCCAAAGTCAACATTTTAATCACCTTTTGCTACTTATTTCCAAATAAAAAAGTTTTTCTTTAAAGTTTTAAACATATGTAAAGCTTATTTTGTTCAGATTGAAAGAAAACCATTCAGTGTAATAAAAGTTGTTCTTCTGAAAGTTCTTAATATCCAAAAAGCAATCCACAAGCCATTTCCAATTAATGATTAAGAAAGGAAATGGGTGAACTCATTGTCCCTTTGAACACTTCAAACCAGAACTTCAATAGAGACCATTATTTTACAGTCTCATCATAGGGAGCATCACATTGCTGCATGTTAAGGCAATCTGGATGTTTCATATTCATCTCTGCCCATGTCCTCTTCTTGTGGAAGGAGATGATAAGGAACAGACTTGGAGGGAAAGTATGAAAGAGAAACCCAATACACGGATATAACAACTTTTGGAGTGTATAGCAAACCTAAAGAGTAATGGATGTGGGAGAAGAAATCCTATTCCATGATTTGGCTGTTTTTCATTCTTTCATGGTTTTTTTTCTGTAAAATTCCATCTGAAAAACAGCACAAATACATGTACATTCAGTAAAGTAACTGAATGAGAAGGTTAAATAAACTTGGAAATATTCTTACCTGTCTCTGCATGGAGCTAATGTAGCCAAGAGATTTCAGTATACCTCTCCTAGATTATTGTAGTTTATCTTCATTATGTGATCTGTCCTGGAAGCTCAACTGCAGCCTTGATGCTCAGCATTTTAGATTAATCCGTGAGCCCTGGGCTCTGCTTGTTTAAATCTGCTTGTTTAAAATAAGGACATGCGGTATTGAACCCCACCGATGTTTTGGATAATATGTCCAGTGATCTCTGCTTCCTGGCAATGCTGCTTGCAGCCATTAGTCACTACTCCATTATATCTAGGGACCATTGAGTTACCTACCGCTGAGAATGGAGGCTATGTTCCCTTCAGGCATCCCAAATATTCCATATTATTTCTAGTCTCTGCTGGTCAGAAGGCAACAGTTTTTGCAATTTACAAAGGAACATTCTTTATTTGTTTCTCTATCTTGCAGAGACCTTAATTGGAATTTGAAATCACAATTCTAATCAAACAAAATCTTAACACTGAAAAAGTTTGTGCTGAACATCTTGTAGTGTGTCATATCTTGAGGGATTTTCCTGAGAAGTGCAGTATTTTTTATTTTCCATGCTTTATGTATTTTATGTATTACTATTATTCTTCTCATCCTTCCTATTACCTATCTCCTCCCACTTATGACTATAACCTTGTAGCTTGTATCTTTATGGTTTATATTGTTTTATTTAGTTTCCTAGTGTGATTTGATTGCTTATTTAGTATCCTATAACTATTACTAAGTATTTTATCTTATGATTCTTGATGAATGTGGGGTTTTTTTAATGTACACTGAGAGCATATGCACCAAAGACAAATTCCTTGTGTGTCCAATCACACTTGACCAATAAAGAATTCTAATTTTTTTTAGGGGGGAAGTCCTTTTCCCCACACTTTTGATGCTTAGGTAGGGAAATTCCAAACATCCAGGATTTTCCATCCCTTAAGCCAGGGGTGTCAAACTCAATTTCATTGAGGGCCACATCCAGGTTGCATTTGACCTTGAGAGTGTGAGGCGCATGGCCATGGTGGGCGTGGCCAACTTGATATCACTCGTGTCAGGGGTTCCTGTGGCAGCCTGAGCGCTCTGCCAGTGAAAACGGGCCCCCAATCTCCGTTTTTGGCTTGAACAGCCTACTGCAACCCTCTGCCAGCGAAAACGGAGCTTGGGAGGCACCATGGGCCGGTCTTTCGTTGTTTCCAGGGTGGTCCTGCAGGTGAGATCTTAGCACCCTGAGGGTTTCTTATAGGCCACTGGAGGGGAGCAGAATTTATCATCTGCTTCTGGCAGGAAGAAACCTTAGGTGTTGCTTGCCTTGGTCTTCTGTGGACGGTTTCTTGCCCAAAGGCCATGATGGCCACTATTTTTTTTATTGTGAGAACATTTTTACTACCTTATTTAATTGGACATTATACCTTTGTTGTTGGGGTAAAAGATATCCTGTCGTACAGGCATCCCAAAGCCGCCACCCACTACCGGGCCATGGCCTGTTTGGAACTGGGCCCACATTAGGCTTCCTAGGGCTTCCCCCACTTTTGAGGCACCCCTTGCTCCTCTGAACAATCTGTGTGGTTACTTAATAACTGCAACGGGGAGAGCAGGGTTTGTAGTTATTAAGTGAGGCAATTACATCGGCACCTTGCTGAACAACTCCACGGCTTAATAATGGGCTGACTCCTTTACTATCGTAGGTTCCTGTAACTTCCTGTACTGGCCAGTGGGCAGAGGAAAGCTCTGCCCTCTGGCCAGTTCCACAACTTCTTTGTGATGTTTTGATTTGGGGGCATACAACTTTTTAAAGTTTTTGTGTGGGAGAGACAACTTTCCCCCTTACCTTCCACTAGTAGATCATCAGAAAAATAAACATGTCTGTATTTTTCACTTTTTCTTTAGCAAGTAGAAGAAATAAAATAAAATTGACTGTCGGAAAATATTTGGCAGCTTTCCATATAGTTGGCCTGAAGATAATATCAAGAGTGCATCTGATATGGAAGTGAGCAGAAAAGTAATGTAATCCTGCTCTTCAGTAAAAAATGGCTTTGTAAAAAAATAAATTTGAGAAATGTCAAAACAGAGCACTAATAGCCTTTACCTTTTGTAATCTGAAAATAGAAGCATTCTTGGTTCTCTGTAAATCCAGTAAATTTTGAAACATTAGGCAGCTACTCCATCTTGTGGCCACAAATCTTATAGTGATTCTCTTAAACCGAGAAAACTGGCAGCTTTGAATTATTGGGAGATAACAGCTTTCGTATTCTTCAGCAGATCACGGTACACGATAATGTTCAACAGATGTGCTCCAGTTAGATGTGTACTTTCTGAATAGCCTACGTGTACCTTTTAAAATCTCTTCCGAGAGAGCTGACTGTCGCTTAATAGATGTGCCAATTTTGGTATCAAGAAGATCACCAGATAATTCTGAAATATCCCAGCATAATTTAACTTGCAGTGATGTGCAATTGTGCACCTCTTCAGGAATAGAAGCAATTAAATAAAAGAAGAGAGCTAGCACTTTCCATGCAGAAAGCATCACACCCAGTTCCTGGTTTCTCCAGTTTCAGGTTCCAAGGCTCCAGGTTTAGGGGTTTAGCTGCTATGGATTTTCCCCGGGTTCAGGAGAACCCATAGCTAATGTTGTGGCCAGTTTGGAGAACCTCCAAATCCCACTCCTGGCTGACCCTGCCCACCCCTCCCCTCCCAGAAGTCTCCATGCGATTTGTTTTGGATGCGAGATAAATGCAGGTCCTGTGCGGGGACTCGAAGAGGAGGAAAAATGGGCCTCCCAGAAAGGGACTCATTTCCGGCCTCCGGAGGCCCTCTGGAGTCCAGGGAGGCATTTTCACCCTCTCAGAGACTCAAGGAAAGCCTCAGGAAAGCAAAAACGCCCTTCCACGTGGTTCAGAAGGCCAAGTAGGCCACGCCCACCATGGCCACACCCACCCAGCAACCAGGCAGAGAACCCATTGCTGACATTTTTGAAGCCCACCCGTGTCCAGGTTCCAAGGCTCAGAAGGATCTTTGCCTGTTCTGCCTTACTACTGGGAACAATATGGAGTAAGGTGCACCCAAACCAGGTGGTTTCTTTTTCTTCTGTTTATATCTGTGGATTGTGGACTAAATGAGTTTTTGGTGTTTCCTTAGGATAAATAACTGCTTTTCAAGGATTTAATTCCTCCTTCCATCTAGACCTCCAAAGTATTTTAAACTTTGGTTCTTAATTCCTAACCTGTTGCACTGTTACATATACAACACGGAGCACATGACAGCCGAGCTTCTTTTGGGGAATTATGAAGCATCTAACATTAGGAAATGGTGAATTGTATGAATTTGAAAAATGAAGGAATAATCAAGGGCCTGTGCTATGTTTCTTTTAAATTTGTGGCTGCTATACGCAAACTTGCCCACAAATGTTGAACCATAAATCCAGACAGGTATTTGTGATAGTTTGTAAAGATTTGAGGAGGAATTTTTGAAAATACTATTAAAATACTATCACAGCAGAAGGTTTCAGTATGCTTACTGCCTTAAGCATGTTTTTGATCCATTTGGCTTTTGGAGTTTTTCATATAGACAGACTACTTTGCATAATTACATTTATACAGTATTGGCTTGCATTTGTTTTAGCGTAGCCAGCAGAGGGATGCAGAGATCTTTAAGAACTCTTGTTTTATACTTTAAAAAAAACCCACCCTAAATCTAAGAAAAGAACAGCCAGAGTGCACTCATCCTTATCTAGACTAATGAACACACATTCTGGGGTTGCCACTTAAGGCTTAGTTCCCAGTGTGGCATTGTTCAGCTAGACCCCCAGATACTGCTCACTCCTTTGTATTAATAACCTGGCTTGTTATATAGCAAAGCAAACTAACTGCAGCAGAATAATAAGCAAACAGGAATTTTAAGCAAGAAACAGTGAGGAAACTTTTATAAACAAAGGCCAGAGTTACATTTTTGTATACCGTATAAATATTGCTGGAGAGGGCAGTTATTTAGGTTTAAAGTTCAGCTCCTGTCTTTAATATGAATTGTTGCTCCGTGAAGCACAAATCTGCACCATTGTTCAAAAGGCATTTAATGATTTGCGTTTTTTGGGGAAGAGTAACGATGTAAGATATGTTAGAAAAATAAGAGTGGGTTACGAATGGAAGACTATCTAAGCTTTCTCCCGTTATTTGCCTTTCATAACTGTGGGCAGTCAGATTACACGATAGACACTTTGCTTAGAATTTCCCAAGGTTTTTACAGCTTGTGCTGCCCCACAAGTAAAGGTACCATCGACGGGTCTTTTGAGGTTTTTTGAGGATCTTTACTGTAGCTTCTTCTCCATTCTTGTCAAAATTCTAGACCTGGTCATTGCTCAGATATAATCTTCCCCTGAAAGTTAAGCAGGGAAACACAATTAACTAAGCACTTTTTAAAGTGGTACTTCTAACTTGTATTATATAGGACAAGGTCATTCAACAGCATGGAATGCAGTATCATCAGTACACTAATGATACACAGCTATACATCTCCACCCTTGGCTGGAAAGGTGATGCTGTTACAAGGTTGGCTGAGTGCCTGGAAGCTGTGAGGATACAAATGGAGAGGAACCAACTTTGACTCAACCTTGGAAAATAGAGTGGCTTTGGGTTTTGTTCCCACCAAAACACACACAGACACACAGACACAGACACACACAGACACACAGACACACACACACTTCCAAATCTGGTAATATGATATCTTTCACTCTGCATAGGGTGCATTTTCCCCGATTGAACTACTGCACAATTTGGGAGTCCTCCTGGCCTCCTGGAGGGAGTCCTCCAGTTCAGTGAGTAAGCATTCACCATGGCTTAAGGGGATCTTTTCCGTAGATTCATCTGCATGAATTTTACCCTTTCCTTTACTGGGAGGCCTTGCTCACAGTCACTCATGCCTTAGTCTCTTACCATTCAGATTATTGCAATGTGCTTGCATTTGAAAGCGCAACTGATCCAGAATGTCCACAAGAGCTGCGGGAAGCCCCTCTGCAGGGACGGGCAGATGAATTTGGGATTTATCTGCAGGACAAAATCACTCGGATTCGGAATGAGTTACCCTCCATCGAGAGTGGTCTGGCCGGACTGCCTGAGGCTGGTCTTGAGGTACCATTCTGGGAGGAGTTTGACTTTGTTACTACCGAGGATATGGACAGGTTGTCAAAGAGACTTAAGGCTACCACATGTTTATTGGACCTCCTGGCTTGTACTGGCATCCTGGGAGACGACACAAGGCTGGCTCCAGGAGATTGTCAACGCCTCTTTGAGTGAGGGGTCCTTGCCTGCCGTCTTGAAAGAGGCGGTAGTGAGGCCCCTCCTCAAGAAGCCCTCCCTGGACCCAGCATTATTAGAGAACTATCGTCCAGTCTCCAACCTTCACGTTTTAGCGAAGGTTGTTGAGAGTGTGGTGGTCCAACAGTTTCCGCGACACTTGGAGGAAATTGATTATCTAGACTCACGCCAGTCTGGCTTCCGACCCGGTCACAGCACAGAGACGACATTGGTCGCATTGGTTGATGATCTCTGGAGGGCACGGGATAGAGGTTGTTCCTCTATCCTTGTTCTGTTAGACCTCTCAGCGGCTTTTGATACCATCGACCATGGTATCCTATTGCACTGACTGGGGAGGTTGGGGCTGGGAGGCACTGTTTTAAGGTGGTTCTCATCCTACCTCTCTGGTCGGTCGCAATATGTGTTGACAGGAGGGCAGAGGTGGACCTCGAGACCCCTCTTATGCGGGGTTCCTCAGGGGTCGGTCCTCTCGCCCCTTCTGTTCAACACATATATGAAGCCGCTGGGCGAGATCATCCGTGGTTTTGTGGTGGGATATCATCTGTGTGCTGATGACACTCAGCTGTACATATCCACCCCAGACCACCCCAACGATGCCGCCGAGGTGCTGTCCTGGTGTTTGGAGGCCGTACGGATCTGGATGGGTAGTAACAAACTCAAACTCAACCCATCCAAGACTGAGTGGCTGTGGTTTCCGGCACCCCGGTTCAGCCACATTACTCCAACTCTGGCCATTGGGGGCGAAACACTGGCCCCCGTGGAGAGGGCGCGCAATTTGGGTGTCCTCCTGGATTCCCGGCTGTCTATGGAGGACCATGTGGCAGCCATGGCCAGGGGGGCGTTTCATCAGGTACGCCTGATGTGCCAATTGCGCCCCTTACTGGACCGGGCTGCCCTTCGCACAGTCACTCAAGCACTCGTGACATCCCGGCTCGACTACTGCAACGCTCTCTACATGGGGCTTCCCTTGAGGTGCACTCGAAAGCTACAGCTAGTCCAGAATGCGGCCGCACGGGTAATAACGGGAGCTCCGAGATACTCCCATATAACACCTATCCTGCGTGAGCTGCACTGGCTACCTGTGATCTTTCGGGTGCGCTTCAAAGTTCTGACCATCTTTAAATCGCTCCATGGCTCGGGGCCTAGTTACATGCGTGACCGTCTCCTGCCCCATACATCCCTACGGCCGATCCGCTCCCACAGAGAGGGCCTTCTCAGGGTGCCGTCGGCCGGGCAATGCCGTCTGGCGACACCCAGGGGAAGAACCTTCTCTGTGGCAGGCCCTGCCCTTTGGAACCACCTCCCTCCTGAACTTTGTACCATCTCAGACCTCCGCCTCTTCCGCCAGTGTCTAAAGACACATCTTTTTCAGCAAGCCAACCTAGCCTAACCTCCCGCTGGGGCTATTTTAGATAGTTTTAAATTGGGGTTTTAATTTGGTTTTAGCATAGGATTGTTTAATTTAATATGCTTTTAAATTTTATATATTTTGTTTTATATGTTTTAAATTCCTGTGCGCCGCCCTGGGTCTCTCGTGGAGAAGGGCGGGATATAAATCGAATTAAAATAATAAAATAATAAAAGTAAGTACGCTCTGGGTCACTGGTTGCCATCTGTAGTGAGACTTCAGAAGTATGCTTTTTCCATGACTGTACCTAGTTTATTGAACGTCCTTCTCCTGTCAAGACCTGGCTCTTTCTCCAGGTGCTGGGGCAGAGTACGAGTATTTGGGGTTGATTGTTGGGGCATTGCAGACAGATGACTAAGGCACTGAGGATTTGGTTAGTGTTTTACAGTTTTATGGCTTTTATAGTTTGAAGTTTTTATTGTTCTGAGTCTCGCAGCTGTGTTTTAAGACGGGCAGCCATACAATTCCTTTAAATAAAACAAATAAATAAGTACTCCATCCATGCATAGTAAATTAAAAGGGGATGCCTTGATGCAAAATTAACAGTTGTGATAAGTTAACATTAATACAGCTGTTCATTAGTATTGCTTTTAAAATCAACACAGATGGATGATTTACAGTATTAAAAAAATCTAAATAAATGGTTCGCAAAATAACAGGATGTTGTGTTGCCACAGGGGTTAGTGAAAGAATGTAACTGGTTGTTTGTATTTCCCAGTTTAGAAAAGTTCTATTCTGTCAGAGGTGTGTAATTTTCAAGAGGTAAAATTATATAAAGGTGAAACTTGAAAAATTAGAATATCGTGCAAAAGTTCATTTATTTCAGTAATGCAACTTAAAATGTGAAACTAATATATGAGATAAGATTCATTACATGCAAAGCAAGATAGTTCAAGCCGTGATTTGACATAATTGTGATGATTGTGGAGTACAGCTCATGAAAACCCCAAATTCACAATCTCAGAAAATTAGAATATTACATGCAATCAAGAAAACAAGGATTGTACATCAAACAATATCGGACCTCTGAAAAGTATAAGCATGCATATGTACTCAGTACTGGACTTAATGAAGCACAGTGTCTGCGCACGCGCGAAAAATGGCGATCGCGCCTTGATTAGGAGGAGACCCAGGGGTCGTTTTGCCTCCGGAGGGACGTTGCCAGCCCTCATTGCCCATCGTGGAGGGCTGGCCATGCAAGCTGACCCACTGGCCGTCACGCCGAGCCGCCCGGATTCAGAGGGCGAGCCTGGGCTGTGACGGGAGAGAGTGGAGACGCTGGGAGCGAGGGACGCGGCCAGAATCGGCCCTGTGGCCTAGAACGCCCCGGCCTAGAGCGTCCCGGCGTATCCTGGCATTGGGGGGCGAAGCCGGGACGCGGAAGAACTAGAGGGTCCGGCCGGAACATCTGAAGGGCCGGACCGAGCCGTGCCGGGAGGATTTTATTCAATCCGACCCGAGTGTGATCTTTCCGACCGGCCCAGGAGAGGAGGGGAGAGTGCTGCGGAAGCTGTGGATGGAAGGTTGGATGGCTGGAGGCGACGGACGGGAGGTGGAGCTGGTATGGAGAAATGGAAGAAGCTTGCGAGAGGAGAGATTGGAAGAGAGTGATATGAAGAGAGGAGAGAGGAGGAAGAGAGAAAGAGGGGAAGGAGAGAATGAGGAGGAGATGGACTGGAGATGGATTGGAGATGGAGGAGAGATGGAGAGATGGATTGGAGAGGAAATGGTGATGGAAGGGAGATGGATTGACGATGGAGATGGAAGGAGTTGGAGATGGAGGAGAAAAGAAAGAAGAAGAAGGAGATTGAGAATGTGTAGAAGAAGGAGAATGGACTGAGAGAAGCCAAGCAGCCAGGTCGGAAACGGTGGAACAACGGCGCAGAAGGGCTCAGGAAGATCCAAAGTGAGTGCCTTGGACAGGAGGAAGTGAGCCGGGCCGGCACATGGCAGCACCTTTCATCAGGCCACACGACAGACCAACTAGTCGTGTGGCACTAGGTGCGGACTTGGGCCTGTGTGGCCGAGAAGAACAGTCGGCTGGGGTTTGTACAGGGACTAACCTTCGATCTGCCCATATGCAGGACCCCTAGACTGATAGACTAAGACCAACTGACTTTTTCCCTCCTGCCCCCCCTTAAGGTCATCTATTGCACTTTATTCACCTGTCACTTTATTGCTGCTCCTCTGGACTCTTAGCGGACTTGCTATTATCCCCCCGGACCTAGACGACTATCGGGGGTTCCAAATGTATTCTAGGTGTGATCTCCTTTGCCTGCGGGAGTCTCCCCTCTCGCAGGCCTGGCCCCCTTATCTAACACGGGCCCACCTCGAGGATGGACTGATTGCTCCTGAGAGGTGGGCGAAGCGCAGACTAAGGGGGTTTTTATTTAAACATTTTATTCGACTTTTAGGGGGTTCCAGGGAGGGGGGGAGGGAGAGTCAGGTGGGGGTATGCCAAAAAGGGCCGGCAGGAAGCGGAAGTAGAGTAACGGAGGAGGGGGGGGGTCGTTTCCACTGGGGTATTTTCCATCAATACGGTCTTGGGGAGGGGCAGGGGCGGTGGGAAGGGGGATGGACATCACCAGTTGGAGGACCGAGGCCGCTGGTTACGGGTGGTCACGCGCTCCAACTCCCCCTGTCCCCATCGCAGACTAGGTGGGCAAGAACCACAGACCCGGGGCCCTAGGCTGATGCTATGCAACGCCAGGTCCGTGGTACAAAAAGCCCCCCTCATCCATGACCTTGTGTCAGAGGGGGACCCGGACCTGGTAGGCATTACGGAAACCTGGTTGGGCCACGAGGGAGGACATCCCCTCGTAGAAATGTGCCCACCAGGATACCGAGCCTTCCATCAGCCTAGGGCCCTAGGGAGGGGTGGGGGGGTGGCGATTATGGTTAGGGAAGGTCTTGAGCCAAAGGAGACCACGATCCCTCAGACGACCGGGTGCGAGTCCCTCCTTGTGAAGTGGGGCCTTGGGAGGCAGTTGGGCGTGTTAGTTGTATACCTGGCTCCTCGCTATGCAACAACAGCCCTGCCCGAGCTCCTAGAGGTGATAGCCGAGGCGGCGGTTGAGACCCCCAGACTTTTAGTCATGGGGGACTTTAACCTGCCGTCGGCAGGCGAAACCTCTGGTGCAGCTCGGGAGTTCATGGCTTCCATGACAGCCATGGACCTGACCCAGGTAGTTTTAGGCCCTACTCACGAGGGCGGACACACCCTGGATCTCATCTTCGTCTCGGGACAGTGGAGTAGTGATCTGGGAATAGGGGATTTAGTCATCACACCCCTGTCATGGACAGATCACGCTCTCCTTCGGCTCGACTTTCCGATCGCTGCACCTCACTGCGGGGAGGCGGAACCGGACATTCCTATATGGTTCCGCCCCAGGCTCCTGATGGACCCGATAAGGTTCCAGAGGGAGCTTGGGCCAATTCCTGTGGACTTGCCCCGCGACTCGACTGAGGACCTAGTGGCTGCATGGTTAAGTGCGGCCACGGGGGCCTTGGACCGAGTTGCGCCCTTGCGGCCTCTCTTGCGGCGACGAACCACCTGGGCTCCTTGGTTTACCGAGGGGCTTAGGGAGATGAAGCGCCACAAGAGACGCCTAGAGAGCAGATGGAGATCTTCTCACTCCGAAGCCGACCGAACACTAGTGAGAGACCATATTAGGACTTACTTAGTGGCGATAAAAGTGGCCAAACGTGAGTATTGCGCCACTCTTATTGCATCTGCAGATAACCGCCCTGCCGCCCTGTTTGGGGTGACCCGCTCCCTCCTTCAACAGAGGCCGCGGGAAGCCCCTTTACAGGGTCGAGCAGAGGAATTTGGGATTTATCTGCAGGAGAAAATCACTCGGATTCGGAACGAGCTACCCTCCATCGACAGTGGTCCAGTCGAGCAGGCCGAGGCTGTTCTTGTGACACCATCCTGGGAGGAGTTTGATTTTGTTACCACCGAGGATATGGACAAGCTGTCAAAGAGACTTAGGGCTACCACATGTTTATTGGACCCGTGTCCCTCCTGGCTTGTACTGGCATCCTGGGAGACGACACGAGGCTGGCTCCAGGGCATTGTCAACGCATCTTTGAGTGAGGGGTCCTTGCCTGCCGTCCTGAAAGAGGCGGTGGTGAGGCCCCTCCTCAAGAAGCCGTCCCTGGATCCAGCATTATTAGAGAACTATCGTCCCGTCTCCAACCTCCACTTTTTAGTGAAGGTTGTTGAGAGTGTGGTGGCCCAACAGTTTCCGCGACACTTGGAGGAAGTTGATTATCTAGACCCGCGCCAGTCCGGCTTCCGACCCGGGCACAGCACCGAGACGGCATTGGTCGCGTTGGTTGATGATCTCTGGAGGGCGCGGGATAGAGGATATTCCTCTATCCTAGTCCTATTAGACCTCTCAGCGGCTTTTGATACCATCGACCATGGTATTCTATTGCACCGACTGGGGAGGTTGGGGTTGGGAGGCACCGTTCTGCGGTGGTTCTCATCCTACCTCTCTGGTCGGTCGCAATATGTGTTGACAGGGGGGCAGAGGTCGGCCTCGAGGTCCCTCATATGTGGGGTTCCTCAGGGGTCGGTCCTCTCGCCCTTACTGTTCAACACATATATGAAGCCGCTGGGTGAGATCATCCGTGGTTTTGGGGTGGGATATCATCTGTACGCTGATGATACTCAGTTGTACATATCCACCCCAGACCACCCCAACGATGCCGTCGAGGTTATGTCCCGGTGTTTGGAGGCCGTACGGATCTGGATGGGTGGTAACAAACTCAGGCTCAACCCGTCCAAGACTGAGTGGCTGTGGCTTCCGGCGCCCCGGTTCAGCCAGATTATTCCAACTCTGGCCATTGGGGGCGAAACACCGGCCCCCGTGGAGAGGGCGCGCAATTTGGGTGTCCTCCTGGATTCCCGGCTGTCTATGGAAGATCATGTGGCAGCCGTGGCCAGGGGGGCATTCCATCAGGTACGCCTGATGCGCCAATTGCGCCCCTTACTGGACCGGGGTGCCTTACGCACAGTCACTCAAGCACTCGTCACCTCTCGACTTGACTACTG
Organism: Rhabdophis nuchalis; assembly: GCA_039707465.1. Classification (NCBI taxonomy): domain Eukaryota; kingdom Metazoa; phylum Chordata; class Lepidosauria; order Squamata; family Natricidae; genus Rhabdophis; species Rhabdophis nuchalis. Next base: position 187,669,781 of record CM077643.1, on the reverse strand, counting down.
TAACGCTCTCTACATGGGGCTCCCCTTGAGGTGCACCCGAAAGCTGCAGCTAGTCCAGAACGCAGCCGCGCGGGTGATTACGGGAGCGCCTAGACACTCCCACATAACACCTATCCTGCGCGAGCTGCACTGGCTCCCTGTGGTCTTTCGGGTGCGCTTCAAGGTTTTAACGACCATCTTTAAAGCGCTCCATGGCTCGGGGCCTAGTTATATGCGAGACCGCCTCCTGCCCCATACATCCCTCAGACCGATACGCTTCCCACAGAGAGGGCCTCCTCAGGGTGCCGTCGGCTGGACAATGCCGACTGGCGACACCCAGGGGAAGAGCCTTCTCTGTGGCGGGCCCTTCCCTTTGGAACGACCTACCCCCTGAACTCCGCACCATCTCTGACCTCCGCCTCTTCCGCAAGTGTCTGAAGACACACCTATTCCATCTAGCCGGCCTAGCATAACCCCCATTACTGACTCTTAGATAGTTTTAAATTTGGGTTTTTTAAATTCGGTTTTTAGCGCAGGGTCTATTAGAATAAGTTTTTTAAAATTTTATATGTTTTATATGTATTTTAACATCCCTGTGCGCCGCCCTGGGTCCGTTTGGAGAAGGGCGGGGTATAAATTAATAAAATAAAATAAATAAATAAAATAAGTGGTCCAAAGTCCTGTTGCTCAGTGGTCCAAAATCCTCTTTTTCCAAATGAGATGCAACTTTTGCATCTCATTTGGAAACCAAGGACCCAGAGTATGGAGAAAGAATGGAGAGGCACACACTGCAAGATGCTTGAAGTCCAGTGTGAAGTTTCCACAGTCTGTGTTGATTTGCAGAGCCATGTCATCTGCTGGTGTTGGTCCACTGTCCTTCATTAAGTCAAGGGTCAACGCAGATGTCTACTAGGAGATTTTGGAGTACTTCATGCTTCCTTCCGCAGACGAGCTTTATGGAGATGATGAATTCATTTTCCAGCAGGACTTGGCACCTGCCCACACTGCCAAAAGCACCAAAACCTGGTTCAATGACCGTGGGATTACTGTGCTTGATTGGCCAGCAAACTCGCCTGACCTGAACCCCATAGAGAATCTATGGGGCATTGCCAAGCAAAAGATGAGAGACATGAGACCGAACAATGCAGAAGAGCTGAAGGCCGCTATTGAAGCATCCTGGTCTTCCATAACACCTCAGCAGTGCCACAGGCTGTTAACTTCCATACCACACCGCATTGAGGCAGTAATTGCTGCAAAAGGGGCCCAAACCAAGTACTGAGTACATATGCATGCTTAAACTTTTCAGAGGTCCGATATTGTTCTATGTACAATACTTGTTTTCTTGATTGCATGTAATATTCTAATTTTCTGAGATTGTGGATTTGGGGTTTTCATGAGCTGTACACCATAATCATCACAATTATGACAAATCATTGCTTGAACTATCTTGCTTTGCATGTAATGAGTCTTATCTCATATATTAGTTTCACCTTTTAAGTTGCATTACTGAAGTAAATGAACTTTTGCACGATATTCTAATTTTTCGAGTTTCACCTGTATACCCAGAAATTATGAAACAACATTCATGTGCAAAAATGGAATTGTGAAGACATCTTTTTTTAATTAAGAATGTTACAAACGGTGCCCAAATATAGTATTTATCTGGAACTTTTGTTTGTTTATTAATTAAATTTCTATGTCTTCCTTCTCACTATCAAGGGAAATGATAAATATTCACAATTTTATAACTAATGGACTAGTCGTATATGAATCCTTTGGGTCCAAAGGGGCTTTTCTGTCTAGATTGATTTAAATAAGTGGATCTTGAATTCATATCCTACAAATGGAAATGCCTTCTGATCCAACTGCACTGTTGGCAAAATGTGCAAAAAGGGGAAATTGAATCTATTATTTCCTTTCCTTTGTAGTTTTCTTTGCAATCAAATCAATCTGACTGGAGGATCCCCTGTAACAACACAAGAGGAATAGCAAATGGGAGAAAGAATCAGCTCTCATACGGCTGTATTCTAATTGCTGGCTAGGTGCTTGAACCAAACTGTGCTCAGGAAGTGTTTCTGCTAATGCAGCAAAATGATATTCTGCTGCAAACATTTTAGAAACTGTGGAATCCTAAAGAAAGTTTAAGTAAAAAAAAAGCCATGCACAGTTATCATGTTGACCAGTTAAATGTCCCATTCCAAAAATATTAGTTAACTATTGGATGACTGTGAAGAAAGAGAAGCTATTAAGATCTGCAAAAACTCCTCTAAGATTAAACATTCATTCGTTCGTTCGTTCGTTCGTTCGTTCATTCATTCATTCATTCATTCATTCATTCCTTTACCACTCATCATAGGGTAACTCTAGGCATCTTATGTTTACATATACAGTTAGAACATAAAAAGTTAAAATCAGACATTAAAACCAAGGATACAGGCGGAGGGCAGGAACGGGGGTGGGGAGGTGGGATCTGTTATTATTCAATCAGCCATCTCCACTGGGGCCCCAAGCCAACTGGTAAATATAGCTAATATTAGCAAAGCAACTGTATCAAATTGTACTAGAAAGGTGTAGAAGCCCAAATCTTGGATGAACTGGGGATAACTAAAGTGTCATAAAAGCTTAAAAGAATCATTGACTAACTTAAAAGAGTATAACCGGGCCTGGATGGAATGGCATGCCTCTTTTTGAATTCCCACATAGCATATCCTTGACAGAGGCAGCATCCATGAAGTCTTAGCTGACAGCGTGGTACATAAGGGAGGAGTCACTTTGTCAGATATTACAATCCTAAAATTATACAATATGTTATTAATAAGGGCCAGTTAGGCGTAGCAGTTAAAGCATCAGGATAGAAAGTGGGAGACCCTGAGTCCTAGCCCCTCCCCCTGGGCATAATAATGTCAGCTGGGTGACCTTGGGCCGGTCATTCTCTGTCAGCCCTAGGACGGAAGCAGTGGCAAATCACTTCTGAAAATCTTGCCAAGAGAACTGCAGATACTTGTTGAAGCAGTCCCAAGGAGTCAACATTGAATTGTATCCATACACATACACACGCAATATTGAATTGTATCCATACACATACACACGCAAGCACAACAGACAGACACACACACATACACACACACACACACACACACACACACACGAGGTGGTATTCAGCAGGCTCTGACCAGTTCTGGAGAACTGGTAGCGGAAATTTTGGGTAGTTCAGAGAACCGGTAAATGCTACCTCTGACTGGAACAGACAGTAACAGTAACAGAGTTGGAAGGGACCTTGGAGGTCATCTAGTCCAACCCCCTGCTCATGCAGGAGATCCCGCCCCCATCTATTCTCTGCCTCCCGGGTCCCAGCTGATTGGGAGGGAATGGAGGTTTTGTAGCAACCTTCCCCTGGAGTGGGGTGAGAATGGAGATTTTACAGTATCCTCCCCCTGCCATACCCACCAACCCCGCCACACCTGCCAAGCCACGGCCACATAACCAGTAGTAAAAAAGTTTTGTATCCCACCACACACACATACATGTTGACTTCCTCTCTGAGGCAAACTGGCAAATCAAACAAGTATCTTTGGAAGAGTATCTAGACACACAAACATTAATATGTATATACATGCATAAATATTTGTTTTCGTAGATTTTCACGGGTGTAGGTATGCTGGTTTTGTTGTATTCGGGTGTTTTCCCGTGTAAGATTGAAATTGCTTTTGCAACATTTCGGCAAGATCTCGCTTGCCATCTTCAGGCTTCGGAGACCATTGTCCGGATACAGACAATGGGCTTCATGCAAAACATGGCAAAGAACATTTTATTTACCTAATTAATTCCTTTCAAAGTGCTTAAAATATTTCCTCTCTTTAACAATCCTTAGGCAACAGATAGCTTAGTTTAAGAATGTCTTAATCAAAAATGTCTTAATCAAAAACTCAGTGATCTGTCTGGCAACTGAATCCAGTTTTCCCCAAGTCAACACTTTATAACTTATTGGAGAACTATAATGAAAGACATAAAATTACTCATATTTTGAGTAATTTAATTTTTTCTCCTTGGGTGAAATTGGAAGAGATCTCAGTGTTCATTTTTCTTATGCTCAGTAAGTTTTCTGTTGTCTCCTGTTACAACTCCAGATAATTTCCTTAAGTGAAAAGAAGAATATAAGAAATGCTGAATTTCCATACAAAAAAACTGGTTCAGACATCCCTATAGATTTAAAGTTCCACAAGATGGCGCTTTTCATCTTCCAAGCTTATGAATTATTACCAGAAATATTCCATAGATTAATATGTGTGAATAAGATTGGCTAATCATATATGCACAATACAAACATACACACCTACAGGCATTACATACACACTTACATACATTGCATATAGACACAAACACAGAGCTAAATGAAACAGAAATGATCCTGCTTAATATTTTTTAACTTTTTCTAATATCACGAGAATATAAGAGTATTATATGTTAATGGTATTGTATTGTTTATTTCTGAACTATATATTTTAATGTTGACCTTCATGCATTTTAAAAATGTGTTTGGATAAATTGCCCGACTCTATTAATTGGTCTATGTCAGAATTGATGACAATAATTATTTTTTTATATTAAGGATCATGTTTCTATATATTTATTTATTGGATTTCTAGACCGCCCCCTCTCCCCGAAGGGACTCGGGGCGGTGAAAGCATTACGCATTTAGGTATTTCCAATCTATGTAATATTTCCCAAATAATTAAATATTAATTAAATAGTGTTACATATATTTATAGATAGAAAATTCAGCTTTTGAGGTAAGGTAAATATTCATAAAGTGAATGTTACTTCCAAAGTACTTTAATTTTTACATGGAATTCCTATCCATATTTAAATAACAAATATTTTCAAAAATTATGTACATTTCTATCGATTATTTCATAATGCTGATCAAGATTTAAGTATCAATTAAGACAAGAATGGATTTTTTTTTCAAATTTTGAATTATACAGTTCTAATTTTGGTACTTCTATTAATACCAAATTTTGGATTGCTTCATTCAAATTCTCTGTCCTAGGCCCTTTTGGAAGAGTCATTCCATTGTATATTTAGTTAACTGGGCTATTGAGGTTCAGGATATAATAGATTAGATAGGAGGCATTTCATAATTACATTAATTTGAATTTTCGATTATACTATTTTTGGAAAATAGTATAATCCTTTTTTCCTTCCTAAATTGAAGTTATGGGGTAATAATAGACATTAAAAATAGCAGTTATACGCAAAATTTTGATGAATGCTGACATTTTTTATTTTTTAAATAAAATAAAATTTATTTTATACTAATTACTGAAGGGCAATGATGACTGTTTATTAAAGGTCAAATATATTTCTCCTTTTGCTGCTTACAGGTAATTTGTAACATCTATTGACATCTTGATTTAGTCAGTGGGATTTTTTAGATTCAGAGGTGCTTCAAATTATTAGAAGTATTATCAGACTAAACATATCACAATGTTTATATACTTGATATCAATAAATCAATTTGATTTGCAATTTCAAAGACTGGATGGAATAAGCAGTTGAAGGTCTCCATTACCTCTGGACAATGGGAGACTTTTTAAAATTCTGAATCACAAATTTCAATTGTTCTTGGTCTATGGCTTTTTCTATAAAAATACTCTTTTGGACTTACTGAGTCCAAATTGTACAAAGAAGAATTGTACAAAGAAGAATTGTACAAAGAAGAAATGATTATATTGCATTATTGGAAATGCCATGAGAATAATACATCATTCAGATGCATGATTTTTATAAGATACTCTGAGAAGAAGTCATATGTATTAATTTGATATATTCAGATGTCTGAAAATTCATAGCTGGACAGAGGAAATAGATTGTCTGTACCAGTGGTGGGTTTCTGCAGGCTCGCACCTGCTTGCGAGAGCCGGTTGGTGAAATTTAGAGAACCGGTGAGAGGGAGTTCCACCTGGAAGTAAATCTGGCCTGCCGCTGCCAGTGACCCAACGGGAAGGAAAGGAAAGGAAAGGAAAGGAAGAGAGAGAGAGAGAGAGAGAGAGAGAGAGAGAGAGAGAGAGAGAGAGAGAGAGAGAGAAAGAAAGAAAGAAAAGAAAAGAAAAGAAAAGAAAAGAAAAGAAAAGAAAAAAAGAATTTATCATCACAATTGAGTCCAAAATTTTGGTTGCTAAGCAAGAGCGTTGTTAAATGAGTTTCACCACATTTTAAAAGGTGGCCACTCCCATCCTGTCACATGACTGCCAAGCCACGCCCACAAAATAGGCCACACCTACAGAGTAGGTTCTAAAACATTTGAAACCCACCACTGGTCTGTACTCTTCTTGCTGTTCTTTAACATTGAAAATATGTATTTATGGCCTCAGTGATATTGCTTTATTTGCAATTTATGAATAACTTGTTGATACATAGACTACGAATGGAAACCATTAAATTTTACTGATTATCAGCTTAGAATGTGTGCGCAGATTTATGTGCGCGTGCATGTGCGCATGCATGCGTGAGTTATGAAATCTTTTGTTATTCAAGCCGTATAATTTGTTCTTCTTAGTGTAATTAATCATTTGGATAATCTCCAATGCGCAAAGGTGATAGAGACATTTTAATAGGTCTGACTAGATTGCTTTTTGTGGCCTGTGACCTGACCACAAGTGAGTGAGTGATCTGGTTTTATTATTTTCCAAGCTAACTGCTGTAGTTGGAATTTATAATAATTGGACTGTAATAGTAATCGGAATGGGAAACTAGTGAGAAATCATAGGGCTATAGGCTAGACTAGGAAATAAAAATATATCTTGGAAGAAAATTTCCCGTCTATTTTTTTTTAAAGAAAACGGCGTGAATATAACATCACCAAGATTAGGACTTCATTTGAAGTAGTATTTTACTTGTTATTAGAATATAAAAACATGTAGTGGTTTTTTAAAAAATACTTGTTCCTTGAGTCAGTGTTGACTCCCTGGTAACTGCCTAGACAAGTTCTTGGACATTTAATGACAAGAATTCAGAAGTGGTTTGCCATTTCCTCTTTCCTAGGACTGAGAGAGTGACTGGCACAAGGTCACTCAGTTGGCTTCACAATTTGCTGGCTGGAGAATTCTGGGAGCTGAAGTCCTTCAGACTTAAAGTTGCAAAGGTTGGAGTAAAGCATGCTGTAAAGCATTATGAGGCAGTATATAAATATATGTCTTAACTGCATTTGAATAAATTTGGTAATGCCTAAATTTCTTCTTTTGCCACCTAAAAAATATTTTCCTGACATTTTGTTAGTCATTGCTTCTTTTAATATAGAAATCTATATAAATAAAAATGTAAAATAGTTTGTACGAAGCCACTAATCTCAAAAACTACTGGACCGATTTACCTCAAATTTTCACACTTTGTTTTCAAGGACTTCCGATAATAGAATACGTACTCATTTTGTGCCTAGCACACATGTGTCATGTGCAAGGTACACAAATGTAAAATGTACCCACTGATCATATTTTCACCTCCCTGTAGCCCCGCCCATCTGACTGCTTTCCAACAGTCATTGTTGGAAGAGGCCTCATATGGAGGCCTCTTAGGGCCAAAAGAAGGCACTGAGATAGCAAACTCCCAGGTGGCCCATAGAGAGAGAGGGAGAAATACAGTTTAATAAAAGAGGGACTAGGGGAGACATAGCAGCTTTCCAATATCTCAGGGGTTGCCACAAAGAAGAGGAAGTCAAGCTATTCTGCAAAGCACCAGAGGGCAGAACAAGAAGCAATGGGTGGAAACTAATCAAGGAGAGAAGCAACTTAGAACTGAGGAGGAATTTCCTGACAGTTAGAACAATTGACCAGTGGAACAGCTTGCCTCCAGAAGTTGTGAATGCCCCAACACTGCAAGTCTTTTATTTATTATTTTTTATTTTATTTAAATTTATATCCCGCCCTTCTCCACAGAGGACCCAGGGCGGCGTACAGGAAATTTAAAAACATACCAATACAAAGATAAATATATAATTTAAAATAAATATTAAACAGTCCTATCCTGTACTAAAACCAAATTTAAAATACCCAATTTAAAAACTTCCTAAAAGTCCCCATGGGAGGTTAGGCTAGGCCGGCTTGTTGGAACAAATATGTCTTTAGACATTGGCGGAAGAGGCGGAGGTCGGTGATGGTACGTAATTCAGGGAGTAGGTCATTCCAGAGGGCTGGGCCCGCCACAGAGAAGGCTCTTCCCCTGGGTGTCGCCAGTCGGCATTTTCCGGCCGACGGCACCCTGAGAGGGCCCTCTCTGTGGGAGCGTATCGGTCTAAGGGATGTATGGGGCAGGAGGCGGTCTCGCATATAACTAGGCCCCGAGCCATGGAGCGCTTTAAAGATGGTCGTCAAAACCTTGAAGCGCACCCGAAAGGCCACAGGAAGCCAATGCAGCTCGCGCAGGATCGGTGTTATGTGGCTCCCATAATCAGCCGCGTGGCTGCGTTTTGGACTAGCTGTAGCTTTCGGGTGCACCTCAAGGGAAGCCCCATGTAGAGAGCATTACAGTAGTCGAGTCGGGACGTCACGAGAGCTTGAGTGACTGTGCGAAGGGCAGCCCGGTCCAGTAAGGGGCGCAATTGGCGCATCAGGCATACCTGATGAAACGCCCCCCTGGCCACGGCCGCCACATGGTCCTCCAAGGACAGCCGGGAATCCAGGAGGACACCCAAATTGCGCGCCCTCTCCACGGGGGCCAGTGTTTCGCCCCCAATGGCCAGAGTTGGAGTAATCTGGCTGAACCGGGGTGCCGGAAACCACAGCCACTCAGTCTTGGCAGGGTTGAGCTTGAGTTTGTTACCACCCATCCAGATCCGTACGGCTTCCAAACACCGGGACAGCACTTCGGCGGCATCGTTGGGGTGGTTTGGGGTGGATATGTACAGTTGAGTGTCATCAGCGTACAGATGGTACTCCATCCCAAAACCACGGATGATCTCACCCAGCGGCTTCATATATGTGTTAAATAGGAAGGGCGAGAAGACCGACCCCTGAGGAACCCCACATAGAAGAGGCCTCGAGGTCGACCTCTGCTCTCCCGTCAACACATATTGCGACCGACCAGAGCGATAGGACGAGAACCACCGCAGAACGGTGCCTCCCAGCCCCAACCCCCCCAGTCGGTGCAATAGGATACCATGGTCGATGGTATCAAAAGCCGCCGAGAGGTCTAATAGGACTAGGATAGAGGAATAACCTCTATCCCGCGCCCTCCAGAGATCATCGACCAATGCGACCAATGCCGTCTCGGTGCTGTGACCGGGTCCAGGAATGGCTTCTTGAGGAGGGGCCTCACTACCGCCTCTTTCAAGACGGCAGGTAAGGACCCCTCACTCAAAGATGCGTTGACAATGCCCCGGAGCCAGCCTCGTGTCGTCTCCCAGGATGCCAGTACAAGCCAGGAGGGACACGGGTCCAATAAACATGTGGTCACCCTAAGTTTCCTTGACAGCCTGTCCATATCCTCGGTGGTAACAAAGTCAAACTCCTCCCAAGAAGGAACCTCAAGACTAGTCTCGGACAGTCCCACCGGACCACTGTCGATGGAGGGTAGCTCATTCCGAATCCGAGTGATTTTTAAGTCTTTGAAGTCTTTAAGAAGATGTTGGATAGCCATTTGCCTGAAATGGTATAGGGCTTCCTGCCTAGGCAGGGAGTTGGACTAGATGACCTCCAAGGTCCCTTCCAACTCTGGTATTGTATTATTGTATTACAGTAGGTAGGTAGATAGGGGAATAGATAGAGAGGGAGAAATACAGTAGGTAGGTAGATAGAGGGATAGATAGAGAGGGAGAAATAAGGTAGGTAGGTGGATAGATAGATAGATAGGGAGAAACAGAAGTAGGTAGGTAGATAGGTAGGTAGGTAGGTGGATAGATAGATAGAGAGGGAGAAATACAGTAGGTAGATAGGTAGAGGGAGAAAGGAAGAAATATAGTAGTTAGGTAGGTAGGTGGATAGATAGATAGGGAGAAATACAGTAGGTAGCATTGGTGGGTTTCTGCAGGCTCGCACCTACTCATGAGAGCCGGTTGGTGAAATTTAGAGAACCGGTGAGAGGGGGTTCCACTGGTGTACCTGGAAGTAAATCTGGCCCGCCGCTGCCAGTGACCCAACGGGAAGGAAAGGGAAGGAAGGAAGGAAGGAAAGAAAGAAAGAAAGAAAGAAGAAAGAAAGAAAGAAAGAAAGAAAGAAAGAAAGAAAGAAAGAAAGAAAGAAAGAAAGAAAGAAAGAAAGAAAGAATTTATCATCACAATTGAGTCCAAAATTTTGGTTGCTAAGCAAGAACGTTGTTAAATGAGTTTCACCACATTTTAAAAGGTGGCCACTCCCACCCTGTCACATGACTGCCAAGCCACGCCCACAAAATAGGCCACACCTACAGAGTAGGTTCTAAAAAATTTGAAACCCACCACTGGTAGGTAGGTAGGTAGGGGGATAGATAGGGAGAAATACAGTAGGTAGGTAGATAGAGGGATAGATAGAGAGGGAGAAATATAGTAGGTAGGTAGATAAAGGGAGAAAGGAAGAAATACAGTAGGTAGGTAGGTAGGTAGGTAGGTAGGTAGGTAGGTAGGTAGGTAGGTGGATAGATAGAGGGAGAAATACAGTATGTAGGTAGGTAGATGGATAGAGAGGGAGAAATATGGTAGGTAGGTAGGTAGATAGAGAGGGAGAAATACAGTATGTAGGTAGGTAGAGGGATAGATAGAGAGGGAGAAATACAGTAGGTAGGCAGGTAGGTAGATAGGGGGATAGATAGAGAGGGAGAAATACAGTAGGTAGGTAGGTTGATAGAGGGAGAAAGGAAGAAATATAGTAAGTAGGTAAGTAGAGGGATAGACAGAGGGAGAAATACCGTAGGTAGGTAGGTGTATAGATAGATAGGGAGAAATACAGTAGATAGGTAGGTAGAGGAATAGAGAGAGGGGGAGAAATACAGTAGGTAGGTAGGTAGAGGGATAGAGAGGGTGAAATACAGTAGGTAGGTAGGTAGGTAGAGGGAGAAAGGAAGAAATACAGTAGGTAGGTAGAGGGATAGATAGAAAGGGAGAAATACAGTAGGTAGGTAGGTAGGTAGAGGGATAGATAGAGAGGGAGAAATACAGTAGGTAGGTAGATTGGAGGTTATACGGTGGTTGTGTGTATGTGTGCAGGTGTAGATCTACACACAGATTGGTTGGCCATTTAACCAGACTGGGCCACAGCAACACATGGCCGGGTATAGCTAGTAAAGAAATAAAAATAAAAATTGTTGTCAGAAAGTCTTTTAAGCCATATCTGTGCCTTGATTTGAGGGTTCAGAAATCCCCTTATCAGTTGTCCATTTCTTTTCAGGATCACAGGGAAACTACCTGAGATGATCTACCTCAAGGTCTATCAGCAGAATAGGGAGAATTCCGTCCTCTTTGTTTCCCTAGAATTAGTGGACTTTACAAAACAGAGGGAAGAAAAATCAAAAGCAGAGAGGCAGCCTGATTCATCTAATGTTGGTTTTTATCTAACCAAATCTCTGGTTAGGTGTTTACTACTTTGCTGACTACAGTATCTTATGATTTACAGCAGGGGTGTCAAACTCACGGCGTCACACTGTTGTCATGTGCCATATCGCGACTTCTGCCCCCTTCGCTAAAATGGGGGTGGGCGTGACCAGCGCATGATGCAACTGGCCCATGGTCCGTGAGTTTGACACCCCTGATTTACAGTATTTCATGATGAGCAAATGGTTTTGTCTCCTTTGCTGTTTTCATTACCATTACTAAAAGAAGTAACACTGTTTCTTCAGATCTTGTACAATAGGGTTTTTCTTCTCCATAGTTTTGCTGGGGCTTCATTGTTTTTAGCTAAGGGGGAAAAATTGGGCTAAGAACAAGAGCCTAACACCCAGTCTTACCTTTCATCTTTTGCTTTGCATCAGAATATAACATCAGAGTATAGCATTAAAATAAAATTCAAAAATTGTATTGTTATCATCTAATCCTTTGGAAGACAGTGTAAAAGCAGTACAGTGCAGCTTTTTCACTTAGCTGTCATTTATATATGTTTACTAGATAATGTTTGGTATTTTTCTCCCTAATGTGGATGGCCCACAAGGTTACATATACAACAGTAAGGCAGTAAAGTATACAGGCAGTATTATAAAACAAAACATTTCTGAACACCTGCATAGCATAAATCATGGCTTCCAGCAGCTGAATTTTAAATATTACATTATATGCAAAGTTTCCACATTTCTTTGTTGAGATTTAATCAAGATGTTTTGACTTTAGTGAAAAATAGTGTTGTTTTTCAGTCAAGTCATCTTCATTTCTTTTAATGAAGATGCATCTATAGTGTTACCCGTCCAGTCAAAAACTATTTGTAATTTTACGGTATATTTATTTAGATGAACGCATGGCTCTCCCCTACAATAATTTACTTGAGAATGAATTTCAGTATGCATGTGTTCCTGATAAAGAAGAAAACTGTTGTCTATGTAAGCTTAATCAGTAACCATTCAAGTTTCATTAGATATAAAGCTTGGTTGATACGTGCATACATTTTTCTTGATCTTTGGGTTAGATTCACACATTGTGCAAAATAATGGTTAGTTTAACTATGATTAGAATGTCCTAGAAAGCAAAAATTACACTAATTCATCACTTATCAACTAGACTAGGTGGATTCATATAACACACTAAATGGAAACTTGGTAAACTGTGCCAATAAAGGAGAATGTTTATAGCTCAGGGTTGACATGAGGGGTCCTTGGTGCTTTTTGAGTTGGGTTTTCTTGCAGATGTTTCATTACCCAAACTAGGTAACATAATCAGTGCTAGTCAAACTACCAGGTATAGTGTATCATGTAAATCCAGCAATATAATGAAGACTATCCCATTGAAATATATTGCATCCGATATCAAATAAATATGCCAATCATAAAATATCTGCAGTGGTACTTTCTACATATTAAACAATACACCTCACTGCGGGGAGGCGGAACCGGACATTCCTATATGGTTCCGCCCCAGGCTCCTGATGGACCCGTTAAGGTTCCAAAGGGAGCTTGGGCCAATTCCTGTGGACTTGCCCCGCGACTCGGCTGAGGACCTAGTGGCCGCATGGTTAAGTGCGGCCGCGGGGGCCTTGGACCGAGTCGCGCCCTTGCGGCCTCTCTTGTGGCGACGAACCACCTGGGCCCCTTGGTTTACCAAGGGGCTCAGGGAGATGAAGCGCCACAAGAGACACCTAGAGAGCAGATGGAGATCATCTCACTCCGAAGCTGACCGAACACTAGTGAGAGACCACATTAGGACTTACTTAGTGGCGATAAGAGTGGCCAAACGTGAGTATTGTGCCACTCTTATTGCATCCGCAGATAACCGCCCTGCCGCCCTGTTTGGGGTGACCTGCTCCCTCCTTCAACAGAGGCCGCGGGAAGCCCCTTTACAGGGTCGAGCAGAGGAATTTGGGATTTATCTACAGGAGAAAATCACTCGGATTCGGAGCGAGTTACCCTCCATCGACAGTGGCCCAGTCGAGTGTGCCGAGGCTGTTCTTGTGACACCATCATGGGAGGAGTTTGATTTTGTTGCTACCGAAGATATGGACAAGTTGTCAAAGAGACTTAGGGCCACCACATGTTTATTGGACCCGTGTCCCTCCTGGCTTGTACTGGCATCCTGGGAGACGACACGAGGCTGGCTCCAGGGCATTGTCAACGCATCTTTGAGTGAGGGGTCCTTGCCTGCCGTCTTGAAAGAGGCGGTAGTAAGGCCCCTCCTCAAGAAGCCGTCCCTGGATCCAGCATTATTAGAGAACTATCGTCCCGTCTCCAACCTTCACTTTTTAGTGAAGGTTGTTGAGAGTGTGGTGGCTCAACAGTTTCCGCGACACTTGGAGGAAGTTGATTATCTAGACCCGCGCCAGTCCGGCTTCCGACCCGGGCACAGCACTGAGACGGCATTGGTCGCGTTGGTTGATGATCTCTGGAGGGCGCGGGATAGAGGATTTTCCTCTATCCTAGTCCTATTAGACCTCTCAGCGGCTTTTGATACCATCGACCATGGTATCCTATTGCGCCGACTGGGGGGGTTGGGGCTGGGAGGCACCGTTTTGCGGTGGTTCTCGTCCTACCTCTCTGGTCGGTCGCAATATGTGTTGGCAGGGGGGCAGAGGTCGACTTCGAGGCCCCTCATATGTGGGGTACCTCAGGAGTCGGTCCTCTCGCCCCTACTGTTCAACACATATCTGAAGCCGCTGGGTGAGAGCATCCGTGGTTTTGGGGTGGGATATCATCTGTACGCTGATGATACTCAGTTGTACATATTCACCCCAGACCACCCCAACGATGCCGTCGAGGTTATGTCCCGGTGTTTGGAGGCCGTACGGATCTGGATGAGAAGTAACAAACTTCCGGTTCCGGCTCCTGCGGCGACGAGCGAGCCTAGCGCTCGCTCGCCATTTTGTTGCTTTTTCTGCCCCCCCACGGGGGCGAGACGCCCCTTTTTTGGGGGTCTCCCGTAGGGCCGGCTCGGCAGGGACGCCCCCCCTCATGGCGGTGGGGGAGGCGACCCTTTTGCCGCGGCTTAGGTGAAGGAGAACATGCTGCGGGGGGTTCTCCCTTCGCCAACGGCTGTCGGCGCCATTCACTTTAATGAAGAGGGCTGAGCGGAAGAGATCGGAAGGCTTGCCGAGGCTTCAGCTGCGAGGGAGAGTGAGTTTTAAAAAGACTTTTTTTCCTTGCTGCCAGCCAGGCTGAACGGACTGGGAGGGGGGTGTTTGTTTTCAAAAAAAAACCCTCGGACTTAAGCGGCACTTAAAAATGGCTTCTCTGGAAGAGAAAGCGGAAATCTTAAATCCGGACTGTCTCTAACAAGGGAAAGTGGTATGCGGCTACTTGCAACATTGTGTCTAGGTCTGGCTGGTTAAAAAAAAAAATTATTTTTCTACTCTCTCCTCTGGGCTCTGAGATGGGCGGTGGAAAGTGGCTTTTCTTTGTCCCTGCCTGACTATTTTAATTATGGAAAATTTCCAGCGTCTTTTTACAATTGGGACTCTCTCTGGATATTAATGAAGAAATTTTTTTGTTGGATTTGTGGTTCCTTTCTGGATTACCTTCATTATTATAACTATTGAGTTGGAAAATTGTCTCTCTCTTGGTTCCTGAATTTTACAACGTTCCAACCTTGATCTGAACTTTTGGCTCCCGGTTAGCCTCACCAGCCCCACCCTGAAAACGCCATTTTGGTGGCACTAACTCTAACAGTTAAGATGGCTCAAGAAACAGCACTGACAAGTTTAGAACAACGGATGGCTTCTCTTGAGACTGTTATACAAACTTTGGTTCAAGAAATTCAGGCCCAGCGGGCAGAAAACATCATTTTCAAGAAGGAGCTATTGGACACACGGAAGCAAACGCTGGAAATCACACAGAAGACTGAAGAATTGGAAGGGGGGCTGATGGGGGTTAAGGGAGAGATTAAAAATGTTACTAAAGAGGTTGAGGAAACAAGTGGGCATGTGTCTAGGATTGATATGGAAAGAATGACATATTTTTTGAGATTTCAGAATGTTTTTGAGCAACCTGGTGAATGCCTCCCTGATCTTATGAGCACAATTTTAGCAGACTATTTACAAAAACGTAAGGATGAGATCAGGGGGGACATTGACCTAGCCTATAGAATTAACTCAGCATATGCCAGGATAAATGAAGTGCCTAGAGAGATACATGTGAAATTTGTTAGAAGGTCAACCAGAGAGGAAATCTTGAAGGCGCAGAGAGGGAACCCTTTAATTTATCAACAAAAAACGGTCACTATCTTGAAGCAGATTCCTAGAAAGATTCGAGAAGCAAGGAGGAAATTTTCCTTCTTGTCTAAAATTTTATTTGATCATGGGATTTGGTTCAAGTGGGTGACACCCGAAGGGATGCTGGTGTTCTGGGAAGGAGGAAGAGTGAGGATTAAAACAGTTGTTGAGGCGGAAGCCTTTCTTAAAAAACATTCCTCTGCCCTGGGGGAAGATCCAGGGGGGACAGAGGGGGCCACGGCCCCGCCCGCTGGGGGCCAGGGAGGAGAAAAAGAAGATACAATAGCCAAGAGACTTAGATCGAAAAAATAACTTTGCCTTGATTTTCCTGAACAATTTTGCATAATATTTTCTGGATTTTTTGTAAATGTCTGACAGCATAGAATTGAGAATTTAGGTATATGTACTTGCTTTTACCTTGTAGTGTTATGAAAAATGCCTTTTTTTTGTTATTTTTTTATTGTGTATTTTGAGGTCTCGGAAGGGCCGACGACTGACGTGAATGCTCTCAAAATTTCTTTGTATCCCTTACCCTACCCTATAGAAAAAATGTAAAACCAATAAAACTTTTTTAATATAAAAAGAAGTAACAAACTCAGGCTCAACCCGTCCAAGACTGAGTGGCTGTGGCTTCCGGCACCCCGTTTCAGCCAGATTATTCCAACTCTGGCCATTGGGGGTGAAACACCGGCCCCCGTGGAGAGGGCGTGCAATTTGGGTGTCCTCCTGGACTCCCGGCTGTCTATGGAGGACCATGTGGCAGCCGTGGCCAGGGGGGCGTTCCATCAGGTACACCTGATGCGCCAATTGCGCCCCTTACTGGACCGGGGTGCCTTACGCACAGTCACTCAAGCACTCGTCACCTCTCGACTCGACTACTGTAATGCTCTCTACATGGGGCTTCCGTTGAGGTGCACCCGAAGGCTACAGTTAGTCCAGAATGCGGCCGTGCGGGTAATTACGGGAGCGCCTAGACACTCCCATGTAACACCTATCCTGCGCGAGCTGCACTGGCTTCCTGTGGTCTTTCGGGTGCGCTTCAAGGTCCTAACGACCATCTTTAAAGCGCTCCATGGCTCGGGGCCTAGTTATATGCGAGACCGCCTCCTGCCCCATACATCCCTTGGACCGATACCTCCCACAGAGATGGCTTCCTCAGGGTGCCGTCGGCCCGGCAATGCCGACTGGCGACACCCAGGGGGAGAGCCTTCTCTGTGGCAGGACCAGCCCTTTGGAACAACTTGCCCCCTGAACTCAGTACCATTTCTGACCTCCGCCTCTTCCGCAAGTGTCTGAAGACACATCTATTCCAACTAGCCGGCCTTGCGCAGCCTCCAATACCGCCAGTTTTAAAATGGGGATTTTAATTCGGTTTTAGCACAGGCCCTTAGTGGAATAAGTTTTTTTTAAAAAAAGAAATAGTTATATGTTTTGTATGTTTTAATTTTCCTGTGCGCCACCCTGAGTCCATTTGGAGAAGGGCGGGGTATAAATTCAATAAATAAATAAATAAAAATAAATAAATTTAGTGAATGGTGAATAGTGTGTGAAATCTGATCCTGGGATCAACAGGTATTTCCCTTGAAATAAAGGAATACATATCAAAGTTGAACAGCATCCTATTTTAGGCTGAATTGTGGATTAAAACATCAAAAACACAGGGAGAGCATTTTAACATTTAATTTTATTTATGACCAGAGAAATACATAGAGACGTAATTGACAAGTTGCTCCAGATGTTGAGTTTCTACAGGCCAGGCAAGGAAGGATCAGTCTACTAGGGACATCTATCAGGTACCCTAAGCAGTAACACCCAGTTACATGGGATAGGTTAGATCACGAGTGTCAAACTGGATTTCTTTGGGGGCTGGTTCAGCATTGTAGTTCTTCTCCATGGGCTGGCCAGGTGGGGTCAAGGGATGGATACCTCCTGTAGTAGCCTGCCAGACAAAATGGGGCAAAGGGGGCTTTAAGACAAGAACCAATGAGTGGAAGCCATAAAGAGGCTTCTGTAAAACATCTCAAAATATAGAGGAATTTCCTAACTATGACAGCTATTAAGCAACGGAGTACCTTGCCTCCTGAGGTTTGGGGTATTTCATCACCGAAACACCCACTGGAGGTTTCCAAGCAAAGATTGGATAGGCAGTTGTCCGAAATAGGCCCTGGCTGTTTGGAACATCTTGCCTGTCGAAATGTGATTGGCTCTCATTCTCTTCACTTTCCATAAGCCTCTGTAGGGGACTTTGACACTTGAGGTGGTGGCTTGACTAATAGCCATTCTCCCCTCCCCCTCCCCTATGTATATTATCCTACCTTTCTCCCCATCTTTAGTTTTAACTCATGTCTTATTGTAATTTTAATGTGATTCAGAGGTGGTATTCAACCAGTTCTCTACAGGTTCTGGAGAATCGGTAGTGGAAATTTTGAGAGTGGGGAGAGAATGGGGATTTTGCAGTATCCTTCCTCTGCCACGCCCACAAAGCCACACCCACAGAACTGGTAGTAAAAAATGTTGAATCTCACCACTAATGTGATTGTTTATATTCGTTTATATTCGTATGTGGGTTTTTTTAATGTTGTAAGGCCAAGGGAGGGAGGGAGGGAGATGGATGGATGAATAAAATAAGTATTCCTGCCTGGACAAGAATTAAAAGACCTCCAAAATCAATTTCAACCTTATGATTGCAGACTAGCCAGAAATTTGCTTCTCAAAGGAACTTTCTGTTGGGGAAGAAAAGGCATTTTGGCACTACCTTTTCATATTCAATCCAATACCAGCACCATTTATGCACTGGTAAATCTGAATCAACATGATTGCCAGAAGACAGTAAGATGGTTCAGGAAACTTTGCTGCCATCTATGAATTATCAAATGTAAGATTAGACCAAAAATATTCAGATGATGCAGAAGTACGAAGAAGGGTCGGACAGGACTGTATTCTGTCTCCACTGTTGTTTAATAACTACTCTGAGTCAATTTTCAACGAAGCACTGGAAAACATTGATGCTGTCCTCAAAGTAAACGGATCAACAATTTAAGATATGCTGATGATACAGTTCTGTTCGCCAGTAAACATGAAGACGTTCAGCGCCTCATCAACAGTCACAGCAATATCTGAAAAATATGGCTTGAAACTTAACACCTCAAAAACCAAGATCAGTGATGGCTAACTTTTTTTGGCTCGCGTGCCAAAAGCGGGGGGAGGGTAGGGGAGTAGTGCGTGGGTGTGACACACCCATAATGCTATGTGCGCGACCCCCTGCTTTTGGTGTGCTTTTTTCGCCCTCCCCAGACTCCAGAGGCTTTCTAGGAGCCTGGGAAGGGTGAAAACAACTTCCCCTCCCCACCTCCAGAGGCTTCAGGAGCTTCCCTGAAGCCTCCAGAGGGCAAAAAACGGCCTCAAAAGAAGGCCTAAATCAGCTGGCCAGCACACACATGTGTGCTGGAGCTGACAGGGCAACGCCTCGTGTGCCCTAAGAAATGGTTCCGTGTACCATCTGTGGCACCTGTGCCATAGGTTTTCCATCACTGACCAAGATCATGGTCGTCAACAAACAACCCATTGATTTACTACTGATAAATTTGGAAGGAATACCACTAGAAAAAGTTGAAAGGATCATGTACCTAGGTTCTAATTTACATGAAAGCTGGGACATGACCACTGAAGTAAAGACAAGGATAGAGAAAGCTCGAACAGCATTCTTCAAAATGAAAAAGGTCCTACAGTCACAACATAAACCTAAGATTGAAAATGAGGCTTGTCGGATGTTACATCTTTTCTATCCTGCTCTACAGAGTGAAGAGTTGGTCTCTGACAGAAAGCCACTTGAAGAGACTAGAAGCATTTGAAATGTGGATTTACATACTGCTGTTATGTATAAGCTGGGTTGACAAAATCAGAAATGAGGAGGTGATAAGCCGCCTGGAAAAGCCAAGGGAGATCATCAAAACCATTAAAAAGCAAAAGTTAGAATATTTCAGACATGTGATGCGACACCTGGGAAAATATGCCACACTTCACTTAATCCTCCAGGGAAAGATTGAAGGCAAACAAGGTCCAGGCAGAAGAAGAACATCGTGGCTTCAAAATCTAAGGGACTGGTTTGGAAAAAAATCAGCAGCACTTTTTTTTTATATTGAAAAAGTTTTATTGAGTTTTACAATTTTTTACAAATAGGGTAAGGGTAAGGTGTGAGAAAGATATTTTGAGAACTTTCACGTCGAAATCGTTGGCCCCTTCCGAGACCTCATAGCAAAATATAGCTTATACAAATTTTCAATAGTACTACAAAATGGAAATAAGTGCATACATCATTGTAAAAAACTGTGCTAGCAATCATATACAAACATCCAAACAAAAGTTATACTATATTAAAAAAGTCATTTTTGAGATCTAAGTCTCTTGGCAATTGAGTCTTCTTGTTCTCCTCCCTGGCCCCCAGTGGGCGGGGCCGCGGCTCCCTCTGCTCTTCCATTTTCATCCTCCAGGATTGAGGAATGTTTTTTAAGAAAGGCTTCCGCCTCTGCAACTGTTTTAATCCTTACTCTCCCTCCTTCCCAGAACACCAACATCCCTTCTGGCATCACCCACTTAAACCAGATCCCCTGTTTAAATAATTTTTTGGATAAGAAAGAATATTTCCTTCTTACCTCTCTAATCTTTTTCGGGATCTGCTTCAAGATAGCGACTTCTTTTTGTTAGTAAATTAAAGGACCGTCTCTCTGCGCCCTCAAAATCCCCTCCCTCGTCGACCTTCTAACAAATTTAATATGTATCTCTCTGGGTACTTCATTTATCCTGGCATATGCTGAATTTATTCTATAAACCAAGTCAATGTCCCCCCTGATCTCCTCCTTGGGTTTGTGTAAATAATCTGCTAAAATTGTACTCATAAGATCAAATAGGCATTCACCAGATTCTTCAGGAATATTCTGAAACCTTAAAAAATAAGACATCCTTTCAAAATCCATCCTAGACATATGACCAGTTAAATCTCCAATTTCAGTATTAACACTTTTAAGCTCCTCCCTTGCCCCAGCCAATCCCACCACAAGTTCTTCAGTCTTTTGTGTATTCTGCATCAATTTCTTCTGTGTCTCCAAAAGTTCTAACTTGGAGCTGCAGTGATCTTTCCTCAATTCTTTAATTTCCATTACCAGAGTCTGTAATATTTCTTCCATAGCTGTTAATCTTGCATCCGTATCCGATTTTTCTGTCTGCTTTTTTGAAGCCATGGTGAGTGATTTAAGTCAGTGTCAATAAAATGACGTTTGCTGGGGTGCGGTCAGTGAGGCAAGTCCAAGAGCAGATTTCAGTAATCCAAATCAAACTTGTAAAGTCCAGAGAAAGAACCAAATTTTACAGTCAGATATAAAAAAGAAGGCACTCCAGGGAAGGGATCAGATCAAATCAACCATTAAAAGAGAGAGGCAGTCCAAATCACAAAGGGATGTCAGAAATTTTCCATAAAGAGTAAGTCTCCTAAGAACAAAGGAACGCCATCTTCCCCCGCCCAATCTGGAGGCCACCGGGAGAGAGCAGCAAAGGAAATAGTTTCATACTTGCCAGACTTCGATATTAAGTATCTAGAATCAATCCACAAAGACTTTCACTTATTTAACAGAATTCGGATGTAGAATGTTTCGCATCCTCAAGCCTGAGGAGCCGTTTCCGATCGCCGCTTTCTTTCCTTCCGAGGGGGGGTTGCAAACTCCCCCCTCCATGATTCTGTAAAAATCAATGCTGCTAGCAAAAATAAGACAAAGTCACTACGAACCATTCCACAGCCAGAGTCCCGGCGTTGCCATCCGACTCGACCGATTCAGCTCTCTCCGAGTAGATTATTTGCTCCGGTCCTCCATTGACGAAGAGAACCAAGCTCCCCGCAGCATGTCCTCTCGCTCCTAGGTCGAAGACAAGGACCCCCCCCCGACCGCCGTCGGAACAGGAAAGGTCCCAGCAAGCCAACCTTACGGGGGGTCTCCTTTAAAAGAAGCACCCTGCCCCGTTTGGGGTCACAAAAGCGACAAAACGGCGGACGAGTCCCAGGACTCGACCGTCGCCGCCTTTTTCATGCAGCAATCGATAAAAATAGAATCTCCAATATGATCACCAACATCTAATGACAGATATGGCACAAGAACTAATTTATACAACCAATTCCGTTGTATTTAAGTACAATGACAATAAAGATTATACTTATAGAAGAATAAGAACGTATCATCTAGTGTCATTCTACTACTGGGAGGCAGAGACCAAGAAAGCATATGTATGTATGTATGTATGTATGTATGTATGTACGTACGTACGTACGTATGTATTGGTGAGGGCCTGCATCTAAAGAAGCTATAGGTAGGACTATAGTTGAAGGGACAGGTATTCCTCAATTAATGTCAGAAATTGGGACCAGAATTTCCAAAGCTGAGCAATGCAGTTGTAAAATGTAGTGCTATATGACTGTCTTGCTTCACATTACTTTCACATTTATTACCATTGTTTGGGAAGTCTTGAGCTGTTGTTAAGTGCACCATGATGTGGTCGTCCCTTGCCACTTCCTATCGATGGCTTTTGTCGGAAACTATCACTGAAGGCCACAAATAATGATCAGACGATTGTGGGATGCTCCAATGTCATAAGCTGGTTACCAAGCATCCAGATTGCAGTCTCATGACTATAAGGATGCTAAGGTGGCCACCCCTTTAAACATTGATTATAAGTACTACTTGTTCAGTGCTGCTGTGAGTTTAAATGGTTGCTAAACGGGTGGCTGTGAAGTAGTGGCCACCAACCTTTTGGGCACCAGAGACCAGTTCTGTGGAGAGAAGTTTTTTCTCAGACTGCTGGGTTGGCATGGTGTCACATGCTGCCTGCATCCTACGGATAGGACTTCTCTTGTTTGTGTGGACTGGTTTCTGGCATGCCACGGGCTGGTGCTGGTCCATGGACCGGGGGTTGGGGACCCCCGTTATAATGGACTGACTGCATTAGTAAGTAATGTCACTTGTAAAGGTAACTTTGGCAAAGTGGCTGCACAAAATCTGTTACAATTCCATTCAGTAAAACATTTTGTATGTTTGCATTTTATTATATAATTCAATAAAATGTTGAGAAACACACACACACACACACACACAAAAAGTAAAACATTTTGTAATAGCATGTGAGATAAAAGTATTATGAGTGTTTCCGATTCAGGTGTAATGAAACAGTCAAGTTGTCTAATCTTACATTTATTTCAGCCAGTGTATGTCTGAATAAGGTAAATGCTACATTTAAAAAAAAAATCTTTTATTTTTAAATTTATATTTGTGCCTTCGAGTCAATGTTGATTCCTGGTGACTCCCTGGAAATGTCCCTGCCGTAGTGCTGTCATAATGATAGTTTCCATTTTTGGCTTTTCCCATTTGAATTCTCAGATTTAGGATTTTCTTTAAATGGGCAAAATGGATGACTTTACATAATCAGTTTTAAAAATGAAGCTGTTAAATGAATCTAAATATTTATTCTACATATAAATCTGCTGAATGTTAATTTTCATTCTGTTCCATATTTTATACAAACTGTCTGATTTCCTGCTGTGTTTTTTCTCCCCAGATACTGATGAATACAGGCCACCAGTTTGGAAATCTTATTGTGAGTATTTGATTAGATATTATCACTGCCTATCCCATTCATAAATCTACCACCCATGATATGGGGAATTAGGTTTGCCTTTTTTTAACTCCATTTCTCACATATCAAAGCTAAGTTTGTTTCATCCAGTTTCCACCTGAACTTGTAACAGTTTTTGAAGCCTCGCTTGATTGTTTATGTGCATTTCTTTGGCTACATAGGTAGTCCTCAACTTACAACCACAATTGAGCCCAAAATTTATGTCGCTGAGTGAGAAATTTGTTGTGAGTTTTGTCCCATTTTACAACTTTTCTTGCCATGTTTGTTAGGTTAGTAGCACAGTTGTTAAGTGAATCTGGTTTTCCCATTGACTTTGCTTGTCCGAAGGTGCAAAAGGTGATCACATGAACCAGGACCCTGCAACCGTCATAAATGTGAGTCAATTGTCAAACCTCTGAAAGTAAATCACACGATCATGAGGATGTTGCAATGGCCATAAGTGTGAAAAATGGTCATAAGTCACTTTATTCAATGCCGTTGTAACTTCAAACAGTCACTAAGTGAACTATTGTAAGTCGAGGACTACTTGTAATACATTTTTGCACATATGGTTCTATGAAAAAAGATAATTGGACTTTCTGGTTTTCCTTAATATTTGCATTTTTGCCACCATATGTTGCTGTAGCTTCCTGTAGGTCCTAGTGATATATAAGGGGTCAGTGTGGACAAATATCATCAAATTCTAATGCATGTTTCATTTATTTCATATATGAGCCAATGTGAATGCATTTTTTTGAAGAGGGAAAGAAAAGAGCCTGGGAAATATGTTATAAACTAAGCAATTCAAAAAAGTGACCTACATTGTTTGAAAATCTTTTTCCTTGCCATTTATAAAAATGTGGATAATCAGCAATATTAAAAATTCATTGCTGCAAAAAAAAAGGATATAGTTTTCTTTATTGTATAATAATTATTAGTCAATCCCATGGTCAGGCAACTGACAATCCTTTGATTTGATAAGTTCTGTGTAGTGGGTACATGTGTAACCAGAATCATATCAATAAACTAATTGACCTCATCTCCAAATGCAATTATAGAACGTTAAATGCAATTTAGACCACATGTGGGTTCAAGATCAATTCCTGAATTACATATCTAACAATAGAGTTGTTATAAATAACTGAACTATCTCTGAGGTATGCACAAAAAATTACTCTGTGATTGTATTAACCTTACTTTAGAGCAGTGGTTCTCAACCTTCCCAATGCTGCGACCCTTTAATACAGTTCCTCATGTTGTGGTGACCCCCAACCATAAAATTGGTGTCTCAGTTCCTAAGACCATTGAAAACGTGTTTTCCGATGGTCTTAGGCTACCCCTGTGAAAGGGTTGTTCAACCCCCAAAGGGGTTGCGACCCACAGGTTGAGAACTGATGCTTTAGAGCAGGGGTCTGCAAAGTCGACTCTTTTAAGACTGATGGACTTCAACTCCCAGAGTTCCCCAGCCAGCATAGCTGGCTGGGGAATTCTGGAAGTTGAAGTCCACCAGTCTTAAAAGAGCCGACTTTGCAGATCCCTGCTTTAGAGGATCAGTTTGAAGTTGTTTAATTCTCCCTTGATTTATCAGAACAGGATCTTTAAACTCATTACCATGGTCATGTAGGCAACTTGTGAAATTATTTTGTATAACTAAGATACTGGCTAAGAAGCCATTGATGATTCGTTCAGAAATTCTTTGGGGAACCTCAGAAACCGCAGTTGTATCTGGACCAAAGAATCAAAATAACAAAAGTTTAGGTTGATTATACTGTTGATAAATCCTCTGGGGTAAATCGAATTCATTTCCCCCCCCCCCCATTTTGTGTTTTAGCTCCCTTAGAACAATGTTGATGCAAAATAATGAACTTGTGAGGAGCTCAGTTTACCCCAAAAACATATTTAGGTATATGGACTGAGATCGCTGAAAAAGCCTGAGTTGTGTTTACTCACTGCCCTGTTCCATGAAAGCCCTATATTAACTCCACCTCTCCTTGCTCTGTAACTCTTAACTCTTGCTTCTTGGTGGATCTTGTGGGGAAGGATGAAACTAAGTATGCATCTTTTTTATATAGTGGTATCATTTGTTGTATGTGAATATTAATTTTGAATTCGTTCCTGGCCCTATTGCACAGAATGGAATTGAATGGAATTGAATTGAATTCTTTATTGGCCAAGTGTGATTGGACACGCAAGGAATTTGTCTCTACCTGGTAATAGAAATAAAAAGAAAATTTGGGGCTTGAAGAGGAAGACTATGAGCTGATAACTTCAAGACAACTGTGTGAAAAAAGAAAAAGCCTCAGAAACTGTGCTACATAATCCAGGTTTTTATAATTATATGAAGGCAAAATTCAGAACAATTAAAAATGAAAGCACAGTCATTCTTATTAACTGAGAAATGGTAGTTATATAACAAAGAATGCATCTATTCTGTTTGAAGAAGTAAATGTGGTGGTGCATTTTTGGTTTTTTTTTTCATTCTAGGGTATTTGTTTCAACCCAGTACCAAAATCCTAAGATTGATCTATCATCATCAGAGTTGAATTAAACTCGAGTTATGTCAGTTATGCACCAACATTTATGCAGTGCCAATTTTCATTTTATTTCATTTGCACCCGGTTTCCTTTTGCTGGAGTCTCAAAGGAACGGCCATACCTTTAAGAATCTTCTGCCCACAGCTGCTCTTTTATAATTGCTATTGTCAGAACCTTTGTCTGCTTCAGAGCTTAAGGGCCCCAGTGTGCAGGTTTTAAGTCATAACTTACTCGATCAGTCACTTGTCATATGCCAAGCCAGTTATTTAATATAAAACCATTAACACACAAAGTGACTCGAAGCAGGCTTTTGTCTTCAAAATGATGATTAAAGGATAAAAATTGGCACTCATTGTGTCGCTTATATTAAAGCTCATTAATCACAACAGTCACACATCCTGCAGTTGTCACCTAGAAATGCATGCCTGCTGTCTCCAGTTGCAAATAAGAATAATAAATGGCCGAAAAATAACCTTTTGCAAAGGAAGTGCATGCATGTTCATATTAGGCTATATACCACCTATACTCTAAGGATGTTCGGTTTTTATTATCATGACATCTTGCTTGCAGCTAAAAGATGTTATTCCTTTGTGTGTGCCTATTTCTAAATCTTGTAAAGATTTGTGGTTATGCAACTAATCTGTTCAGAGCAGATTCTAAGCGGTGAATGAGAAGGAATGAATTTTCTTTCCTCCTTTATAAAGAAAACAGTCATACTAAATCAAATCAAATCAAATCAAATCTTTATTATAGTCAAAGACCAGCCTAAGGAAGGTGGGTACAGTCAATTATAAAGCATCAGAATACACACACTCACACTCACACACACTGGAATAATGAACTAGATGCTCATTAAAACTAGTTTATGGCCCAGGCCTTCATCTGATGGATTTTAAGCCTGTTGTGCAGAACCTGGCGACACTGTGTGTTGTACCAGGGTTGGTATCTGAAAGCAGCAGGGAAGTGTATAATTGTCCTGTGTGCCCTGGATATTTGCGTAATAATGGTGAGATGAGCCTAGTATGAATGTCTCTTAATACGGGTGCTGGAGAAACAGATTTTCTGTTGTTTCTATCTAGAGTCACAAGGGCGTTGTTTCACTGGGTGTGGAATCTTCCTGTATCAACCTTCAAGGATATCTGAAGTGAGGGCATGGACATTATGCCAAAATAAAGGTTCTCCTGTGGTTAGGTACCTTGAGTTTGGTTACGTATGTCATAGGGGAGGTAGAATACCTGTTGGATTCACTGGCAATAAAGATAGGGGACTATCTGCTAGAGCCTGTTGGCACTGCGTGTCCACTGCCCATTGTTAAATTAGTGTTTTGGCCTAGTCATATCTCATGCTGACTAGAAGACCTGGAGGGAAGCCCAAGGATGAGATGTTGCTACTGTCTTTTTCTATGTGGCCTGAAAACCTTGATTTAAGTTCATATCTGTGTTAAGACGTAAAGTGAAATCTCTGTTTACTTTTTCTTAGTGTATCAGCTGCAGCAAGAAGCTCCACATCCTAGAAGAATTACTTGCACGTCCGAGGTGGGTACCAGGAAAATAAGATATTGCAGGCTCATTGCTGTGATGGTTATGATCTTTTGTTGGTTTATCTGTTTGTTTTCAGTCAGAGGTCTACCAGATCTTACAAAGACTCCTTTTTCTCCCCAATTTTTCCCTGTACTCATTTTATTTTCCACAATTCTTCATAGCAACATTAAGGTAAGGTAAAGGTTTCCCTCATACATATGTGCTAGTCATTCCCGACTCTAGGGGGTGCTGCTCATCTCTGTTTCAAAGCCAAAGAGTCATCACTGTCCAAAGATGTCTCTGTGGTGATGTGGCTGGTATGACTAAACGCTGAAGGTGCACGGAATGCTGTTACCTTCCCACCAAAGGTGGTTCCTATTTTTCTACTTGCATTTTTACATACCCGTATTTGCCGGCGTATAAGACGACTGGGCGTATAAGACGACCCCCCCATCATTTCCACTCAAAATATAGAGTTTGTTATATACTCGCCGTATAAGACTACCCCCTCTTCCGCACACCTTCCACACCCCAAATAAAACGTAAAAGAACATCAGATTTGATTTCAACATGTTAATTTATATTCAAATGCTTATGACATGCAGGAAAACTGTCACAAGGCTGTATGTTATCAAACACATACAGTAAACATAAAACAGTGCAAGTTGCACATCAAGAGCATAAACATTGGATCAGCAAAACCACGGGATAGGTAACATGTTTCTGGGGACATGCCCCCTTCGTCAGACCTTGCTGAGCTCCCAAAGGAATGTTCATACGGTAAATAGTGTGAGGGTGGCTAAGACCCCTCCCCCTCCTGTATTATACCAGCCAATAGTAAATGCCAGAGGCTAATTCACTAAAGCTGAATGGAACAATAAACCTATGGGAGCTACCATGCTGTTTGTTTTCTAAGCTGTTAACCAAACTGGAACTGTCAATGATAGAAGGAAGATAACAAATAGAGGGAGAGAGCAAGTGCCGGGCAAGTTTGCTGGCGTGACAGTTTCCCTTTAAAAGCCTTCAAACTCCTGTTCGTCATCTGATATTAAAAGTTCATCAATGACATCTTGTGATACAGTTGTAAGGCAGTCATCGTATGGATCTAATTCCGTGTCAGATGATGTGGCCTCAGCTTTAGCTTCCTCTTCATCTTCATCTTGCCACAAGTACTCGTCCTCCATACCATCTAATGAATTTGATATGCCACACTTCTTGAAAGACTTGATTACTGTTTGTGCATCAATATCATTCCAGGCTTTTATGACAAATTGGCACAAAACATCCAACTGTGGAGCACGCATGTTTCCTCCTTTTGTGTATGACTTTTCGCCGCTAACCATCCATTCATTCCACTGTTCTCGAATGCGATCTTTAAAATGCTTGTTTAGGCACACATCCAGGGGCTGTACCAATGATGTCAATCCTGCAGGAATAACTGCTGCATCTGTTTTTATTCTCGCAAGCCTTTCCTTGGTGGTGGGAGTTAAATGAGCCCTGAACATATCCCACACAAGTAGACTACGTTTTTGAAGTAGACCACCTGGTCGTCTGCTCCATACATTATCCAGCCATAGTTTCACACCCTCCTCATCCATCCAGCCTTTTTCATGCACGTGCACAAAACAACCAGCAGGGAACTTGAGTTTTGGCATGGTTTTCCTTTTAAAAATAATCATAGGTTTCAGTTTGTTGCCATCAGCTGTGCATGCTAGTACCACTGTAAAACTTGACTTCTCATGTCCTGTTGTTTTTATCAAAATAGTTTTCTCACCTTTATGATGGACAGTTTTATTTCCAATCATATCAAAATTCATTGGAGTTTCATCCATATTTCCAATATTACTTAGCGCATAGCCATGTTTAGTGCGCTGTTTTATTACGTATCGATGGAAACTATCCACTTTATTATCCAGATCTGCAGGTAATTTTTGGGCAATTTTTGTCTTTTGCCTTAGTACCAGATCATGCCTTGCCATGAATCTACTACACCAGGATATAGTGGCCTTAAAATTGTTGCTGTGATCGGGGTTAGATTTGGCCCACTGAAGTGCAAACAAGCGTATTTTATTTCGTGTCACCACATAACCGTTTTGGCGATGCTCAGCCACCATATCTGCTACATGTTTTTCAAGTTCTGGCCAGTGTGCGATGCCTCTTCTTAATGCACACTTACCCCTTGGCATACTCTTTAATGCTTTTTCATTTGATTTCCAGTCCCGAACCATCTTTTCTGTTACTCCATATTGTCTTGCAGCAGCACAATTATTATGTTCCCTGGCAAAGTTTACAACTTTAAGTTTAAAACTTGCCTCATATTTCTTTCTTTTTGGTGCCATGATAGGGTTGATAGGGGTTGACTGCTGGACAAATATCAACAATACAATGACTGGAATTTATTTTGAGAGCCGGAAGGTGTGGCCTGTTTTGCTTTCTTTTGTTTTGTTTTGTTTCGTCTCTCTCTCTCTCTCTCTCTCTCTCTCTCTCTCTCTGGGCCTCTCTCTCTCTGTCACTGTCTCGCGCGCTCTGTGGTGATGGCTGTCCCCTTCACGTTCCTCGTCTCCCCGAATGGCGTCCAGAGCCATCCGCAGCCGCGCAGAGACTTGCCGCTTTTCCACGCATGCGTGAGGCTATCTTTTGCACGGCGTGGAGAAGCAGCAAATCTCCGCGCGGCTGCGGATGGTTTCCTCCTTCCCCTCTGTCTCTTTCCCCTCAGTGTGTCTGTTACACTCTCATTCTGGGCCTCTCTCTCTCTGTGTCACTGTCTCGCGCGCTCTGTGGTGACGGCTGTCCCCTTCACGTTCCTAGCGCGCGCGAGAGACTTGCACGGAAGGGAAAGAGACGGGGGAAAGAGGAAACCATCGCGCGCGCGAGTGACTTGCACGGAAGGGAAAGAGACAGAGGGGAAGGAGGAAACCATCGCGCACGAGAGAGACTTGCACGGAAGGGAAAGAGACAGGGGGGAAGGAGGAAACCATCGCGCGCGAGAGAGAGACTTGCACGGAAGGGAAAGAGACGGGGGGGAGGAGGAAACCATCGCGCGCCAGAGAGAGACTTACACGGAAGGGAAAGAGACGGGGGAAGGAGGAAACCATCGCGCGAGAGAGAGAGACTTGCACGGAAGGGAAAGAGACGGGGGAAGGAGGAAACCATCGCGCGCGCGAGAGAGAGACTTGCACGGAAGGGAAAGAGACGGGGGGGGAAGGAGGAAACCATCGCGCGCGCGAGAGAGAGACTTGCACGGAAGGGAAAGAGACGGGGGGGGAAGGAGGAAACCATCGCGCGCGAGAGAGAGACTTGCACGGAAGGGAAAGAAACGGGGGGGGAAGGAGGAAACCATCGCGCGCGAGAGAGAGACTTGCACGGAAGGGAAAGAAACGGGGGGGGGAAAGGAGGAAACCATCGCGCGCGAGAGAGAGACTTGCACGGAAGGGAAAGAGACGGGGGAAGGAGGAAACCATCGCGCGCGAGAGAGAGACTTGCACGGAAGGGAAAGAGACGGGGGAAGGAGGAAACCATCGCGCGCGAGAGAGAGACTTGCACGGAAGGGAAAGAGACGGGGGAAGGAGGAAACCATCGCGCGCGAGAGAGAGACTTGCACGGAAGGGAAAGAAACGGGGGGGGGGAAAGGAGGAAACCATCGCGCGCGAGAGAGAGACTTGCACGGAAGGGAAAGAGACGGGGGAAGGAGGAAACCATCGCGCGCGAGAGAGAGACTTGCACGGAAGGGAAAGAGACGGGGGGGGAGGAAACCATCGCGCGCGAGAGAGAGACTTGCACGGAAGGGAAAGAAACGGGGGGGGGGAAGGAGGAAACCATCGCGCGCGAGAGAGAGACTTGCACGGAAGGGAAAGAGACGGGGGAAGGAGGAAACCATCGCGCGCGAGAGAGAGACTTGCACGGAAGGGAAAGAGACGGGGGGGGAAGGAGGAAACCATCGCGCGAGAGAGAGAGACTTGCACGGAAGGGAAAGAAACGGGGGGGGGGAAGGAGGAAACCATCGCGCGCGAGAGAGAGACTTGCACGGAAGGGAAAGAAACGGGGGGGGAAGGAGGAAACCATCGCGCGCGCGAGAGAGAGACTTGCACGGAAGGGAAAGAGACGGGGGAAGGAGGAAACCATCGCGCGCGAGAGAGAGACTTGCACGGAAGGGAAAGAGACGGGGGGGGGGGAAGGAGGAAACCATCGCGCGCGAGAGAGAGACTTGCACGGAAGGGAAAGAAACGGGGGGGGGAGGAGGAAACCATCGCGCGCGAGAGAGAGACTTGCTCGGAAGCTAAAGAGACGGGGGAAGGAGGAAACCATCGCGCGCGAGAGAGAGACTTGCACGGAAGGGAAAGAGATGGGGGGGGAAGGAGGAAACCATCGCGCGCGAAAGAGAGACTTGCACGGAAGGGAAAGAGACGGGGGGGGGGGAAGGAGGAAACCATCGCGCGCGAGAGAGAGACTTGCACGGAAGGGAAAGAGACGGGGGGGGGGAAGGAGAAAACCATCACGCGCGAGAGAGAGACTTGCACGGAAGGGAAAGAAACGGGGGGGGGGAAGGAGGAAACCATCGCGCGCGAGAGAGAGACTTGCACGGAAGGGAAAGAGACGGGGGAAGGAGGAAACCATCGCGCGCGAGAGAGAGACTTGCACGGAAGGGAAAGAGATGGGGGGGGAAGGAGGAAACCATCGCGCGAGAGAGAGAGACTTGCACGGAAGGGAAAGAGACGGGGGGGGAAGGAGGAAACCATCGCGCGCGCGAGATAGACTTGCACGGAAGGGAAAGAGACGGGGGGGGGGGAAGGAGGAAACCATCGCGCGCGAGAGAGAGACTTGCACGGAAGGGAAAGAGACGGGGGAAGGAGGAAACCATCGCGCGGAGACTTGCAAGAAGGGGACCTCGCGGATGACCCGGCGTATAAGACGACCCCCCCACTTGGAGGCATGTTTTTCAGGGCAAAAAAGTCGTCTTATACGCCGGCAGATACGGTACTTTCAAACTGCTAGGTTGGCAGAAGCTGGGACAAGTAACAGGAGTTCACTTTGTTACGTGGCACTAGGGATTCGAACTGCCAAGCTGCCAATCTTTCTGATCGGCAAGCGTCTTAGCCACTGCACCACTGTGTCCCTCTGTAGTAACATTATTTTGGTTACAAAATAATAGAAATTTTCTATGTGAGAAATAGAAATAGTGGTTGCCCAGTGTAATTTGGAAAAATGCCAGTGGTACCACAGCTAGATAAATCTGTCATCCTGAAGTACAGGTAGTCCTCAACTTACGACTATAATTGAGCCCAACATTTCTGTTGCTAAGCAAAACATTTGTTAAGTGAATTTGCCCCATTTTATTACCTTTCTTGCCACAGTTGTTAAGTGAATCACTGCAATTGTTGCGTTTATAACATAGTTTTTAAGTGAGTCTGGTTTCCTGATTGCTTCTGAGTATAAGGTCACAAAAGGGGTTCACCTGACCCCAGGAGACTGAAACTGTCATAAAGATGAGTCAGTTGCCAAGGGTCTGAATTTTGATCACATGATCATTCAACAGTCGTAAGTGTGAAAAAAGGTGATAAGTCACTCTTTTCTGGGCCATTGTAATTTTGAACAGTCATTAAATGAACTGTTGTAAGTCGAGGAGTACCAATACTAATTTCAAGGAACACCCTCAAGATCATCCTTAAGGATGTGATGCATATCAAGATTGCTGTAAGAGAAGCAGCAAATGATCCTTCTTCTAATCCTGAGTGCTTGTTTTCAGAAACCAGCCCTTTTCCTCTGATATCTTCAAGATATATGGGAAAGTGAATAAGAATGATGCTTCTTATTGTGTTGATTCTCATATAAATATCAATTAATTTTGTGGGTTTTATGTTTGCTTAATTGTTGTTAGCTGCCCGGAGTCACTTGTTTGAGATGGGCAGCTTTATACAATGAATGAATGAATGTAATATTTTTCCTCTCATCTCCTTAGATCTAAATTTACTGCAGAAAAAGTTAATTATAAATCTATTTGTTGGTTTATGCCAGGGGTGGGCAAACTTTGCAACTTTAAGTCTGAAGGACTTCAGCAAAGCTGGCTGGAGAAGTCTGGGAGCTGAAGTCCTTCAGACTTAAAGTTGCAAAGTTTGCCCACCCCTGGTTTATGCCAACAGCCTCCATTACTGTTTAATATTACCAATTTACCTTTTGTCAGATGTCATGCACCAGTTTCGACCCACAAATTTGTTACATAGTAAGCAGCTTAATCAGAAAGGTAACATCAATTTTAATTTTCATACGGCAGGTTTGGACTTGTTATAATGCAGCTCCTGTTCCTATTAGATATTGAAAATGATTCAAGTTTTAATTTTATTGCAATGCCTCCATTATACACCCAAGAGAAGAGGAAATTAATCATTTAAATGTGCCTTAAATCTTGGGTGCAGAGTCCTGTTATGGTTTTAATAGCTTAGATACCAAACAGGATTAATTTATTGAATTAAGTAGGAGCTTCTTTGTGCAGTTCTTCCAAATATACCTTAAGAATGAAGAATAAAACACAAGTGAATATGAAATAGTCCCATGCTTTGAAAGGAAGCTCAGGTTGCTGCCAGCATTGGAAGCATTTTTAATATTTCTCCAGCAAACATTTATTCCCATCCATAGTGATTAGAACAAATTAGCAATAATAGTTGGTTCTGCAAGATACTAAGCTTCACATGTAACATACATGTGAATATTAGAGTCTTGTTCACTCTAATTCCTGAATTTCACACATTAGTAACAATTTAATAGGAATTCATCACAGTAAGTGGTTTGCATTCATTACTCTCAATTCAGGTTAGCAAAGGTATAGGCTTTACTCTATGTGTTCTTAGCTGTAATTAGAATGATATATACTCCTAGATGTAGTGTTCTAGTTTTATTATATCAGAGGTTCTACTGAGATGGAATTTGGCTCTGGTCAGTTCATCAGGAATTATATCAATAGTCTTTTCAGGGGGAAAAAGATTCTGTCTGCCAAATGAATGGCCAGTGGTCAGTGCACAGAGCAATTCCTGGTAAGAAATACATCTACAAGAATTATATTTTTGGACAGTACTGCATAAATAGAGGCTAAATGAGTTACATGCATGTCTTATGTCCTGTTAGTGCTTCAGTGACTAGGAATTGCAATCATCTTACGATCAGTTATGGTTTTTAAGGCCTCTACCCATAACTAAGATGTAGTATCTTTAAATGTGTAACCAGAGAGAGAAAGAGAAATGTGGGAATGCAGCAAAAGAGAAGGTATATTGTTAGCAGATAACAGAAAGCTTTGATAATAGAGTTGGTGATGATGTTTTCTTGGACAATAGTGATAGAGTTAGCTTTTTAATCAGTATATGAACATTTACTTATCCTCCCTTGTCTTTCTGCCATTTTCCTTTGGAGTACTCCAAACATCTTTGCTGTTATCCTTCATCTTTCAACATCAGTTTTACTTATTTTTTGTAGAGACTTTCTGTGAGATCATTTTCTTGGTGTCTTCTGGTTCCTTCTGCCTCTTTTTTATCATAGTAATAACAGACATCTAACATGGAAACAGTAATCATTTGATTTTTGTTTTAAACAATAGGACTAATTTTAAAAACACTTGAAGTTTGTAGTGGTGGAAGCTGATCACCATTCATAATATATGTCAGTGACACAGTATCAATTGCATTGAAATTATAAAGTTGTTTTATGATGATTTACAGTGTGTGTGACATCTGCTGATACCTTGGAGTAAAATGAAACAAAAACCAGTTCTTATTTGGGTATTTACCAGGGGATTTAATGTTCATTCCTATAATAGTGTAAAGTAATATAGGTGGTGCACTTTTCAAATATCCTGAACAACTGAGGTGCCCCTAAATTGTGGACCTTTATTGTAACAATGTCTACTATAGTTGTAGAAAAATATATAAAAATGATGTCCAAAATGTGCTAACATGCAGATTAGAGTAGCTTCAAAAACCAGAGCTTCATTTTATTTCTGGTTCATGTACGATCAGTCCCATAGGATTGAAGTCAGGAAAGCAATTAAATGCATGCTTATGCAGAAATTGGATTTCTGTAAGCATTAATCTGGAGCGGCCTCTAAATGTGCTCAAAAGCTTAGCAAAGCAAATTTGGAAATACCACTTGTTTTGGACACGTAACCTCTAAATGTTAAATATTGGAACGGCCTCATAAATAACAGTTTAGAATGCTTCCTGTTTTCTGCTTTTAAAACATCAGATTGTCACAAGTGAAGGAAAGCCATTTTAAAACAACAATTCCATATCTGTCAGTATTTTTTTTTCATTTATATTATACTTGTTGGAATATTTCAGGAGTTTTAGTGCTGTGGGACTAACTATTCTAATTTAATCCAATAGTTCCATGAAACAAGCTTTTATGAACAGTATGTAAGATTAAAACCCTATCCCATTCTTCTTTTACAAGGGACATTTGTAATACAAATCGATATCTAGAATATTTTGCATTAAATAATTTGCATTAAACTATAGTCCAGGAAGCAAATAGAATTTGTATATGTACATTTGAATTTGACTGTCATTAAAAAAACAACAACTTTGCAACCCTGAGTCATTTCGGGTAAAGATAAAATAACAATAAGCTTTCTTCAATTTCTGTTGCAAACACATTTGACCTTTCTGCTTAGATTTTTTTGAACCTTTGCCTGGCAATTAACATTCTTCTTAGAGAAAGGCGAGTTAGCACTGTCTTCTCAAAGAAATGGAATAGTTCTACTCTGTAAATATATTGGACTAATAATTGAACCTAACTCAGGGGGAAAAAAACACCCAACCCTGGCACCTTTTTATCCAGAATGAAATCTGTTAATGTGGTGTTAGTTGGGGCTATGCAAAGCATTTGAAGCTGTGCTTCCCAAATGACTCAGGGACCCTTTCCTTCAGGAAGGTTCTGCATGCCAGGTCTGCGTTCACCTATGGGGACAGCTGTTTCTCTGACAGGGAAGTGTTCACTGTGCATGCATGCACATACATGCAAATGACCTGTTGAAGACCTCAGAGCTGATGTAGTACTTCCACTGAATGCTCACCTCAGAGACACCTGTGTGCTGCTTCCAATGCTGAGAATTCAGAAGGAACACTTGTTGGGCCTGGAGACACAAGAAAACAAAATACAATTGCATTTTAAGAGATTGAGTGTATGTCGTGACTGACTACAGAGGTGTGAGTAGAATTTAATTTCTGGCATAAGAAATTATGCCATAAAACTGTCACTTAAAGAGAAATTTGGGAGCGAATTAAGTAATGGCTAGATCTTCAAAGTAGCGAAGATATTTTTGTCTTTGAGGGAAATGGGCGGTTCAGAAATGTGAATAAATAAATAAATAAATAAATAAATCGGTAGGTTATTTCCAGCTTGTCATTTGGGAGAATGAGGTTATTTTCTGATCAAGATAATTAGGCTATGAGCATCCTTTTACACAATGCCCAAGGCATTAAAACAGATCACTGGGTAATTCCAGAACATTGGTAAATGCTGAGATTTAATCCAATTATGCTGTTTTGTTATCAAACATAGCAATGAAAACTGGGCTGTAATGATCATCTGGATTTTTACAACCCAGATGAAATAGTATAGGCTATCTCAGGAGAAAGAGAATAAAAAATACATAATATAAAAGTGATAAAAATGGACAACAGCCAACATTTCCTAAACGATGTAATGACCTGATTGTAGTTACAACCGTTTTCATCACTTTTTAAGGTTTTGTTGCTGTGGTTGTTGTTTAGCTAGATACTTCATTCAAGTATCTAGTATTCCCTACATATTTGTCTTCTATATATACTGCTTCTTATTTACTGCAGTTGTGACTGGAAAGGCATACTTCAGCACTGTTCGGTGTCAATTTTGCCACTGTTTTCATACATAAATGTGTACATCAGTGGTGGTTCCCTACTGGTTTGGACCAGTTTGGCCAAACCGGTAGTGGATTGGCAGCCTGGGTTGCTGGAACCGGCAGTGACCCAGCCCTGCCACACCTCCGAACCGGTTCTCCTATGGCAGCACCATCTTGATTTCTGGTTCTGCGTATGTGCAGAACAATTTTCATTGCACAAATTTAATTTTTTCATTTTTTAAATGTTTTACGCATGCACAGACCTATTTATGAGCAAATGTGCATGTGCACGGAGCAAAGGTTTTGCGTGTACCGAACCGGCAGTAATGCCGGGAGCAACCCACCCCTGATGTACACATCAGTGGTGGGATTCAAACTTTTTTTACTACTGGTTCTGTGGGCGTGGTTTGGTGAGCATGGCAGGGGAAGGATACTGTAAAATATCCATTCCCACCCACTCCAGGGGAAGGTTATTGCAAAATCCCAATTTCTTCCCAATCAGCTGGGACTCAGGAAGCAGAGAATAGATGGGGCGGGGCCAGTCAGAGGTGGTATTTACTGGTTCTCCAAACTACTCAAAATTGCCACTACCAATTCTCCAGAACTGGTCAGAACCTGTTGGTACACATATACCACCTCTGGTACACATGAATAGAGTTTTCTGTTCATCTGCTCACTATAGTGAGTTACTCCTTAGTTGGAAGCTGCTCAGGTCTACCAAAGTCAGAGGACAATCCTGGCTTACATAGTTTATCTCTTCATGATGCTTTGTCAAGAGGTAGACTACATGGTGTCCACCGTCAACAAATCTCACAGCTTAATCAGTTTTAGCACAAATGTCTGGAACATCAAAGTCATCAGGGGAGATACAGTGAATGTCTGAGAAAAATTTGGTTTGTTTTTGTTTTTAAATAGATTTTATCACTAGAGACATTTCTCTCCCTCTTTACTTGCATCTGTGTTTTATTCTTTATCAACACCATTTTGGTTCAGACTTAAATTTGATAGGCTCCATGCTATGTTCAGTGTGCTTCTGAATGCCGTATATTGTAGGGAGTGGGAGGTAGGAAAGGATGGGAAAGACTTCTTGTCTTTATGTCTTTGCTGGCTTTCAGAAGTTTATTTTCTTGTCTTTTGTAGGGCAAAAAAGGAGGTTGGGTTAAGTTGTCATTTGATCTGCTTAAAAAAGCACTTTGTACCTTCTTTGTTGTTTGGAATTCAATGTACTGACTTCATTCCTTATAACAGGACCACTGCTAGGATTCTTTAAAATCATGATTTGATGAAAAAGCCACATAGTCTTGGCTCATATCTGAGTTAAATCCTAATGTGGATAATGTGGATAACTCAGAGCAAAGAAATCACGACATGTAATTTTTCATGTGAACCAAAGGAGAAGAGACTCTTCTATTTATTTATAAAAATTATTGTCCACCCATCCTACCACAGAGTAACTCTGGGTGGCCTACAGTCATAAAAATGTATTTATACAGTATATTAAAACATAAATTAAAATCAATTATTAAAATATAATGATACATGGAGAGAGTGGGGATGGAATGGAGGAAGGTGGGATCTCTTCTTACTTGATCCACCATCTCCACTACGCTCTTGCTCCATTGGAGCCCCAGCCAGCTGGTAGAGTCAGGTCTTGAGGCCCTCATGAAAGGATTGGAAGGTTGGGGCCCAACTATGTTACTAGTTTGATTCTTTTTCCAATCTTGTTTCATCTATTGTTTTACCATAATCCACCAGGATCGCATTGCAATAGTTCATATTCACTGTGCCATGCATACAAATGAGTATAGTGTTATACAGTGGTAGAATGTGGCTTCTATAGAATTTTCCAAGCATAGATCAGATATGAAATTACTCTTTCATATGGTATACTTTTGTGAATAAAGTTAAGGCATCCAGCTTTATTCAAAGCTTTAATAAATTAGAAATTACCCTACATTTGTCTTTACAGTTGAAATAGTATTAAATGAAACAAGAATTCTTAATATTAATGTTTGGAGAAATTCAGCAAATCACATAATAAACAGAGTTGATTTTTTAAAAAAAAATACCTATATATTCAAGTAAAATATTTATTTCCTTTCTTTTTCAATAGGTGGAGAACCGACCTAAATACTATGGGCGGGAGTAAGTAATATAATTCTCTCAATTCTTTGTCTTGAACTGCAAAGCAAATATAAAAAAAATATGCCTAGTGGCTACTTTTTCTGTTCTTTCTTTCGTCCGCTTGTTCATAATGTCTCAATTTATCTTAGGCTATTGAGAGAGAGAGATGGGATTATTTTATAATTTATTTATGATTTCAGCATAGGCAGTCTTGTTCAACCATCAGTAGCTCACAGGATAAAATGTTGACATGTAATCAAATCAGATTTCTTTCCAGTCTGGCTGAAATGTCCCCTGTTTTGGACTTGGAACAATTTTTACTGAACCCATTTAATTGCCTCCATAAAAACGAATATGCTCTTTTTAAGAAAAATAGAGGGTGGGGTAGCTGTTATTTTTGTTGCTTTATTTTAGAAAAGTATATATAACGAGCTTGATTTCAAGCTTACTTTATACAGCAAGTTTGGAAACAAGGCTTCAATTTTCCTATCACCCTGAAGTTAACACTTTTTAATTTTTCATTATTAAAATATAAACAAACTAATTTTTTTTTAAAAAAACAATAGTTTGTGCTACTACTGTGTTTCCCCGAAAATAAGACAGGGGCTTATTTTCTTTTGACTCCCCCCGCCCCAAATAAGCACTTGGTCTTATTTTCAGGAAGGTCTTATTATTTTTGAGGTGCAGGAGGCGGCGAGTGTGGTCACCTCATGGCTGCTGCTGTATTGCAATATTTTCGGGGAGGGCTTATTTTCAGGGGAGGGCTTATTTTAGCGCATGCACTCAAGCCCAATTGGACTTATTATCTGGGGAGGTCTTATTTTGGGGAAAACAGGGTGTATATATACATTGAATAACAAATTAAATGTACATTGATGTTATATATAATGCACTGCAGTTTTACATCTAACCTATTATTGTAAGAAAACTATATAGAAAATTGAAAAAAAGAAAAGAAAAAATTCCACACTGCCAGAGAAAGAAATAATAATCAAAGAAGGGGGGGGGGGGACTTTTCATTTTTCTCTCTTTTCTAGTTTTTCTTTAAATTCTTAAATTACCACAAGAAAACAAGAACACTCCTCATTTAGATATATTTTTAGCAATAAAAAATCAGTAATTAAAAAATTAAAACCTACTTGAATGAGAAAATGAATTAGCTCCCAGTTCCTCCAAAAATCTGTTTAGTGTACTTTGTTCCTGACTTTTTTGTTTACTACGACTATATTTTTAACTCAGATCATTTATTTATCTGATTTATTTATATACAGCTCTGTTTTAAAATACATTTATTTTATAAATGCAATGACATATTAATTACCAATCTTTAAGCCAATGTATATGTTTCTATTTCTATTTATTTTGTGGCTGTTTTTATTGTTTCAATGTTTTTAATTGTTTTATATTTTTGAAATTGTAAACTGCCCAGAGTCACTTGGTTGAGTTTGACAGCTATAGAAAATGAATGAATTAATTAATTAATTAATGAAAGAAGTCAAGGTGGCAAACAAACTTAATACTTCTATTTTCTCACAAAAACAATCCTGTGAGATGAATTGGGCTGAGAAAGAGTGAGAATTAAATTAGCCTGTACTAAAATTTAAGAACAGTTAAAATAGCAATCCATTAAAACCAAATAAAACAATTTGAAAATACAGACTGGGGCGAGAAGTATAATTTAGGCCAAGCCGGCCTGATGGAACAAATGAGCTTTTAATTTTAGGCGGAAAGCACGGCCTGTAGTTGTTCTAATATCCGGAGGTAGGTCGTTCCAGAGGGTCAGGCCCATCACAGAGAAGGCCCTTCCCCTGGGCGTCGCCCGCTGGCATTGCCTAGTGGATGGCACCCGGAGAAGTCCCTCTCTGTGTGAGCGAATCGGCCGAAGGGATGTATGGGGCAGGATACGATCCCGCAAATAACTAGGTCCTGTGCCATGGAGCGCTTTAAAGATGATAGTCAACACCTTGAAATGCACCCGAAAGGCCACAGGAAACCAGTGCAGCTCGCACAGGAGTGGTGTAACATGGGAGTATCTTGTAGTTCCCATAACTGCCCGCGCGGTGGTTTTCTTAAAGAAACATTCTATGGAATTATGCTGATATAGATAGACTTTTTTCCCTCAGGTTTCATGGGATGATATCGAGAGAAGAAGCAGATCAGTTTATGAGCATAGCAGAAGGAAGTTACCTTATTCGTGAAAGCCAACGGCAACCTGGAACATATACTTTGGCTTTAAGGTTGGTAATTAATATTTCATTTTGGCAGTATAAGAATAGTTATTCATCTGCAGGGGATAAAATTAAAATTACAGCTTTCTAATTTTATTTATGGAACTGTTTGAAATAGTCAAGATATAACCAAATTCACTTATTAATACTTAATTCTAATGCATGTTTAAAGTGTTTTAAACTTAATTTAAATAACTTAAAGTTAACACTGTTGTATTAAAAAATAGTCAAGAGGTTAACTTACATCAGACTTTTCCAACTTGGTGCTCTCCAAATCTGAGAAGACTCACCCAAACCTCTGGAAGGCATCTGTTTGGAAAGCTGATTTAAATCTTCCTGTGATATAAAAATAACAAAGAGAACTTAACAGCTGAAAAATTAATGTGTTAGTCTTTAAGGTGCTGCAAGAGTCTTTGTTGTTTTTTGCTGGAAAAGTCTAACATGGCTACCCTTTTGAAAAAAATCTTACTCAATTTCCTCCCCTAATGCTGCTGCTTTTTCTGCTCTTGTCTTTCATCTCTTAAGCTCATTTTGACGCAGGCACCCTTCTTTTTACTTCTTGTGTTTTCCAGTGAAAAACAATACGTATTAATAGTGCAGTCAAAATGAAAATGAAAATAGCACTGGCATTTGACCGTATGTTTTAAAAGAGGAAAAATAAAAATTGGCGCTTCTGTGGGGTGTGTATCTCTCTCTCTCACTCTCTCTCTCTCTCCCTCTTTCTCTCTCTCTCTCTCTCTCTCTCTCTCTCTCTGTATTTTCAGCATAATAACCTTTCAGTTGTCTTTTGATACAATAAAATATCTGATCATTTGTGGAGCAGGTTATACAATGACTTTTTAGCTTCCCAATATTTTGATCTTGAAAATGTAATCTCCTTCCCCTTTCCTGATAGATATATGCTGGTACTGAGAAAGTCCACACTGATTTTTCCTGAGCTTACAAAAGGGAATCCATTATGCTGGGTTTTTTATTCAGTTGCAATGCAGTTACAAAAAAAGTAAGGATGGAAATTTTGAATATTAATTATATAATAATTAATTATATAATTAATTATATAGCAAGGCTGGGCAATTATAGCCTGTTTATGAATTATGGCCTTCCAACTGCCAGAATTTCTGAGCCATCATGGTATTCTGGGAGTTGAAGTTCATAGTTTATAAAGGGGCCATAGTTGCCCATCCCTGCTATATTGTGATGTGTGTGTGTTCCAGCATAACTCCGGAACACTTCGCGCAATTTCAACCAAACTTGGTTTCCAGAAAGTAGATAACCTACTTTCTGGAAACAAATACTGTGGGGGTAAGACACCCCTAACACCCCTCGGGGTGTGTGTTCTGTTAAGATATAGCCCGTTGTGCCTTAAAATGGCTTCTACTGTACTGCTGTAAAATGGCTTCTACTGTACAGCGCAGTGGATTTGCCATGGTAACAGCTTCACAATACTCCACAATAGGGCTCCCTCTGGCAAGGGGGAAAATCCAACATTAGAAATTACATTTGGTCCGGACATTTCCCCCCTATAAATAAATACCCGGGCAATGCCAGATTATAATCTAGTTATAAAAAATTCAATACACAAATGAATTTATTCAGAACGATCTGTCTGCATGATAAAAGATGAGGGGCCAACTTGAAATATACACACGGTCTTCCATTAATGACTATCCTGTATAGCAAGGCTGGGCGATTATAGCCTGTTTATGAATTATGGCCTTCCAACTGCCAGAATTTCTGAGCCATCATGGTATTCTGGGAGTTGAAGTCCATAGTTTATAAAGGGGCCATAGTTGCCCATCCCTGCTATATTGTGATTATTCAGAATTCCCATAGTGTTGAAAAAGTAACTTTAAAGCTTTTGACGGTTGTACTTTTGACGGTTGTAGTGTTCCCACAGTCACATAATTGAGATTCCAAAACCAGCAAATATTGCAACCATTGCAGTGTCCCACCATTACATGATCTTCCTTTCTGCACTTCATAACTGACTTCCCCCAAGCAGAATCAGTGAAAAAGCTGGCAGTAAAATTATGAGTTGTGGTCATACGATATCTCTCTTTATGACTATGGGTCGTTCATTTTACAACCACGGCAAAAGTAAGGTTGTAAATCCACCGCAAACATCTAATATCTTGCCAATCTCAGTTGTGGTTATTAAGGACAAAACTGAAAATTATCCCTGTTTGCCGCCTTTAATTTTCTCGAAGACTTTCTGGATCTCTGTTAGGATAAAAAGAATGTGATTCATTTTGGGAAGGTCTATGTGTAGGAGAGGTTAGTGCTGCACAAGACTTGCTTAGCCAAGTCTTCTCATTCCTGTTAAAAATCAGTAATTCCTGAACTGATTCCTTAGAAATTGAAAGACTGCTCTAAGACAATTAGGCAATCATTTCCCCCTAACGGCTGCCTGCTTTAAAATTCAGGACATTAGTTATATTAGTAGATTGGCAAGCACACATTTCTCTCTTCCTTTTGCTCAACCAAACAAAGAAGGAATCACACTCATGTGTTAATATTTTATGATACTTAACCGCCTTGGGCGGTCTGGGCTCAGTATGGATTTGATGAGAACAGCTCTTCTGGATTCTCTCAAGAAGGAAGGATCATCTGCACATCACTTTGCTAGCTAGCTGTGAAATATGACTAATTTCAAGCATGTGTATATTATTTATTGTGTACAAATAAACTATTGGCTACCCCAGTAGTCCATGACTTATGACCACAACTGGAACCAGAATTTCCATTAATAAGCAAGGCAGTTGTTGATGAATCGTGCCCCATTTTATGACCTTTACCATGGTTGTTAAGCAAATACAGATAGTTCTCAAATTTTTGTGAAA
The DNA here is from genome assembly GCA_039707465.1 of Rhabdophis nuchalis. Taxonomy (NCBI): domain Eukaryota; kingdom Metazoa; phylum Chordata; class Lepidosauria; order Squamata; family Natricidae; genus Rhabdophis; species Rhabdophis nuchalis. The sequence goes on along the minus strand of CM077643.1, from coordinate 187,625,235 downwards.
AATTTGCTAAGTGAAGAATTTGTTCAATAATCAATCAATCAATCAATAATTTAATTTATAGACCGCTCCTCTCCCCGAAGGGACTCGGAGCGGTGCACAGGGAAAACTAAAACCACAATACAATAAATATACAAATATAATTAAGAACAAATTAAATCTGGGCCTGTGCTAAAATCCCCTTAACATGCTAAAATACCCAATAGAGAGAGGCTACCCAAGGCCGGCCAAACGGAAAAGATGAGTTTTTAATTTCAGACGGAAGGGGCGGAAGTCCGTGGTTGTTCTGATGTCGGGGGGAAGATCGTTCCAGAGGGCTGGGCCCGCCACAGTGGATTTTGCCCCATTTTATGACTTTTCCTGTCACAGTGGTTAAGTGAATCATTGCATTTGTTAAGTTAGTAACCTGGTTGTTAAGTGAATCTGACTTCCCCATTGACTGCTTGTCAGAAGGTGGCAAAGGGTGATCACACTGTGACCATCATAAATGTGAGTCACTTGTTATGCATCCAAATGTAAATCATGGAGCCATGAGGATGCTGGAACGGTCATAAGTGTGAAAAATGGTCATAACTCATTTTTTCAGTGCAGTGGTAACTTTGAACGGTCACTAAGTGAACTGTTGTAAGTCAAGGAATACCTGTATTGACTTTGCTTATCGGAAACCAGTTGGGAAAGTTGAAAATGGTGATCACAAGACCCCATGCTGCAACCTTTGTAAATACATGCCAATCATGTCAGTGTTAATCATGTGACTGTGGGGATGCCTCAATGGTCATAAATTTGAGGACTGGACATAAGTCTCTTTTTTAGTGCCTTGTAGTTTCAAACAGTTACTAAATGACCATCCCAAAGGTGCTTTTTTCAAGAGGCAACTGGACTTTTTGGTTTTTCTTTGAAGGCATTTCACTTCTCATCCAAGAAGCTTCTTCAGCTCTTCCTGGATGGTGGGAAATGGAAGGATTTATAGTCCTTGCAGACAGGTGGTCATTTGCATTCTTTTAGCAGGCCATTAAGGTCACCTGGAGGTTTATTTGTGTCATCAGGGTCACTATCATTTATCTCCAATCTACAACACAGTCCTTTCAACAGTTCCAAAAAGTGTCCACACGCATTTGCGCCACTCATGTGATCCTGATGACACAGATACACCTCCAGGTGGCTTCAACAATCCGCTAAAAGAATTGCAAATGACCAGCTGTCTGCAAGGTGTATCAATCCTTCCATTTACCATCATCCAGTCAGAGCTGAAGAAGCTTCTTGGATGAGCAGCAAAACGTCTTCAAATAAAAACCAGAAAGGCCATTTGCCTCTTGAAAAAGCACCTTTGGGACAACCATGACCTGGATGACTGAGAATTTCCATAGACCGTCACTAAATGAAGGAATATCTGTAGCATAATTAGATTATACAGGCAACAGAGCCACCCTGTTGGCTTTCCAGAAAGCCTTAAAATCCTGGGCCTGAGGAAGTGGGGTTGAGCCAAAATTAGCTATGTTGTCACTAATACTTCAGCTGTTGGGGTATTAGTGTGTGTGTGGGGGGGGGTTGCTTGTGAGGGAGCTTTCTGTAGCAGCCCAGAGTCCTTAATTTGAGATAGCCATATAATTTGACCTAAATAAACAACGATTTGCTTTATCAAACATGGTCCATTTTACTTGCCATCGGTTTACTTCACATTATTGAAGAACCTAACTCTTGTATTCTTGCAGCTGACAGGCTTACCTACACTGACTAAGCAGCTACTATTCTTTCCTTTTTTATCTTTCTTATATGCATTAGTGAATTACAAAAAGGTTTGATCTTTGAACCAAACTCTTCGGCAGCTGGTATGTCCATCTTTTCAAATCCCCTTTTCCTTTCCACTAGAAGGAAACAGAAAGCATCTGCTTTCTTTCAGTGTGGAGCACTTCCCTTCCACCACTTCCCTATTTCATTCTCTTCATTTGGGAGTCTTAGGTTTCCTTTCCTTCCTTCATAAGCCTGTGCCATTAAATTATTTCACTAATAATGTTGGGAATCATATTAATAAAATGTACCGGAAAGCGGTGGAATCTGGCAATGCAATCTTTTCATTTCTTCTAGTTTAAATAATTTATAGCAACAGGAACATGTTACGGTACTAGGCATTTAGACTGTAATGTGAAAACATGTATATGTAATGTGAATAAATAAATGTATATTGCGAATAAATATTCTGTTCACATACTCATATAAATATATCTATGACATTCTATAGTACTTTTCTTTCTTTATCCTACTGAATTCCAAACTTGCTTTTTCCCTTATTTCATAAACCAGTCAAATATAGGCCGACTTCATCATAACTTCAGCTCCCATGGCTTTTGAGTCTTTCAGATTTGCTAGTAATATTTTTAGTGCTGTTTCAAATTGAATTTTGAAATGCTGTTTTATGAAGAGTATTTTTATGTATTTTAGTTCAGAACTGCCAAGCTTTGTTAAGAACTGGAGTAAAAATGCTTAAATTCAAACGCTGATTTTAGTTCTATGTACATAAAACAAACTGTATTCTCTTTATCCCCAGCCTGTTTTTTAATATTATATCTTTGTGCTCAGCTCATAGATTAAGTGCTTATTCCACTCCCATAACCAGTAGTTTTGAAATGCCAGCATAGTGTTTTCAGTTATTTATTTTGAGAGATGGATTTTAGTGACTAGTGTGAGGGAGTTTTCATAGACAGTAGCTTTTGATGATAATAAAGTAGTTTTCCATTTCAGTTTTATGTGCTCTCATATTACAGCAATGCTGTGTTAAAATATGTACTGTATGTCCAAGCGACTGAGTTTAAGCAGATCAGATGGATATAGTGACCATTTGAAAACAACCAAAGAAGAGAAGACAAATCCACTTGTGGTTGAAAGAAAAATAACGTTGTATTTGAAATAACAGGTTTTATTAGACTAGGTGAGCAAATCTAGTAAGCCTCTTTTGTAGAGAATAGGGTCAGCAAACATGAATATTTGCTGCAAAGTACATAGATCTCAACATTGCTGTAACTGACTGGATTCAAAGTGAATATAATTTTTATGAGATCAGAGTTCCCCCCCTAAAGATGATTGAAGCAGGGAGGAGTAACGTATCTTTTTAGCTTTTAAAAAGAGCATATGTATTATTAAATATTAATATTAAATAAGAATATTGCAAGTTAGAGACTGCATCCCAGAAGCAAGGTTTTAATAAAAAGGGTTTTTTTTAAGACAAAAGAAAATGTAGCCCAAGCACATTATTGCACAGGTATCCTGTGCTTGAAGTGAGAATAAAGGTATAAGAGAAAACATTTTTATGTAAATCAGAAATTCCTTACAGCTAAAAGGGACAGGAAATTTCTAATTAATTCCAGAGGGTATTAAACCTGCCTTTAAAGTCAACTAAACAGTAGGGCCTGCTTAATGCCAAGGCCTATAACAGATGATAACAACAATAGCGCATCATCTCCAGTGTCAATTTTGTGGTTGGGAACTTGTTTAATTAGGGAGAAGATAAAAAGGAAAGCCAAGAGAAATAGAAGTGGGAGGCGTTGAAGGGCAGCAGCACTCTCTGTTCTTTGGAGATGATGGCGGCTGCTGCCACCACCGCTGCCACTTCAACTGAACATTGTTTAGCTGGTTACCATGGTTGCTTTCCCTTCAAGGCCTACGGTTGCATTACAGGAAGGGGGGTGGAGGGACACTGCAATGTGACATGGGAAAACTCACTTGTTTGGAAACTTCATTTGAATTTTTTAATATAAGGAGTACCCTGACACTCAAGATTTATTTGTAAAGAGATTAAAGGCAAGGTGCTTTTATGCTGATTAATTTTTGCTGCAAATGATTCCTCTCAGCTGTTTCCCCAAGTGACACGGAATATTAGCAAACAGTAACTGCTGAGGATAATGATGCAGAGATAGGCTACCGCTGAGTTAAGTAACAGGGCTCAGGCTGGGGAGGAATCCTTTCACAGGAAGAGTTTTAACTGTGTCCTTACACAGGCCATGAAAGAAAGGCAGTAACGCCGATACGGATTTGCTACAGAGCTGAAGAAATTAGTCCAGGAAAATAACTGAAGGAGAGATTACTTATAAAAGGAAGCTTAGTTTGAAGGCCATCATAGAAGTAAACTCTTTGAGCTCTATGATTTGGGGTGGGGGAAGGAGGGTGAAAGTAGGAGCAGGAAGATGCAACAGCTATGAAGAGATATTTGCTGGGAGGAATAGAAGAATATTGATTATTTGGATTATAAAGTAGGAATCCTAAAACATGAATTAGGATGTAGGAATCCTTAATCCTAATCCATATCAAAATATATTTGATATGAAAGTTCAAATGTATTTTCCTAAAGCAGCTACTGCTTAATCTAGGAAGATTACAGGCAACTACAGTGTTCGGCCATAGTGGTAAAAAAAAAAAAAATTCTAGCTGATGTGTCAGCTAAAAAACACAAAAATCAGAATTATATGTCCTAAATTCTTTCTCCCAATTGTATTTGGTAGTTGGATTATGTAAAATTCAGAAATAAAAGAATGGCCCTCTGGATGTACTTCAACAGTTTCTTTATCACAATATCCAATCTATTCTTCCTGGAGAACTCACAAAAATGTATTTCCCCACTTATTTCTTGGGGGCTTCATAAAGCCACAAGTGGTCTACTAGGCAAGTCAAATTGCTTTTTTTTTTCCCTGAAGGGAACCCAGGAGACTGAGGGTTTATAACTGTAATTTGGCTGGAAAGAACTTGACATATGTTTTGTATTGTTATTGCTGCAGTGTCCCGTTTGTGTTACATATCTGGCACATCTCTTACAATCTTCCATTTTGGATTCAATTTTGATATATTCCAACCCTCTAAACAAATATAGACATGTTCCTTGTATGCAGCAGAGGCTGGTGGCTGTTATAGCTCATATAGTAACAGCTAATGCTGTAGCTTATAACTGATATTGTTGATAGGGTAACCCATCTTACCTGATGTTCTCAGAGGTTATTCTGTGTCTTCATCCCACATTGTTGGAGTTTCTTTCTCTTTTCTCTCAATTTTCTCTTTCCTTTCTTCTACAAGATAGCAGAGCCCTAAGATTATATACCTGAAGGTAGCTCTAAGTACACTTTAGAGTTTAAATATGTCAGATGTACATTGTTCTACACCAGCACAATACTTCACTAATCAACCGCATAACAAATTCAATATGTAATAAAATTATATTTTGAAATGCTTAACTATTTTTAGGGGGCATTTCCTTACAAAAAGTGCGCATTTGTGGCAGTCTCAGATTTGCTCCTATGAAAAGGCCTTTGAAAGTTCTGTGTGCCTTCCATTCTGCAATATAGAGCTTTCATGCTATAGCTAGTGTTTTAGCCTGCTTTTGTAAAGATTTTCTAAAGTTGAAGACAAATGATTACCTATCCAGTTATCTCCCTCTGACTACTTTTTCTCTTTTTTCTTCTCATGTGATTCTTGCTATATTTGTGTTCTTCTTTCCATTGCTGCTGACACCCACTTCAGTCTGTCATTTATTATAATTTCTGCCTTGTTTCGGCCAGAACTCCTACATCATCCTTTGCTGTTGTGTTAGCAACATACTTCCACCTGCCCCCACATCTTTAGCAATTACTAGCAAGAGATTCAGAGGCTGAATAATATATTTCAGCAGGACTCGTTCCTACTGGGTTTTTTTCCCTTATTTGCAGAAAAGAGAATATTTCAAAGAAGAAAAGGGCCTCAATCTCTCTCAGTAAGCGTTTAGTAAGCATTTGGCAGTCTTTCCCTTCTTGCTCCTCTCTAGCTCCACTGGAACCATTTTATGAATGTGCATTTGAGGGGGGGGGGGTTCTTTTGTTTTATATAGGGCAAGCCACCTGGCTTCCTAACAAATGTCCATAACATTTAGGACATATTTTATCCACTTATCCATTCCAGCAAAACAAGTATCTATCTGCCCACTTCAACTGAAGTCTAGAGAATTGTATAGCTCAGAGAAAGCTCAAATGGTGGGGTTGCTATGAGGTTTTGGCAACATCACTTTCCTCTAGTAAGTATTTTTGCCAGGAAATACTGTAGTTAGTACCCACAAATGAAAAAAATTGGACTGTAAGGCACCAAAGGACTCAAACTAAAGAATACTCCAGCAACAGAGCCCCAGTTTTACCTTATGCCTGCTAAGGAAGCTCTCAAGCAGAAAGACCTATTGGCTGGATACTTGTTTTGCAGCTGTGACATACCACAACGGAAGATTGGGTAGAACGCATCAAAGATGAGCCAGGGCATGTGATTAAGGCTACTGACAGGAAACTGACTGCCAGCATATACTTGTGGGTTCAGGCTTGGTTCTTCAGGCTGCTTAAGTTATTTGCAAGAGTTTTGTGACATCCTTCATTCTGTTCTTCTCCCCTAGGTTGCCAACTTTTGGAACCTATCTACTTTACTCATCTACAAGTCTGCCTCTGATCTCTCTGACTTTGACCTAACTTGGTCTAGGAACTTGTTTCTTGCTCTTCTAACTGACTGTGTATGAGACCTTGACCTGGTACTAACTGATATATCAAAATGATTATTTTTAGTGGGAGCAGCTTTATAGTGTTGCACTGTTCTTTTTCTCTGTACCAAGTAAGAACTCAGGGTAGATATAGCAGTAATTTTAAATGTAGAATTTGTTTATAGCTAGCGAAAAAAGAAGCCCACATTTTTCACATATACCGTATGTTCTTCAGATTTTCAGGAGAATTTCTCTACTTTTGTTTTGTGTTTTAAGTATAATTAATAGACAATTATCAGATATCTAATAAATGCCCTGCAAATGAAATATTTTATTTTACATTAATGAACCTAATAGGACAAATTTACAAAGTATTGCTCTTTTATTTCTCCCACTATTCCTCCAAGATGCTTTCTTATCATTTGTAAGGGAAGCATTTAATAAAAAAATTAACACTGTACTCAGCCACTAGTATGAAAGAGTAGAGAAACTTGTCCTAATATGCACTTTGATGATCAATATTGCAAGTCTATCAAGGGGATCAAGTAAGGTCTCTTGTTGCAGAAGCAGCAGCAACTGTTAAATGTTTCTTGATTTTGGCCAAAAGAACCAAATAAATTGCTGATTGTAAGGATAGCTCAGAAAATAAAACTGAAGAGACATCATGAAAATACCACAATTTTTGTGCAATCACTCCCTACCTCAGCCAGGTGCAAATGCAAATTTAGCAATCAGATTTTATTAGATATTTCAAAAGCTGTAAAAATGTAAATTACTTCATCCTAATGTTCCTGCAGTAATGATATCGAATTGAACCAATAATGAATGAATCTAGAAAGGTTGTACAAATTTGAAGAATGTAGAAGTCATACATAAGCCATTTCATTCTTATGTTGTTGGAAATGTTACAATATAAAAAGAATGCTGTTTTAGCCATTTGTGAAAATTTGAATTTTAATTATACACATTCTGTCAATTTTTGTATGCCATATTATCCATGTCCATGTGCACTCCAATTAGTAATCGTGGAATACATTCCAACCCCTCTTGATGCATCAATATTAAAATGAGCAACAGTAACTCTTCCTCTTGTTGAAAGCACATAAAATAATTATTCAGTATCTGTACTTGGGACAGCCGGAGTGGGTAAATTGTTTCTTAGCCTAACTGAGCCATTCTGTTGATAGGTTGCATGAAGTTTTGAGCTGTTTGTCATTAACAAAATGACAGACCAGACCATAAAACTTCAACTCCCTCCCCCCGCTTCTCTCTCTTCCTCCTTCCCTCCCTCTCTCTCTTCAGATGTAATTATTGTGTTATAGGGAAATATTGAGAGGAGTGGGGGGGAAATACCTCAAGATTCCTACTTTTCCAGTCTTCATGGCATTTAATAATACAAGTTACAGCCATATCCAACAGAAACAAAAATCTTGTGGGAGAAATATGAAGCACTTCCTCTCTTTTATTCCCCTCCTTCGGCCAATTTTCTCCCCAGTTGGAATCACTGGTGGGAGGAGACTGGAACATTTCATTTCTGTTCTTCCGGCACGGTTTTTCTGCTGTCATTTCACCCTACACTCTGCTCTTTTCCATTGAAATAAAAAGGAATTTGGCAATCACATTGTTTGTCTCTAAATCCTTTTGACTCCCACTGTTTGATCAGAAACTCAAGATCCAAGGACTCAATTTTGTTTAAGCCAGAATGCCATTTTCCAACTTACGGACAGTTGCCCATTCTTTTGATCAGCTATAAAAGCTAGACAGCAACTGAAAGAAAATGTTAATACAGCTAAGGTATTCCTTTAAACTTGCAAATAAACACACAAGGTGTTCATTGAAAATGTCTTGAAGACAGTGTCAAGGTATTTGATATGTTTCTGCAATGATATTTTTAACAATCCTTATATAAAGTGTACACAATTATTGGTATATATATACTTACATTCCTGTTTAATAAACAGAACTGTCACAATGCTTCTAAATTTCTTAAATGACATAATACGTTTTCTAAATGTGAAATAGTTACATTTCTTGGTGGCAAAAAACCCTTTCTTAAATTAATTCAGATAAAATATGATGAAAACTGATTATGTGGTATTAATCATGGTGAAAATTTGTCAATAATACCAGTAGTAGTTATCTATATTTTATAGTACATTTAACATACGTATATGTGCATGTGTGTATTTATCATAGATTCTAATCCATTGAATAAATCTAATAGTAAACCAATAGTGATTCGGTGAGTGGAAACATCAGCTGAGAGAAATTGGGGAGCTAATGCAAACTATTTCATTATTTTATTTTATTCAGCCAGAACCCAGCCTAACACTGGGGTGATTCACAGCATAAAGACAAATATACAAAAAGTGTATCGATATAACCAATATGGACAGCAAAACAAATACGCCATAAAACCTACAAGAGTCTCCAAACACCTCAGTCCAATACTTGCCCTTCAATGCCATGTCTGCTAAGACAAATGTCTTTTCCAATAGATTAATGGTTTGACATAGTTTATTTTACCAAATCCATTTTTATCTTCTTAAAAAGCTAAATCATTAATCTGAAAATCACAGCTAATTTGTGTGCCTGTTTCTCTATTTTTAAAAAATATTTATTATTTTTTTAAGGAGAAATATAAACCATCTCCCAAATAGATTTTCAGTGGAAATATACAACTCTTTGACCTGAGCTGATGAACTAATGAAAACACAGGGGCACATACACACTGATATACGCAGAGCTAATGAAAGTTAAACCTTTCTGGAAATTGGTATTTGATTTAGGAAATAGCAACATTTTTGACATCAATTAATAATAGCACTGTTCATACTATTTATATATAACTTTAAATCTGATGCTTAAGATTTCACATGCAACATTTCTGATAAACTATATTCCCTGGATAGGCTGAGGATGCTTTTATTCTTTACAATCTTCCAATTCAATAAGCCAGATCAAAGGTAAATTATCTGAGGGGAAATCTCCAATTTCTCTGCTGTATTTGCCAAACATTTTTTTTTAAAGCTTCCACTTTAGTAGATAAAAGAGCAGGGATTATAGTTTGGAACTTGAATGGCATACTGAACAAATACTTTAGAGAAGAAACAATATTTTCACTAAGAGAGGTGTGTGTGTGTATGGGGAGGGGGAGGAGATAGGAGACAGGCCGGTGTGGCCTTGTGTTGGAGTCAGATGCTGTCATGTAATTGTCAGTCAAGAGATGTGCTTTTTCCTTCTCTGATTTTATTTTTCAGCAGTGAAAGTTCTTGCTTAATAGTGCCTCAAATCTGCCACATTCAGAACATTGTTACAATCTTTTTATACAATGTTTTTAAAAAAAAATTTAATATGGGAAAAAAATATTACCATGCTCATTGACCACATATTATTACAATTAAGGTGATAAGATTAACAAGAATACCATGAAATATCCTTATGAAATAGATTTCTAAACTTGTGTTTAATATGTATCCCCAACCGCTGCTATTAAAGGAACCGTCTTAACAGGTTAACATCACCTGTATCAACAGCTGATGAAATTGTTCATTCATGACTTGAGATATTGGCTACATTTACTGAGCTCATGTTTGGAAATCAACTTGAAAGCCTAAATCGTAATTGCCTTAGTATTACAGACATCGCAGATTCTTCTAAAATACAAATGAAAATCTGAATAAGATTTCTTGATAGAGCTTCAAAAGCATATTATGTCCAAATGAAGAAATGTATTCAATAAACTTACATAGGTCTATGATTACGAATCTATCATACGTGTGCCCAAAGTGTACCCATTCCTCTTTCGGGTTTCTGGCAAACATGCATGTGTGACAATCAGCTGGCCTTCATGCGTGCGGCAATGCTAGAAACTGGAAGAGCTGGTCTTCTGCTTCCCAGCATGATCATGCATGCCAGCCAGCTGATCAGCGTGCGTGGATGAGCACCAGTAACCGGAAGACTAGTTGGCCTAACCACAAGTTCATTTTCTGGCACACACATGCCTCCTGGGCAGCTCCTCTTCCAGGTTGCATCCCAGACAAGCGCCTGTGCATGTGCGCACGCTCTCCCCCTCTTCGGCACTTGGCTGGCCTAAACCAGTGGTCGGCAAATCGTGGCTCGCGAGCTGCATGCGGCTCTTTGGCCCCTTGAATGTGGCTCTTCAGTCTCTCTCTGATTCCCTCCCTTCCTCCCTCTGTCTGTCTCTCTCGCTCTGTGCCTCTCTCTGTCTGTCTGTCACTGTCTCTGTCTTCAGAATACCGCGTGAAGCAGCGGCGAGTCTCTGCGCTGCCAGCGAGGCCATCCGCGAGGTCCCCCTCGCGTTCCTCGTCTTCCCCGATGGCATCTGGAGTGATCAGTGGCCGTGCAGAAACTCGCCGCTTTTCCACACCATGGAAAAGATAGGCGCGTGCACGTCCCGCGGAATTACAGCGGGGCATGCACGCGCCTATCTTTTCCGTGCGCATGCCCCGCCTAATTACAGTCTCAGAGACTTTGTAGCAGTGGGAACCTGCGCTGTAATTCCGTGGGACGTGCACGCGCCTCTCTTTTCCACGGTGTGGAACGCGAGGGGGACCTCGCGGATGGCCTTGCCGGCAGCGCAGAGACTCGCTGCTGCTTCACACGGAATTCTGAGGACAGAGACAGTGACAGACAGACAGAGAGAGGCACAGAGCTCGAGAGAGATGGAGGGAGGGAATCAGAGTCTGACAGACACAGAGAGAGAGAGACAGAGGGGAAGGAGGGAGGGAGAGACAGAGAGAGAAGGGGAGGGAGGGAGGGTATCGGAGACTGACAGACACACAGAGACAGGGAGGGAGAGACAGAGAGAGAGTGAGTAAGTGAGTGCAAGACAGACAGACACACAGACAGAGAGAGAGGAAGGGAGGGGAGAGACAGAGATAGGGAGGGAGACAGAGACAGGGAGACACACACAGAGAGAGAGAGACAGACACACAGACAGACACACAGAGAGAATGACAGAGAGAGACAGGAAGGGAGGGGAGAGACACAGAGATAAAAGGGAGGGAGGAGAGAGAGATACAGAGAGACAGACACAGAGAATGATAGAAAGAGACAGAGAGGGAGGGAGGGAGCGATAAAGAGCCACAGACAGACAGACAGACAGACAGACTCAGAGAGAGAGACAGAGAGAAACAGAACGAGAGAGAAAGAGAAAGAAGGGAAGAAAGAAAAGAAAGAAAAAGAAAGTGGGAGAGAGATGAAAGAAAGAGAACTTATGACCACAATTGAGCCCAAAATTTTGTTTGCTAAGCAAGACCGTTGTTAAGTGAGTTTCACCACATTTTCCAAGTTGGCCACGCCCACCCAGTCACATGACAGCTGAGCCACTCCCACAAAACAGGCCACACCTTCTGGCTCTCAAAAGAAATTTCAATCGTGGTATTGTTGATATTTGGCTCTTTTGACTAATGAGTTTGCCGACCACTGGCCTATGAGCAGTTTGTTACAGCATGTTGCTTTTGAACACACTGCCAGAACGTGACCCCATCTATACGACCTTTTCCTATAAAAAACCCACAGGGTTAAAAATATAAATCTACATAAGATTTTAGCATTAATATTTTGCAACAGAGAAATATCTATTACGGATATGTTTCCTTTTACCGAAAAACAAAACACATGTCAATTTCTCTTCAAACCCATTAAGTAACAGATCACGTCTTTTCAGAACCAAACATCTCTCTAGGACTTTAGGTCCATGATTATAATGAGGGTCTGATTTGGGCAAAGTAACAGAAGCTGATGATTGAGGGCAATGACTAACCATTTTGTATCCTGCATACAAAAACCATAAAGAGAATGTACTAGCCTTAGTTTGTTTTTTGTTTTTTAAAAAAACAATGTTCCCAGAGTTGTCTATTTTTAATCTATATATGTATTGTTCTGTTCCATTGAGGCAGATTTGGAAATCAAACTAGAAACTTTAGACTCTACTATGATGGAAAACACTTTGTTGGAGAGAAACGTTTTGAGTCTATCCACGACCTGGTGACAGATGGATTGATCACCCTTTATATTGAAACCAAGGCAGCGGAATACATTGCCAAGATGACCATAAATCCAATTTATGAACACATAGGATATACAACTTTAAACAGAGAGCCAGCAAACAAGAAGCATCCTGTGGCTGTGAGAGATATAGTTGATGGGAAAGATTCTGCGGGAGACAATGACATAGTAGAAAAAAGAGTAAGTAATTCATTTAAAGTTATACTTTTCCAAGTCTTAAAAATATTTCATCATTTAATTCATCTGCCTTGAAAGACAGTAAATTCTCCTGCAGGTGACTGAGGATGAAAGATATACATATGTAATCAGATGATAAATAGAATGGGGGGGGGGGGGGGGAACTGTTCATTCTGACTGCTGCTTTTTTAATCACAAAAGCTACATTTTCCTTATTCTTCCCCCCCCCCCTTTAATACTGTTTTATTAAAAGCATAGGATATTGATAGAAACTGACTTTAATAACACTACTTATTAAAAAAGAGTAGACATAAAGGTGTCCAATATCATGAAAGAAAACTAATACTGCTGTTCGTTTTCCAACAGGGATGGTATTTCAAAACAAGAATTTTTAGAAGCAAAATGCAAATGCAGGTAGCTTTTGACTTAACGGCCATAATGGTGTCTGCTCATTACAGTGGTGAGTTGTGATGGTCATAAAGCAAGACATCACATGACTGACCCAGTTTTATGACCTTTTTTGCCGCAGTGGTTAAACAAATCACCACTGTTATTAAATGAATTCTCAGTAGATAAGCAAACCCATTGTGTCTGCTATGGGGCATTTTTGGCAAAAAATGTCATACATTGTAAATATGTGACAGTGGGACACCGCAATATAGGCTGGTTGCTGAGCACATGAAATGCTGTCGCACAACTGCAGGGGAGTGAGTGGGGCAGAACTTCAGAACCAGAAGGGAAAGTATTATCTAGGTTTGCCACCTCAAGTTACTTATAAAATAATAAAGGTGGGATAAAAATCAAATAAATAAATAACTTCAGCAACCTGGTTGACAAGTAGAGACCACTTTCCAGGCCACACAAAAGATTAAGTGTCAGTTTGCACCTCAGCTTTTCTTTTTTTTTCATTCGGCTTCCAATTCAATGAAACACCCAGAGGTTGCCCACTGTATTCAAACTACAGCATATAGAATAAAAAGTGTTAGCCAGATATTAGAACTAAGTTTGAACAATTAAAATACAAGAGAAAGAGAAGTATTTTGGCTACTCTACTAAAAAGGGAAGAGGACCAGAGCAGCACCCAAAAGAAATGGCTTACATCAGGGGTATCAAACTCACAGCCCATGGGCCGGGTGTGATACGTGCTGGCCACCCCTCATCCCCAGGTTAGCGAAGGGGGAGGGATCTCAATATGTCACATGATGACAATGTGACGCCGTGAATTTGACACCCCTGGCTTAAATCATAGAACAGGAAAAATCTCTTGTAGGCTGGATACCTGGATACCTTCATAATTTGGAAGATGATCCTTCAGAATCATGCAAATGTAATTAATCAGCTTTTTTTTTAACATAAAAGGAGATAGGCTTAGCTAGCAGATCTGCAGAGGGGGCCAAAATTTGCCTTCACAAGGAATTTTGTGCTTCAGAGATGGTGCTGACACAGTGTGTGCATCATTGAGATGATTTGTCACACACACACAGAGGGAGGGAGGGACAGAGAGAGTCTTAGTTATTTCTCTGGTACTTCTAGGAACAAAGCAAATCGTTTGGAGAGATTCAAGTATGTTGTTTGTAGGAAACTGTTGCAAGTCCTCCTTGATGTAGAGACCTTGCCCTTTTTCTTTTGTTCTACTACTACCACTAAATCTCTTTGATGGTCTAGATATCTAACTGATGAGGGAGATATAGATAACATGGATACTTGGCTAGCATATTGACTTTTAACCATTTTTCTGTTATTAAATAACTTTTTCAAATGTGTTTTAAAGCAGGTTTGCTTATTTCCGCAAATTATCTACACTCTCTCAACACCTGTCTACTTTGGCCCTAAAAGTATTGCTCCTTGACAACGGGGCATAACTTGGGAGGGGATTCCCAAGTGCTGCCTTCTTTTGACTGGCAATTCCAGTCTCCAAATATCACAAAAACAAAGCCACATAGTTTCTTTCCTTCCGTCCTTAGAAGCAGAAGGCATGTTGCTTTGCCAGCTGCTTCAAAGGGATGTCTCAGTCAAAGCTTTGCTGAAGTGAAGACTCCGTCAAAGCTCTGCCCAGCCCTGTTAGCTAATTATGAGGCATCCTTATCTTTGAAGCTACTTACATTCCAGCTCTGCAGCACCTTGCAGTCTAATCAGCCTTGCACTGTTTGTCAGCTGCTTCAAGAGAAAATCTGTTTCATCAAACAGGGAGCTGGGGGGGGGAGGATGAAGCTGATGATCTGATCAGGGTGTGTGTGTGTCCCTGTTTACCATAGTGCTGAGTCCTAGGAAAAGTCCGCCTTGGATCTGGATTCCTGTAGAGTTTAATCTGGCTGGTTCGTATTCAGAGAAATAAGGGGGACAAAAGGGATGCTGCCACTTAAGAAGGAAAAAAAATATTCAGCTGCCAATACCTTTCTGATATCACTTGTTTTCCAGGACTAAAGCCAGAATAGAGTGAGATGAGGTGAGACGCAGTTGTCCAAATCTGATTTGTTACAAAAGCATAGAGCTTTCAAATAGAACCAGAATGCTGGAGTAGGAAAGGCCAAAATTCAATTCTTGTTCATGCTCTTTTCTTTTAAAAGCAGTGCCCTATTGCATGACCTTTCAACAGGATACCTTCTGTATGTACAGAGTTTCCCAATATAATTTCAAACTTTGGGATCAAAATATTTGATCCATCAATTACCTATCAGACATCCGTAAGGGCCAAATGTTTTCACTTCTCCATCAGGTAAGGGTATTTAAGAGCCTATCAACATATTGCTGCCTGTCGTCTTCCGGGTGCGCTTCAAGGTATTAATTATCATCTTTAAAGCGCTCCATGGCTCGGGACCTAGCTACGTGCGGGATCGGATCCTGCCACATACATCCTCACGACTGATTCGCTCCCACAGAGAGGGACTTCTCCGGGTGCCGTCCACTAGACTTTGTCAGCGGGCGACACCCAGGGGAAGGGCTCTCTCTGTGGCGGGCCCAGCCCTCTGGAACAACCTCCCCCCCGATATTAGGACCACCACGGACCTCCGCTCCTTCCGTCTTAAATTGAAAACACACTTTTTCTGCCTTGCCGGCCTGGGATAGCTACTCCTCTGTTTTTAGGGTTTATTGGGGATCTCTAGTTAGATAGTTTTAACGGGTATTTTAGCACAGGTCACTTAATTTAATGTATTTTTAATGACATATGTATATAGTTATTGTTCTTATTCCTCCTGTGCACCGCCCCGAGTCCCTGTGGGGAGAGGGTGCGGTTTATAAGAAATAAATTATTATTATTATTATTATTATTATTATTATTATTATTATTATTATTATTATTATTATTATTATTATTATTATATTATACAGGCTCTCAACTGGTCCCCTTGAAATTCTAGTATAGAGATAATTATTTGAGAGAAGGTAGTGACCATTTCATATTGATATCCCAAAAGGCACGATGATTCGTGCAGTTGCTTCTTGCACCATGTATCTTTGTTGTTAGTTGAAAACCTGTGTCCAACCCATCGTGATCCCAAGGACAACATCCCTCCAGGCCTTCCTGTCCTCTGCCATCCTCTGGAGTCCATTTAAACTCACGCCTACTGCTTCAGTGACTCCATCCAATCACCTCCTTCTCTGTCATCCCCTTCTTCTTTTGTCCTCAGTCTTTCCCAGCATCTTCTCCAATGAGTCCTTCCTAGACAACATATTATTGACATGAACTGCATCAGTTTCCCATATTACAGGAAGGATTCTTTTCAGAGCATATGACCTTCTGCATTCCCACAAGCCAATAGAATCTGTCTATGGAAGGCAATCATTGACTTGCTGTTTTATAAAAGTAATAGGACATAATCCTTCATCATGTTGGTTGATGACAACTTAAGATATAATCATTTAAAACAACAGCTGTTGGCAAAACTAGATTGTTTCATTGCAGAATGAAAATGACAGTGTAGTGGTAATTTCATATAACACAGAATGGATAATTTTATTTGGGAAAGACAGACTAGCAAATGATAAATTGACTGACTAATTATAAATATTCAAGGACAAAATTTTACCTAAACCACTTTAATGACAATACAAATATGTTATCCTAGTTAAGGTTATATGCTGTTAGGTGATATCTCCATTGGGAGACAGCAGAGGGTGTGCAGCAGAGTATGCAGCTAGAGGAATGTTGCTAATGTACACACAATTAGTACACCAGACACTGTTTAAATAAAATAAAATAGCGTTTACTGAGGTTGTAAAAACTACTAAACTAAACTACTGCTCAACAAGCAGTGATGTTAAACGAGTCAAAAACAAAGTCTCAACAAATATCAAATTGCTTACAGTCAGCAAACACAATCTTCCTTCTTCTTCAGTAATTCACAGCACACGAGCAATTCAATTATCAAACAGCAAGTCCAGCAGAGAGAGAGATATGCGCTCTCCTGACTTCCTCTTATAGTTAGAGATAATTGCACTTACTAATTGCATTCTAACATTCCAACATCCTTAAAGTTACAATGACCATATATCATTATGGTACTATATATTGTCTACCCAACTAACTATAGGAGTCTACTCCTAACATATGCTTTTGAAAAACACTACAAAAAATTGATATGGGTGAAGCATTTTCACAGGAAAGGAAGTTGGTTAGATTTGTTAAATTTCATGACATTTTTTTAAATAATAAGCCCAATTCCCATGTTTAATTTGCAAGAGTTCACTTTGGTGGATATTACTGTGGCTTTCTTGATTTCTGAACATTCAAGATTATTGTGTTAAAATTGCCCTGTTATATAGGTGTAATAAGGAATATTTTCAATTTGAATGAAATATTAATTTTTCAAAATTGCACTGAGTCTAGATTGAATTACTGCTCTAGGGCTAGCATACATACATAAAGCACTAATTGCTGCATTTCTATTTCTAAAGTCCAAAAACCTCTCCCATCTCATATCATCTTCAATTTCTGAAATTATAGCACACAAATAGAACAGAAACTGTTCATTTTTATTGTTTCAAACTAATGAAGCTTCACATACCCTGTTTCCCCGAAAATAAGCCCTCCACGAATAATAAGCTCAATCGGGCTTTTGAGCGCATGGGCTAAAATATGTACACACACACACACACACACACACACACACACACACAGAGGGAGAGAGGTTCTCTCTGTATCTCTTGCATGTATGCATCCATCCTCCCAGAATTTTCTTACAACCTCCTTTCTTGCTTATGGCTTTTTGCTATAAAGTCAAATTATTTCTGAATCATTTCCAAGCCTTGTTCACACCTTGTGGCTTACCCTCAGACATCTTGTGTAATCTCATTTCTTTTGAAACAGATTTCAGGAGAGCTGATAAATAGAGATGATCATCTTGGGAGTAACTACTAAGAACCTAATGTTGGCTCAAGGGGAAATAGTTTGAAAAATGGATCTGGAAAGGAAAAGTATCCCCACGAAGCAATCACAGACGTTTTAAATCCTGGGCAAAGTTTTCACACTCTTTCACCAACACGTTGTTCTGGTTTCTAACTTGGATTTTCTCATGATCTACTTAGCAGCATGAGGTTGAGCCTATCATGGCATATTCAGCTTCAGGGTGGAACCAAATTTGAAGAGAGACCCCTACTAACTAAAAGAAGAGAAGATTATGACTTTTGTCAATTACCATTTGTCCTGCAGATTCAATAGGCTCAGATGTTGTTTCATAGGAGCTGATTTTGCTATGGTACAGGGGAAGTCTTGGCAACAGCTTCATCTTAGAAAAATTCCACTCAAAACCTGTATGTTTCTTGTGAGAAAGTGGAGCAAATTCTTGTTAGCTTTGGACCAATCTTTCCTAGATTGGTGAAAGAACAGTATTTCCTTACTGGGCGTTGTTGAGTTCAATTTTTTTAGCATTCTCTAGATTTAAGTTTCAGAATTCAGAAAACATTTTCTACCAATAAGATGAAATATGATTGAAGATAATCATATTTAAACAAACCGAAGGGGAAAAAGCAAGCAAAATATAAACATAGTTTTTGCCATGAAAATAAAGAAACCTAGCAAAATGTTTTATAAAGTTGCTTAAGATATTTTTAAGTAATTTAAAACACGCAGCCCAATTACATAAATACCTTGGTAATAATTTGCTAGTTCCTACTTATCAAATTACAAAATAGTGTATTATCCTGAAAAATCAGGGCAATTTTATGAAACCATGTACAAGAGCTGGATAGAAGTATGAATGTGATGGAGAAATTATTATTACAACCAATCTCTATTTTTACCACAGATGAAAGATGAGTTTTACATCTTACAGAAAAGGAATGTCTATACTGGACATTTAGCTTGCTCAGACATTAGGAAGTATGCACATGGGCTGCTAATCAGATGCCTCTTCACTCTAGAACGACGGCGCCTGAGAGGTGACCTGATTGAAGTCTATAAAATCATGCACGGTGTGGACAAAGTAGAAAAGGAAAAACTGTTTTCCCTATCGCACAACACTAGAACTAGGGGGCACTCCATGAAACTTTTGGAAGCTAGACCTCAAACAAATAAGAGGAAGTACTTTTTCACCCAGAAGATCACTGGTCTATGGAACTCCCCGCCAGAAGAAGTGGTGACAGCTGTCAGTCTTGACACCTTTAAGAAAGGATTAGACGAGTTCATGGAGAACAAGGGTATCCGTGGCTATCATTATGGATGCCTAAGGACACCCTCCGGGTTGGAGAGATAGGCAGGATATCTCTCAATGCCATTTGCAGGGAATCATAAGCAGGTGAAGACATCTGCTTGGGAAGACCCTGAAGCAAATGGTGAGCCACTGTGGGAGACAGAAGGCTGGACTGGATGGGCTGTGGCCTGTTCCAGCAAGGCTATTCTTATGTTCTTATGTTCTTATGTTTTGAACAATGAGTGGAGGTTAAGGGGCAGTGTCTGCAGACTCAACTCAAATTGGATAACCATTTATCTGAAATGGTTAGGGTTTCCTGACTAAGCAAGAAAGGGGTTGAACTAAGGGGTTGGACTAGAAGATCTCCAAGGTCCCTTCCAACTCTGTTATTCTAGTCCAACCATGATATTCTGTCTGCATCACATGCAATCCACAAATATGCTCTGTACATATGCTTCTACCAAATTTGTCAGCTGCACTGAGCTGAAAGATAATTCCCAAATAGTTTATATATACAAATATTCAAGTTTCTAATATTTTCATTGGATTAATCAAAGGTTCAATTAAAAAAAATCAATTCTGTGACTTTTATTTATTTTTATTTATTATTAAATTTATATAACCGTACCCTCTCCCCAAAGGGACCCAGGGCGGTGCACAGGAAGTTAAAACAAACAGTACAAAATATAAATAATTAAAATCGAACTAAATTGGTTATCCCTGTGCTAAAATTTAGAAAGTTAAAACATAATCCATTTAAAAACCCAATTTTAAGGTTTTTAAAAAGTTAGATAACAAATAGCATCTGAAAATTGACAGTATCCCTTCTATTATGGTGGAGGTCTGAATTCTTCTGATTGTCCATGTATCATATAAAAATAAAGAAGAAATTTTGTTGCAGAACTGATTGGAGATTTGACAATTCACAGATATTAAATCACACAGACCTTTCAAACATTTGAAGTTACGATGGACGTCCAGAGTCATTACGACTAGGTTTCAATGATCCAGTGGCCTCAGACCCCTTGTGGTCATGCCATCATATTTTGAGCTGGCCTGCATTTACAGCTGTTTGTAGTGCCCCATAGTCACATAATTCTGATTTGGGCCTATTTTTGCTGGAAGCTGGCATTTAATTCCAGTTTCCGGCAAAAAAATACCCATTGGGGGAAATGGGCTTGCTTAATGACAAGCAGAGTTCATTTAATGGATGCCACAAAAATGTCATCAAATCAAGCATGATCACATGGTGACAGTTTAATGACTGCCACAATTTACAACTATAATCCCATGGTTAATTCCAATCATAAATCAAGAACTACCTCTTTTGCTCATTTTTTGAAATTGGTTCACTCTGCTGTGCTCTATATACTATACCACATTAGTTGTAAATGGTTCAGAAATGCCTATCAGTATATTCTTGGATATAGATGAGGAATTAATGAATGACAAAGCCTTAGACTTCTACTTACAATTATTCTTGGTGACAAGGATAAACTTGGAATACTGCATTCAGTTTTGGTCGCCAAGATGTAGAAAAGACATGGAGACTCTGGAAAGAGTGCAGAGAGAAGCAGCCAAGATGATTAGGGGATTGGAGACTAAAACATATGAAGAACGGTTGCAGGAACTGGGTATGTCTAGTTTAATGAAAAGAAGGACCAGGGGAGACATGATAGAGGTGTTCCAATATCTCAGAGGTTGCCACAAAGAAATGGGAGTCAAACTATTCTCCAAGGCACCTGAGGGTAGAACAAGAAGCAATGGGTGGAAACTAATCAAAGAGAGAAGCAACTTAGAACTGAGGAGAAATTTCCTAACAGTTAGAACAATTAACCAGTGAACAGCTTGCCTCCAGAAGTTGTGAATGCCCCAACACTGGAAGTCTTCAAGAAGATGTTGGATAGCCATTTGTCTGAAATGGTATAGGGCTTCCTCCAGGGTCCCTTCCAACTCTGCTATTGTGTTGTGTTATGTTATGTTGTATTGTATTGCATTGTATTGTATTTACAGATAGATATGTTATTTAAATGTGATCTTGATTGAGTGTGTTTGGTGTTTATATGAGTACAGAGATTTGTTGCATTGTTTTCTGCTTTGTAGTTGGAGCGGCGTCTTACAATGAGAAAAAAGTATCATCTGACAAAAGCAGATTAACTCTGAATGATTAGAAGCCTCTGACTGACCATGATCAGTGTCTGCACATAAGAATCCTATTGGCAAGACAAAACTCTGAAAACCACAGGGGGATTTTTTTTTTCATTTAGTGACCACGTTGTACCAAAAAGAACTCATTTCTGTTTGCCCAGTTGGTCCTTTGGATCTCTGTGCATTATAGCTTCCATAACATCTAACCCTTTCTTTATGAATATATTATCATTCCCATTTGTAGGCTATTTTAATTTTTTTTTCCTTGCTTGCAAAATAAAGTATCATGTTGCTACCCTTTTTTCCCCCCAGCTCATTGGAAATGTATATAGCGTTCCAATTTGAGCACCTGGGAACCTATTGACAAGTCTGGGGCATTTGAGTCAAGGGTCATTTTTATATATTTAGTTTGGCTAAATATATAGCAAATCATGTCAGATTCCTTCTTTCCCATTCTTTCGAACGTATTAAGAATCATCATATAAATGGCTAGGAAAACCACGTTGAGGTACTTTTTTTATATAATGAAAGGACTAAGTGAAGTGCAAGAAAGGGCTGTGAATGTCACAAAATGGGTATGCTGTAAACAAAGCAGAGGAGATGACTTCATGTGTGAAGCTATGAATACGCTAAGAATAGTTCTATTACATTTCATTTAAAATCCCTATCATACAAAGCTTTTCAGCTAGCTCTTTAGTGTTAATGCCTATGGGGGGGGGGGGGAGAGAAGTGTACCGCGATCTCCTTAGTCAGAGATGCCATTTTCTAATGATGTATGACTCATTTATTTCTCATAATCATCCTGATGATATTTTTTTTTTGTTCCTTCTCTTTTGAGCGAGCAAGATAGCCTTATGTGGGAGGGGGAATGAGAGAATTGAGTGGCACGCTGCTTAAATTCTTTTTCTGCTTTTCATTGGTGACATATTCTCCTAATCTAACCAATCCTGATACATTCCTACCAGCATAAGCCCACCTCCTCCCCCACCCCCCGTTTGCTAGACGGAGGTTAGCAAGGACCTATTAACTGGAAACTGATTATATGCAGTATGAGAACGTCTTTTGATACAAAATCATTATCAGGAAGGTTGAATAGGAGAGAGGGGAGCCTAGTCCTTCTTATTTGACAATTACTCCATGAATTTGTAAATGGATGAAGACATTGTGGGCTGTCTTTTGTTAACAGTGACTCTTGCTGTTCAGACGTACAAGTTTTCCAGCTTAAATTAGAAAGCTTCTTTTTTAAAAATCTAACTGCAAATGAAAAGAAACTGTAGCATCAGCACTACAAGACTCTCTACAATTTGACTTGGGGGTGATACTGCTTTTCTTTTGCTTTAGTTCTACTTGAAATAAGTACCAAGGGGAGGTTAGGGTTTTGTGCGGTGATTTTTTTTTCCTCCCCTGTGTGGGATATTCTTCTCTCCTGCCTCTTTTAAAATGCCCTCCAAAGAGTCCTGGTCAGGGCAAAAAGCTAATAGAGTTGCTGTTCACAACTTGAAACAGGAGAGCCGTCAAAGAGATTTATTGATAGCAGCCTTGGGAATGCGGCTAGGCTTGCAAAAGTCATCTGTGACAATCTGGCAACCTCTTAAACTCTTTGCTTATTCGCAGCTGACATCCCTTGTCAGAAGAGCAACTCTGAAAGAAAACGAACACATTCCCAAATATGAGAAGGTTCACAGTTTCAAGGTAAGATGCTCAACTCCAACATTATGTTTCTAGCCAGCGGTGTGTTGAAAGCTTGTTAAGAAATGTAATGCATTTGCATGTTTCTGTGTTCTCCTTATGCTGAACAAAAATATTCAAGTCAGAAATTTAATGTCTTACACATAATATTAAATAAAAGGCATCAAGCTTGATTTGCTACAGCTATTCTGTATTCCTCTGATGTGTGTGTGTGTGAGAGAGAGAGAGAGGGAGAGGGAGTCTATGCACATACATATACACGTGCTTATAAATTCAAGGTATTCGGAAATATTTTGGCAGAGTTCCTGGTAGATGATTTTATACTTTCTCCCTAATACTTAATCAAACATTTACTACCTTTATTTCTGTAAAATAGTATTGAGTACTGAAACATAGAATATGTACATTTCTTTCTTACTAATTATTTTTTCCTCTATTAATTAATCATCAATATGGAAAAAGGCGCATTGTTATAGCTGTTCTCTTAAATCTGGTAAAGTCTTAAGGAGTCATTCAGTTCTCTGAACACAGGTTTTGCTTGTTTGGTTTTTACTTATTTTTCTGTAATCTATAGTTCCTCTACTTCTGTTTTTAAAAAGGAACATTTTCCCCGTCATCGGGGAGAGATCTCTGACAAAACTACACTTTTTAGTGTTTCTGTTTGTATTGAGCTAATGGTGTTGTAAGCATTTGTTGTACCCATCTAATTAACTCTTAATTGAATGTGTGTCTGCTTAGCCTGCATAAGTTATTATAAATAGAACAATCAGTTATCACTGGAGAGGGAATGCCACAGCAATCTAATGTTCTAAAAATGATGACCATAATGGTGAGTGTAACAATTTAGCCAACATCTTAAGTTAAATCAAATCTCTACTTTCCTTTTTTCTGAAAATGTTCAACACTCCATTTTGCAAGTCCAGCTCCTGTTCTAGCCATGGGCCTTTCAATATGTTTATAAGAACTCCCCCTTCTATAATGTAACATGCATTTATCAAAAGAGAACAAGAGATATAAGTAAACACATACACATACATGAGGATACAGAGATCTACAAATTAGTGATGTGCTTCAGACTCAAGTTTCATGTCTTCCCCAACCTGGCATCTTCCAGATGTATTGTGACTACAAAGTCACAGATTCCTAGCCAATATAGGTTTGGTGTCCTAATGAATGTAAATGGGGAAGAGTGTCTCATTTGTATTAATGTGTCCAACCTTGACAACTTTAAGACCGATAGACTTCGCAACTGTGGAGAATATTTGTAGCTCATTGTAGATTTTGGCACAAACATATCAAATTAGAACCAGCATAGGAACCAATAAGAAAACTGACCATCCAAACTACCAGTCAATGACAGAACCAACCACCCTCTCACCAGTTGAATTTATCCACCTCGCAAACAACCAGTCATGTGACCTACTGACCACAACACCACACAGAACCTGTATAAACAGAGAAGGAAATCGAACAAGACACTGCACCCTAAACCCCACTGAAGATGTTACCTAGTGTGGGAATGAAATGTCTGGGAATTAAACAGCAAGCTTGGAGAACAAACCACTGCCAAAACCTATACTTTTCAATTCCCAGAATCCTCCAGCTAGCCTTGTGGACTAGAGAAAGCTGGGAGTTGAAGTCCACAAGCCTTAAAGTTGCCAAGGTTGGACACCCCTGGTCTAGAGGGCTTCCTGATTTCAATTTTCGCTGTATCAGAATGTTGCTCAGTAGCCTTAGGCAAGTCACACTATCTTACTTACCCCACAGTCATAATTGGGAACATGTAGACAATAATACTGATTTAGTTTAGTTTATAGGATTATTTTAAATATTTGTAATCTCATGTTGAATATAGAGTGCTTTAAAACTTGACAGAATTACACATCTTGTTGGTGTATTGCCTATTCACTTAAAAGGTTGACTTAAAAAAATAATCCAGTTTGGGGCTAATGCCCTTTGAATTTCTCCAGTGCTGTTCAAGAGATTTAATGCCAATGTGGCCTTTTCTGCTGTGAAACTCTCACCACATCTCATACCACCACCATCCTATAATCAGTTAAATCCAATCAGTATTAACTTCCAAATCAAAGTAGGTATAATAAAGATCAAATTGATATAATTTTTGAACAGAAATTCTGTTAGTTTAATACTAAAATAGTCAAAGAACTCTCCTAATACAGTTAAATTTATGAAAACTATAAGAAGAATGGACAACAGAGTCTAAAAACATGTTATCATCACCTTCAATAATTGTTGGCTCAGTGGCTTGTCGATTGGTGAGCTTGTTGATCAGAAAGGTTGGCAGTTTGAATCCCTAGCACCGTGTAACAGAGTGAGCTCCCATTACTTATCCCAACTTCTGCCAATCTAGCAGTTTGAAAGCACGTAAAAATGCAAGTAGAAAAATAGGGACCATCTTTGGTGAGAAGGTAAGAGTGTTCCATGCGCTTTGGTGTTTAGTCATGCCGGCCGCATGACCATGGAGACGTCTTTGGACAGCGCTGGCTCTTCAGCTTTGAAACAGATGAGCACCGCCCCCTAGAATCAGGAACGACTAGCACATATGTGTGAGGGGAACATTTCCCTCTTCCCTTTTCCCTCTTACAACCCAATTTTCCCCAATCTGGTAATCTTCACATGTATTAGATTTATACCTCCTATATCCAGCCAGTCTTTTGAAACCCATTTCATATTAAAGGCATTAGGTTTGTGAAAGCTATTTTAACCTCTTGGGTTGCTTTATAATATTTCAAAAAGTTTTGTTTTTTAAATGAATGCTAAAATTAGAGAGAAACACTGCAGCTCTTCTTTTTTTTTAATCTCCCTGGCAACCAAATAATCTGCTCCATTTATTTTTAATGGCAGTTTGAATAATGCTTCCTTTGGCAGATCTTCAAGGCAGAAGAGTGTCTCGCTCCTCTGATACACAGGAGGCATTATCAAAAAAACTGCCCTAGGTTAACTGTACAAATTATGATCATTCATGGTGAAGAGTAAGTCTCTAAGATGTGGAGCTCGGGGACTCTGTTACAGCACTCTTGGGAATATTGCAATCCACTTTTCTCTGGGGTAAAAAAGGCAAGAAATTAAAAGCAAATAGCAGGACGTATTTGAACCTAAATAAATAAAACCAGGTCAGAACTCATTTAAATACAGCAATGCACTTTTCTATAACCTGATCTTATACTATAAACAGTTTAGATTGAATTAGGCTCCCTGGCATGAAGAGTTATTATAGAGTAATGTTAAAACACTTGGAAAGCATCAAATCACAGCCCTGCAAAGGACTCCATAAAGATCTTGGCATGTGGTATTTGTTATATAACTGTGTGTGTATTTCCTGTGCAAACAATTCAGCCAGGCCTTTGTTGGTGAGCAAAGTATGCTTCTCCATCCTTTCCTTGAAGACTGGAGCATCTGTAAGTGCTTGGAGGCTTAACCGCTTGGTGGGCTTCCCAGGGTTTCAGGGCATGTCTGTGCATGCATGCGTTTCTAGGGTAGTAGCAAAGCAGAGAGGTCCTCATCATGTGATTTTCACAAGCCTAGCAGTGGCGGTGCAAGATACAATCCACATAAAAAGATTAAAAGTCGGTTCTTTGCGAAGAAACTTGCAAAAGTCCTACCCTCCCCACCCCCCAAACGTCGTTCAAATGGTATCAACTTTTCCTCTATTGGTTCTTCCATAAGCCAGGCCTGTCATCAGCATTATAAGTGTCCTTGCTTATCAAGAAACTAAACAGAGGCGTTTCTGCAGGGCGGACACCATTGGAGCAACATGGGGAAGTAGACTGATAACCCTTGAATGGAGGTCCAGGTACATACACACACATTCTTTTGATTACCCCAAATGAGCCCACAAGCTGTGCTTTAAAAAGTAAGGGTGGATTTTGAGCAGTGGTGGGTTGCAGATGGTATGCCCCGGTACAGGTGGACCAGGAGCCTGCCTGGAGCATCTGGTACGGTGCTCCGGAGGGCCCACCCGCCTGCCTGAGCTTCTTACCTGTCCTTTAAAGCCTTCGGTGCTTCCGCGCACACGCATGGCGCGTACAGCGGCTGCGCAACGCTTTGCCGAGCAGCTGGAGTGTCACGGAGGCTTGTGGAGGCGTTGCTGGCAGGTACGATGCATTGTCACACTGCACTCATGTGCGCATCCATGTGTACGACACCAGACCCGTTCCAACTGTACTGGTTGGAACGGAATCTGGAACCCAACACTGGTTTTGAGGGGATATTTTACTTTTCAAACCACTTCTTGAGCCATTTGTCACCCAGAATTCCTTCCTGTTGTCTTAACTTATAGGAAACGGTCTTAACAATCTTTTTGGCCTGAATTGTTCATATAGAGCCATTGGTAAACTCTCTGGAATGAGAGCACAAGACCATTGTAATAGGTTCCACGTGTAATGGCCCCTGTGAAAAGTGTGTATGTGAGGGGGACAGACACTCCCACGGGAGCAAACTCTGTGGTGACTTAATTTACATTTTCTTTCACTCGATAATGTTCTTCATCTGATTTCAGCTAGCTATTTCTTTCTGAATTTCAAACTATTTTGGACCCCAGCTGTTCACATGATCCAATCAATTGGGATAGTCTTACATTTCAGTGATGAAACCATTAAATGTGTCTGTGATTTAGTCCAGATTCTTTTCAATCATTTTTCATCTGGGTAAATCGAATGCCAGATAGTTGGAATTACCTTTAAGGTGTTTATTAACTGTAATTGTTTGCATCTATACATTTTAATCTGCAAGGCTTTATTTTGGTCCCTTACAGTTTCAGTTCTTCAGTTAATTAGTTAAAGAACTCCTAGAATCTTCAGATACAATTCTCTACAGCCCTTTGTGAAATGTATTTCATAAAGATTTTTTATGCATATACTTATGCCTTTATATACAATTTCTGGGGAAGTGACTGTAAGGCAGGATGCCACTATTTACCACTTCATTTCTTTATTTTCAGTCCATGTGTTTCATGTACATAACACAAAAGAAATATTATTCACTGCTTTCCCTCTATTCCAGGATAATCAAAACTGTGGAAATAGACTCACCACCACCCACTTAATTAAAACTTCTGTGTTTATCCATATTTTTCTTGGTAAATCTAGTTTTGACACATCGACTAGCTCTTGCCTTTGCATGCACATGGCTTCCCTTGTGACAAAGTGTAGAAAGATTGCACTGAAGCAGCCAAAGCTCTTGCTTCAAGGAGATGATACGGTGTGTCACAGCCTCTTATCTTCAGCGGGTTTTTTTTTCAGATTAACTAGAGCATCATAGCCAAGCTCATTCTATTCATATTCAATTTTGCAGCGTCCTGTAGCTGTATATTTTGTTACTTGCTGCCACTTTTTTCTTGACTAAAATAATTAGCAGCCTATACAGGTAGCCCTCGACTTACAACAGTTCATTTAGTGACCGTTTGAAGTTACAACAGCAGTGAAAAAAGTGACTTATGACCTTTTTTCACACTTACGCCCATTGCAGCATCCCTATGATCATACGATTAAACTTCAGTCGCATGGTTCATGCTTATGACCTTTGCAGTGTCCCAAGTGATCAAAATTCAGACGTTTGGGAAGTGACTCACATTTATAACTATTGTAGTGTCCCCCGGGTCATGTGATCCCCTTTTGCGACCTTTGGACAAGCAAAGTCAATGGGGAAACCAGGTACACTTAACAATCCTGTTACTAATTTAACAACTTAGTTTAGTTTTAGTTTAATTAGACTTATTAACCGCCCCCTCTCCGCGGAGGGACTCGGGGCGGTGCACAGGAAATTTAAAAAACATATACATATAACAATAATAAATAATTAAAACTATATTAAATACTAACACCCTGTGCTAAAATATACCCCTTTAAAAACTATACCTATAAAACCAATTAAATAATTCCTCTACTAAAAACTAAAGGCTAGGTACGGTAGGTTAGGCCAGGCGGGCCTGCTGCCCATTGAGTAAAACTAAAATCGAATGGAAAGTAGATTCAAATTTATTAACCTATAACAAAGACATGTAAATAATAGCTTTACAAATGAAATCAACTGCAGTGATTCACTGAACAACTGTGGCAAGAAAGGTTATAAAATGGAGCAAACTTCGCTGAACGAATGTCTCACTCAGCAGCAGAAAATTTGGGCTCAATGGTGTTGTTGCCTGTTTTAAGAAAACTTTTTTTCCAAGAGTAGCTGGAAAGTGCATCTGAAAACATTAGCATCATTAAAAACCCAGCAAATTCAAGTGTCTCAACTACATTGTGCATTATCGTTTCAACCCTGCGTTAGTAAAACAACATTTAATCCTTAAAAAGATAGGAGAGGGACTCCTATTTTCTTCTCTTTCCTGTAGTAGTTTTTTTGGTCCCTTCAGTGGAATACAACTGCCGCTTGTTCCCATTCCTGCTGACACATTCAATACCTACAAGAAAGTCATTAAGAGCTTCTGGCCAGGAATGAGTTAGAGTTGCAAACAAACTTTGACTATTTGACATTCAGGTCTGCAGCTCTCCTTCCTGATAATCATGCCGCAGTGAAGGGTGCCAGGTGCATAATGTCCTCAGTGTCTCCTGAACCAAGCAAGTTGTTTAGCCACGATTCTGGGCAACGTCAAGAGACAGGCAAGCTCAGTCTTGCCTGAAAGAGGCACAATCTAACAGATTAAACAAAGTATTTACTATATTGCCAAATGCTGATTGTTTTAAAGCAGGAATGTGCACCTTTCTCTGAATCAAGAACTGTGTTGTTTGAGCATTGAGCTGCATATGAGGGACTGCACTACAAACAAACAAACAAACAAAAAAAGTTGAAGCAAGAAGAAATGCCAAAATTGACTTTATATCATTTCTATATTATTATAAAAAAAACAGTTTGCATTATTGCTATCAATGATACATATAATGCTTTACTCATTCTATTATAATTTAACAGCATTGTTTAGAAGTTTCTGGATGTCTTGTCCCAAAATTTTTAAAGGCACATAGCATGTTTCCCCAAAAATAAGACAGGGGCTTATTTTCTTTTGACACCCCCCCCCCCAATAAGCACTTGGCCTTATTTTCGGGGAGGTCTTCTTATTTTTGAGGTGCAGGAGACGGCGAGTGTGGTCATCTCGTGGCTGCTGCTGTGTAGGAATATTTTGGGGGAGAGCTTATTTTCGGGGGATGGCTTATTTGAGTGTTTGTGCTCAAAAGCCCAGTTGGGCTTATTATCTGAGCAGGTCTTATTTTCAGGGAAACAGGGTAGAACTCTGTCGTTTCAAGTTCAGCATCGGGTTTCAGATTGAGATTCCCTGAAAAATTAATTTTTGATAACCTTTTAGTTTTTTCCCCGTACGCCTTCTTTGACACCGCTAATCAAGTTTCTGTTTAATAAAAAATCCATCTTTGCATTTCTGCCTAGCATTTGGGAAGTATTTTTTTTCATCTTTTGTTCCTTTCTTTTCTCATTTATGAGATGGAAGTAAGGTTTTCTTCACAAAACGTTCACTTACACGTGTTCTATTTCTGTTTTAAACATTTCTAAAATATTTTATGAGAGGAACGATAGCACGTCATTTTCTAAAGCATAAATGATGCATTGGGATTTAGACAAGAGACTTCTGTGCTGTTCTTCATGGAAGAAAATAAGGCCAGGAGTTTTGTAGGAGCTTGGCTTCTTATTAAACACAGAAGAACATGGAAGAAAATGAATTGTTTTCCAGCATTTTGGCATGTTGTGAGCTGGCTGAGGGAG
This sequence comes from Rhabdophis nuchalis, assembly GCA_039707465.1. NCBI lineage: Eukaryota > Metazoa > Chordata > Lepidosauria > Squamata > Natricidae > Rhabdophis > Rhabdophis nuchalis. Next base: position 187,594,356 of record CM077643.1, on the reverse strand, counting down.
GAGAAAAAATCTCACCCCCTCACCTTATGCTCTGTATTGCATTACAGCTTATGCTATGAATGTAATCCCCACTCTGTGACAGCTTTGGACAGAAGAGAGGCCAAAGAGTAGCACTGGCTCCTGAGTGAGTACCTCAGGATATTTATTTAGCCATTGGCTCTTCTAGCTTTCTCCTTCAACCTTCTTTTATAATGCTTCTTTGGCCTCGTTCTAATGCTACACAGCCAATGAATCTGACAAGGCTGCCACCAAAAGACATCCAGGGCCACCAGTGTTGTTTTATATATAACTACAGATCACGTGAGAGTAATTTTTCATCTCTTGTCCTCATTATTTGTCCTTCCTTTACAACCCAGAGATTGTATGAAGGAGATTAAAGCTGCAAAGGCAGTGCAGTAATCTTATCTAAACAGCTGGGGGGGAAACTCGTACCTGGAAGCATTAATAAAATAGATGCCTTGGGGAGATGGAAATCTTGGGGTATTATCAGGAGGAACATGTTGTTGTTTGCATCCACTAGGTTCTGATGTGCTGACCAGGTTTATCGGTGCATAGTGTATTTTAAGCAACGTCTATCTCTGTAAGTCTTTTTCAGGAGTTGCAACTACATGTCAGAGTTGGCTGTGTTAAATCCCTATATCTGACTGGAAGGGGCAGATTGAAGATATTTATTTGGTGAACATGGAAACATGGACTAGGCAACCTATTTAAGGATCCTGGAGGAGGATGAACTCTAGAAAAAAGTTTGGGCCCTCTCTAGTACTATATGAGATGCTGGTCTCCCACCCTAAAGACTGGGATTGGGATGTGGGGAGGGAAATCAGAATTTTTCCCCCTTCTTGGTTTCCCCTTTCATTTTCACTAGAGCTAAACTCAGAAAGAAATTGTGCACCAGCCAATTTCCAATGTAAATGCTGTACAACATGCCAAAAACATCTGAGTATAGTTTTAGGGACGTGGTGGCTCAGTGGCTAAGACGCTGAGCTTGTTGATCAGAAAGGTTGGCAGTTTGAATCCCTAGCGCCGCGTAACGGAGTGAGCTCCCATTACTTGTCCCAGCTTCTGCCAACCTAGCAGTTCGAAAGCATGTAAAAATGCAAGTAGAAAAATAGGGACCACTTTTGATGAGAAGGTAACAGTGTTCCCTGCGCCTTCGGCGTTTAATCATGCAAACCACATGATCACAGAGACATCTTTGGACAGCACTGGCTCTTTGTCGTTGAAATAGAGATGAGCACCGCCTCCTAGAGTCGGGAACATCTAGCACATATGTGCAAGGTGAATCTTTACCTTATAGTTTTAGGAAAATAATGTTTGATGTCTGTCATCTTTTGTTTTCCAAATGAAATATGAAATATTAACCCCCACTCTTTTTTTCAAGCCCCCCCCCCCTTTCTTTCAAGCCTAATTTGGCTCCTGTTCTTTTGTGCTATAATTAGTTCCTCACATGCAGGACAGAAAAACGCTCCATTCCCTTAGGTAATATAAGAACAAAGATAATCTCAAGTAGTTAACTATGCAGCACCCCTGACTCGTAATCCTAGGTCAGAAAAACTGGGAGGCATAGAGCAGAGTGAAAAGCTTTATCCATCATCTTGCTATGGATGAACAAAGAGCCATTCTAACAATCCTACAGTCCTATTTCTAAAACATACAGAAAGTCAGGCAGGATGCTAAAACAAATGCAGATATCTCTTCTGGCTTATAATGGTGACACATATTTAATAATAAAAAAGTTCTTTCCATCTATACAGCAGTGATGCATGATAAGACCCACATAATCTTGGGCTTTATAGCTGGGGGCTAGGAAAATTATTTTCACTGGCAGAGGTGATTTGTGAAATTGCAGTGACAATAGTGTACTCATTCTATATGGATGCGTTGTCCTATATTTATTACAAATAATTTATTATTAATAATAGGTTAGCATAAAGATTTGCCTCGGTGTATTCAGAAGGCTTCTGAATATGGGATTCTTTGCCAGAACGTTATGGGTTGAATTTTTGTCTGGGAAAGTACTACAGTAAAACAATACTGTTCTTTCATATGAAGAATTTCAACTGGCCAAGCAATACCACAAGAATGCAGTGCAATTCAGCCACATGCTGAATATAATGCCAAACTTTCTTTTGGGGGGGAAAAAGTTAGTTTTCTAAAAAGCAAAACTAAGCACTCAGCATCCCAAGTACGTTGCTGGAACCTATCCCAGTGGGATCATGAATTCAATTCCATGTTTATAAATAATCAACCCATTTGGAGTCTAATAACAAAAAATAAACAACTGCCATCCTATTTGTGCTATAAAAGTCCTTCTTACATTCTTATTCTGCCCTTGACTCACAATAGCAAATGGAAGGACTGTGGCTTTCTGATGAGGTATACACTGTTGGCATAGATCTACAGTGCCTGCTATCTTCCATGTGAAAGCACCCCGTAACAATAAGTTTTATCTTCCTGTGTAGGGAGGCTAGGTTGTCACAATTGTCAGAGGGAAACATGTGGAATGGCTAGCTAGGCCAACAAGCTGCTCCAAAGAGCTGTGTTCTTTAAAGCACAGAGTCACTTAACTCAAATTCAACACTTGTCCTTCTCAACCCTTTAAAATAACTATTTCAATCTCTTCTCTTCCCTTCCCTCCCTCCTTCTCTTAGGTTCCAATCAACTTGCTTTGTTTAGGAAGTAATTTTGTTTTGTAAGGCAATTACCACGCAGGTAATAACAAAAAATTGGATTGTTTACTTATTCAAGTAACTATGTTAATTTTAATCAAAGAATCAACTGAATTTCTAAAAGATTTGTGTTTGAATAAAATAAACCTTAATCTTCGGTAAAATAAACTGTAGCCTAAGAAAGATGACGCCACAAATGAATATTGATTCAAACAGCTTTTAGAACAATAATGTAAGCATATACGGCATATATACTTTTTCTTCTTCTAAAGCATGGACCGAAAATGTAGGATTTCTAAGTTTTGGCCAAATCATGACTATTGTTAACCTTGAACAGGATTACTCCAGAGTTCTTTTTGTTTTCTGTTGCAACATGTTAACCTGACTTGAATGTCGGAATGAATCAGTTGTTGGTTTTATTTTAGTAATTTAGCAGAGGTAGAAGAAATTTAAGCTCAGCTTTAATTGTACAGGCTGAAAGGGTACATACTAAATAGCCAAAGTAATGCCTTTCCGTGTTAAGACTATTGCGGTACACAAGAAACTTGGCCTAATGAAATCCACATTAGTTAATTTTGGTTGGAACACACATTTTAAGAATCTCGTCTTAAAATGTTGCTTCCAGCAAGAGATTTCATTCTTTTTATATTAGCCATGAATGCTTTGCCTACACAGAGTTTTATTCACTGGAGTGCAGAAAATGTGAGATCAGGATCTAAGGAAGGACGATAGGCCTACCTTGGTCTGTCTTTTCTTCATCAATCATTGCGGAACATAAAAGAGTGTGAATTTCATATTTAAAGGTTCTTTTTTAAAATATGGGACCTCATTCTTTAACAACATCCACACTGTCTAGAGCTAACTCTTATATTTTCTCTGCAAGGCCCATAATATATTTAGTGCCATAATCTTTTATTACATTAGGTACAGTGGTAGGCTTCAAAAATTTTTACTACTTGGTGGGCGTGGCATGGTGAGCATGGCAGGGGAAGGATACTATAAAATCTCCATTCCCTCCCCACTCCAGGGGAAGGATACTGCAAAATCCCCATTCCCTCCTGGTCAGCTGGGACTCGGGAGGCAGAGAATAGATAGGGGCAGGGCGGTATTTACCAGTTCTCCGAACTACTCAAAATTTCTGCTATCATTCTGCTACCGTTCTCCAGAACTGGTCAGAACCTGCTGAATACCACCTCTGATTAGGTACTTTTTATTATTTCAGACTGCATGAAATAACAAGTTTTATAAGAAAGTTAGGTATGCATGAAAAGATTTGTACTGTGTGTCTGAAACCATGTTTAAGCCTGCAATTGAAATCTTGTAGGCAGAGAAAAGGGGTCCACACCAGGGACCACCTGATAAAGCCTGCTTATCCTTAGCTTGCTTGTCTGAAGGGTCTCCATCACTCCCTTTAAGAACAGAATGCTGGTACAGACATAGCTTCATGATCAGCCTTACCTCGTCTCTTTCTTTTGCTAATCACAATATCTGATGACAAATTGAAAACAAGCAAAAACAAGCAAATTTATAAAATTTGGTTGGTCTAATAAAGAAAGATACTTCTTTCAAACTTTTTTATTCTTTTTTCCCCCTCATGGTAGTGTTGCCTTTTAATCAGTCTTGATTCTTTTCATGTAGTGAATAGTAAATGTGCTTTTATTTATATGATCTAGATTTAAATAAGTGAATCTGGCCAGCTTACAAGAATTAAAAATACACAACTCCAGGTGTCAAAGATAACAATAACCCCACTCACAGGAAAACAACAACAGCAAACTTAACATCAACACAACAGAGACAGCAGTTCCCTCCAGATCAAATCGCAATGACTTTGAATCAGCTGACCTTTTCTGCTCCAACATAGAAATAGTTTGGCTTATTTTCAACACAATCAAGAAAGTCCCATATTTTCTCCCACAAACAGAAATGGATCACATTCTGGCTTTGGGTTTTCCTGTTGGGTCTCCAGACTTCCCTTTCATATAGGGAGTTGGAAGTGGGGAAGAATCACTGTGCGGCTAACAGGGCCCACAATTTCTGCTATTGGAACTTGAAACAGTCTAACCTAATGCCCTCTCTCTTTAAATTTATATTTTGGCATATTTTCCTGTAACAGACAAAACACATGCCAGCAAGTTTAATTAGTTCTATTATTGCTATAGCTTAGAAAAAAGAAGAAAGCTGGTGTGCTTTTGAAAAATCTCTCTCTCTCTTTTATTGTTTTTTGCTTTTGTTTTTCAGGTTCATACCTTCAGAGGTCCACATTGGTGTGAATATTGTGCCAACTTCATGTGGGGCCTCATTGCTCAGGGAGTGAAATGTGCAGGTAACAATGACTCAGATTGGAGATAATGTTTTCCCCCCATGTATTAACAGAATGTGTTGCCTTAATATTTAAACTTAATCCGAAGTGGCAGATATTAAAACTGGATTAAAGATCCTGAAATCTAGAGCTTTCCCAGATAATGTATAATTGTCAGTTGCTAAAACACAGGAGAGTTGGAAGCGATAGAAGCTTCTGAAGTTGCAAAAACGAAATAAAGATATACGATACGGTGCAGTCAAATCAAGCCTGTCTATCCTCATCATAGTCCATGTGCAATAAATGAATGTCTACAACGATGGTTTCAAACCTTTCTGGCACCAGTGACCAGTTTCGCAGAAAACATTTTTTTCCACAGACCAGGAGGGATGGTTTCATGCACAACCTAGATCCCGCACATGCGTTAGATGAAGCTTCACTTGCTCGCCTGCTGCTTGCACAGACCAGTTCCTAAAAAGCCACTGTCTGGAACTGGTCCAGGGCCCAAGGGTTGGAGACCTCCCTGGGCGGAGGGAGAAGCAGATTTCATTCTGCAAAATAAAGACCCTTCAATTGTCTCACTACTTGGCATGTGGAATCATTTGCTGCAGAAATTGCCGTGTAACATAGCCATTATTGTTGAAGTGAATTTCTGTTCATTTTGTCCCTTTCAATATTTTTTGATTTCTTAAACCAATGTAATTGGTGCATGAATAATATGCAGTTTAGTATTTAATAGAGCATAATATATTAAAAAGAGATCCCGTTTGTTGTACTGTAGTAGCTAAGACATCAGGCTGGAAGCTGGGAAGTCTGTGAGTTCTAGGCCTGCCTTAAGCACAAAGTCAGCTGGATGACCTTGGGCCAGTTACTCTCCCTGTCAGTCCTAGGAAGGAAAGCCAGGGCAAATCACTTCTGAAAACTTGCCAAGAGAAAACAGCAGGACCTGTCCAGGCAGTCGCCAGGAGTCAATGCTGACTTGAAGGCAGACACATCTATGCATAATATATCAAAAAGAACTAAAAACAGTTCTTCTTCTTCTGAAATGTTAAATGTTTTCAAGAGCATGGAACAATTGTTCTTCCTAACTATGATCTAAGTGAAAAATAGTGAAGCAAGATAATAATAATAATAATAATAATAATAATAATAATAATAATAATAATAATAATAATAACAACAACAATAATAACAATAACAACAACAACAACAACAACAACAACAACGGAAGCTTATGACAATGAATCATGCTTTCCACCCTAAAAGTGATGTTGACCGATTATATCTACCAAGAGCAGAAGGTGGTCGAGGACTCCTACAAGTAAAGCAGACTGTGGAATAAGAAAGACACAGCTTGAATGATTACATCCAGAAAAGTGAAGAACCAATGATTAAGGAAGTAAATAAAGGAGGCTTTTTAAAGACAACTAAGTCAAAAGCTGAATTTAAGAAAGAAGTAATTGAGAAACGAGCTGAAAATTGGAAAAGCAAAGCTATGCCTAGCCAATACTTGAAAAGTATTGAAGGCAAAGCTGACCAAAAACTAACTTGGAACTGGTTAAGATCGGGAGTACTGAAAAAAGAAACAGAAGGCTTTATTTTGGCAGCCCAAGGACAAGCCTTAGCCGCAAACTGCATGAAGGCAAAAATTCAACATGTTACCACCAACAGCAAATGTCACCTCTGTAATGAGAAAGATGAGACAGCCGACCACCTGATCAGTGGGTGCAGCAAAATTTCAATTCGTGCATCACCAGGTATTGCAATGTCAACGAACCATACTTTTTTCTTTTCAATTATTGTTATATCAGGTGTGTTGTAGGACAAGTGCCTGTCAGTCTGAATTCTGAACTCCCACAAGATCTTGACTTTCTCATTCTCTAAAACTTTCTCAAACTGATGTTCCCAGTGATTTTTGCTGTATTCAAATCCAAACTTCTGGCACAATTTCAAGTGAATGATCTTAGCAACACGGACATGGCGTTGTAGGTAGTCAGTTTGTGAAATTTTGCTGCACCCACTGATCAGGTGGTCGACTGTCTCATCTTTCTCATTACAGAAGTGACATTTGCTGTTGGTAGTAATATGTTGAATTTTTGCCTTCATGCAGTGTGTGGCTAAGGCTTGCTCTTGAGCTGCCAAAATAAAGCCTTCTGTTTCTTTTTTCAGTACTCCCAATCTCAACCAGTTCCAAGTTAGTTTTTGGTCAGATTATTATTATTATTATTATTATTATCATTATTATTATTATCATTATTATTATTATTAACTTTATTCATTAAACATGAAACTCAGCCAACTGAACATTTAAAAATGCATTACAAATACCATTGGCTGGTGCTAATGGTTGATACAGTTTGCTGCCAGTGTCCTAGGTATCAACCAAGTACCTTCTTAAAATATACGTTGTTCCAAGTAGCACAGTTTTTTGCAGTTCTGCTGGTGTTATTGTAGGAAGCTGCAATTTGTTGATGTATCTTGTAAAATTCTTGGACATGGTGCCAAGTGCTCCGATGACAATGGGTATCACTGTTACATGCTTCATCCATGATTGCATAGTTTTGATGGCCAGGCCGCAATATTCATGATTTTTCCAGATTATTATTATATACTTTATTCATTAAACATGAAACTCAGTCAACTGAACATTCAAAAATGCATCACAAATACCATTGACTGGTGCTAATGGTTGATACGAGTTGCTGCCAGCATCCTAGGTGTTAACCAAGTATTTTCTTAAGAATTATTATTATTATTATTTGTACCTGTTGCTTATTAATTTGGTTTTGCTGCAATTACCTTCCAGTTTCCCCGTACATCCATCATTGGGGGAACTCATGTTAAATGAAGCTCCAGCTAAATCAGAGAAGCTCAAGTGAAACTGTGGGGTATGAGGCTGGCTTGTTCCCATAATGAACTTTCACTATGTCGGTCGGATGTTGATTATTGCATATTAACTGTGAATAAAATTAGGCATCTGATTTTCTTTTCCTGAGACACAAGACAGGGAGAAAGGGCATCTGCAAGGCCAGTGTTCACCATATCTGCCCATGTAACACTCCACCATAATTTAGCCCATTTAATTATTTCAGATAACTTAGTCTACTAGTTCCTTCAGCAAAACCATCTTTCTGTAGAAAGCAGTATGTAAATGGAGTACTCTTGTCTTTTACATTTATCATGCTCACTCAAGTTCACTACAATATTTTTAGGTTATGACAGGAAAAATTCAGGTGTTAAAATCTTTTACGTCAAAGGGAAAATTAAAACATGTTGATCACTTGTATTAAAATGGATGGGATAAACTTGAAGTTCTTATATTTATCTGGCTTTTCTTATTTGAACTTGTAGGCCAGTAGTAATTATAAAAAGTACAAAAGAAAATAAAACCCCCAGAGCAGGTTGGCAGATATTGGAATGCAAAGTAAACTAAATACGTTTAGTTAGCCTAAAATTTCCCAGCCTTCGGAAGCATACAATATAATAGATACTTGAAAACTAGGGTTTCTGGCTGAAACATAAACCTGCCCTGTTCGTGATGCCTTAATGAGAAAAAATTAGTCAGATGCTGTTTTAAACCTGATAACTGTTTCTTTGTGTTGTTGGTGTGCCCTGCATCTCCTGTGCAGGAATAAAATAAGAAGACTGTTGGACTAGAGAATAAAGCAGCAGAAAGCATTTTCAAGGACTGTACACGGACAAGTGTAGGCTCGTAGGTCTACGTAGGGGTTGTTGAACCCAGTTTTACTCCTGCCCCAAAAGCTTATCCTGATTTATGTAGAAGTCAGCCCAAAAGGTCAGAGTCAGCTGGAGGTGCATTTCACAACCAGAGCCAAATGTGTGCAGCTGAACAGGCTGTTTCAGAAAGCAGTGAAAGCATTTCTTCAGCCATTTCCTCTGAGAAGCCATGCTAGAATCAGGTCACCACCACTTTGTGATCCATGCCTGCAAGCCTGAAAAATGTGAAGGACAGTTCCCTCTCGAATCAATCTACGATTAGAGAACTTTGAGGCTTCCTGTGATCCTTTCTAGTGTAGCTTGAATGTCCCGTCTTAAAAAGAGACCGTTGTTCTATTTGCAAAAGTATGATGGCATAGAAGTGAATTTCAATCACTAGCAACTTAAAAGCAATGCTTGAAACAAAGAGTAAGATAAAATCTGCATCATTTTCATCCAGCTTTTGATGGTCCAAGAAGAGTATTTGAAGGGAGCACTTTGAGTTTGGAATGCTGCATCTCTTAAGAAATAGAGAGTGGGGGGAGGGGGAGAGGAAATAATACAGGTAGTCCTCAAGTCGTGTCCATTCATTCATCAGCCATTCAAAATTCAAAAGGGACCTGGTTACCTGCAAGACCGCCTCCTGCCATCAAATACCTCCCACCGACCAGTGCGCTCCCACAGAGAGGGCCTCCTCAGGGTGCCGTCGGCCAGGCAATGTCGGCTGGCGACCCCCAGGGGGAGAGCCTTCTCTGTGGCGGCTCCTGCCCTCTGGAATCACCTACCCACCGACCTACGCATGACCACGGACCTGCGCCTCTTCCGTCGGGCTTTGAAGACCTATCTATTTCGTGCGGCCGGCCTGGCATAATTTTTAAATGGTTTTAGTAGGTTTTATTAATGGTTTTAGTACAGGCGTATTATTTAATATATTTTTAAATATATATTTCATGTATTTTTATTATTGATTTTATTGCTGCCTGTACACCGCCCTGAGTCCTGGAAGGGAGAAGGGCGGTATAGAAATGTAAATAATAAAATAAAAAAATAAAATTTGCAACAGCATTGACGAAGGGGAACTTATCCCCTGAGTTGCAGCCAGTGCAACATCCCCGCAATCACGTGATTGTGCTTTCCACTTTTTCTTGTCAGCTTCCCACAAGCAAAGTCATTGGGAAAGGCAGCAGGAAATTGGAAGTCACTCTTGCTGCCTCTGCTTTTTTGCCCAGCTGTGAACCTGGCCATGCTCAGTAGCGCCTCCCTGTGGCACTCCCCCATGCCCCTGCAGTACTTGTGTTCCCAAGTGCCTGCTTGCGGCAATTCCAATGGCACATGCTCTGGAGTGCCTCGTCTCACATGCACCACCCTGCTTTCCTGGGACTCTGGCTTCTTCCCACCTAATGACCAATATGGTTCTGGGGTTACAAAAACCACCAGGACTGTGGGATTGTTGTTGCTAAGCAATGCGGTCATTTGATGTTGTATTGCATGACCGCATTGCATAGTAAAAGAAGTTCCAACCCCAACTGCTAGTTCCAAGGACTACTTGTAGGAAGATTCTCTTATAAGGTATAGGTAGATGTATAGTACAAAAGGGTACTGGTCCTTTTTAAAAGTTTATTTATAGATAGTATAATAAGTATCTTTTCTACAGTGCATAACCTACCATGGTAACTGGCCTGCAGTTTCTCTCCATCACGGTATGTGGGTGGCTTGTCTCTTACTTAGATATGGTTTATATAATGTACTTTCACGCGCTATGCACCTGCCTTAAAATAATTCTTTAGGGGCAGATTTTTCTAAAGCTTTGAGTGGGAGGAAGAAAAATTGAAGACCTTGATACATTTTGAGCAAAAGAGAGAATAAACTTTAGAGCTCTTTTTTCCCCCTTTTTAAAAATTGCCTTTAACATTTTAGTGATTTGCTTTTGTGAGGAACAGTATTTTCTCAGGAAGTAGAAGAGAAACGGAAACAAAAACTCTATACTTATGCTCAAAGTTGTAACAACTCTGTTACATATTTCTTCTAATGGAGCATACCAACCAGGTAACTGATTTTCTTTCAGTAATACCAGCAAGCTAAGGAGAAGGAAGAAACTCTACTTTGAAGTATGTGCTTGTCCTACGTCACAATCTTAAATTTTCCAGGGTTGGGTTAAATGCATTTAATTCTGCTAATTTTCATATAGAATAGAATAGAATTCTTTATTGGCCAAGTGTGATTGGACACGTAAGGAATTTGTCTTTGGTGCATATGCTCTCAGTGTACATAAAAAGAAAAGATACATTCGTCAAGAATCATAAGGTACAACACTTAATGATAGTCATAGGGTACAAATAACCAATCAGAAAACAATATCAATATAAATCGTAAGGATACAAGCAATGAAGTTACAGTCATGCACTCATAAGGAGGAGATGGGTGATAAGAACTATGAGAAGAATACTAGTAATAGTAATGCAGCCTTAGTGAATAGTTTCACAGTGGTGAGGGATATCAAGGTTTTTCTGTACCTTACTGCATTTCATGGATTTCCACATTCCTACGTTGTCCTTCCGTAAAGGACCGCACACATCTCTAATCAGGAATATTTAAGAGGCGAAATTAGCAGCCATTTCCTGCCTTGGACTTGAGCTTCAGATTGGGATAATGGCTAAATCTAGGTAGGGATTCATACCCGCACTCATTCATGAGATTTGTTCAATGGCTTGGGCAAATCGCATTTTCTTTTTTTTGACAGAATAGTTGCGGCATCAAAACAGCATCCTGGGTTTCTTAGAGAAAGAATACAAATGGCATAAATGCATAAATGGCAAAACAGTATGGCTGCTTTTAGGCTAACCTCTGATGGATAGAGCAAGGAAACAGGATTGCCAGAACAGTTCACATACACAAAGAGCTAAAGAGTTAGAAGTCTATGAAAAAAAAAAAGACAAAAACTACCCTCACTGAAAAGATAGATTCATAGGCAGCCTTTGTAACTGATCTGGAAGGAAGTTGAGCTAGATGAAAGTCTTACAGTCCAAGTAGTTTACTTTACCACTAAAAGGCACAAATGCTGTCCTTTCACTCAGGAGAGATTGAATGGGCACAGGATTCTTTTGGTGTCTCCAAGATTGTAGGTCTGTTTCAAGGAGGAAACATCAAGATCGAGGTAAATGAGCAAGACAAATTTTGAATGTCTTCTACAAGTGCAGTTCCTTGTTCAGGGTATTCAAATGTAGATTAAAATTGCCTATGCCCTAAAATCCACTCTTTTTTCTCAGTTAAATGACTTGGTTGTCTTCACTAAATAGCTCCATCACAGTTCATTATAGCTTAATAATCTATTTGAATTTTTATTCTACTGAACATTGATGTCCAAATCATCCTGCATATTGCCAAAGAGAAAGATGGCATATGGAATTGGGCACTGGGATTTACCACCCATCTTGGTGGGTCTGTTCGTAAACTATACATGTTTTGGGTTCCATAGTAAAATAAAGGATGAGAATGTGGGGCAAACAAATGTTATGCTAATATTTAAGTCTTAGGGTTAGGGTCAGGGTCATGTGATCAAATTCGGACATTTGGCAACTAGCTCATATTTATGACAGTTGCAGTATCCCAGGGTTTCTGATAAGCAAAGTCAATGGAAAAGGTAGATTTGCTTTACAGCTGTGTTACTAACTTAACACCTGCAGTGATTCACTTAACAACTGTGGCAAGAAAGGTCATAAATAGGGGCAAAACTCACCAATTTATTCTCGCTTAGCAATGGAAATTTTGGGTTCAGTTGTGGTTGTAAGTTGACAACTACCTGTATATGGCCTCCTATCTTAAGCATCTGTGCTTTTACATTTTTAGTGAATTGTTGGCCAGGCAGATTTCCTAAATTTCATTAATAATAGGTTGTCCTGCTATTTCAATATGAGAATGTAGATGTTTCTTTTTCGAAATTCTTCTCTAAGATGGCAATCTTAACACTGGGATGTGGTTGAAAATCTGTGTTTTGTTATATCTACTGAAAAAACAAAATGTAACATCTAGGTTATTCTCACTGTTTTCTTGAATTGAGATAAGCTCATATAAAGAAGAGCAAATACATATTTTCCTGTATTCGGAGCACAATTTAGTATTCCCAGATCCTAAATTGCCCCTGAATTGCCCCCGAATGCAGCATATCTGAAATAGCTTATTTCATACACTTAAACCTCCAATCCAATTCTGATTTCACAGCAATCCTAAACTTTTAGAACTCTCTAGCTGTCTTTTTGAATAGCATATAAGCATTTTTTCCCCTCATTTATGTTAGTTCTTAAACCTGACACAGTACTTATTCTTCCCCAGTGTAACTTACAAATATGATGGTTCTGTATTTAACACACGCTGATATTTCTATAATGCATACTTGGCAACTGTATATTTTCATGAATTATAAGCAGGTTGAAGGTTAGAGATGATAAAAATCAAATCAGCAGTAGAAGGGAAAGTGACAGCTCTGCTTATTGTACTCTCAGCAAATATTTGAAATAGATCCTCTTGGGGCAGCCTTAATACAGTGCTTATAGTTCTTGTGTTTGCTCATGCATTAATAAAAGCACATTATTTCAGTTTCATTGGAAAATGCTAAAGTCGATTTTTCCCCCCCCTGCTCCTAAATATAAAACCTTTTCTATGCTGCTCTAGAAATGAAAGAGAAAGAGCAGCTCGGCTGAGAGGTTTTAGCTTAATGTATCCGAAAATCCACTTCGCAATGTTTTTGAAGCTTTTTGCCAGCTAATAAAATTAACTATGGTCTAATCTCCTCTGCCTCGGTGGTCTGAGAAAACTACAAATCATTTGGGTAACCTGATAATGAGATAAAGGGGATTGCTGGTTTTAGAGGCTTTGAAGGAGAGCAACAATGAAGTCAGATGATTCCTTTTCATAATAGTGTTTCTGCTTTGACTCAGACGCACACGCACACATACGGGGTGGGTGGGTTTGGGGGAACAAAGGTTGGTGATAAAACATACCCTTTGCATCAAGAAAGGACTGGGGGCGGTTTGCAGAGTCTGAAAGGAGTTCCAGTAGCAGGATGTGGAATGACCTCTATTTGGGTGGGGCATTCCAGAATCAATATTGGATGACTTCAACATGCCCTTGAAAAACCCACTCATTTGTGCTTTATGACAACTGTAGGTAAGCTCTGCCTTGAGCTAGAGCAGGGGTGTCAAACTCAAGGCCCAGGGCCCGGATCTGGCCTGCAGGGGGCTTAGATCTGGCCCGTGGGGCCTCCCTGAAAACAGCAAAGGACCGACCATGCCTCTGCCAGCAAAACTGGAGCTCGGGAGGGCCACTTGTGCTCCATTTTCTCTGGCAGAGGGTTGCAGGAAGCTGTTGCAGACGAAAACGGAGCCCGGGAGCCCGTTTTTGCTGACAGCACTCGGGCCAGCACAATTGCCCCCGACACAAGTGATGTTGTGCTGGCCACGCTCACCTTGGCCACACCCACCCGGGGGCCCCGACGTCAAAAACAACCCTTATGCAGCCCTCATTGAAATAGAGTTTGACACCCCTGAGCTAGAAGTTGTTCAGGCAGCTCACTGAGCATAGCTTCCCATGTCTTCTGGATGGGAGGTCACACTAGGTCACTAGAAATGTAACCTATTTGTTCTGCTGCCACGCTTTCAAAGCTAAAAACGTATTTTTCCACTGGCAAAATCACTCTGCGATTAAGTGAGAATGGATTCTGGGCTGTCCTGATTCACATCCTGCATAAATCCACACAACTGTAACCGCGTCTTTGGGAGTGTTGCATAGTTTACAGGTATAGTTTCATTGCGCTGAATCTCATGCTAACTAACATTTCTTTTTTGTCTTCTTTCATCAGATTGTGGCTTAAATGTTCATAAACAATGCTCCAAGATGGTCCCAAATGACTGCAAGCCAGACTTGAAGCATGTTAAGAAAGTGTATAGCTGTGATCTCACCACGCTAGTAAAAGTACACTTAACAAAGAGACCAATGGTTGTAGACATGTGCATTAGGGAAATTGAGTCGAGAGGTAAAGCATATTTAATTGATTTGGTTGCCTTGCTAATCATCCTGTTAAATTGATCTCACTCAGTTGGGGGCTAGCGCTAACTAGTTTTACCCAGGGTGGTCCTAAAATTATCAGCGGCCTTGGAGAAAAACAAAGCTAAATTCCATTCGTTTAGAAAATAGCATTACCAGTATATAGCAAATCCCTATAGTACTGTCTTTTCTTTGATAGTACCAAGATAGAAAAATATTGTTCCATTAGAGTTGGTTGATATTTATGCTACTGAGAACTAACATTCCTTTTTTGAAATCATTTTTGTGAGAATAAGAGAAAAGAAAGGGATGTGACGAAGGCTGTCTCTGCTTGTGAAACAGCTGATAAATACATACATAGTGGAATTGTAGGTTTAACCATGAATGAAAGGGCTAAAATATATATAAAATATTATTTGATGTCAGTTGGAATTATAGGATTGTAAAAAGGGAGGTAATTTAGGCTACTGAACACACACGCGCACACACACACATATTATGAAAGAGTATAGAAAAACTGACTGGGCCATTTGAAAACCCCCAAAACCCCATTCCCTATCTTTTATATTGCATCACAGTCCTTTATATGTCATGGATGTCACCAGATGGGCCTGAACCCATCTTAGCTTCAATTGCTCATAATTTCTTGGGCTTAATGTTTATTACTGCTTATCTGTACTTTGTGTAAAGCTGTTTACCTTAAAAGGAAAAGCATAATGAGTATGTACGTATGCATGTATGTATGGCATCTTCTTTATTCCGGAAACATTATCATAAATATGTTTGCACAGAATAATTGAAAGCTGATTATAAAATTATGCTGAGTAAGAAAGTTACAGCTTTAAAAAAAATGAGCTCTGGTTTATGTACTGCTAACCGTAAAGTTCATGTCTATCAGAAAACAATTATTGCTTAATCTTGTAATGATTTTAATTTAAAAGGACTCAATTCTGAGGGACTCTACCGAGTATCAGGATTCAGCGACCTCATTGAAGATGTCAAAATGGCTTTTGATCGAGGTATGTTCTTTACTCAGTGCTTACCATAACAATTACCTCTATCTAACCAAATTTCATTGTAATTTTAGTACAATGACAATAAAGATCATTATTATCATATTTTCTAGAATCCAGTGAATGAATATTGCATGACTAGTAGGAAGTTGATTTGGTTCTCTGAAAGCAGTCCTCTCAGCAATGCCAAATATGAAGCATTTTTTAACCTGCAAGAGCTTGGGATGCTGCTATATGATGTGCTGTGCAGGTTAGATCGGTGGTCCAGGGAAGAAATAATTAAAAACAATCTAGATGTATTTGAACTATTGGGCATGCTTTAAGTAGTTGCTTAGATCTCAGCCATTTCACAACTCATTCTTCCCCCCAAAAAGTATGGAGAGTTAGGTTTGAGTTCTAAGAGTGGCTTTAAAAAGTGCACAGTTTGCAATTACTTAGTACTACTACAGTTTCCATGTTGGAAACCCGAAAGTGCTTGCTAGTGATGTCACCTTTCCTGGGGGACACCCAGTTGAGGGCTCCTTTTGTGTCCCTATAAGTTGCCCACCAAAGTACCCATGTATCTACTCACACTCACCCACTTTTGATCTGCTGGGTCAGCAAGAGCTGGAGTGTGTGATGGGAGCTCACCCGCAGCTGCAACCAGGTCTCAAACATGAGCCTGCCTAGCCTTCTAACCTCTTGAGCTACGGTGCTCCGATTACTTATAGTCATCTGACTTACTGTAGCACTTACTCTTATGAATAATACTAGGAGGTGGCTGTAATTAACTTTTTTTCATCCGTGCTAATTTGCTAATGAGGCTAAAATTTGGTTTTTATTAATGTTAAAAAGTTGAAGGTTGTCTTTGAATGTGATTTTGTGCAACTTTTCCTAATCTGACATCCTCAATGTATGTTGGACTATGCTTCTCACTATCTCTAATGGTTGGAGATTATTAATCTCTCATTCTACCAATTCCGTTGTAGGTGTAACAAAACAAGAAGAAATCTACTGCTTCATGTCTGACTTTCTATGTCATGGCACTTTTTATTTAAAAAATAATATTGCATTTGAAATGCATAACACCGCCCAAATCTTATTGAAATCAAGTTACAGTGAGAATAGAAATTAAAATGGCCATGTAGTCTGCAGCTGAATCAGAGAGCCCAGCTCTTGTGACCACAGGCAATTTTCTTTATGTTATATTTTATTCTTTGCAGATAAGAATTCCACAGAATTCTTGAAAAGTGCTGTTTATAGAACAGCGTCTTCATTTGAAAAAGGATTTTACCTTGTTTCTTCTTTTGTGTTGTATGTACAACAGTGCATGTATTAAATATCATTGCAAATTACAATTCCATTTGTTACTGTCATGTGCATTTTATATTCCGGGTCTCCCTTCCTCTTTATTTATGTACAGATGGGGAAAAAGCAGACATTTCCGTGAATATGTATGAAGATATCAACATTATCACTGGTGCACTTAAACTCTACTTCAGGGACTTGCCAATTCCATTAATCACATATGATGCCTACCCCAAATTCATAGAGTCTGCAAGTAAGCTTTAAATTGTATCATTTCTCAGATGGGTACTTTTATTACCATGAAATTTGTCTAAATTTTTCGTGTTTGAAACAAGGGATATATGTATATTGCAGAGCTAGTTTTTCTCATCTTTAAAAAGCTCAGCCATATTGCAACTTCTGAAGAAATCAGCACTTTTTTTAGTAATAGAAAAAAAATACTCGGAGGAGCAAGTCGGTTACCAGTATACACAGTATTATTGAACAATTGATTATCAGAGATTTTGTGGCAGCATTCTTGAAGGCGGCGAGTTCAATTTATGAGGAACAGCTAGTCCTCCTGTCATAGCTATATGCTTGCATGTAGCTTTGGTATTTTTAATATCTAGGCCAGCCATTCAGATTGAGTTAGCAAGAGGATTAAACAAGGTTGCTCACGTATGTCAGTGTATTTAGGTAAGTCATACCTCTAAAATACCAGAATGTGTTCAGATTGAGCATTTTTCTAGGCATGGGCATGTATGAGTCATTACTAGCTTGAAATAGAAGCCAAGCAAATGCTCCTAAGAGACCTCTCAAGCCATCAAGAAAGCCACCTTCTGTTGACGTTGAATATGAAGCTTTCCTTTTTCCTTTCCTGGTGCGGAATTCTTTCAGATAATATTGAAAATGTGTCTTGGAAGACGCTCCTCTAACTTTCTTTTGTGCATCTTTGGGTTTAAAGTTTATTGGATGTTTCAATTTCAGAAACCACAGATCCTGATGAACAGCTGGAAATACTTCATGAAGCACTGAAGTTACTGCCACCTGCGCACTGCGAAACCTTACGCTATCTTATGGCTCATTTAAAGAGGTATTAAGTGAAAAGGATTGTCCTCAATTCAAGCCCACCAATCAATTGTTCCAGGTTCTTGTGCTCCCATTTTTAAGTCCTTTGGTCTCTACATATATGACCACTTACTGAGCCAGGATAGGCGTAATGCAACCATCCTAGGTTTTCTTGATCTCTCAGCAACCCTAGATACCATTAATCATTGTATCCTTCAAGGAGAGATCTGACACAACCCCTGGTTTTCAGAGTGCATGAAATTTTGATGCTCTCATCTCTTCTATCTACATATCGATGGAACTGCTAGGCAAAGACATCTGTTGACCATGAGAGCACCCATGATGCTCAACTGTATATTTTGGTCTCTGGCTTACCATGCCATGCTATGGAAGTTATATTCCAGCTCCTGGAACCTCTTCAGGGATGGATTTGATGAGGAAGAATAGGCTCAAAAGTGAACCTGATAAGATGACTATGGATATTCAGCTATCTTGGTTCTGGTGGCCTGGGATTGCGCTCCCCCATTCAACGTTGTATGCAACTTAGAGGTCCCCCCACACTCATAGCTTGTGCTTGATGAACATGTAGCAGCCTCACCAGGAAGGTCTTCACACAGATTGGCCTAGTGTGCAACTTATTGCTCTTTCTGGCCCAGACTCCCTTCCTATATTTACTCATGGCTTGCTAACTTAATGTGGTTGATTGCAACATGGTATTCATGACACTGTACTAGAAGATAAAATTCACTCATATTATCACATATCAATGGAGAACAAAAGGTGGAGTGATGGCAGATTCCATCTCCCTTCCCCCCTCATCCACCTGTCTATCTTTTTTTGTTATATTGATGCATTTATTCTCATTTTATTCCTTTGTCATTGTTTACTTTATTGTTCAATTATTCTACTTCTGTTTGCATGCCTATAGTTTTCTTTTTTACTATTGTAGGCTGCCTAGAGTAGCCCCACTGTGAGATAGGCATCAAATAACTTCAACAAATATTACCAGATTAACGCCTTCTGATAGTTCATGCAACATCTCCAACAATCTGCCTAGCTTGTTTCATACAACAATCTGTCTCTGTACTTACAATTTTTCTGTCTGATCTTACTTTACCAGATTTCTCTTATCTGCTCTATTGTTAAGCTGGTGTGTTGGCCGAGTTCATTGGTGTGTTGGCCAGGTTCCACTTCATTGTTGGAAGTAATTTTGTCTTGGGTCGTCCTCATTGTAATTACCATATTTTTTGGAGTATAAGATGCATCTTTTCCCCCAAAAAGAGGGTGAAAATTTGGGTGCATCTTATACACTGAATACAGCATTTTTGGCCTATGGAAACCCCACCCCCTTTGTAAAAATGGACGTGCAGAGCGTTTGGGAGGCTTGCAAAGTGCTCCTGGGGACTGGAGCACTCTACAAGCCTCCCAAATCTCTGCATGCTTTTTTTTTTTTGCAAAAAAACTCGAGGCGTGTAGAGGGGTTTGGAAGGCCTACAGAGTACAAAAACTTTTTTAAAAAATTTACCTCTTCAAAATCATGGTGCATCTTATAATCCGGTGCATCTTACAGTCTGAAAAATACAGCATTTAATTGTAGTATTTGAATGTGCAGTTGGAGGGACAGAACACCTCTCAGTTCTGACTCCGGCCCTTTAAAATACCAACTTGGAGAGTCAATTCAGGGCAGAGTTGTCTAACTTCAGAACCCTTTGTTCCCAAGCTTACAGCTCCTGTCTGTCGTTATAGGTGTCTGGCGTGATTTAATTCCACATTAAACAGAGCCTCTGGGATGGGTTGTTTTTTTTAATGTTTTCTTTATAATTCATGAACTTTCCAATAATGGAAATTTAGTTATTTAACGACTAAATCCTTAATGGCATTTCTCTTGAGTTGTAAATCAGTAATATTCGTTAGAGCTTTTGTTTAGTCTGCTCAAAAACTAATTTACAAATGTGAGGTTTTTTTTTTCTGAAATAGGCAATTAGCCACCATAAAGCAAATCATAGCCTCTCAAGACAGCAGTTTGTATGTATGTTATGCCATTAAAGCAGAAACAGGGAGGGGGCAGCTGTTCCTACTGTATCCATTAACTAGATACAGAAGGTGCGGGATCTGTGGTGGTCCGTCTTTCTGTAGTGGCTTTGGAAGTGGTTGGATTACATTTTACTGCTTTATGTCATGAGTGTAGAAGAGGCAAGGGTAACCTTTTATAAAGGCACATGGTCTTACTCACTTCTAGACTTTTATCCTTCCTCTGTGGAATTCATAATGGCACGTGAGTCTCAAAATAGCTTTTACTTGTTTATATGTTGACTTTCCGAACATAAATCTTTGCGAACTTGTTTACAAGTAACATCCAAATACGTGTTTTAAAACACAATAAACTAAGCGATACCATCCCATAAAGAATCATCAAGATCCTTTCCAAACTGTAGCGGGAAGTAGATGGCTCTGTGGAGGGAAGAATTCTCCTAGCAGAACAAGAGCAAAAGTTGGAAATTTCTCTCTTTGACCTTCTCCCTCTTCTTCCTGCTTTGTTCATGGCTTTAAAGAGTCTAGCTGACCATATAGAAAATGGGGGTCTGTCTAGTCCTCGCTGTGATATCGGGGTGCAATTGACTTGACCATTGCCTTATTTGGTGATTGTCAATCTCTCAGCCTAATTTTATTCTACAAAATTCTTTTAATTTTCATGAATAGGAAGCTACCATGCTGCAAAGCATAGCACCAGTCATAAGAATAAAATATTTCTGGTAATACCTTGGGTATTAGACCTGAAAACATTGTTAGGAACTAAAATAGTGAGTGCTGAAGGCCAGCAGTTTGTTTGCCTGCTGGTATATGGGTGCAACACATCTAACCAGAGGTGGGTTCCAGCAGGCACTACTGATGGTTTGCTCATGTGCACGCTGTGCATGCATGCACAGTCCAATTAAAATTGTTCTGCGCATGCGCAGAACTGAAAAACAAGATGACCTGGGTCGCTGCCAGTTCCAGCGACCCACGCCACCAAACCACTACCAGTTCAGCCAAACCGGTCCGAACCGGTAGGAACCCACTACTGCATCTAACGTTTTGTGAGAATGCCTGTACCGTGGTATAACTGGCACCAAAAAGTGAAAGAACCTTGCACAAAATGGATGGATTAGGTAAATAAAGAAAAAGTAATGTTGTCTAAAAGACCACCTAGCTCAGTCTCCTCTTTCTGCCACAGGCCAATCAGAGAACAATAGCAATTTTCTGCTATTTTTTTACCAACATCTGATCTTCAGGGTTGCTTTGCTTCCAATCACATATAAATCCAATAAACCTAACCTAACCTACCACAGGGAACATTAGCATTGCAAGTACACTAAAAGCCTCACCTGGCAAGTATTTGCCCAATCCATAGTATCAGTAGATGCGTGAAATATTTCCTTGTATCATGAAATGTCTCATCGTTCATCTTTCTTCAATGATCCTGAATTTTAGTAGCAGTGTATTATTATTATTATTATTATTATTATTATTATTATTATTATTATTTATTCAAATTTCTAAACCGCCCCCTCTCCCCGAAGGGACTTGGGGCTGTGTACAGGAAACTTAAGAACATATAAAACATTACAATAAATAACATAATTTAAAACCGAATTAAACGAATAACCCTGTGCTAAAAATTTATAGAAACATTAAAACTAAATCCCAATTAAAACCTAATTAAAACAATTTAAGCTACAGACTGGGACGAGGAACAGAGATTAGGCCAGGCCGGCCTGATGAAACAGATATGTCTTTACTTTTTGGCGGAAGGAGCGGAGGTCCGTAGTGGTTCTAATATCAGGGGGTAGGTCGTTCCAAAGGGTCGGGCCCATCACAGAGAAGGCCCTTCCCCTGGGCGTTGCCCGCTGGCATTGCCTAGTGGACGGCACCCGGAGAAGCACCCTCTCTGTGGGAACGAATCGGCCGAAGGGATGTATGGGGCAAGATACGATCCCGCAAATAGCTAAATCCTGTGCCATGGAGCGTTTTAGAGCTGGTGATCAACACCTTGAAACGCACCCAAAAGGCCACACGCAGCCAGTGCAGCTCGCGCAGGAGCGGTGTTACGTGGGAGTATCTGGAAGCTCCCAAAATTACCCGCGCGGCCGCATTCTGGACTAGCTGTAGTCTTCGGGTGCATCTCAAGGGGAGCCCCATGTAGAGAGCATTGCAGTAGTCTAGGCGGGACGTCACAACCGCATGAGTGACTGTGCGAAGGGCGTCCCGGTCCAAGAGGGGACGCAACTGGCGCACCAGGCGAACCTGGTAGAATGCCCCCCTGGCCACGGCTGTATGAGAGAAGGAGGAAAAATCTCCTCTACTAAGACAACTCTACTTAGGGTTGATCTAAGAGACACTGATTAATACAAGAAGGACTTGTCCAAAACAATCTACCGTATTTTTCACTCTATAAGGCACACTTTCCCCTCCCCCTCCCCCCAAAAAGTGGGTGGAAATGTCTGTGCATTTTATGGAGCAAATATTGTATCATAGGCCGGGCTTTAGCTGCAGGATCCTTTTACAGTTCTGAACCCTGCCTCTTCTGTCTCTTTTCTGCAGTGCAGGAGTCAATAGGCAGAGCTGGCACATGAGAGGACCCCCATCTCTGGTCCACTCAGGCTCCACCTGATATTTTTTTTCTTGTTTTCCTCCTCTAAATTTAGGTGCATCTTATGGAGTGAAAAATACGGTAGTTCCTATTAGCTACAAATAATAGGCAGATGAAGAAATGCTCTGCTATGTTGGCAGTGGTCTGTGAGGTGCAAGGAGTCAAATATTCTCAAGGTTAAGATATATATGCATATGTGTGAGAGAGAGAGAGGGAGAAAGAGAGAATAAATGAATCACCCTTTGTTAGCTCCAGTACCTTACTCACAAGACATCTAATATGTTGTTTTGTTCTTCCCTCCCTTCAATCTGCCTTATCGTTGTCATCTTACTCATCATTCTTTATCAGCCTTATTGGAGCATTTCCATAACTAGGAAACACTGAGAATTTTAGTTTTGCACAAAGGCTGTGGTTATGTCTGTTCAAACTAGCTTTAATTTGTACTTCGCGTGACCCTTTTCATTTCTGAGTCCACGAGATCATGATTACAGCTCGTTCAGGCCTTTTGCTGGCTCGCATTTTAATCACATTCTGTCTTGTTCCAGGGTGACTCTCCATGAAAAAAAGAACCTCATGAATGCAGAAAACCTTGGTATTGTTTTCGGACCAACCCTTATGCGAGCGCCCGGGCTGGATGCAATGGCTGCCCTGAATGATATCCGTTATCAGAGACTGGTGGTGGAGATGCTTATAAAAAATGAAGATATTTTATTTTGAACTTTGGAGTACGTGTGCAAGGGTTTCTTAGCGGATGGCGAGAAAAATCGGAGGACTGTGAATAATTGAGCCAGCTCCTGCGGCTGAATTTTTATTGTGAGATTGTGCTGTGTGAAAGGTGTTTCTTTATGTTGCTTTTGCCCATACAGAAAAATATTGGGGAAAGGTGATCATATGCTCTACCTCCCAGAATTATAGCTGTGTGGGCTGTTTCATCCTAGTTTCTGTTAACCTGATCTGCTTCTGGCTCACCTCTTTTGTGAGGCTTCTCCTACAAAGGGCGCAGGAGAAGGCGTCAGCATCTGGATTCTGAAATAGTCTGTGACTGTGATTTAGCATGTTTCTCAGTGTCAATCTGTGGTGGTTTCCTGCTCTGTTTTGTAATTGGTCTTTCAAGAGTGGGAGGGGGGAACAAACTCCAGAGAACCAGAACCTCTAAATGTTTATTGACACCTCCTGTCACTCTTTTCCTACTTGAAGGATAACTTTTGTTGGATTTCATAACATTTATTTAACCGCTGGGAAATACATGTTCATGTACCATTTTCTGATTGCCATTTTAAGTAAAGCCTTTGAGTGTCTTTCCAGTTAGAGATGGCAACACTGAATGAATGAAAATGGCTTTGTGGTTTTCAGTTGTCCTTTTGTACTTCTTCTGGGCATGCATATTAATTTATTAAAGTTTTGCTTTAGAACCTTACCAAGCTTTATTTATGTATTTATTAGGGGTATTTTTTGTATAAATAACTCATAGCGGCGAACATACATAATGCTTCTCCCTCTTCTTGTATTCCCCACAATAAAACTGAGGGTTAGGGTCTCCACATTGTGGACTACTGTATTTTTCGGACGACAAGATGCACCTTTTTGTCTCCCAAGAGGGGGTGAAAATGTCTGTATGTCTTATAGACCGAACGTTGCCGAATCTCTACAGACCATCTTTCTGTTGTATCCATGAACCATGGTGGCGCAGTGGTTAGAATGCAGTATTGCAAGCTACTTCTGCTGACTGCCAACCGTTTAATCACAGTCTCAAGGTTGACTCACCTTCTATCCTTCTGAGGTTAGTAAAATAAGGACCCACCTTGTTGGGGGCTACATGCTGGCTTTGTAAACTGCTTAGAGAGGCCTGTAAAGTACTGTGAAGCGGTATATAAGTGTAAGTGATATATCACTTAACAAACACATTGAACAGAATAGGATCTAGGACTCATCATTGTGGTACACCAAGTATAATTGGTCTCTATTCAGACAGAACCCCATTAACAATCACACACTGGAATTGATCCCTG
Source organism: Rhabdophis nuchalis (assembly GCA_039707465.1). Lineage (NCBI taxonomy): Eukaryota > Metazoa > Chordata > Lepidosauria > Squamata > Natricidae > Rhabdophis > Rhabdophis nuchalis. The sequence goes on along the minus strand of CM077643.1, from coordinate 187,569,643 downwards.
AGCCAATTTCTATCCATCGAAACATCAGATGGTTAAGCCTTAGCCTGTACAACATTTTTTATGAGCACATTATATGGAATTGTATCAAATGCTTTGCTAAAATCCAGATCGGCTATGTCTACAGTACCCTGTTCATCCAAAACAGTTGTGACACAGTTTAAAAAGTCAATCAGATTAGTATGACATGTCCGCACTGGATAAAGCCGTGCTACTTTGGATCCATCAACTTGTGCGCTTTTAAATGTTCATTAATCCTTTTTCCCCCCCCAGGGGTGGTTCCATTAACTTCATTAATACAGATATTATAGTTTCCAACTTCCAGAAATATTGCAAATCATGTAAATTTAAGGGACTCATTCAGATTACTTCAGATATAGTGGTCTTGATTCAGGGGGCAGCTGGATGCAGATTTTATCTATAGGTAAACTCCAACTTATGACCTTTGTTTAGCAACTGTTTGAAGTTACAGCAGTGCTGAAAAAAATGACTTGTGACTTAAAGGTTTAATTTTTTTTAAAAAAATAATTAAGTCCAAAACATTATACTTCTTCATTGATGAACCAAACCAAAGTAAATGAACCAAAACTACATATTTGTATGTGGCAAAAGGGGTTTTGTGTGTATGTAGGAAAACTTAAAATTCAAAAGGTTGTATGTACAGTCTTTTAAGTACAACTGTAGGTGGGCTTCAAGAGGCAAGATTTCATAACTTCAGCTCCAGTTTATTTAATGGTTTATCCTGTCTTTGTATTTTGTTAAGGCAGTATATATGCCTAATGCTCCCATCTCCTATTTTTTCCACAACAACCACCACGACAACCACCCTGTAAGGAGGGTTGGGCTGAGAGAGAGTGACCAGCCCAAAAATCACCCAGCCCGTTTACATTTCCAAGGGAGAACAACTGTAGAATCCATCATCTCCTGGTTTCTAGACCAACGTCTGTGTCACTTCACTCTTCAGCTGAGTAACCCTTGAGCCTTTTACAATTGAAGTACTGCATCGTTCTACAGAAATAATTAACTAGCTATAATAACAGAACTACTTAATTAAAGTTTGTCCTTCACCCACATTTTATATCATTTCGTGCGACTTTGCTCCCTTTTGTGACTCAGCTGTTCAAAGGCTGGAATGACCCACTAAAAGTCACATGCCTAGAGAAAGATTTAACGCTGGTCAAAATCCCAGAGGGGAGAAGTTGCATTATGTTAGCTAATCAAGTAAAGTAGCTCAGGTCCCAGTGGAAGATCAACTCCTTAGCAAGGACACACATTTTCCTCTCCTGCTATGATATTCACCGTAAGCTCTCCTTCTCTGTCCTGACTGTTGTGTACAGCCCAGAATTTTGTGACACACCAGAAGCAAAATAACAATAATAGTAATAAAATGAACTTCACTATGCACTTCAGCTACCAATTTCTTTTCTTGATAAATGGATATAGAAAAGATGGTTTCCTCTTCTGATCGGTCCCGCATAAAAGGAACGTGGACTTAGAGAAGTGTGTTCATGTGATTCCCATTCTCCCACCTTTTTCTATGTTGTCTTCATTTTATGTTACGAGTTTGTTGGCCTCAAAGTACTCCACGTGTAGAAATACGCAAATAGCACCTTCTACCTGAGTGCAGACATATTCCCAGAGCAGAAGATGTTCTCACGTTAAACGACATGGGAAGTTGACTATTCCAAAAATGCATGTGAACACATGGAATGAAAATGCGAACGTCTGCTGCAGTGAGATATGCTCTGCATGCAAGTTCTAACAGCATATTACTAAATTTGCTTTTTGAGTGCCGAGAGGCAGATTTTAGGTAAGGGCTGGATCAGACTATCCCCCCCCCCCCCCCAGGCCTTGTCAAGAAGAAAAAAAACAGGTAAGATGTAATTGGGTGGCATCTTGCAGTGAGCATGTGATAAACTGAAGGAAGATAAAACTTCCTTTCATCCAGTTTGACCTCAGCTCTCCCTGCGCACGGAAAGGAAATTCTTCATCTGAATATCTGAAACAAATAGCTTGGCACATGCCCAAGGGGAATCCTGCCCATGGAAAATTCCATTGGGCTAATGTAGATTTTTGTTGTGCTGAATATATTTCAGCTATTATTGAATGCAGGTTAATACCAGGCCGTGAGACCATTATGGGCATACAGCATCATTACTGCCTTAGGTAAAGGTTCCCACGCACATGTGTGCTAGTCATTTCCAACTCTAGGGGGCGGTGCTCATCTCCATTTCAAACTCCAAAGACGTCTCCGTGGTCATGTGGCCGGCAGGATTAAACGGCGAAGGTGCACGGAACACTATTATCGTCCCACTAAAGGTGGTCCCTATTTTTGTACTTGCATTTCAAACGGCTAGGTTGGCAGAAGCTGGGAAAAGTAACGGGAGCTCACTCCGTTACGAGGCGCTAGGGATTCAAACCGCTGAACTGCCAACCTTCTGATCAACCAGCTCAGTCTTAGCCACTTAGCTACCATGTCCCTATTACTACCTTAGACTTCCACAATAGACTTACTATTCTTAAATCAGGCCATCTATGTGTCCCTCCAAGAAAAAGGAGGGACGTGCAGTCTGAAGGCATTTCTTAAGACCCAGGATTTGTCTTGTTTTGTGCATATGCATGCACAAGTCCTTGAATGACAGAGGCACTCTGAGTTGCTTAACGGAGGCAGTTTTAAAATATTTAGGGAGAAAGATTTCACTAAACCTTACTTTCGCCTGAGCTCAAAGATTTCTCAATCGGTAGACCAGCCTCAGATTTTCCATTCTTGGGCAATGTGATTGAGAAAGTGAGAGCCTCGCAGCTCTAGAAGCACTTGGATGAAATGGATGTTCTGGGTTCATTTCTGGATTTGTTCAGGATATGCTATTGGCACTCTTTCCTTTGCCTTGAGAGATGACTTATCCCTGGGAGGTACCTATAGGGAGTTCAGCCCAGCTAGTTTTCCTGGACTTTAACCATGCCCATAGTAGTCTACTGGTCAGCATGACAGGATTGTGGGTCAGAATTTGTTTGCAGTTCTTGTCCATCTTGTCAGGATGAACCCAGAAAGGCAATTCTGTGATGTCCCACTAGTTCTGTCTTCTCCTTCTGCTGTTTAACAACTATAGGAAATCGCCAGGGATCCAATTCAGAGTTTTGGAGTGTGATCCTATCTTATGTTGATGAATCCCCCGCATTATGGCTCTCTACTTTTTAATTCCCTGGAAGCCATCAACACTGTTGCTTCAGTTTGCTAAATAGGCTGGAGAAAGGAGAACAAGCTCAAATTAAATTCGGATAAAAGGGAGTTACTGTTGGACACGGACAATGGTGACTCAAAGACTGAAATGGAAAAACCTTTTGGATGGGGCTGTACTACCCCAGAAAGAACAGATCTGCAGTTATCTAATGAAAGCCCTAGTGAGAAGCGTAGCGTCACAATATACCAACTGCAACTTTTCTTCAGCTAGTCAGACCCAACCACAGGTAGCCACGGGATGACATCCCATATTGTGTATCCTACTATGCTTTACATTGGACTATTCTTGGGATCTGTCTGGAAATTGCAGTTGGTACAAAATGCAACCACAAGGCTGCAAAGTCACTGCGACATTCACTTTGAACAATGTGAAACGGTTATGCTAATCATACTTTTCCAACACACCTGGTAGTTGCTCAGCACTGCTTGCCCAAAGGATGGGCCAGCTCTTGTTCTCTACAACGTCAGCCAGCGATCAAACAAAGGTGCGTTGAGTTTTTATTTCATCTTCTGGAGTCTGGATTACTCTATCTTTTCCCCTCAAGGGGATCGTAGGAGCTGCCTTGTTAATGAATAGAACCACTGTTTAGAGCTCTTCTCCTCCTGAAGCAAGAACTATTTGCCTGACGCCCCAGCTGGGTGTGGGGAGAGAAGAGGGGACATCTGGTAATAAGAACAGAAGGCAACCACCAACCATGATCGGGAGAAACTCAAACCTCTCAGCACTGAAACTGAGCAATCTGCCCAAAGGTAGCGCAGAAAAAATATAATAGAGCAGGGGTGTCAAATTCCAGGTGACACCAAAGGTGGTATTCAGCAGGTTCTGACCAGTTCTGGAGAACCGGTAGTGGAAATTTTGAGTAGTTTGAAGAACCGGTAAATACCACCTCTGGCTGGCCCAGTGGTGGGTTCCGGATCCCATTCCAACCAGTATGGACGCACACGGCCTGCGCATGCGTTGTAGCTGCCAGTGATGCTTCTGCAAGCCTCCGTGACGCTCCAGCTCTCGCTGCTCCGGGCAGGCTCCGGTACACCCATACTGGGGCATACCGCCTGCAACCCACCACTGGACTGGCCCCACCCCATCTATTCTCTCCCTCCCAAGTCCCCGCTGATTGGGAGGAAATGGGGATTTTGCAGTAACCTTCCCCTGGAGTGGGGAGGGAATGGAGTTTTTACAGTATCCTTCCCCTGGCTTATCCACCAAGCCACGCCTACCAAGCCAAACAATGCCCACCAAGCCGCGCCCACAGAACCAATAGTAAAAAAAATTGAATCCCACCATTGGACGACACATCGTCATCACATAATGTATTTCAACTCCCCCCCCCCTTTGTTAAAATGCAAATTGTGTGGCCAGCATGTAGCCTGTGGGCCGTGAGTTTGACACCCCTGTAGTAGGAGGAACCAGACTGAATTATTCCCTGGAACATTTATCTGTTCTGCCTGCTACCCAGTTACACCCTTTCTTACAATTAATTAATTAGTAGGAAAGAATTTGCTGTACAATCTTGTTCCTTCCTCACCTCTCCCAGCCTTCTCCAGTAGCTAATCACGATTACAAACAAAACACGTCAAGCATGAAAAAATCTTCCAATTTATGTTTATCACAGGGTAATGGGAGATTAAAATACTACAAATGTTTTATAATAAGAACTCCCCAGCATTTTCCCCCATGTGATGCAGTCAACCATCTGGTTCTCTACACCAGGGGTCCCCAACCCCCGGTCCGCGGACCGGTGCCGGTCTGTGGCTTGGTAGGAACCGGGCCGCAGGGCCAGAGAGGAGGAGGAGGGAGGAGGGGGCAGCCCCCTGGGCAGAGCGCGTGGGAGAGTGCAGGCGTGGCTGTTCGCACCGTTGGAGTGCGGCTCTTCCTCCACCCTCGTCAACGGTGGGACTCCTGGGCGCCGCCGCAGCAGCCCTCCCTACCGGCCGCCGATTCCCTTCCTCCCTCCCCCCATGGAACCTCCCCAGCCGGCATGCCGGTCACTCGTCCTTCCCCCTCCCCCCCCCCACGGAGCCTTCTCAGCTCCTGGAAGGAGCCTGAGCGAGCGAACGAGCAACCAAGCGCGGCAGCCAGGTGGGCGGGGCAGGCTAAGGCGAATGAGCGCAGCGGTCCGGGCTGAGGAGGCTCCGCGGGGGGGGGATGATGGCAGACAGACAGAGAGAGGCACAGACACAGAGAGAGACAGGGAGGGAGGGGGGAATCAGAGAGTGACAGACACACACAGAGAGACGGAGGGAGGGAGAGAAAGAGGGACACAGAATGAGTGATTAAGTGCGTGAATGCGAGACAGACAGACACACACACACATAGAGTGACAGATGGGCGGACGAAGGAGAGAGAGACAGAGATAGAGAGAAAGAAAAAGAGAAAGAAACAGAGAAAGAGAGAGAGAAAGAAAGAGAAAGAAAGAGGGAAAGAAAGAGAGAGAGAAAGAAATAAAGAGAGAGAGAGAAAGAGAGAAAGGGAAAGAAAGAGAAAGAAAGAGAGAAAGAGAGAGAGAGAGAAAGAGGGAAAGAAAGAGAAAGAGAAAGAGAAAGAAAGAAAGAAAGAAAGAAAGAAAGAAAGAAAGAAAGAAAGAAAGAAAGAAAGAAAGAAAGAAAGAAAGAACTTATGACCACAATTGAGGCCAAAAGTTTGGTTGTTAACCAAGACCATTGTTAAGTGAGTTTCACATTTTCCAAGTTGGCCACGCCCACCCAGTCACATGACTGCTGAGCCACTCAGCCGGTCCGCAAAACTTTCTTTAAAATGAAACCGGTCCCTGGTGCAAAAAAGTTTGGGGACCCCTGCTCTACACGATGGTAAAATAAATATTTAATTTATATAGGCCAGGCCAGCAGTTTCATGTTGAATTAAATCCTGGGGGTTTTTTTAACACAAAATGGTATTGACAAACAAGTATTTATGCTAGAAGGCCCACTATTACTCTAATTCTGTGTTACTCAACATGGATTTCAATTCCCAGAATTCTCCAGCCTGCAAGCTTTTGGGAGTTGAAGTCCACTTACCAAGGGGTAAAACCAACTTATCTCCGCTTCCAGTTAGCAAATGTGAGCATGCTCACTTGTGCGCTATGTTCGCTCGCACATGCCACCTCTGTGCATGCGCAGGATCTTCCACGCGCACACAAAGTGTCAAAAATGGGACATGATGATGTTTGGGCAGGTGGGCGGAGCCTCCCGCTGCCACTACTACCAGATCTTCCGATCCGGATAGAACTGGCTGAATTGCACCACTGCACTTAACTTAAAGTTGCAGCAGCTGAGAGACACTCCTCTAACTTAAACTTGGTTAGACTGTGGCTTTACAGGAAGAGAGGCCGGCCACCTACTTAATCTCCTTTCCCTTTCACCAAATAGGCTCCTACTGTACAGGTAGTCCTCAACTTACAACAGTTCATTTAGTGACCATTCAAAGTTACAATGGCACTAAAAAAAGTGACCTATGAACATGTTTTGCACTTACGACCGTTGCAACATCCCCTTGGCCACGTGATTAAAAATCAAACACTTGGCCACTGAGTCATATTTATGATGATTGCAATGTCCCGGGGTCATGTGATCTCCTTTTGTGACCTTCTGACAAGCAAATTCAATGAGGAAGCCAGATCCACTTAAGAACCGGATTATTAACTTAACAACTGCAGTGATTCACTTAACAACTGTGGCAAGAAAAGCCGTAAAATGAAACAAAATTCATTTAACATCTTAGCAGCAGAAATTATGGGCTCAATTGTGGTCATAAGTCAAGGTTGTATATCCTACAACCAGTTATTACCTTAATATTTGTTCCCTGCTCAAACTCCATTCCTTTTTTTCTCACCATCTCTCTGACAACTGATAAAGCTTACCAACAATTAATAAGAACCAACAAAATCCAACTGTTCCAATTGTCCAAACCCTCTCCCAATGTCCATTCTTCAGCCATAAGGGGCCACCCACAATCAGGATGATGACATCCCAACGCAAAGTTGTTTCGCCTACGCAGGGATGTCACACTGGTGGCCCACGGGCCAGGTGCGTCATGCGCAGGCCACGCCCACCAGCTCTGCGAATGGGAAAAATGTCGCAAAACATCATGTGATGGCAACATGATGCCGTGAGTTTGACACCGGTGACGTAGAAAGTTCTTTGGTGACCTTGTCTTAAAAAGAAAGCTGGAAGCTGATATTATTTTGAGCAATTTCTTGATGGGTGCTGGGTTTATAATTCATCCTTTTAAGAATCAGACAGGGTAGAGCCAGCAACATTCCCAGCTGGCTAGTAATCTTTAAAGAGGGAAGAAAGTCAGATTTCTAAAGGAATTGCTTTGGGCTGAGTGATCTGATATTCCCAAATGCAGAGTCTAACTTAGAAACTGCAGGAGAGCAAGTGGTTGACTAAAGTGTTGCATTTCTTTTCTGGTGATCCTCAGCTATTTCTTTCTTTCTGTCTTTTCATCTCTAAATTGGAAGGGCACAGCTGTTGTTTATGTTAAATAATATACTCCCCCAATTGGTCACCCACTTGTTCCCTAAGCAAGCATTTTAGAGGCCAGATTGCTGGAAACCTGGGGCGTCTCTATTGCCAGGATAATGCTCTCAGAAATACAATAATACTGAATTCTTCCTTTGAGAGTCTAATAAGGTAAAGGTTCCCCTCGCACATATGTACTAGTTGTTCCCGACTCTAGGGGGTGGTGCTCATCACCATTTCAAAGCCGAAGAGCCAGCGCTGTCCAAAGATATCTCTGTGGTCATGTGGCCGGCATGACTAAATGCCAAAGGCACCCGGAACACTGTTACCTTCCCATCAAACATGGTTCCTATTTTTCTACTTGCATTTTTTGCGTGCTTTCGAATTGCTAAGTTGGTAGAAGCTGCGACAAGTGACAGAGCTCACTCCGTTAGCGACGCTAGGGATTCGAACTGCTGAACTGCCAACTTTTCTGATCGACAAGCTCAGTGCCTTAGGCACTGAGCCACCACGTCCCTTTCAGAGTCTAATAGTGTGGTCCTAATAGTTCATTGGGACTTATTCCCTAATAAGTGTGCAATTGCAATCATGGGGGCTTTAAATTTGTGTCTTGTATTTTCTTGGATGTCTTAATTCTTTTTCTGCAAGGACTATGTAAAGCTAATGAAATAGTTATTTACTATTGCTGGTTATACAGTTCTATGCAACTCACATTTATTTACCAGTATGTATCTATGTATGTATAAACTATCTACCGTGTTTCTCCGGAAATAAGACAGGATCTTATTTCCTTTAACCCCCCCAAAATAAGTGCTTGCCCTTATTTTCAGGGAGGTCTTATTTTTGAGGTGCAAGAGGTCGTGAGCGTGGTCACCTCAAGGCTGCCGCTGTGCTGCAATATTTTTGGGAAGGGCTTATTTTCAGGGGAGGGCTTATTTTAGTGCATGTGCTCAAAAGCCCGATTGGGCTTATTATCTTATTTTCTTATTTTATTTTCAGGGAAACAGGGTACATATTTATCTATCTATCTATCTATCTATCTATCTATCTATCTATCTATCTATCTATCTATCTATCTCTCTCTCTCTCTCTCTCTCTATCTATCTATCTATCTATCTATTTATCTATCATCTATCTATCTATCTATCTATCTATCTATCAGTATGTATCTATGTATGCATAATCTATCTACATATCTATCTACATATCTACCTACCTACCTACCTACCTACCTACCTACCTACCTACCTACCTACTATCTATCTTTTGATAAGAAGTAATATCCATCTGGTTCAGTTCCAAGCCATGATAAAGACCCTGGAAACATGGAGGCTGGTTGGAAAGAAGGTTTAATGGTGAACAGAACCACCAAGCACATGGTCCTAGTGCAGCTGACCACATGGAGTGGAGACTGGGGGTTATTTATACCCTCTCTTGGGCCTTGCCTTTGAGTTTCCTGTTCCTGTGCAAGAACATGCATTCTATTGGCTGTTGTAACGATCATTGTTAACTTTGTAGGTTGTCTAAGTTAAGTTTGATTGAAGCCTAGAGGGTGTGGTGGAACTGAGATGATGCAATGAAGGAGCTTGTGTTCTGAATGTGTGTTGGGCAATTCTTATTATGGCTGAGGGTTAATCCTACTTTTGTTGGATCTTGGATGAATAGAGCTAGCCATCTCTTTATCTCTTAAGTGCTGACATCTGCTGTGGGCTATTGAGGAAGATGGGGGCTTAACAGTGAGTCTGCTTCCTGCCTCAAAAGCAAACAAACAAGTTTCTCCATTTCTCATCAAGGGAAATATAATATTCTGCCTTTTTAATATTCCCTAAAATATTTCATTTTTCTAGGAAAAGGGAGGGTGCTAACTTTTCTTTCTATCTATCTATCTATCTATCTATCTATCTATCTATCTATCTATCTATCTATCTATCTATCTATCTATCTATCTATCTATCATCTATTATCTCAAAAAGCTACAGTGGTTACTGAGGATTATCACAGGCAAATAAATCAATAGAAACTCCTCCAAGGGCCATTAAACCTTCCAGTTCCCAGGCCCCGGACCTCATATACCCAAATCTTTAATGCTTTGGGGAAGGCCAGTTCTAATCTCAGGAAAGAAGTTATTGTAGGCACTGCAAAAGAAAAGGCACATTTCCAAAGTTTCCTTAGACAATATTCTTTAATTGAGGGGACTCCCAAGTATGCCCCTTTTGTTAGACTAGTCAGGGAGACAGGTAGAAACAACTGTGGAGAGGCAGTTTGATTATGAAAAATAATCAATATACTAGGACCTAGTATATTGCAAAACCTAGTAACTAGGTATTGCAATTGATTAAATTGTAAAGGTTTGATTTCTTTAAATTGCTGAGCTAGCTTTTGTAAGATGGTAAAAAGATTCTGGATTTTTTTTTTAAAAAAATCTGGGTATAACTTTTACGTCAGAAAAAGAAAGTCCACCAATGAAGTTAGCAATTTGTGGTTTTAAGTCTTTTATGTTTTGCTGCAATAGCAAAGAAATTGCAACTTTCAAAAGTTAAACATAGCTGGAAAACTTGTGTAATAGAAGGGAATGAAGGAAACACAGTGGATCTTAGAATAATTATAAAGCTAAAAGTGCACTCTTTTTTTCTTTCTTTCTGTTTTTTGGCAAATCAGCGTAGAGCAATTAAAGCAACCTGAAGAAACAATAAATGCGATAAACACCCAAGCTCACTGCACTTCTGATTGTTGATTTTATGGTAATTATTAAATAACTACTGTAATAGGGGCTAATGTATACAAACAAATGTTCACAGTTAATGTAACTTACAGTTCATAGCTGTAATATTTTGTGCCTTTATATCTTAGTTGTTGTCTACTCAGACGACTTTAATGACCCGCTTAAAATAGGTTGTGGTTTGCATTTGGCATTTAAGTCCAGGCTCACCCTACTAAACCACTCCAGAGTCTACAGAATCCATCTTGATTTGGGAGATCCAGGCTACCTTTTAAAATTCTACAATTGCAAATGCCTTTAACTCAGTGGGGGGGAAACAAACCTGTAGTAAGAAAAAAAAATACACCACTTAGAGTCCTGTCTACGGTGATATACAACATGAGACCATTTAGCATTGCAATCTCCCCAGTGGTGGTTTGCAGGCGGTCCACCACAATAAGGGCGTACCAAAGCCAACCCAGAGAACCGAATACCGTTCCAGTATGGTGCTCCAGAGGGCTCATTCGCCTGCCCGCCCGAGCTCCTTACTGGTGTTTATGCTTCTTGCGCTTCCGCGCACATGTGTGGTGCGTACAGTGCCTGCGCTCCACTCCGCTGAGCAGCTGGAGCATCATGGAGGCTTGCGGAAGCCTCGTGTACCGGTTGGAACGGAATCTGGAACCCACCACTGACTCTCCCCCAAAAATGCACCATTCCTTATATGCCACATTGTAAGCTGGGCATTGAAAAGCAAACAAGTGGATGTGAGTGGGGGAGGGGGCCACAGTAGTCTCCAAAGAGAACTTGTCTGTAGATCAGGGGTCCCCAACCCCCGGGCTGCGGACCGGTGCCGGTCCATGGTTTGATAGTAACTGGGCCGGAGTGAGCAGCGGAGAGTGTAGTGCAACTCTTAGGAAAGTGTAGCAAACACTCTGCTATCCTGGCGGCTGGCCAGGGAACTCCCCGAGGGCAGGATGGGGGCAACGACCTGCATTGGAGGGGGTTCGGGGCACCACCCGGCCCTGCGCAGCGGGAAGGGGCTGCCAGGCCCTCCTGCCTGGGACGCAGCCCGTCCTTCCCTGCCCCAGCTGAGGATCCTTCACCAGGGACCCCTGGCAGCTTTCCCGCCCGGTTGCATGCAAGGCACCCTCCCCAGGTCGCGTTCCCATGAGACGCGGGTTCCCGCCTCGGGTTCCACGTGAACGCTGAACGCGTGCGCAGCCCACGTGACTCGACTCACCCACTGGAGGCTCCCACCGGTCCGCAGAATTTTTTTTACATGAAACCGGTCCCTGGTGCCAAAAAGGTTGGGGACCCTTGCTGTAGACAATACCTCTCATTATCAGGTACATCTTTAAAATGAGAGCTGGCCTTTTGAGTCTCGGACTGGTAAGGAATTGATTCCTCACTTTAAAATGTGCTTCTTTTTTTAGATTGGACCATTTCCAGGTTAATTTCTAGGCCGTTATCAGGGAGCTGAATCTGAAAAGAGATTTTCAAGGAGAAGAAAGTGTTTAAAAAAAAGACTAAATACTCATTACTATCAAGTAAATAAAATGCACAATTAGATTGAATCTTCATTAAAATGGAGAGAAAATTAGGTTGATAATTATGTGTAATTACAATCTCTTTTAACAATCTCTGTAAAGTCTAGAATATTAACGGAATTGTTTTAGTATATTTCAGATTGTTTTTTTCTACTACATACGTTTGAAGCTCAAAGGTTGTCTTTCATAGACAGTCCTCACTTAATGACTGGTAATTTGGTGGCTGTTAGAAATTACAACAGACTTACTCTGAACTACTTGGGATCCCTTTTTAAAGTCCTGACAAAGGCACCCCTCCCAATAGTCACCTAATCGCATTTTGGACTCCTAGAAACCAGCTCACAATTGCAGCCATTTGCAGCATCCCTGTGTCATGCGGTTGTAATATTTTTTGCCACTTTCCAATATTTATTTCAGGTTTCTGGTGGAGAAAAACACCCATTAGGAGAAATGGATTCATTTAATGACCATCATGTTTGCTCAAAGATCACTGTGCTTGCTTAACAATTGCCACAAAAAAAGGTTTTAAAATTGGGCGCATGACTTATGACCATAATTCTGGGCTCAATAATAGTCAAATGTTGAGGACTACCTGTATATTTTATAACACTTTCCTCTTTTATTTCAAATATATATTGCCTAATATCCATTATAACAACACCGGAGGGCTATGATCCATTTTCTTAGAGTCCTATATTCAATATTGTTTTATCATATTTTCTAATATATGAAGCATCTGCACGGCCTTGTTACAACCGAGATCATCAAGGCAAAATAAACGTTCCAACAAACAGCCCGCCAACAACCAGTAAGGTCCACCCCACGCTACCCTGAAGGCAGCCACCCTCAATCACCCAAACAACAGCCTGTATATAACGAAAAACGTAGTAAGAGCTCACGGGGCAAGGGCCCAAGTCCAGACCACCCGACTAAGCGAGTCCATGAAGCAAAAGACAAGACAAAACAAAAGACGCGTGTCAAAGCCAGGGGAGTGTAAGCCAAAACAAACTATTGTTCCAGTGGTGGGTTCCAGATCCCTTCGCAACCGGTACCCTGCAATGGGGCTGGGTGTCCACCCCAGGCACACAGGCTGTGCACAAATGGCCCGCTAGCTTAAAAAGAGGTAAGAAACTAGGACGGGTGGGTGGGTCCAACGGAAACACCTAGTACACCCAAACAGGGCATACTGCTTGGAACCCACCACTGAACTGTTCGTGATAAAGACCAACTCCCTAAGGCTTCTCCTTAAGTCAATCCAGGTGTTGTTTGTGAGGAGGTGTGGGCTGACCTCCTCCCAAGCAGCCTCTCAAAAGCTTGCCTACGCTCTGCTCCCTTGGATCAAGTGGGAGATCCCCTCTGCTGTCTATCAGCACCACTGCCTGTCAATAGCCAATCCTCAGCTGTGTTTGTGAGGGAAGGTAGCTCTCTGTCTGGTCAACTACCTCCCACAACGTCTGAGGAGCCTGGAGCAGCAGCATCCTCAGCCCCTGGCCTCTCCAAACATGCCAAGGGAGATGTACCACCCCCATCAGACAATCCCCACTCCAACTCCTACTCCGAACTGGACTCTGATGGGGCCATGACAGGCCTTTTGGGTACCATTCGTGATTATCTATTTAGTTTCATTTGAGTATCAGGCATCAGACCAAGAACATATTTATGGCTGGGTTCATGGATTCTGCTCTTCCAATGTCCATTCATCCTGGTCTATACAAACACTCTGAATATACTAGAAACATATCCAATTAATCTCATAAGGGGTTTAAACTGGAGTCAGAAGTTTTGAAAAGCTGGTTGCCTAGAAGTGCCTTTCAGATGAAAGAGCTGAGCTCAAGTTTCTCTACAGTCATGAAGCCCATTGAGTTAGGTTATTCCCTTCCTAACACTCAGCCTACAAGGGCCTTAGGATGACAAGCTGGGATAAATCTATTGGTTAGAGGTTTAGGTTTTTTTGGAGAAAGAGAAGTATAAGTATGAAATAACATTGTATTATTGTAACTAAATCTTGACAAAATGTTTTTGAGGACTTGAGGAGTGACAGTGGTGGCATAAGGAGATGACCTTGATGCATCTCTGAATGCTTTGGAATTTTCCTCCTGATCATTGAATATAAGGTATTTTTGCAGGAATTACAAATACATGGAGCCGCAGAACTTATGAATGAATGAATGGAAGACCAGGGTAAGCTCTTAACCTCCTCTTACAGAATTTAAAAAAAACTCAACACACATAAACCAGCACTATTTTTATAGGTCATTTGATCATTCCCATTCTGTTCAGAGATGAACTTGCACTTCACATAAAGCCAGAAACAGGTGATGGATTCCAGACTCAAATATGTTCAGCATTTTTATGCAGATGATTGGCATCAGTGGCGCTTATCCATTTCAAGCAGAAGTAGTTGTTATTCTATGTAACTTCATAACACGAATGCTGGCACAGCAACAAATATAGAGCATGTAACTTAGACCAACTTAACACTGAGAGGAAGTCAGAGAAACTATGGCTTGATAAAAATGGACAGTCCTTGTTTCAGATCTGACGTGTCCGATTTCAGCTGCCATCTCTCACATTAAACATGTGCTGCTAAGCTTCGTTTACTTAAGAGTCGGATCTTTTCTGCAAGCCCACTTACATGTGAATGGAAGAAAAAGGCATAGAAGTTCATTACTGATCCTTCAGGCCTTTTCAAAAGACCTATATTTTCAACCAGTGATTATGTAATAGCTTTTAGACAGAGCAGGCACTCAAAACATTTTTTTTTTGGTTTAAGATTACCCTAAAACAATCTGGGACTTAGTACTTTATAAAAAGTTGTAATCAGAAAAGAATTCTGAAGTAAGATGCTCTCAAGAATAAAGAGTAAAAAACACAGCATCACAGGAATTATGATAGCTGGGAGAATGCTGTTTCTTGTTTTCTATATTTGCTTTTCCATCAAGAATACTGAGACAAATCAAAATTGAAAAGTATTTTATTTTGTTTGCATAGGACTCTTATGAAGGAGCAGTACTGATTGACAACCGCAAATGTTGAAGTGGACTATTAATTCCAGTGAAACTGGTCATCGCGTGCTTTCTGAAATATGAAACCTATCCGGTTGGCTGAAGAAACAAGAGATGCTTCTTGTGAGTGAAATATCAGGATCTTTTAAAAGAAGCAACATTACTTATGAATGTGCCCCCCCTACTCAATGACCACAGTAAATAACACAAACATGTTATGAATAGGTCTTCATTTAAAAAGGAAATCCAATCAAAAAATATGCCTATAATTCTCCACTTGTTTATCTGTGAGTAATTGCCAGGGATTTAGTGGCTCAGCGGCTAAAATGCTGAGCTGGTCGATCAGAAAGGTCGGCAGTTTGACGGTTCAAATCCCTAGCACCGCATAACCGAGTGAGCTCCTGCTACTTGTCCCAGCTTCTGCCAACCTAGCAGGTCGAAAGCATGTAAAAATGCAAGTAGAAAAACAGGAGCCACTTTTGGTGGGAAGATAACAGCGTTCCTGCACCTTTGGCATTGCGACACATTACCATGGAGACGTCTTCGGATAGCACTGGCTCTTCGGCTTTGAAACGGAGATGAGCACCGCTCCCTAGAGTCAGGAACGACTAGCACATATGTGTGAGGGGAATCTTTACCTTTACCTTATTATTGTAATGCTCCCCTTTAAACTTTATGCCCCAAATTTTAAAAATGCTTTGAGTTTGGAACAGATGGTCTGAATTTGCAGTGTCTTTTGTAAGGGACAATGCTTAAAACAATTCAAGTGGTCCTATGGAAATCAACTCAAAATGTTTTGAGTGTATAAGCTATATAATTTGAACCCAGAGCCTTTCTCTCTCTTTTTTTTAAACCCAAGACCAAAAAAATTAGATTGAACATATACATTCTGTGGTCTCTTCTAAGAACCATTCAACATGCAGAAAAATTGGTCAATGTTTCAAATGTTATTCTTCATAAAGAGCCTTTGAAAAAGTAAAGCAAAGGAAAAATCACTCAGGTCCTTTGAACAACGACGCCTCTGTTTCCAATTCTCCAGAGAGGATCAGGGGTTCACAGGAAAGGGAGAAATGCAGCTAAATCTTTCTGATGACAGATACTTCCTTAGTAAAGAGGGAGGGAACCATCTATCTATTTTTTGTAAAGAAAGAGACGTTTACCTATTGGCTACACCTATTCCTTAACAAACTCAATTGTTTTATGCACTTTTCTACACAAAAGTAGTATGTTTGCTGACCATAGTCTGAAAAGATTCTCAGTCATCCAGGTCATGGTTGTCCCAAAGATGCTTTTTCAGACAGCAATTGAAATTTCTTGTTTTTTCTTTTGAAGACGTTTTGCTTCTCATCCAAGAAGCTTCTTCTGCTCTGACAGGATAGTGGGGAAATGGAAGGATTTTTATTCCTTGCAGACAGCTGGTCATTTGCCTCAAGCTTCAAGATCCTTGAAGCAGTTGGAACAGTGGTGGGATTCAGCCAGTTCGGGCAAACCGCTTGTTAAATTTCTGGCTGGCCCCACCCCTTCTTGCCCCGCCACTTCCAGGAATCCCCACATGCTCCATTTTGGCTCCCAGGTAAGTGCATGGAGGCCTACTAGGCCCATAACAGGGCACAGGGGCGGTGCAGCGTGCCTCCCCTTTATCCATCTTTCCTCCCAGGATGCTGCGAGGAGAGCTACTAGGCCCAAAACGGAGACTGGGAGTGCAGTGCGCCCCCCGTGACCCGTTTTGGCTCCCAGGAGGGTGCAGGAGGCGGAGTGCTGCCTGTCACACCCCCTGGCCATGCCCACCATGGCCACACCCACCCAGCCAGTCATGAGGACAGTGAACTGATTGTTAAATTATTTGAATCCCACCACTTACTTGGAGGTTTATCTGTGTCCTCAGGGTCACCTGGTTCCGTGGTCCTGTAGTCTGCAATCTTTTTTCCTCTGGAAATCCATTCCTACTCCCACACCATTCAAAGGGTGTTCATCCCAAATGGAATAAATGTATTTTGGATTTCCCTCAGAAGCAATTATGCTCTGGATTAAACTTGGAAAAATACAGGCTTATGTTTAGATAGGCTGAGAACAGCAGGTTCTTAGTTCTGTAGGTGCTTGATTGGGAGTATTAATGCGGTGAGGAGCATTGTGAGGAGATAAAATAAATAAAATATACATAGTTGTAAATATAAATAAATAAAATTCCAACTAACTCGTCCTGTTTCAGTCAGAGTTAGGGAGAATTGAAAACAACTTCCCCTATTGATGAAGCTTTATTTAATTGAAAGCACAGCATGTAAAATCCAAGTTATTGAATAGACAGAAAAGATAAATAACTGCAAATGAAAATAATAAGAATTCATGCTGCCTCATGAGGGATGCCTTATGCAGGTAGCCCTAAACTTACAAACCACTACGGAGCCCAACATGTATGCTGCTAAGAAATGTGTTAAGTGAGTCTTAGCCCATTTTACGATTTTTCTTGCCACATTTGTTAAGTGAATCACTGCACTTGTTAAATGAGTAACCCAGTTGTTAAGTGAATCTGGCTTCCCCATTGATTTTGTTGTCAAGAGGTCGCAAAAGGTGATCGCGTGACCCTCCTCCTCCTCTTCTCCTCCTCCTCCTTCTCCTCCTCCTCCTCCTCCTCCTCCTCTTCTCCTTCTCCTCCTCCTCCTCCTCCTTCTACTCCTCTTCTCCTCCTCCTCCTCCTCCTCCTTCTCCTTCTCCTCCTTCTCCTCCTCTTCTCCTTCTCCTTCTCCTCCTCCTTATCTTCTCCTCCTCCTTCTTCTCCTCCTCCTCCTCTTCTCCTCTTCCTCTTCTCCTCCTCGTCCTCCTCCTCCTCTCCTTCTCCTTCCCCCCCCCCTCCTCCTCCTCCTTCTTCTTGAAGGATTTGTTCTGGTTTCCACCTATTAATGTTCTTGACCTTGAAATTCAGCCATGCTGCAAATAATTCATTCCCAGAAAAAGGACCATACAGGTTTAATGGAGGGGATTGAATTCTAAAGACCATAGGTCAGTGATGGCGAACCTATGGCACGGGTGCCACAGGTGGCACGCGGAACCATTTCTTAGGGCACGTGAGGCATTGCCCTGTCAGCTCCAGCGTGCATGTTTGTGCTGGCCAGCTGATTTAGGCCTTCTTTTGAGGCTGTTTTTCACCCTCTGGAGGTGGGGGGGGAAAGGCTGTTTTCACCCTCCCCAGGCTCCTAGAAAGCCTCTGTAGCCTGGGGAGGGCGAAAAAAAGCACGCCAAAAGCAGGGGGTCACGCACATAGCATTTTGAGAGTGGCACGCCCACGCACGACCCCCCCTGCGCTCCCCCCGCTTTTGGCACGTGAGCCAAAAAAGGTTAGCCATCACTGCCATAGGTGTTTTTGGGCTGCTCTGCAACAGCCAGCTCCAGGGTAGTGCTCTGTTCCAAGAGATGGGAGGGACCAAGCAGAGTCCAATGGGCCCGAGGGAGCTTTCATTCTCCGCCATTCTCTCACCTTCTGGAGTGGAGAAATGACTCCTGGATGCTCTGTGCCCAATCGCCAACTTTCTTTTCAGCAAGAGAGCCATCTCTTGCTTTAGCCTCTCAAACAAATGGATTGTATAAGCCCCAAATAACTGAAGTGGAAGACATCTGCTGCTGTGGCCTAGAGGTGGAGCTCTCGCCTCCCAATCAGGAGGTTGTGAGTTCAATCCTAGGTAGAAGCAGATGTAGGGTCTCCTGCTTGGGCAGGGGGTTAGACTAGATGACCTGCAAGGTCCCTTCCAAGTCTGTTAATCTGTTAAACCTGATTAACAGGTATGCAAGAACAATTTGGGATAAGAGCTAAGAACACATTGAAATACTTGGGGATAACACTTTCACTTAAAGTTAGAGAATTAAAAAAAATTAATTATGAGGTGATGTTGAAGGAAGTAGAGAAAAAGATAGATAAATATAAAGAGATAAAGTTGTCTTGGTTTGGTAGAATTGCAATGTGTAAAATGATGTTATTACCAAAGTTTAACTTTTTATTTGAGATGTTACCATTAAATTTGACAGAGAAAGATATAGAAGAATATCAGAAGAAATTAGATAAATTTTGTAATGGTGGGAAAAGACCAAGATTAATGAAGAAATTGTGGTATCAAAACCAAAAAGAGGGTGGATTGGGAATTCCCAATCTACTTAATTATTATCGGGCGTATAATATTAGAACTGTGATAAAAATACTTAAAGGTGGAGATGGTCATTGGGGAGATCTGGAGTTAAAAGATATTAAGAGATTTGGGTCTATATGGTTTTTAGATAGAGCAAAAACAAAAAAGGCAATTAATAGTTATTGGTTAAAGGGGTTGAGTAAAACTTGGAATAAATTTGTTAAAAAACTGATTCCGGATATAACGTTTTTGGGAAAGACAATTGAAAGTTGGCCGATTAAAACTAATATAAGTCGGAACAAAGTAATTGAGGATGAAAATATAGGAAATATAGTAGATTGGTTAAGAGCTTTAGGAACTGAAAGTAGGAAGGAAAAAGTAATTCAAAAATTGGAGTTAAATTGGTTTGAAAAAATACAGGTAGAAAAATGGACTATGAAACTAAGGGGAATATGTAACATAGATAGAAGTAAAACTAAATTTGAAAGTTTAGTATCTCAAATTATTAAGGATGAAACTGGGTTAAAAGGACTCGTCAGCAAGATATACAAGATTATAAACTTTGATGGAAATCCACAAATGGTAATGAAAAGGAATTGGGAGGAAGATCTAAAGGTTAAAATATTGGATTTGGATTGGAACGAGAATTGGAAGAGTCGGATTATGAGGACTTTATCTATAAGAATTAAAGAACATAATTTTAAGGTTGTTTGGAAATGGTACTGGACCCCATTAAGATTATCACTGATAGATAAAAAATGAGTGATAAATGTTGGAGATGTAATACGGAATTGGGAACTTATGAACATATGTGGTATAAATGTGTGAAAATTAAAAAGTTTTGGCAGCAATTAGAAAGAACGATGTGCGAAATGATGAAAAGAATAATAATATTGAGACCAGAAACTATATTGTTATTGATAATTAATGAACCAGAGTTAACAAAACATGAGAAAGAACTGATTAGAATTATGATTATAATGGGTAGAATTGTAATAGCAAGATATTGGAAAATAGAGGTAAATATTAAAATAGAAGAATGGTATTGTGAAATGTGGAAATTAGCCTTAAATGATAAAATGACGTGTGATATTAAATTCAGAGAGGGGGTTTATAAAAACGATATCTTTTGGAAGACTTGGAAGCCATTTGTGGACTATGCACTTGGAACTTTGGACGTCTCGACGCCTGTACCGAGGGAACGTGGATTTTGGAGATCCTAAAGATAATAGACGATACTTGAAACCAACTCTTCCTTTTGTTTTGTACAGCACTGGGTGATATATTGTAAAACAGTATAAAAATTTCAATAAAAAAAAAAAAAAAAAAAACCAAGGGCGGCTGCTGATCTGAATCCAGTGAAAGTATTCCCTACATTGCTTCTCATCTCGAGGCTTCTGCTTCAATGACATCTCCTGTCTGCAGAAATCTTCCTTGAGTTTAACAGCTTTCCATCTCTGTTCACCAACGTAGTTTCAATAATGTATTTTTCTAGATCGCTTTCAGTTCTATTTCAGGGCGTTCTTTCCAGTGCCAAGAACGCTGGCAGAGCGGTTGACCCTTCTAGCTTTATTCCTGGCCAAGAATGAAAGAAGCTGGCAAAGGAGGTTGTGGGTATCTCGTGCGTGCACAGGATAAGCAAGCCAGCTGCTCCACTGGCAATATTAAAGGAAGTAATGGCTTCCTCTATCACCACCTTAGCAAAGCTGGTGTTTGCAGGGCAGTCCTGTGCATGTCCACTCCTAAGAACTGAACACGGGATTATTTTTTTTCAGAAAGAGGAAGGGAGGGAGGGAGGGAGGAAAAAAGAAAGAAAGAAAGAAAGAGAGAGAACTAAAGAGGAAGGGAAGGAAAGAGGGAAAGGAAAAAAGAACTAAAGAGGGAAGGAGGGAGGAGGAAAAGAAGGAAGGAAAGAGGGGAGGGAGGGGGAAGGAAGGAGGGAAGGAAGGAAAGAAAGAAAGAAAGAAAGAACTAGAGGATGGGAGGGAAGGAGAGAGGAAAAGAAGGAAGGATGGAAGGAGGGGATGGAGACGGAAGGAAGGAAGGAAGGAAGGAAGGAAAGAAAGAAAGAAAGAAAGAAAGAAAGAAAGAAAGAAAGAAAGAAAGAAAGAAAGAAAGAAAGAAAGAAAGAGGGATGGAGGGAGCAGGGATGGGTTCCGGATTCTTTTATTGCCAGTTTGCTCAGGGACATGCTTCGGGTGCATGCGCTATGCACGCATGTGCAGTAGTGAAAAAATTGCTTATACGCATGCACCGAAGAAAAAACTCACCTGATTGAGGGAGGGAGCGAGGGAAGGAAGGAAGGAAGGAAGGAAGGAAGGAAGGAAGGAAGGAAGGAAGGAAGGAAGGAAGGAAGGAAGGAAAGATAGAATTTCAGCCTTGGTTGCTGATTTGGGAAGTTTTGAGCATATGTAGATCAGCAGTGTTGCATTTTTATACAAAAATCTATTGTGATGTTTTCATTTTTTTTAAAATGAACCTAAACCAATAATAAAAAGCTGACCTAAAGGGGTTTTTTTTTTACAGCTCTTGGATTTGCAGGTCAAATGCTCCCTCTTGTGGCTCAACTATAATCTTTACGCAGTTGTGCCTCGTTTGGAATTAAGCTTTATGTAATGGTCAGTTATGATGGTAGTGAGAAACATGACTTCATTTTATAATGAAGTGAACAGATTCTCACGGCAGCCTAACCTAGACAAATGTGCCAAAGACGTTTCAATAATGTAGTTAAGAACAAATGTGTTAAGTAGGTCTGATTTCTCTCCCCCCCCCTTTTTTTTTATTACCAGGAATTGCCTATTCAATTAATTTGAGCACCCGAGTTCTTATCTATAGATCCGCTTCACACACAGCCCATTGAAGCTGGGGTTTCTAATGTGGTGCCCATGAGTGCCAATGAACTCACAGACGCAGTGTCAGTTCTATAAATAGAGCAACTGAGATTGAAATTCCTTCTCTGAGTGGATCATCCAAACACATTCGCCCAATACTGCTAGTAGTCGGACCTTCACTGCTGCCAGCACTCTCTCTGATGCTGTGAAACAGGAAATATCTTATCCCGGAGGAATTCTGGCAATGCAGATCAACTGTCATGGGCAACTCTTCAAAATGGTCCACAAACACATTTGGGGAGATCCAATTACAGTCTCTATTAACTGACCGGATCTGGCGGGCAACTCATTGCATTATGAAGGCACTGACTGGATCTTCCAATGGGTAGCATTGCTTCCTTCTCCTCTGCCTGAAATTTTTTTACATCTTTTCTTTTCTCTCCTCTCTATGCTCAACCCAGAAGCGGTATTCAGCTGGTTCAGACTGGTTCGCCCGAAGCAGTAGTGCAAATCGCAGGTGTCGTGTGTCCCCCGCGCCCTGGCTCTATGCCGTCCTATTTAGGCACATTTTTTTAGGCCGGGCACATTTGCGGAAGGCACACACGCGAGCAAAGCGCATATGCAGGAAGCCAGGCACACGTGTGGAAGTGGTGGGTGTGCCTGTGACGCGAGCGTGCGTACACACGGCAAACGCGTGGTAACAAAATGTGAAACCTACCGCTGACTCAACCATTCCTTTCATATTGAAAGGAAAAGGTCTTGCTTTCTGCTTAGCATGTTTGCTCCTAAACAAATGTTATATATTTGTTCTTTTCCTACCATAGCCTTCTGGAGGATGCAGAGTTAAATAGGACAACTCAACTTCAAATCAACATGATCACTACAGTAAATTCCTGAATAGAAATCAGTTTGAAATTGGAGGATGTCTACTGAGGAAGGTCCTCACTGCTGATCTTTGCAGTGCAGTGGTTTTTTTTTAATAACTTTCATTAGAGTTTATTGGAGGATAAAATAAAACAAAATTTAAAAATTAAGCAAACTTTTTTTGGGGGGGAGAGAAGAATGCAGAAGGAAGGAAGAAAAAGTAAGTTAATGTCTGACATTTTTCAGTGCAGTGGAATACAAAAAAAGTTACAGCCGCATCCTTTTGCTTCCTATTTCTAAATGTTTCAAGCCATTTCTATAACTTCAAACTCATTCTTATCATTAAGTAAAATTAAATAAAATTAATTTTGTTAAACTTTTATGAAAATAAAATTAAAATTTCAGTTTTCAAAATCCAGAAGTGGTTTCCAGGTGGAAGCAAAACTTGATAACTTCTCTTTAATTAGTGAATTTTGCCACCTTTGGCCAATATTCTTCCATTGTAGGAATTATTTTGTCATTCCATCTTTCAACATATATATTCAAATTTTTCTTTTGAGCTCTTTATCCACAATTTACCAATTCTTGAGCTGGAAGAAAACTGTATTGGCATGAGATTTGCAGTGCCGGATCCTGACCTCTATCTAGGCTGTGGGTTGTGGGTTGTCACTAAATGGTGTCTTTATTTCCGGGCATGATGGCTCAGCAGTTAAGAAGCTGGGCTTGTCAGATGGAAGGTTTGACAACCCAGGTTCGAGATCAAAACACCACATAACAGGCAACTCCTATTCTTGCTCCAACTCCTGTCCACCTTAACAGTTCAAAAGCATGCAAAAGTGAGTAGATAAGTAGGTGTTCTGACTCCCTCCCGACACAAGACAAATGACTAGACTGACTGCTACTTGGCAGCTTGCCTGAACTAACCTTGACTAGAAGATAACACGATACAAACTCTCCAACTCTCTGACTCTGTAAACCTCTCTGTTGTTTCCTGCAAATCTTTCTATGTACTGAGGATTTCTTTTAAAGCCTCTTGGGAGGGGCCAGTCAATTAGGCAGCTGCTACTGATTATCTCCGACTGCGTCGTTCTGCTAATTGCCGTTGCCTCCTCTCAATCCTTCTTAGCCTGACATCAGGGACAAACTGGGTTTCCTCCTCCCCACTACACCAAGCCCCAGGTGCCTCCTGATGCCTAGCCAGGCTCTCTGCTCTCTCACTCTCGGCCTCCTCCTCTAGAGCAGACTCATAGGACTCCTCACTAGAGGAATCCATCAGCAGCTCATCCCGAGCCGGCTGGGCCACAACAAATAGGTATCACTTTAGAGGAAAAGTATACTGTTCTGTGTTCCACCACACGCTCTGTGCTGCAGTGTGATGTCATGCTGGCCATATGACCCTGGAAATGCCTTCAGACAATGCTGGCTCCCTTGGCTAAGAAACAGAGATGAACACTGCCCCCTAGAGCCACTAGACACTACTGGATAGGAGAAATCTTTACCTTCATTTCCAGTATACATGGCAAGTTAAAGAAAGAGATTGGTCACTTCCTCAGCTATGTTCCCTCCCCTTCCAACAGGCATCAACAGATCAATTAATCATTCTTTTTAATGTGGGAGGAGTCTGGGAGAAATTGAGTTTTAGTAGATGGCTAGACTGGCAGGTTTAACCATGTGACAAAGATTATGATACGCGCAAATGTTTGCATGGATCTGTTCAAAAGGAACCTGCATAACAGCTAAACTGGCTAACATTTTAAGCTATTATAAATGGAACATTTGGTGAAATTAATGTCATTTAATGCAAGACTATGCGTATTGGAACAATCAACAAAAAAAATCATTTAAAAAAATGATACCCACCCCCATGGGAGATCCAACTTAGACAAAAACTGTTCTGAGTCCAAGCTTGTCAAAAATAGACTCTTCCTGTTGGTTTGTCAAAAATAGACTGTACCTCCTTCCAGTTGGCATGCTGGCTTTCAGCTGCCTATCCACATAAGCAGGTGTTGTTAAACAATAACTCTGTGGTCCTATTTCCAAGCACCCTTAGTTTTCTTTTTTTAAAGGCAAAGTTTTATTTCAACCGAGATCTTGAGCACGTTGGATGCCCAAGGGTTTATATCAAAGAGGAAACGTGATGAACACCTACTGTTTATTCATCTTTCTACTCTTTGGAGGAGGTAAATCATTTCAATCGGTTGCATACTTTTAGTCTAACTTCATTGATACAGCAGTTCCTATGGAAAGAGCAGACAGAGAGAAAAAACAGTCCTAGGGAAGTGTGCATTTCTGTGTGTATGTGAATGTATATGAAAGAGGGAGAGAGGGATGGTCAGCATTTATTTTCCCTTTACTGTGTCTTACTACTTACTACTGTCTTAATGATTCATATCCAATAGATAAATAATAGATAAAAGGAAAGAGGAGAATCTTGTCTTTGTCTGCTTTATATAGGCCTTAATTATGCCTGGAAACAACCAGATATGATAATTCCAACAATAGAACTTGGGGTTTTAAAGTTGCTTGTCTTTTAAAGACATCATTGGACGTTGCTTTATACCTTCCACCCCATTTACTTTAATAGGAGTATTTCTTCCATAGGAATTTTAGATGTATTCTTTTTTTAATTGACAGACAGTCAAAGTTTTCTTTGTACTTCACTGAAAATTCCTCACACCAAAGCTACCTTTCCCCACCTAATCTGCAGGGAGATTTGTCACCAGACTGTTATTCAAGAGATCCACAATCTATTAAAGAGATTTTTCAAAGAGCTGGAGGCTGGAATTGAATCTAATGTATCTTAAACAGAGGACCAGTCTTACTTAAAGATCAGATTTCCCCCCAAACGTTGGTGCTGCATTTCTTTCAGCTGTAGCTATATAGCTTGGTATTTGCGAGCAATTTACACTGAATTGATCGAATAGCTTTATTTCTGGTTGGTTGTTTTTATCTTAAATATTCTTCAGAACCCTTTATTGATCCTTGCATAGGGCAGGTTTCCCCCCTCCTCAAGATGTTATTCAACTTTGATTCCAGGACCTCTTGTAGGTAAAACATCCCAAGCCTATAATCGGAGGAATCTGAAGCAGAGAAATTTAAAAAAAGGAAAGAGCAGTGTTCCCATCTGTCTTTTGCAGATTATTTGTTTTATCCACTGTCCTTCCTTGATGACAGTGAAGATGGAAATGAACAGCAGTAGATTTGGAAAACCAGATCTATCATTCCAGAGTCTGCCCAGAGTCCGTCTCGACGGAGTTTGTTGCAGTTTATAAATCGAATAAATATAATATAATATTCTTGTGCTTTTGAGTGTGTAAGACAGCAGCTTATTCTCCTATTATTCAAATTCTGTTTCAGTCACTGACTCTATACTGCATAAAAATTAAAAGTAAAGCTATGTGCCCAATAAACATCAATAACCATGTAACATGTTATGAGTCTTCAGATGCTTATATTTAGTTATTCTTTTGACCAACATCTTTTGAATATAATTTGCACTCATAAGTTTGCAAGTTTCAAAGTGAGCTCATCACGTTGATCAGATAAAAGGTAGTTGAAGTAAAATGTACAATTACAAGTGTGATATTTCTATTTAAAAAAAAGATACACATTCTGAATGAATACTATGGTCATTTCCTCTAGGGAATATTCATATTTTCTAATTAAGTCAACACAGTGAACTTATTTAAGAATCTTGCTGGCCTTTTGATAAAACTCATTGCTATCTCTATATCCTTTAAAGTAGTAATCATTACCCATTGGTAGCATGATTTCCTTTTTTAGGTTTGATTCACTGATTTGGGTAAGCTGTGATTTGTGCTGTTTTTATCAGCCAAAATGATTGTGGTGTATTCAATAGATAAGGGTTAAACAAACCATTACTGAACATAATGCGTGTGAACCCAGAAAAGTAGCTTTATTTAAAATCGCACAAGAACCTATAAATAATGACTCCCTTCATGAATTTAGTTTATGCAAAAGAATGCACACAGAGAGACATTAGCCATTCATTAAGGAAGATATAAATTTCACAACAACTTCATACATAATTAACAGATAATAATCCCCACTGAAAAATTGGGCTGTCTAAATAAGAACTATATAGATTTGGGGCATATATTTATGATGTTGCTCTCATCCATTATTCCTTAGCTACAGTGTGAAATATTTGTTTTTGTTTAAAAAATGGATGGGGAGACCTTGATGTTCTCTCTCTGAACTTGGTTGTTTGCTTGAAGCTGTTTCATTACCAAATTAGGTGATACCATCAGTGCTAGAAGGGAATGGGGTTTGGTCTCTGTTTATATACAATAGCTTGCCATGCCTATGTTGGGGAGGGGTGGGTGGGTTGTCAAACAATTGATCAATCAATTTTATCATAGTCATAGACCAGCATTGGTGGGGGTGTAGTTTTCTCCTTGGTAACTCCTTGATAAGGATGCTATTTTCTGCTTCATTGAAAAATGGATTTGCTTAGTATGTTTGAATAACACCGATGCAATTCTTTTGATTTGAGAGATCTTTTAAATAATTAAAACATAGAATCTGTGTTGATGTCATTGCTGGGTTCATAAAAGCTTTAATAAAAATGCATTGAGAAAATATCTGCCAAATTGAAGCATTTAGATAGGGCTCAGTAAAGCTGGGATCAGCAGAAATCCTTTAGGCCAGATTCCAACAGGAAATGTATTGTTTTTTACATAGTGATCCAGGAGGGTTTTAAATTATTTAATCTGATGCTGACTTTTGCACTTAAACTGTAATATTAAATTGTTGGGCTATTTCAACTTCTAAATTGTTAAAGGCATAATTTTGTGTTTCTTCACATATCAAAATCTTATTTTTTTAAAAAAAATCTGTAAATGAATGAATCGCTGTGAGAAGTTGAATAGTTTTCAGAGGCCTTATTTCATACCTATTAGGTAAATGCATGGAGCAACCCAATCTATTGAGTTAGTAATAAATATAAAATCCGGGATTCGTTGACAACCTGGAAATAGAAATAGCTACTCTACTCTATTCTATTCTGTTCTTCTTCTCTTCCAGGTTCCAAATGCTCTCATAGTATTGAAACTAAGTCCCATAGATACAAATTTTGCTCAGTTGGTGTAAGAATCATAGCATTGATTAGATTCATTTGAAATTTTTGACCAATTTGAATCTTTGAAAGTATTCAATTTCAATTCTATATTATGAAGAGATATGGTTGTAATGCATTCAGGCCAGTAGAGGGCACTAGTGCTTGCTAATGTAATCCACTCAAGGTGAATCCTTTCAGTGGAGTCTGACCTATACTCTATTGTTGTTTTCACCTTGTCCTTTGGAATAATAAAGACGTTTTGATTCTCTAACTCTCCAATTGCCATGACTATTTAAAACTACCAATGAACTAGTGTGACACCCATCCTTTTCTGAAGAAAAGTGTTTTTTCCCTGGAGTTATGGATAAATATATTTATTTCAATAATTAAATGTCAATATATCAGATAAAACAATAATACACCAGTGCTTGTTTGTATATTTAATATAAATATTACCCCAAAAATGGTTTTTATGTAATGAAGTTAAACAATAGAAAAAAGAAAAGTGTGGAAAAACAAAAGATATTTAAAAAAAAGAAAATTAAAAAGTTATTTTTGATCTTTTTTACAGCAGTTACAAACAAACTTAATCTCTCTTCTCCTCCCTCTCTAAGATTACAGTACAAAGATCCCTTCTATCCCATACGTAACCTTTTTTAATCAGCAAATTCAGAAATCATCATGTCATTTTTCCCTGTTTCCAGCAAAAAGTCTTAAAAGATTTCCAGTCTATAAAAGAATAGAAATTCTTATTGTTTTATCCTATACAGGTCAATTTTCCCCTTTCTCCACATTCTGTAATCTTCACAAGCCATTGCTCCATTGTGGGTGTTACAATATTTATCCACTGTTGTGTATTTAATAGACTTGCTACAGTTACTATGTACAAAACCAGTATTCTGTGAGCCTTTTTAAAGAATTGATTCGGGGGTGGTATTCAGCAGGTTCTGACCTGTTGTGGAGAACCAGTAGCAGAAATTTTGAGTAGTTCGGAGAACCAGTAAATACCACCTCTGACTGATCCAGCCCCCATCTATTCTCTGCCTCCCGAGTCCCAGCAGATCAGGAGGGAATGGGGATTTTGCAGTAACCTTCCCCTGCCATGCCCACCAAGCCACGCCCACAGAACCAGTAGTAACAATTTTTGAATCCCACCACTGGATTGATTATCCATAAGTGCCAATAAGTTCTGGTTTCACCTTTGCATCATTATATATACTTATATCCAATATATTTTTGCTTTTTCACAAGTCTACCATGCAGATAAAAATGTCCCTTCGTGTTTTTCAAAATTTCAGCATTGACTTGAAGTACCTTTTTACATCTTACATCATTTCTCCAGTGTCATATGCCAACTTTACATCATTTTATAGTAATTCTCTCTTAAATTATAACATTCTTTTCCATTGATCCATCTGTATATTATAACCAAAGTTCATAGCCCGTTTTATCATGCATTTTTAACTTCTTCAATTTCAAATTTCAACAAAAATGTATGCATATTAGCAATCACAAGTTTATCATATCGGCAGAAAATTGCACAGAATTTACATGTACATACAGTAGTTCAGCCTCAAATTCCATCTTATACCTGTTCCCCGAAAATAAGACCTCCCCAGATAATAAGTCCAATCGCATGCACTAAAATAAGCCCTCCCCCCAAAATAAGCCCCCCCCCCCGAAAATATTGCAACACAGGAGCAGCCATGAGGTCACCCCACTCGCCAACTCCTACAGCTCAAAAATAATAAGACTTCCCCACAAATAAGACCAAGGGCTTATTTCTGGTGTCAAAAGAAAATAAGTCCCTATCTTATTTTTGGGGAAACATGGTATATAGCCTATTACTTTTTTAACTATATTAAAACTTTCTCTTAATTGCACATATGCAATCCGTTGAAAACTAAATCCCTCTGCAGTCAGTTGTCCTCTTGACTTCATCTTAAATTCTCCATGCAAGGGGACAGCCTTTAAGGTTAATAATCTTATAAGGTTAATAAAAAATAAAGTTTTTGCAGTCCCTCTCAGTTTTACTCATGGCACAGTCTGGGTTTCCTCTTCTAATGGCTGCTGTCATTTTGGCTTCCCTTATGCTGAGAGTGTCCAAATATCAAATCATAGATTTGCATGAACCAGAAGCATAAGCAACAGAAGAAAAGGGGCCTGGCTTTTATCAATGGAACTTTGTTACCTTCACTGCCATAGAACTTTAATAACAACCATTTTCTTCTTTAAAGATGTCAACTAAAAGACCGTATTTTTTGGACTATAAGATGCACTGGAGTATAAGGTGCACCAAGATTTTGAAGAGGCAAATTTAAAAAGAAAAAGTTTTTGTGCTCTGCAGACCTCCCAAAACGGTTTGGTTTTGTCAAAAAAAGGGCATGCATAGCCTTTAGGAGGCATGTAGAGTGCTTCTGGGGGTGGGTTAGGGGCAAAAATGAGCAAAGATTGACCCGTTTCTTGCTCATTTTTGCCTTCCCTGGCCCCCAGGATCTCTCTGGAGCCTCCTAAAGGCTATGCACAGCCATTTTTTCAAATGGGACAGGGTTTCAGGAGGCAAAAAATGCTGTATTCAGTGTATAAGACGCACCCAGATTTCCACCCTCTTTTTTGAGGGGAAAATGTTTGTCTTATACTCCGAAAAATACGGTAAGAAAACTATTTTTTATTCATTGTAGAAGTCATTCTAGACACAATTTTAACCATGTCAAATTGCTTGGGAGAGGATTCAGTTGAAGAGATGTCTGGTGGCCAAGTGATGATTAGCATTTGGAGTGTAATTAACCATCATTTACCCACCCCAGTTCCAATCACAGGAACAAGGCATTTATTTACACAGAAAGAAGCAACTCCTTGAGGTTCCAATGGTTGATCCCAGGGCAGTTCCTCTAGAATTCTTCGGGTCATCTCCTATGATGGAGGGTAGAACTGAGATTCCTTAGATGTTGGAGGAGAATGACAACTCATCAACCGGGGGGGGGGGGATGACTGAAAAATGTTAGCAGCTGGTTCTCTGCCCAGTTGCTGGGTGGGCATGGCCATGGCGGGCGTGGCCTACTCTGCTTCCTGCACCATGATGGGGGGGGGAGTTTTCCCTCTCCCCAGGCTCTGGAGACTTTCCTTGAGTCTCTGGGAGGATGAAAACGGGCTCCAGAGGCTAGAAATGAGCCTGTTTCTGGACTTCCAAGAGGCTAATTTTTTGCCCTCCCAGAGCTTCCCCACGGGCCCTGGACTTACTTGACTTGATGAACTGGTACGTGGAGACTCCTGGGAGGATGGGGCAGGGTGGGTGGGGCCAGCCGGTCCTTGCAACAAGAGGTTCGGCGACCCATATACGAAATTAACATTCAGTTCGCCTGAACCGTGCAAACTGGCTGAATCCCACCCCTGCCACCAATCAGGTTTTTCAAAGAGAAGGCAAGAAGCACCATCCTCTAGGCCTTAGTCAGCAAAGTATGCTGGGAATTGCTGTCAGAACCTGGTCTATTTCTATGGTCAAAATCTATGACATGGAAGAGACAACTGAAAAATAGAAAAGAAGTCAGTTGGTTGAAGAATGACTAATTATTACTAGGCCAGCGGTTACCAAGTCTGGAAAATAGTCTGGAATGATTAACTCATTATGTTTCAGAAGTCTTTAAAAACTTGATTGTTCCCTTAGCCCAGTGGTTCTCAGTTATTTTCTGTCAGGCCCCCCCTAGGAAGAAGAAAACATTTCGCGCCCCCCCAGCCCTGGAAAGCGCCCCCCCAGCCCCGGAAAGCGCCCCCCCCAGCCCCGGAAAGCGCCCCCCCAGCCCCGGAAAGCGCCCCCCCCAGCCCCGGGGCTGCCCCCTCCCTTCTTTCCCTCGCCTCCTTCCGAGCCAAGGATATTTATTCTCCTTGGTGCCGCCGTTGCCTTCTCTGCATGGCCCGAGCGCCTGTTCCTTACTGCGATGGTCTCAGCAGCTCCCAGCGCTCCCAACGCAGCCAGTCGAAAGCCGGGAGGGAGGCCGCTTTTCCACGCCATGGAAGGGGGTCGCCTCCCTCCCGGCTTTCGACTGGCCGCGTCCAGGCGGGCAGCGGGCAAGAGCCGTGAGCGGGCAAGTCGGGCGGCGCGCTGGGAGCTGCTGAGCCGGGCGGCGCGCTGGGAGCTGCTAAGCCGGGCGGCGCGCTGGGAGCTGCTAAGCCAGGCGGCGCGCTGGGAGCTGCTAAGGAACAGGCACTCGGGCCATGCGGAGAATGCAACGGAGGTATCGGTCTTTCCGGATGTGCGGCTCCGCGCCCCCCCTTACAGAGCCTCGCGCCCCCCTAGGGGGGGGCGCCCCACTATTTGAGAAACGCTGCCTTAGCCCTTTGAGTAGTAAGGTGTTGGTGAAGCCCAGTTGGTTATGCTTATAATGGGTTTGAGGTTGTTTGTCTGAATGCCTGAAATTACTTTCTATTGTTATTCTTTTATTCTTTTCTATTTTTAGAATAAGCTGCCCTGAAGTAATTTCAGAGTTGGGTGACCTCTAAACCTTGTAAACGAATGACTGAATAAATACTCCTTCGTGTGACTACAGTGGAGAAATCAGGACTCATTAAAATTTCACTGTAGGCTCAAGAATGCAGAGCTGGCTGGAATGCAAGTGTTTCTCAAGCAGACTTCATTTAGCATCTCCCTACTTCATTTGATACCTGTTGTTCATTTGGGTTTTTCTTTTTTCTAAAAATGAGTGTAATTTAAAAACCTAAATTGAAAGCAAGCATATTGCAAAGAAAAAAGCCAACATCGATTTGATTTTTCAAATGTTTTTGAGTTCTGCATATATTATAATCCAAAAGCATTCTTGGGAAATTTAAATAGAAGGATTACACCCCAATGTAATGCCTGCAACCCCAGGAAAGAATCAGAGATCACCCTGGAAAGCCTAGGACCATGATGGCGAACCTATGGCACGGGGGCCCCAGGTGGCACGCAAAGCCATTTCTGAGGGCACGCCAGGCGTTGTCCTGTCAGCTCCAGCGCACATGAGCATGCTGGCCAGCTGATTTTCAGCCTTGATTTTCAGCCATTTTTTGCCCTCCCAAAGCCTCCAGAGGGAGAAAAATGGCCCAATGGGCAACCTGGAAGTCCATTCCTGAACTTCCGGTTTGTGTGTTGGGCCTTTTTTTCGCCCTCCCCAGGATCCTAGAAAGCTTCTGGAGCCTTGGGAGGGCGAAAAATGGATCTACCAGGCCCACCAGAAGTCAGAAAACAGGTAGTTTCCAGCCTCTGGGGGAGGCCATTTTTGCCTGCCCCAGGCTCCAAAAAAGCCGTGGGTACATGCACTAGACAGCAGGGGTTGTCACACATGTATTCTCAGGGGCACGGCATGGGAGGCATTAAATTATGGGGGCCGGCACACGAGCATGCACAATAGCGCAAACGTGTGTGCTTTTGGCACCCGAGGTGAAAAAGGTTCGCCATCACTGGCCTAGGAAATGAGCAGCTATTCTGTCTTCTCCCTCAGTCTCCAAAAACCCAGCGCAGTTCCAAACCTTTGGCATCCACTCAGACTTTCACAATGTTTTGCCACTGTTTTTCAAATGTTGCTTTTTTATTATTATATTGTCTTGCAGCTATTCTAGTCCATGGTTCCAGTGATGAAAGCCGCCTGGTTAATGATTTATTTGACAAGTACAACAAAATTGTGCGTCCAGTAAGCAATCACACGCATGTTGTGGAAGTCACTGTGGGACTGCAACTTATCCAGCTGATCAACGTGGTATGATAAAAGTACTTAGACTTCTATAGCAATAGCACTTATATATATATTGTTCCGTGGCGCTTTACAGCACTTTCTGGGTCCTTGTTTTACCAACCTCAGAAGAATGGAAGGCTGAGTCAGTCTTGATCCTGTTAGGATCGGACTCCATTCTGTGGGCAGATTTAGCCTGCAATACTGCAGTCTAACCACTGCGCCACCACAGCTCTTAATATGCCGTTATCGTTATTATCAGTATTCCCATTCTTTTTTGGGGGGGGGGGTTGTTTGCTTAATGAATTAATCAAAGAATTAGATGGGCAGCAAGCAAATTTAATGAATAAATAAATAACTGAACGAATTAATTCATTCTTCCAATCACCAATCTCGATGCCATAAAATCTTATCTTTCCATATACATCGTAACTCCTTTCATAGTAATTAAGCCGACATCCTAACTTCCATGTGCGTTTATCTCTTAGTTTACAAGGCCACTTAAAATGAGGATTTCTGTTGCTAAGTGATGCACTAGTAAATTGCAATATCATGTGATCACACTGCTTAACAATAGTCAAAACAATCCCTGTTACCATTGTTAAGCAATAATCAGTGGGGAAAGGAAAGCATCCAGGCAAGCAAGATGGCAGGCCAAAGTTTTGAGCAGGTGGGTGCTGCAGGCAAGCACTACAGGTGCTGCAGGTGGTACTAGGGAGCGACTAAAAGACACCATGTAGACCTAAAGCTATTTTTACTAGAACAGCTGTAGTTACAGAATTCTGAAACATTTGGATGTGCTTTCCGTGCTGTTTTCACAAACTACTTTGTTGTCCTAAGTTTTGTCTCTGTGATCTATTTATTTATTTATTTACTTACTTACTTACTTACTTTATACCGCCCTACTCCCGAAGGACTCAGGGCGGTGTACAGCCAAAGTAAAACAGATATATAAAAGTTAAAAACAATTTTAAAAACATATTAAATAATTTGGCCTCTCATAAGATTAAAAACCAACAAGCCCCAATTAAAATTAATAAAAATTCATATTTAAAAATTCATATTTACACCAGCCCGGCTTGTTGGAAAAGAAAGGTTTTGAGAGCACGGCGGAAGGTGCGTAGGTCAGGGATAGTTCTTAATCTGGGGGGTAATTCGTTCCAGAGGACAGGTGCTCCCACGGAGAAGGCTCTCCCCCTGGGTGTCGCCAGTTGACATTGGTTAGCCGATGGCACCATGAGGAGACCCTCTCTATGGGAACGTACGGGCCGATGGGAGGCTCTCGGTGGCAGAAGGTGATCTCGTAGGTACCCAGGTCCTAAGCCATGATCATTGTCTTTGTGGTGGGTTTTCCCTTTATCCTTCAAGGTCTTCATCTTTAATCGCCACAGACAGCTTGTGTCAGCCCTGACTTCTAGGTGATATAGAGCAGAAGTGGTATTCAGCCAGTTCTGACAGGTTCTGGAGAACCGTTAGCAGAAATTTTGAGTAGTTTGGAGAACTGGCAAATAGGCTGGCGCCGCCCCCTCCCAGCCTCCCAGCTGATCTACTTTTGTTGCCCTAAGCAGGAGAATGGAGCTGGAAAGCAGGTTAATGGGGTGGGGAGGGAATGGGGATTTTGCAGTATCCTTCCCCTGCCATGCCCTCAAAGCCACACCCACAAAGCCACGCCATGCCCACAAGGCTACGCCCACAGAACCGGTAGTAAAAAAAATTTAATCCCACCACTCATACAGTATAGAGCAACTTATAGTTCCCACCTAAGGAAACGTGGCCCTTGCCAGAAAAGTCACCCCAGGAGTCAGGAGCATACATAAAAGAAGGCCTCAGCAGAAGATATGCAGATTTGGGCAGACTGGCGTGGGCAGCAGAGGTACACTTTTAAATACAGGAGCTTGAAGCTTTTAATAATAACTTGAATTACAGAATTGGGAGGGGTTGTTTAGGCCAGGGATTTTGGGACTCCTGGACCGGTTCTGTGAAGAGAGGCTTTTCCACAGACTGGAGGGGGTGTGATTTCATGTGCTACTTGCATCCCGCAGATGGGGCTTGGTTTCTGGCATGCCATGGACCGGTGCTGGTTGGGGGCCGCTAGTTTAGGCATTCCCGCTTCAGTGCAGGAGTTCTGATTGAATTCTTCATAGCAAAGAGCTATCTGGACTGTGCTAAGGAGGGTTCACTTTTATAAATTCTAGCATCTGGAATAAGATCCAGACAATAGAATGCAACAAATCTAGGGGTTTTGTTGTTGTTTTGTTTTGTTTTGTTTTGTTTTGTGGCTGAAATGATTTGAAGCTAGCAAACTAGCAATGTAAATGACATTCTGGTACCTAAACAATGCCCTAATCAAAACTTCCGAAGTTACCTTTAGCTGCAAACCCATGTATAAAATGTTACCTTAGTCCACGTTATGCTGTCCAATTGGAGTACAGTGTTTTCTAGCTGGCTCTGCCCAAGAAAATAATAAATTCCTTTTAAGCCTTTTTTCACTGCCCCACTTCTCCATTGCTGCCTGCTGCAAGAGTCTACATGCACCCTCCCAATTCAGAGACCTCTTACTTCTTTCTTCAGAAAAATGTGCAAATTTCATCAGGACAGCTGATCCTCAAGTTACAGCTGATCACTTAGGTCCGTGATGGCAAACCTATAATCCGCGTGCCACAGGTGGCATGCAGTGCCCGCTCTGTGAGCATGCGAGCCATCGCCCTACTTCAACTCTGCCACGCACGCGCATATGCCTCCCACCAGCCAGTCGTTGGGTCTCTGCTGTGGATGGGGGGATGGGGGAAGTGCGCACATATACTGGGGTGGGACACACATGCTTTGGGCACTCATTCCAGAAAAGGTTCCTCATTTCTTCCCGATCACCTGGGACTTGGGAGGCAGAAAATAGATGGGGGCAGAGCCAGCCAGAGGTGGCATTTGCCAGTTCTCCAAACTACTCAAATTTTCCACTATTGGTTCTCTAGAACCTGTCAGAACTGCTGAATTTCACCCCTGATGTAAGGACTATCAGTAGGTTCTTTGGCTAAGAAGGGACAGTCTCATGGCAGTAATTGGTTTGGCTTTCTTTAATTGGGGGGAGGAAATCTAACTAATTACTGTAGCACCATTGATCAACTATCTTGCTTTTCAGAGCAAAGAGAGGCAGATTCCCAACTCAAATAGTTTACAGCCTGCATTTTGGCAGTGGGGATTTAGTGTTTGGAAAGAAAGGAAAGAAAGGAAAAACAGCAAAGGTTTTTTTAACCAATAATCTCAACAGCGATTATTGCAAACAAGTTGCCTTCTGTTAACCTTGTCTTTTCCCCCTCCTCTCCTAAGGATGAAGTAAATCAAATAGTAAGCACCAATGTGCGTGTGAAACAGGTAATAACTGTGATTTATAAAACCAGCATGTTGTGTTTGATGCCCAAAGGTGCGTTTTGATCGGCCTTTGATTCCCCTGTTCAAGGAATGCTTTTGGGTTAGAGCTCCCTTTCCAAGGGGTTGGATTCCTTTGCGATATTCTTGTGGGTTACAACTAAAGATAGGCACAATTAAAGGATTTAATAAAGTTTGTCATAGCAGTGGTGCTGCGCATTTTGATAAGTGGCTTTTAGAAAACCAAACCTGATCTCCGCATATATTTTTTCTGCATGCCTATTTGTTGTGGGATATATTCTAGCATCTGGTTGAGATAAACCCATCAGACAGCTTGTTCTAAGCACCAGGCAGGATTGAGTTGGCTTTCCAGAAGTAGCTCTTCTCCCTCCTTCCGTCCCCATAATACATTTGACAAACTCCTTTCAAAAGGATACAAATGAGCTGCAATCTACCTGGGGTGGGGAACACAGGTGGGTTGCTGTCGATTCAGCCCAGATCGGCCAAACCAATAGTAGTGGTGGCGGGAGGCTCCGCCCACAAACCTGGATGCTTCTGCGCCAGAGGTGGGTTCCTACTGGTTCAGACTGGTTCGGCCGAGAAGGTAGTAACTTGGCTGGACACCCCCCCCAAACCAGTTCTATTGGTGGCGCCATCTTGTTTTTTGCTTTTGCACATGCGCAGAAGCCATTTTTTTACTACTGCGCATGCATGCAAAGCGCACATCAAGCGCACCCCTCAGCAAACCGGCAGTAACAGAACCCAGAACCCACCCCTGTTCTGCGCATGTGTAGAAGCATTGTGAGTGGGCGTGGCAGCGTGCCCGAACCAGTAGTGAAAAAATTAGCAACCCACCAGAGGTGGGGAGCCTCCAAGAAAAATTCCCACAATGCCCCTGGAGAGTTGGAATGCAGCCAATGGTTCCAAACTATAATTTCCTATTTTCCAGCTTAAGTGTCATATTTGTAAAAACAAAGTGTAGGGCTTTCATAAGACCACATCTTCATTGAGTTCCTAACCCTACATAAATATGATTAAGTAACTATGTTAAAATAGCCTTAACATATGTTTAACATATGTATGTTTAAGTAGCTCAGTATGTTAAAGTATGTAAGTTAAAACATAATCAGTTTATAATAAGTAATGATAAGAATACAGTTGTATATGTATATTTATATGTATGTGTATACATATGTATGTGGCTCAGTGGCTAAGATGCTGAGCTTGTTGATCAGAAAGGTCAGCAGTTTGGTGGTCCCTAGTGCCACGTAACAGAGTGAGCTCCCGTTCCTTGTCCCAGCTTCTGCCAACCTAGCAGTTTGAAAGCAGGTAAAAATGCAAGTAGAAAAATAGGAACCACCTTTGGTGGGAAGGTAACAGTGTTCCTTGCGCCTTAGGCATTTAGTCATGCCGGCCACATGACCACAGAGAGGCCTTCGGACAGCACTGGTTCTTCGGCTTTGAAATGGTGATGAGCACTGCCCCCTAGAGTCGGGAACAACTAGCACATATGTGCGAGGGGAACCTTTACCCTTATGTATATGTATATATGTGTATGAATATGTATACATACACTGATAGTCATTTTATGACATAAGAAGATACACCTCCTTGAACCAGGCATAGCCATATTGCTTTTGTTCATTGTATAACCTATGTTTAATGAATAAAACAATTGTTCTTTGTTAACCTTATAATAAGACTTTATAAATTCTCTGAAATTCTCTCCCCACCCCACCCCCACTCCCGTAGCAATGGAGAGATGTAAATTTGAAATGGAATCCATCAGACTATGGTGGTGTGAAGCAAATCCGCATCCCCTCGGAGAACATCTGGCGTCCAGATTTAGTTTTGTATAACAAGTAAGTAGGGCTGTTGACCCACACCTTAATTCTGAGGCACAGTCCCATAATGGGAGCACAGAGGGAAACATTCAGTCTACACAAACAGCTGTAAACCCAGGTTCTGTGTGAGGGCGACCTCTAAAATAAAGGCTTCCTTGGGGGAGCCATTCTCCCTGCTTTGATGCATCTGGAAATACCCTGCAGCAGGGGTGAGTTCCTGCCGCTATTACTACCAGTTCAGCGCTCGAAAAAGGTTGTGCATGGGATGGGTCCGTGCCCGTGCGCATTTGCACTTAAAACAGTCTGCGCATGCGCACAACATTAAAAAAGGAATAAAAATTATTTTTTATTGAAGATTTTTTTCAATGAAGATAGTTCTGCGCATGGGCAGAACAAAAAATAAAGATGCTGCCGCCGAGAATAGAACCGGTTTGGTCACGTGTCCACTGGAGTTGCTACCTATTCGGACCAAATAGGTCGGAACCCACCCATCTGGCCTGGCAGATGTTACAATTAGCTTCAAGCAAAAAAAAAAATGAGATGGCTGCCACCAGTGCCAAGAGTATGGTGGAGAAACAGCTAGCTTGGCATCTTTGGGCACAGGGAGCCCTCAGGGCCTACTCCTTGCCCAATGTTTTCAGCAGAGTAGAGCTATTGGAACCAAGCTGCAAAAACCCAAATGACCACTAGATGGGAACAAAGTGTTGGAGATCCGTATCTCCTTGCTGACAAGTCTAGCTATTGTCCCATCTTGGCAGCTCTGATGTAATCACTCATACGTGGAGGCCAGTAGTGGGTTTCAAATTTTTTTAGAACCTCTTCTGTAGGTGTGGCCTGCTTTGTGGGAGTGGCTTGCTGGTCATGTGACTGGGTGGGAGTGGCTTGCCGGCCATGAGACTGGGTGGGGATGGCTTGGCCATCATGTAACTGGATGGGCGTGGCCAACTTGTAAAATATGGTGAAACTCACTTAACAACGCTCTTGCTTAGCAACCAAAATGTTGGTTCAGGAACTCTGGCATTGAAGCACACACGTCTTAAAGCTGTCAAGTCACAAGACCCTTGCACCCCTAACCCCCAGGGGTGTTCAAACTTGACAGCTTTAAGACTTGTGGAATTCAACTCCTCTTCTCGCTCTTCATCTTGATGATGTGCGGATGGGCAGGGGGAGGGAGCTGGAACCGGTTCTAAACAGCACTGTAGATTTGTGGAAACTCTTCTATAGAAGAGGCTAGAACTGGCAGGAACCCACCCCTGGTGGAGTCCCTGCAGGAGCCAATGGGGTTAAAGTGTATTAAAATTACATGCTATTCTTATGATTCTTTTTTTTCCTTTTCAGTGCAGATGGAATTTTTGCTATCGACCAGTTCACCAAAGTTCTTCTGAACTATACAGGACATATCACGTGGACTCCACCAGCCATCTTCAACAGCTACTGTGAAATTATAGTCACCCACTTCCCCTTTGACGAGCAGAACTGCAGCATGAAGCTGGGAACCTGGACTTATGATGGCAATGTGGTTGACATCTCCCCGGTAGGCTTTAGTTAGGCTGCCGTTTTTGGCTCGTTCTGTTTTCAAGTCAGTCTTGATTCCTGGCAACCGTCTGGACTAGGCCCTGCAGTATTCTTGGCAAGATTTTTCAGAATTAGTTTGCTCTCTTGCTTTCTTCCTAGGGCTGAGAGAGAGAGAGAGTGTCTGGCCCAGGGTCACCCAGCTGGCTTTATGGCTAAAGTGGGACTAGAACTCACAATCTCCCCCTTTCTAATCTGATGCTCAATACCAAACTGGCTCTCTGGAGTAGCTAGTACCTTCAGTCATGTTCATATTATTAAATACAAGTAAAAATTCCTTCCCTTCCCTTCCTTTCCTTTCCCTTCCCTTCCTTTCCTTTCCTTTCTTTTGCTTTCCTTTCCTTTCCCTTCCTTTCCTTTCCCTTCCTTTCCCTTCCCTTCCCTTCCCTTCCTTTCCTTTCCTTTCCTTTCCTTCCCCTTCCTTTTATTTCTCTTCCTTTCTCTCCTTTCCTTCCTTTCCTTTCCTCCCTTCCCTTCTTCTCTTTTCCTTTCCTTTCCTTTCCCTTCCCTCTCTGCTCTCCCCTCCCTTCCCCTCCCCTCCCTTTCTTTAGCACTATGCAGAAGCGTTATGGAAATGTAGCTAATCGGTTTGAAATTTTGAACAATATCATGGGACTTAATTGTCAGATCACTTTTCTAATGTTTTATTAATGGCTAGAAAATGCTTAAAGCAAAAGGAAGCGTCCACCTCTCTCAGATAAACCTATATGTGCAACAAAAGGGCAATTGTAGAAAAATGCTGAGAAATACTGATGCTCTAACTTGACAGATGGACAAGGTCCCTAAACTTCATTCTGCTGTAGTTTTGTGATCTGGCAGATTTTTTTTCCAGATTTTAAAAAGAATCCTACAGAGACCCATGCCATGCTATTTTTTAAGAAATGTAAAAGATTGGCAAGGACTATTTAGTCTTCAAAAGCATGGCACCTGAAGAATGCTAACTTCCCTTTTCTATGATTGCCTGGTATAACCAGGTAACCTCACTTAACTAACTTACACATTTAAAAAAAAACCACCAACTCTTCTGAAGACT
Organism: Rhabdophis nuchalis; assembly: GCA_039707465.1. Lineage (NCBI taxonomy): Eukaryota > Metazoa > Chordata > Lepidosauria > Squamata > Natricidae > Rhabdophis > Rhabdophis nuchalis. The sequence continues at coordinate 187,528,290 of CM077643.1, read as the reverse complement.
TTTTAAATAAAAGTTGGATTGAGTTCCATTTGGGTTTGGAGAAGAACAGGTTAAGCTTTGCATATTCTTGATTTAATTCGATCATGACTTGCTGAAACCACCAACACCAAATTCTCTCCCAGAGGAACTCCTTTTAAAATCTGTTTATACCTGGCTGGCTGTTTTGAGAGTTAAGGAAGGAATGATAAATTCCATTTCTATTTGCTCCAGTTTTTTAAAGTTAGGGGCCTCTGTATATGTTTAACCTATCCATTTGTATGTCGTCATCTTCATCAGCCATTCAATTGTGTCCGACCCTCAGCGACTTTATGGATCAGCATCTCCATGCATCTCCATGCCCTTCTGTCTCACACTGTGTCCTTCAGATCCACCATGGTCATCCCAGTACCCAGCCAGCATCTAGTAGGATGGCCCCTTCTCCTTTTTCTGCAGATCACTCCCAGCATGATTGATTTGTATACAGGCATAAATATAGATAGTTCCCAACTTATGACCATAATGGAGTTTCCCACCATGATCATAAGTCAGTGGTAAACCAGGTCACCCATATGAGTGGCTTAAATTTTCAACCATTTTTGCATTGGTCATTCAGCGAACACTGTGGTTGTTAAGTAAACCAGTGATTCACTATGGGCCAGTTTAAAAAAAAACCATCATAAAAGGTCCATTATAACTTCAAACAGCTGCTAAGTGACATGTCGTAACTTGAGGACTCCCTGTATGACAAAATGTCCTAATCCTGCCATGAAATTCTTCCAAGTGAAGTTAAATCCAGGCTAAGCATTAAATATCAATTTGCAATATTTGTATGGAATATCTCTATGGAATAATATGGAATCACAAGACTTACTGTATTTTTCGGAGTATAAGACGCACCTTTTTCCCTCAAAAAAGAGGCTGAAAATCTAGGTGCGTCTTATACACTGAATACAGCATTTTTGGCCTCCTGAAACCCTGCCCCCTTTGCAAAAATGGCTGTGCATAGCCTTTAAGAGGCTTGCAGAGTGCTCCTGGGGGCTGGGGAGGGCAGAAATGAGCGAAAAATAAGCTGTCCCCCCCCCAGCCCCCAGGTGTACTCTGCAAGCCTCCTAAATGCTATGCATGCCCTTTTTTTGACAAAAAACAGACCATTTTTGGGAGGTCTGCAGAGTTCACAAACCTTTTTTTTAATTTGCCTCTTTAAAATCTTAGTGTGTCTTTTTTTAAAATAAATTTTATTTATTTATTTTAATTTTAAACACAACACAAAAATCCTCCCTCTTACATGCTGTAGAAAGTATATCAGTTGGTTGCAAAATGTTTTCATACATCTCTTCCATAATCAACCAAGGTTCATATTATTTCAAGTGAATCAAATATCATACTTCCATTCTTATTTAACTATAATTGTTTACACGTCCTTCATCATAAAACATATCAAAACTTAAAACATAACCACATATTGGCATCTCATTTATTAATTCTAATATCCTCCAACAATACTGTTCCTTATAACTTATTCCAACCAGACATCAATAATATTTAGTGACAAAAAAAATTTAATCTTCCTTTTCCAACCACTGTTTAAAGTTTGTATCCAATTTTCCCATGTTATATCCATACCTATGTAGATATTATTATCATTATCTCTCCTTTATTTATCTATATCCATTATCGCAGTTTCTTTTTTATTAGTCTTTGTATATAGCCAGACAATAACGCATCTTGGTGCGTCTTATACTCTGGTGCGTCTTATACTCTGAAAAATATGGTAGTTATTTCATTCATTAGAAGGAAGCATTTCCCTTTTCAGGAAAGTGACTATCCGGACATGACTCACTACATGCAGAGTGGAGAATGGACAATGAAAGATAACCGAGGATGGAAGCACTGGGTGAACTATAGTTGTTGCCCCGATACGCTGTATCTTGATATCACATATCACTTTGTGTTGTTGCGTTTGCCTCTCTACTTCATTGTCAACGTCATCATTCCTTGCATTCTCTTCTCATTCTTGACTGGATTAGTGTTTTACCTCCCTACAGACTCAGGTATGTGCAGATGTCTATCAGGTTGCATCTCTCCGGCAGAAGCAAAACCCTTTCATTACCCTGAGTTATTCTGCTTTCAAGGTGGACTTTAAAAGCTTGAAAGCCAAAGAGTCAAAGGGTTTGCCTGGGTACATCAGCAAAGCCATTTTGGCATATATGTCTGTGAATGGGACTTCATGGCCTTTTGAAAACAAAAATCCAGTTGGAATAATGTTAGGAAGCGTTTTGGGAGTTTGCTAAGCTTAATTAATACAATACAATAGCAGAGTTGGAAGGGACCTTGTAGGTCTTCTAGTCCAACCCCCTGCGTGGGCAGGAACCTTATACCATTTCAGACAAATGGCTATCTAACATCTTCTTAAAGACTTGCAGTGTTGGGGCATTCACAACTTCTGGAGGCAAGCTGTTCCAGAGGTTAATTGTTCTAACTGTCAGGAAATTTCTCCTTAGTTCTAAGTTGCTTCTCTCCTTGATTAGTTTCCACCCATTGCTTCTTGTTTTGCCCTCAGGTGCCTTGGAGAATATTTTGACTCCCTCTTTGCTTTGCCTTTGCAGCTAAAAGGCATATAGGATTTGGCATCCTAGGAAACATGCCACAAAATCAGGAAGGAAGGACAGGGGAAAGAGGAGAAATGGCAGAACATAGTTTCCATGCCTTATTTGTGCAGATCTGGTGGCCGGATTTTGGAGTGGCTTGTTTCTCTTAAGGATGTGGGCTTCTCACCCAATCCTCTGCATAGATCTCGGGAATAGGTGGATGTCCTGGATTATCAGTCCCCAAATGGTATTGGTCGTGTTGATTAAAGCAGGCAGCAAGAACTGATCTCTGTAGCCAGAAATTAATCCCCTATTACAGGGGTCTGCAAAGTCGGCTCTTTTAAGACTGGTGGACTTCAACTCTATGCTGGCTATGCTGGCTGGGGAACTCTGGGAGTTGAAGTCCACCAGTCTTAAAAGAGCCGACTTTGCAGACCCCTGCCCTATTATATCAAAATCACCTAATTAAGTACTACGTGTGTGTGTGTGTGTGTGTGTGTGTGTGTGTGTACATATAAATAAATATAAGTATATACTTGTGTCACACAAGTGGCTAGCTGATGAGAGCTAAATAGCTTGAAATAGATCTATACTACTCTCCCTTGTTTATTTATTTATCAGCACAAACGTAAACACAATTGGAAACAAAAGACAACGAAACAAATAGCTTTCTGTTTGCATGGTCTCTTGTGATGAGCCAAAAGACAGAAAAGGAAAGCAGCTTGCTTCCTCCCTTAATTGGGGTTTACCAGGGTGTTGTGACACAAGTATATACTTATTCCCCTGGCGCAGCTGATCAGGAGGAGAACCTGGTGGCTTAGTGGCTAAAACATCTGCCTAACACATAATACAGCCCCGGTTCAAATCCCAGTAAGGGTATGGCTAGCTGATGAGAGCTAAATAGCTTGAAATAGATCTATACTAGTCTCCCTTGTTTATTTATCAGTACAAATGAAAACACAAACATAAGTATATGTACACACACACACACACACACACGAATGGAACGTATATATATATATATATGTTCCACCCCCAGTTTTCGGATAACAAAAAGATTCCAGTGCAAAGCCACCCAGAAAGCTTCATGATTGAATGGGAACTTGAACCTATGTTTCCCAGATCCTGGACAGCTTCTTCCCCACTAATGACTTATGACTTCTTACAGCATTATCCAACCATTGTGGAGGCAACATAAGACTTATTTTCATTACTTTTACATTTGCAGAAATGGTTGGATGACTCTAGAATACATTATAGTAGGTTTGAATAAGTATATTGTAGTGGCTACCCAAATTCAATGCAATAATTCTTACCTGACTTCTCACGAAGCACCCATTGCACTCCCTCCTTCTATTTTGTTTGTTAGTCCCTTCAATTTACTATTTCCTCCTAATTTATCACAGGCGAGAAGATGACTCTGAGCATCTCTGTCCTGCTTTCTTTGACTGTGTTTCTTCTCGTCATTGTGGAGCTGATTCCTTCAACTTCCAGTGCTGTTCCCTTGATTGGCAAATATATGTTGTTCACCATGGTGTTTGTCATAGCTTCTATCATTGTCACTGTCATAGTGATCAATACCCACCATCGCTCGCCCAGTACCCACACTATGCCAAAGTGGGTGAGGAAGGTAAGATGGCCTACATTTTTCAAACTTAGGACAGAAGATTGGGATAAATAAAAGGAAGTATACCTCCATTCAGTACATAACCCAAACAATCGACCTTAGTGAGACAAATGGGGTGGTAGACACCTTTAAGAAGAGATCAATAAAGTAAGCTCTCAGTGGATCCTAGACAAGATAGCTCTATATTATCTCTTTTTATCAGAGGCAATATATACATCCTAACTCCAATTGCCCCAGAGAAGCATAAGCAGAAGGACGCTACTTCTTAGAAGCATCTAACTCTATAAAGGTCTTGTAACAATGGCTTGTTGTTAAGTCAGTGTTTGAACTGAAAGGCCAAGGAAGAAGATTTTCAAGCAATTAAGTTAAAATTAATTTTATTTTATACTTTAACTTCAAGTTATTTTGTATATGTCAAATAACCCCTTCTTCTTTTCCTTGTCTATTTCATCTTATGTTGAGTGGCTGGCTTTAATATTGTAGTATTTAGTATTTATATATATATATATATGGAATTGTCCTAAAAATGTGAGTTCCAGGTGTAATTATAAAAGAAACCAACATAATGATCTCCGGAACTTTAAAATATATTGCTCACTGAGCTTTTGTTAGCAACTGCTAACATCATCAGAGTTTAAAAGCCATAAAAGGTTACTTGCCTTTATACAATGTTAATCAATTTAGCCATTGCGCGCGTGATAGGTCCATCCACCCGCCTCCCACCTGTGATTAGCCCTGTTGTTTTTCTTGCATCAGGCATGTTAATCGATGTTTGTATTCCTTTCTCCCTTATCAAACCTAGCTTGGGCTGTTTTTCCCCAGAAAATAACGCTGAGTTATCTGATGTTGATTCAAAGGCATTTTCTCTGGCTTCCTCCCACGCCCCCTCCTTTTTCTTCTGTCTCACAGGCTACCTGATATCCTAGCCAGCTTCATTTGTGGTTTCGTCTTTGATCTTGTAATTGGCCCGGCTCATTCTTCATTGTTTACCTCCATTATAGCTCGAGGTGATTCCGCTGGGCTCCCCTGCATTTGACCTGGGCTGGCCATGTCCATATCTGCATGCCCAAAGGTGAGTGGGTGTTGTCAATCCCAACTCCCAGATAGAAGTTGTTCTCTGCTTCCCCTGCTGGATCTTTCTTGGGGCCTCAACACTTGGTAGGCAGGTAGCAGGTCAATGTGTCTGTTGATGGAATTATTGTCAGAGAACCAGGCTTCTTTGAGTAGGCGTCCCCCTTTTGCTGCATCATGGGCCACAACTTCTGCCTCTTGAAAGTCGAATGTATGACCATGCTCTTTCATGTGTGCCCAGTTTTGAGACCACTGTTCCTTATGGCGGACAGCCAGTTTGTGCTCATGCACTCTGGTCTGTAGCCGCTTAGCTGTTTCCCCAACGTAATTACTTGCACAATTATTACAGTTGATGTGGTAGACCACTGAGGATGCCTCCTTTTTAGGTAATGCTTCTTTGGGGCGCATCTTGATCCCATGTGTTGAGAGGATGCGTGCAGCAGCTTCGAATACCCCCCCCCGTATATATGGGAGCACCGTCCATGTGGATGTTCCATTTGCACCCTCACTGGGCTGTCGGGCCCTAGGTGTGATACACCATCAGATGAAGTTTATGGAATACCCATTGCGCATACAGATCTGATAAAGATGTGCCCGCTCCTTTGTTTTGGCTGCCCGTGTGCTGCAGTGGGTGTCTATCCTACTGAACAACGCCTGGATGCAACTAACTTATGTGCAGTGGGGTGATTGCTCTCATTATGATCTTATCAGATCTGTATGCACAATGGGTATTCCATAAACTTCATCCGACGGTGACTAAATTGATTAACATTGTATAAAGGCAAGTATCCTTTTATGGCTTTTACACGCTGATGATGTTAGCAGTTGCTAACGAAAGCTCAGTGAGCAATATATTTTAAATATATTTTAAAGTTCCAGAGATCGTTATGTCGATTTCTTTTATATGTGTGTGTGTGTGAGTGTCTGTTAGGTTTTTGAGCTGATCAATAAATAAATCAGGGAGACTAGTATAGATCTATTTTGAACTTTTTAGCTCTCATCAGCTAGCCATATCCTTACTGGGATTTGAACCAAGTATACATATACATATATATAGGTAATTGTTTCACAACAACCTGTTAATAGGCCCCAATTAAGGGAGGAGACATACTGTTTCCTTTCCTGCCTTTCGGCTCATCACCAGAGACCATCTAGACAGCAAGCCAAGAATTACGTTGTGTAATTTTTTAGATATGTGTGTTAGTTTTTTGAGCTGGTCTCTCTCTAATTTAATTTATTGATCAGCTCAAAAAACTAACATATATATATATATATGAGAGAATATTTTCACAACTCCTGTTATGGGGCCCCTTTATCTAACATATATCTATATCTATATCTATCTATCTATATCTATCTATCTATATCTATCTATCTCTATCTCTATCTCTATCTCTATCTCTATCTCTATCTCTATCTCTATCTCTATCTCTATCTCTATCTCTATCTCTATCTCTATCTCTATCTCTATATCTATATCTATATCTATACATACATACATACATATATATATATATGCTGGCATTGCTGGCTTCGGGGATTTTCCCGTGTATATAGCATGGAGATGTTATTGCAACGTTTCGACAAGATCTCACTTGTCATCATCAGGCAGGCTTCTGTCTGTGACACAGACAGAAGCCTGCCTGATGATGACAAGTGAGATCTTGTCGAAACGTTGCAATAACATCTCCATGCTATATACACGGGAAAATCCCCGAAGCCAGCAATGCCAGCATACCTACACCCGTGAAAATCTACGAAAACAAATATATACAGGGAAGACAGCTGATTTCATTTTTAGCAACTGAGAATTCATGGCCAGCCCCATTCAATATACCAATAACTGTACTAAAACCAGTACTTGCTCTGTAATTGATAAAAGTCCATGTAATTCTAACTTCCCATCTATTCCCTAAATAATAGATGAACATTTAACAATTATTAAACAGATAAGCAATAGTGGGTGACTTGAATTATTCTGATATACTTCTAGTTGCTTCCTTGAGTTCCAGTTAGCATCCCAGTGTCAAATAGCACTGTAATCTATTTTCTTTTGAGATTAAGAGAAGTGGTATATGTCAGTTTTATTTAAATTCTCTAATCAGTATCTATTCCTTTCAGATATTTATTGAAACAATTCCAAACCTTATGTTTTTCTCAACAATGAAGCGTCCATCCAGAAATAAGCAGGAGAACAGGATTTTCACTGAGGACATAGATATCTCTGAAATCTCAGGGAAACATGAACCCGCGGCTATGAAATTCCAGACATCGCTTACTAAAAATCCAGATGTTAAAAGTGCGATTGAAGGCATCAAATACATTGCCGAATCAATGAAATCAGATCAAGAATCTAATAATGTAAGAATTAATAATCCAATAGGAATCCTTTGAAATCATGATGTGTGGGAGGAGATTCTACCGGCATTACCGCCAATTCAATGTGCGCACGATTTGCGCACTCTGCACATGTGCACAGTTACCTGTAAATAGTTTTGCGCATGCGCAGAACATTAAAAATGTCAAAAAAAAAAAACATGCCGTGGTGACCGGGGAACCGGTTCGGGGGCATGGCGAGCCTGCCACCCCTACTGGGTTGGCAACCCAGTCGCAATTTCGACTACCGGTTCGCCCAAACCGGTGCAAACCGGTAGCAACCCACCACTGGTGTGTGTATCAGAGAGACAGACCTCTCTGGAAATATGTAAAACCCCAAAATATTCTAAACCACAAAGTAGACAATACTGTTTTTGAGCCTTCTCATGTGAATTTCATTCCTGATGCCTGATGTAGATAAATTGAGGTAGACCTCATCTTACGACCACAACTGAGCCCAAAATTTCTGTTGCCAAGAGAAACATTTGTTAAGTAAGTTTTGCCTCATTTTACAACTGTTCTTGCCACAGTTGTTAAGTGAATCTCTGCAGTTGTTAAGTTGGTAACATGGTTGTTAAGTGAATCGGGTTTCCCCATTGACTCTGGTTGTCAAAATATTGCAAATGGCGATGATATGATCCTGGGACACTGCAATGGTCATAAATATGAGTCACTTGCCAAACATTTGAATTTTGATCAGGTGACCATCGGGATGCTGCAATGGTTGTGAGTGTCAAAAATGGTCATAAGCCACTTTTTTCAGTGCTGTTTTAACTTTGAACAGTCACTAAATGAACTGTCGTAAATCGAGGACTACCAGTATTGATGTATCCGTAACTATGTCATATGGAAAATTGCAACTTGATAAGAACTACATAGTAAAGAATATGAAGAAAATAAAGAAAAAAATAAAAGGATCTTTTATATTTATGAAATTAAGAGAAAGAAAGAGAAACGGCTGAATGACAGAGATCAAATCTTATGCAGTGATGTTGATAAATACTCATAATATAAGCAAATAGATTAAAACACGCATCAGAAAGTATGAATGAAGGTCATCCAGAAAGTTATGTGTGTATATCAAAGAAGAAACTAATAAACTGGTGACAGTTGCATGTCCATTATACAATGGAAAAAGCAGAAGTATTTTCCAATATTTGAAAAGCATTGTGCAACTTTCCCAGTGAACGAAAATGAGAAGAAAAATATGACATCACGTAAGATGAATAAATGAATCGGAACAAGATAAAAGCATAACAAAAAATGATTGGATTACTTACAGATCTGAGAATTTTGGTGCTTTTAAAATATCTGTTTAAAATATGTAATTTAAGCATAAGTGTATTCATATATTCATCAAGGTTGTAGAAGTTACTTTGGTCAGACACTAAAGACTTATACTACAATGTGCCACAGAAATGTGTGGAGTTATACTAAATCTATATCAAGAGGAAGAGTATGCATAATTTATAGAGAAAAAATAGTTGCAAATATACAGTCCAAGACAGCAGGAAAGAGTTAAGATTAAGAAACATAGAACAATTTTTATCAGAATTAAAATTGGTTTTGGAAATATCGGGGGGGGGGGGGGAGCTTTTAACATATTCAACATACTATTATCCATCTTACACACATAATTAAAATATTCCTTTCAGCATTCCATCACTTCAGTTTCATTCTAAATTGTTTTTTTGAAGTGCAGGGGGAAAAGGGTAAATTAGGAGCCTCCAGCAGAGTGAGTGAACTTAAAAATGAAAGAGATAAAATCATCCAGGATGAAAAGGAATTGAGAGGATCATGGAAGGAGCATATGTTGAAGAGTGGAATTGACTTCTATAAATGTTAGTGCCAGAAAGAAAGAAAGAAAGAAAGAAAGAAAGAAAGGAAGGAAGGAAGGAAGGAAGGAAGGAAGGAAGGAAGGAAGGAAGGAAGGAAGGAAGGAAGGAAGGAAGGAAGAAAGAAAGAAAGAAAGGAATATATCAAAAGGACAAGACCAAGAAAGTTGTAATCCTCAAAAAGCAAAGCAATGTATATAGAGAACAGGAATACAGAACGATGCATATATTACTTTACTTTACTTTACTTTATTGTCATTATACGTATATACACAGTTTACACATACAATAAAATTCATATAACACCCATATGCATTTAATACATTCATATTAAATGTGAACGTAATATTTAAATTCAGTTAGGAACATGCAATGCTCCCTGGTCCAGAGCAATCTGCTTTTAGTTAGGGGAATTTGTTTTTGGATAGTGCCAAATTGCATGGTCTGAAGTAGGTTGAGCACGATTCAGAAGAGAAACAGAAAATTCTGGGAGCACAAACCTGTTGGATTCCTGAACTAATGAGTTTTGCACATTCGTAGAACCAGCATACGGATCAGTAGTGTGATTTAATTGGTCTAACAACTGGTTTGCTCAGCGTGCACTTTGCATGCGCACACTGGTTTAAAACAAAGCTTACACCCTTATTTTCTACTGCAGCTGGGGCGCAGCAAAACAGCTAAGATGCAGCAATCGGCTCTGCCGCGCCTATCAGCTGGGCTAAAAAACAAGGAAACATAGATGAGTGGGCGGGTGGGCAGGTTGGCTCAAAGCTGATCTTTGGAGCTATTGGTTCACCCGAACCGGCCAGAACCGGTAGAATCCCACCCCTGCTACGGACACGGTGAAAGAATCATTTGCAAGAATAGAATGGAAGTTACAGCATATTGAATAGTGTTGACGTAGAATTAATGATATGTCTTTTATTCTTTCTTAACTCTTCTCTTTAATTTCCTGTGCATGCTATTTGTTTCTTTCGTCCAACACTTTGCATAATATGGCTGATCCTGAAGGGAAATTTGGGTGAGTGGGGGTAGATAAGTTAAGTGTATGCACATCCACAAAGTTTGGGAACAGAATCCAGCCCTTTCCTGGACAACTTGCCTGGGTGGCTTTTAGAGGGTCTCCTGGCATTATCTCATGGGTGGGCATGGGGCTTCCCGTTAACTCATGAGCATCTCCCATAGGTGGGGGGTGGGGGTGGGGCTTCGGCAAGGGATTATTTGGAACTCTGAGAATCTGTCACAGGCTCTCTCCTAAAATGGCTGCAGCAAAAGGGATGGCCAGATAGAAAACCCCCATTTTACTAGGAGGGCAGTTCTTCCCTCCAAGAAGCTATTTGATTTCCCAGGCCCATGGAGAGATGAGCATATTTCCAAACAAAGTGCTGGATTCCAACCAGGGGTGGGTTGCTACAGATTCGTCCTTGTTCAGGAGAACCCATAGCTAATGTTATGGCCAGTTTGGAGAACTTCCAAATCCTACCCCTTGCTGGCCCCTCCCCTCCCACCCCCTCCCTCCCTGGAGTCTCCATGTGGCCCGTTTTGGATGCAAGGTAAGTGCAGGACCCACACAGAGGCTCATGGAGTGCTCCAGAGCCTGGGGAAGGCGAAAACGCCCCCCACCCCCCGCACTGTGGTGCAGGAGGCTGACTAGGCCACACCCACCCAGCAACTGGGCAGAAATCCCATTGCTGAAATTTTTGAAGCCCACTCCTGATTCCACCCACCCACCCACCTGCCCCTTCTTTTTATTCTTCCAGAAAAGTCTTATGAGATCTAATCTAGAATCTAGAGATATCTTAGAAATTTAAAAAAGGGACTTGATTGTGATGGTATTGTATGCACCATCCTATTTTTCCATTTAGGTTTTAAAGGCTCTAAATAAAACTTCATAATTCAGTGGGGCAAGGTGCCAGGCAGGTGACAAGGTTTATTATTCCCCAAATAACCAAAAGGTTACAAAGTTGTTGCTACAAGAAACTTTTGTCTTTTCTTTCCAGCTCAGTGTCTCAGTAGCCACCTAGTCAAAGTATTTGGCTCCCTCCTCTGGCCAAAAACGTAATAATTGTTCAATACAGTAAATAGATTTGGAAGGAAATCATACAGCTTGTTGTAATAGCAGGTACATATGTTCTGGGATAAATAGAGCTCTTCTCTGGCTCTTCCCAAATCATGTATGTTTCTATCTGGAGGATGAATTGTATGTTTGCAATTCACTTTCCAATAACAACCAAATCTTGCTTTATTTTATTTTTGTTTTGCAATGTGGTCACTGCGCATTGTCTCTGTTTGACCAAATCATCTCAACCTATTTTCCTTTTATTGAACATTTTTAAGAGTGAACAAGCAAATTAAAAAAAAGCTGATACATAAATATATCGGTTCAAACCAGTCAAAAGAATTTTGAAATCTGTACAGTTGGCACTGGTTATATCTTTGTTGAGAAATTAACCATAAAACCCAAAATATTTTAAATTTATTTAACAATATGAGGAAGGAATGTATTTCTTTTGTACTGATCACTTACTTTTGTATGTAGCTGATGTTCATTTTATTATATCATTACTTTCAATTCCTCATATTTATTTTTTGTTATTATTATTTCACTTATTAATTCAACTTCTGTTTTTTTTCTTACATTCTAAGTCACAGTCTTCCATACATCGTGGTTATTATAGATATTCACTTCCATTGCCCATCATATCTTTGGTCAATCAAAAGAAGAAAGATTTTGAAGAGAAAATCTGCTTACATAGCTCCTGGCTTTTTATGAAAATTCTGATTTCTTTTTCTTATATTTCTTTTTTTAACCATCAGGCTGCAGAAGAATGGAAGTTTGTTGCAATGGTGGTTGACCATCTTCTCCTTGGCATCTTCATGTTAGTTTGCATCATTGGAACTACTGCAGTTTTTGCTGGCCGTCTCATTACATTAAGCCTACAAGACTGAAACAAGGACATTTGGTGGAGAACATGGTTTGTCCTTGACTAAGTGAACTTCAGGAAATTTATAGAAGGAAACTTTCTTAGCCCACCTCTGTCTTGCAGCCCCCAATATCCCTGTTCAGGAGGATCTCTCAATTGTTCCAAATGTTTTCTTAAATAGTTCAAGGGCTATAGCCACAAAACAGGGTGCAAACGTCCTTCAATGAACAAATGGTAAGATCCAAAACCATATCTTAATTCATGCATTTTAAGGAATATCCATATCCCCTCCTTCTGATATTTCAAAATAACAATCAGTGTGAATAAATATGTAAGGATAATCTTGTGTGTGTGTGTGTGTGATGTTTTTGTGCTGATAAATACATAAAGGGAGACTAGTATCGATCTATTTCAAGCTATTTCGCTCTCATCAGCTATCCATACCCTTACTGGGATTTGAACTTGGGAAGTATTACATGTGAGGCAATTGTAATTGCCACTAGGCCACAGGTTCTCCTCCTGATCAGCTGAGCCAGGGGAATAAGTACATAGTGTCACAACACCCTGGCCTAGTGGCAATTACAACTGCCTCACATGTAATACTTCCCAGGTTTAAATCCCAGTAAGGATATGGGGCTAGCTGATGAGAGCTAAATAGCTTGAAATAGATCTATATTAATCTCCCTTGTTTATTTATTTATCAGCACAAATGCAACATATGTATGTATGTACGTATGCATGCATGCATGCTGGTCTTGTTGTATTCGGGTCTTTTCCCATGTAAGCTTGAGATTGTCTTGGCAACATTTCGGCAAGGTCTCACTCACCATACTGTGTGTGTTTGTGTATGTTCCAGCATAACTCTGGAACGCCTTGAGCAATTTCAACCAAACTTAGTACACAGATGACTTACCCTCTGGAAACAAATGCTGTGGGGGTAAGTCACCTCTAACACTCCTCGGGGTGTGTATTCTGTTAAGATACAGCCTGTTATGCCTCTACTGTACTGCCTTAAAATGGCTTCTACTGTGCAGCACTGTGGAATTGCCATAGTAATGGCTTCATAGTAATCCACAAGGGGGCTCCCTCTGGTAAGGGGGGAAATCCAACATTAGAAATTGCAGCAATGTTCATGGAAGGAGAGTTGAGATAAATAAATACCTGGGCAGCACCAGGTTATCAGCTAGTATAGAAATATTTTAAGCTGTAAATTGGTTACATCAATTTGCATTAAAGGGCGTCCAATATGCTATCTTTTAGAATTCCCACAATATCAGGAATTTGAATCCTTGTTTAAGCCTCGCTCTTGGGATGTAAAGTTTCTGCTTCCACACATTATATAAACACAAAAAGTAAGGGATTTTCTTAATAAAATCATTGGATTGAGAGTTAAATCTCTGTTCTGTTCTAGCTATTTAAGGAAGTATCTGACAAGGCTATTGTGTATAATAATGTTTTTAGTTAAATATATCCGCCAATATGGGATATCGAAATACAAAATGCTCTTAACTTACCCTGATTCCTACTAACACTTCAATCAATATAAGTGTTCATGCCCTAATGAATTGATCAGTGTAAGTTAATTTTCTAAGCAAGCTCAGCCACTTCTGGCATGAAATGTGATGTCAGATGATTCAGAGAACGAAGGATACCTCAACTTGTAGGGAAATGTCCTCATCTGTTATTTCCCAGTCTTTCTAAAATGCCACCAATTTTAGGGAGGTTAGAACTATCAGGGCATGGAGGAAAGTGTGGCTCCCCCCTACTACTTTCAATGCCATTTCTCACCCCTGTGCTCTTCCCAAGCTGGTGAAAAGGAAAACATATGGAGCAGTTTGAAGCATCTTCATTTTGCAGGTCGCCTCATAGCTCCAGGTTGTGTGTTGATGGACACAGAAGAGGGCAAAGCCTCCGACAAGGTCTGTTAACTACTCTTGGGTACAAATGGAATATCCAAGTTCCACCTTTCTCCTAACCAAGAACTGCCTGAAGATGCAAATCCAACAGGCATCCTGGGACTTCAGTAGGCCAAATTAAACATGCTTCATAAAATGCTTTATCTCTGAGAGATTGAACCAGATAGAAGGTCTGCCCTTTCAAAGCTTAAGGCACAAACCTGTGTGTCTAGTCACACCAGTTCAACTGAATTCAATAGGAGTTACACAGCTGGAGGTCATGGCACTCTAGTGTTAATAACCTCTTGTTATTTAATTGGACCCAGTCTTTTAAGCCACGTTTCTGCCACCACCTGATAGTATAGTTCCCAATCAGGAAGGCCAAAGCCTCCTCTAGCTCGAGAATCTTGTAGAAGTTTAAGCTTTATCCGGGCTTTTCCCCCCAACCAAATGAATTTACCTATTATTTTGTTTAATTGTTCAAAGAATGTTTTCCCCAGTCTTATTGGTATTGTTTGGAATAGATATAAAAATTTGGGGAGGACATTCATTTTTATTGTGGCGATTCTAACCAATTAAAGATATTTGTAGTTTTGCCCAATTATCTAGATCTTTTTGTATCTGTAGTTAGTTAACATTTTCTAATTCTACATATTCTACGGAATAAAAATAAAATGTTAAACTCATTTGAAAAAAAAAACCCGATCACCTTCTCCAATCAAGTAATGGGGTCTTCAGATTATCTATTTATTTACAAGCTCTCTCTTCGTGCTTAAAGTTTCTGCATAAATTGGCATTGTGGTTTGTAGGTTTACATTGGTCTCCTATTGTTCCAATGAAACTTCAATAATAAATGTCGAAGTCATGATTTAAAGATGGAAAATGTTTCAGTGTAGGAGTGTAAATAATTTGGCAATCTCCCATATGTGTCTTCTTTAGATACAAGTGTCTCACCAAGAAAATTCATATATTTATTCATATACGCTATGTAACTCTCTTAATTGCAGTTCTCTGCTTAGATACAGTTTACCACGATCAACGATCATGGTTTTTCACTAGTGATAGTCCGCACTCAAAATTTTTGGGCTCTATGAGTATGATCCATCCCAACCAATGAATGCCTCTTTCTATAAGCTGACATAAACGGCAGTCTGGAAAAGAAGATGCAGTAGGCAAAAATCATCTCAAGCATCCATATTGATTCCAAACCTTCCAATTTGGACTAGGAAGATGTATGAAATTCCATTATTTGCCCAATTAAAATACACCAAATTATACACATTACATAAAAATGCTAATACAATACAATACAATAGCAGAGTTGGAAGGGACCTTGTAGGTCTTCTAGTCCAACCCCCTGCATGGGCAGGAACCTTATACCATTTCAGACAAATGGCTGTCTAACATCTTTTTAAAGACTTCCAGGGTTGGGGCATTCACAACTGCTGGAGGCAAGCTGTTCCAGAGGTTAATTGTTCTTACTGTCAGGAAATTTCTCCTTAATTCTAAGTTGCTTCTCTCCTTGGTTAGTTTCCACCCATTGCTTCTTGTCCTGCCCCCAGGTGCCTTGGAGAAAAGTTTGACTCCCTCTTCTTTGTGGCACCCTCTGAGATATCGGAACACTGCTATCATGTCTCCCCTGGTCCTTCTCTTCATCAAACTAGACATACCCAGCTCCTGCAGCCGTTCTTCATATATCTTTGTCTCCAGTCCTCTAATCATCTTGGTTGCTCTTCTCTGCACTCTTTCCAGAGTCTCCACGTCTTTTCTACATCGTGGCGACCAAAACTGTATGCAGTATTCCAAGTGTGGCCTTACCAAGGCACTATACAGTGGCATTAACTCTTCACGTGATCTAGATTCTATCCCTCTGTTGATGCAGCCTAGAACTGTGTTGGCTTTTTTGGCAGCTGCTGCACACTGCTGGCTCATATTTAAATGGTTGTCCACTAGGATTCCAAGATCCCTCTCACAGTTGCTACTATTGAGCAAGGTACCACTAAAATGCTTTCTTGTCTCCAAAATGGCAGCCGTGGTGGCGCAGTGGTTAAAATTCAGTACTGCAGGCTACTTCTGCTGACTGCAGTCTGCCAGCAGTTCAGCAGATCAAATTTCACCAGGCTCAAGGTTGACTCAGACTTGCATCCTTCCGAGGTGGGTAAAATGAGGACCCAGATTGTTGGGGGCAATAGGCAGACTCTGTAAACCACTTAGAGGGCTGTAAAGCACTATGAAGCGGTATGTAAGTCTAAGTAGCTACTTTTCAATGGAGAATATCAACTCAGGGTCATTTCCCATTGCTCAATCAAATGCTATACATGTAGCCTTGAGAAAGCAGCCAACTATGCCAGCATAGAATTTCCTGTTGCCAGTTCTGATCCCCTTTCTACTACCTCCATTTAAAATCAGTGTGTTCCTTTCACTTCCCTTCACAGGAATGGGTGATATAAATCCCGCCAAATTTGATACAAACTGAGAATGGCCTTGCATAGCATTGGAATAAGGGTAGGGTGGGGGGAGATAGTATTTAAACATATTTAATGCTGGTATTGCTCACAACAACTCAACTCTACCTCACTAATGAAGTGGAACTGGAGATAAGGACGTTGCTAGGGAAATAGTAGAAAACAAGAGGTTGCCAGGGCATGAATTTGCCATGGTTAGATGCAAATGAGGGAAGGCCTTTTGTTTCTTCTCAAGTATGTGTTGTCCTGTTGAAAGTCATTAACTTTGTACCAGCAGGGTTAGATGTATAATATATGATCTCTAAACGTCTCAATCATTCAAGTCTCAGTTGTCCCATAAGGGCTTTTCCAAAAGGCAGTTGGACTTCTTTGTTTTCTTTTTTCCTTGAAAACATTTCTCTTCTCATCCACGAAGCTTCTTCAGTTCTAAGTTAGCTCTGAAGAAGCTTCTTGGAAGGGAAATGTTTTCAAGGAAAAAGAAAACAAAGAAGTCCTGTTGCCTTTTGGAAAAGCACCTTTGGGACTATCATGGGGACAGAAATCTAAGAGGAAAGGTGTTACCTCAGTAATTTTAAAGATACATATTAAATAATTCACATTTTCTTCTTCCCTTTTTGCAAAAATCCTATAATGGTGACACCGAGTCCTGGTTGCTGTTCTTTACATTGATGAAAAAAGACAGACTGGGCAGTGGTGAAATTCAATTTTTTTACTACCAGTTCTGTGGGCATAGCTTGGTGGGCGTGGCAGGGGAAGGATACTGCAAAATCCCCATTCCCTCCCCACTCTGGGGCCAGCCAGAGGTGGCATCTGCCAGTTCTCCAAACTACTCAAAATTTCCACTACCGGTTCCCCAGAGCCTGTCAGAACCTGCTGAATTTCACCCCAGGGTCAAAATCTTCTGTGGGGAAAAAAAATAAAGCTCAGCAGGGAACAAATCATAAACCAAAGGAATAATTCTTATGATTCAGAAGATTATCTCCCTGAGAAAGAGGCTGCTTTCCAACTGACAATCTTAATGCCATTTTCTCCATTAACTTGTGAATATCCTAGGCTGGATGTAAAGAATAGCAATAACACTTAGACTCATATACTGCTCCACCATGTTCATAGCCCTCAGTTTACAGAGTCAGCCTGTTGCCCCCAACAATCTGGGTCCTCATTTTACCGATCTCGGTAGGAGGGAAGGCTGAGTCAACCTTGAGCTGGTCAGAATTGAACTCCTGGCAGCGAACAGTGAGTTACCTTGCAGTACTGCATTCGAAACACTATGCCACCATGGCCCCTACACAGAAGCCATATTTGCTTACAAAGAACCAGGAAGGCATGGCCAGAGCAGCAGCATGGCATTAATGGACATGACAGGGAATCCTATGGCAAGAGGAAAAAGCCCTTTTATGACAGAAAATTATGGAGTCCCCAACAAATCCTTAAGTTAATAATAATAATATTGATAAGAAAGACAAAAAAAACCTCTGGATAGTGAAAGTTGCACTACCCGAAGACAGCGGAATAGAAGAGAAAGACGTGGAGAAAATCAGAATTCAAAGGCCTGTTCCCAAGGGCCTGGGATAAGGAGATGTTGTTTAATAATATTAAAGGTATCATCACAGGACATAAGCTGTTTATTATCAACATCATATTCACCACCTTAATCTTGACTCTGCCTTGACTTTCTTTCTTCAATTCTTTCTACCCAGGAGAGCAAGATTGACACTAATAGGAATGATGAATCAATTACATTGTGATGTGTGAATGAGAACTAACACAAGTGTGTGTCACAGAGAGATTGGCCATGTCCCTACTAGCATCTTTTAAACACAGCCATCCATCACTGTGCCAAAATAGCAACTGCAAGGCCAGGCTTTCTATCACTTTAAGAATGCTGTGAAGTTGCTGTAAGTCACCAGTGGCAAAACAGACATTATCACTCTCAAAGTAAATCAAAAAATAAGGTACAGATTATCTTCCTTGGCATTGATCTTTGGAGGGCTGGTTCACATAACTAATTGGGCAGTAATGGAATTATAGTTCCTTATTTTTGACGCTCGCAGCACCTGCCCACATTAAGTGGATCAAGAGCAGTTTTGGGGGAACTGAATCTCTGCCTGCCCACTTCTTAACAGTTCTTCCTGGTGAAATCCATGACCTCTAGATCAGCAGGAAAACACTGACAAGTCTTCATTCTTTTACTTTGGAGGTTATGCTTGTGGTTGCTGCACAGAATTGTAGAAACACAGAATTAGAAGGTGCCACAGAGGGTATCTAATCCAAGCCCACTGCTCAGTACAGGATCTAGTACTCTGTTTCTCTGAAAACAAGACAGGGTCTTATTTTCTTTTGACCCCCAAAATAACCATTTGGCCTTATTTTCGGGGAGGTGTTATTATTTTTGAGGTGCCGGAGGCAGTGAGTGTAGTCACTTCATGGCTGCTGCCATTTTGCAATATTTTCAGGGAGGGCTTATTGGGGGGAGGGCTTATTTTAGCGCATGCACTCAAAAGCCCAATTGGGCTTGTTATCCAGGTGGGTCTTATTTTCGGAGAAACTGGTACAATATATTCAGACTTCTAACAAAGGAGAATTCAGCACATCATATGGCAGCCTGTTCCATGTGGCAGCAGGATACCCAACCTGAACACTGCAGAAGTATGAAGGAGGACAAAGGGCTCAACTGGAGTATGAAATTAGGAATAAAGTACGAATGTGGAATTAGAATAACCCTAGTAGAGTCCTTAAGGTTCCATCCACACAGTTGTCCTTTCTTCACTTTCTTCAGAACAGCATCCACTCCTCTGAGGGTTTGTGGGAAAGCTGCTAGTGAGTCAGTAGATAGATTATCTCATCAATGGCAACTCAAGTTGGTGACGAGACGTCTGGGAAAAATCATTTGAAAGTCACTCCACTTTAATGAGCTCAGTATAAAGGAGGTTGGGAAATTCCTGTTGGTTTCCCCGATCCTTACATTAGATTTTTTTAAAAAAAAATCTGTACATCACCCAGAGTTTTGCTGAATGGGATAAATACATAAATTCTGTTTTTACACAAGATCAGAGTGAAAAGTACCCTTACTCAAATCTGCACAGTTCTTGATTCCTCGTTCTTGCCAGAGACAAGGCAAGTCATTATAAGATCTGAGGGTTTTGTAATCTCTGCAGCTGTAGCCCAGAAAAGTGGGATGACCACAGGGAGGCAATTTTTACTGATAGTGCGCATACACCTGGGGAGATCCCATACCCTCTGATGATGACCTATTTTATCTACTACCGGTATCTATTCAAGCTCTGCTCATTCCTGTTCTATGATTTTCACCTTAATTTTAGGGGAGATATGATATTTTGATAGCAAATAATTTATATTGTAAGCTATATAAAGCTGGTGGCAGAGTGGTTAAAGTGCAATATTGCAGGCAAACTGTCCACAGCCTGGAGTTAGATCCTGATGGGGTTCAAGGTTCAGCCTTCCATCCTTTCAATGTCAGTGATATGAGAACCCAGATTGGGGGGGGGGCAAAAGGCAAATAATGCTTCTTCACTGTAATGCCCCCACCCCGCACACATACACCAGCACTATGGAACAGTAGACAAGCCTAAATGCTATGGCTATATTCTAATATCAGAGATGGGTTCCTACCGGTTCAGACCGGTTTGGCCGAGTAGGTAGTAACTTGGCTGCCCACGTACCTGAACCAGTTCTATTGTTAGCGGCGCCATCTTTATTTTTGCAATCTCCATTGGAGAAATGTAATTTTTTGCATGCCAAACCGGCAGTAATGCTGGTAGCAACCCACCCCTGTCTCATATGGATTAAATATATATCATCTCAGTAAAGGTTATGTTTTAATTTTAATCTGCATCGAATCCTGGTTTGAGTTTCTAAATTTGTCGGTGAATTGTGCTCGACTGACCAGGTTTTGTTGCAAATGACAGGGTGCGCATTTTAAAATGTTCTCTGGTTGTGTTCCTCCTGTTGTTAGCATAGAATTTTCAAATTTCTCAACTGTTCTGCTCCCTCAAAGTTTATATTTGTCCTCTTTGCTGTGGTTTCCTCTCTCGCAGAGGCAACATTGGCCTTATGTGGAAGCTGACTAAGCAGTTCCTGTTTTCACTTTTATAAGCAAAAGATGAAGATGCTGACAGCAATAGACCATGCTTAACTTAAGGCCACTCCAAGTTTCCTCCAGCAAAATTCAGCTACCCAAAAATTGGAAAGCGCCCTCTGGCACAGTGTTTCTCAAATTTGGCCAGAATTCTGGGAATCCACACATCTCATGTTAAAAACTTTGAAAAACACTGATCTAGCATAACCAAAATCTGCCTTGGATACTAGAGAAGCTTATTCATTCTGAACCAGTATCACTGTATCAGTGGTGGGTTCCTACTGGTTCAGACCGGTTTGTATGAACCAGTAGTGGTTTGGTGGCCTGGGTTGCTAGAATCGGCAGAGACTCAGGCCTGCCATGCCCCAAAACCAGTTATCCGGGCAGCACCATAGGTGCCACCATTTAGTCTTTCGCTTCTGCCCATGCGCAGGACAATTTTGTATTGCACTGTGCATGTGTGCATGGTGCGCATCAAGCACGCGGGCGGCACACACACGAGCGAACTGGCAGTAGTGCCTGCCGAAACCCACCTCTGTACTATATAAGAACCATTTTAATAATGCCATGTTTCCATTGAGCCTTGCTGTGTAAGGATCACTAATACGACCTGCTTAGCTTGTTGGATAATTGCACATACTGTATTAAATTTGTCAGCTTTTACTCATCTTTTCTAACACAATACCAAGTTCTTGGATCCATGTTTGTGTATGTATCTCCACGTGTACTATGCTTCATAAATCAAAGAAACAAAAAAATAATGTTAGCATAATAATGGAGGAAATAAAACAAAACAAAACAGCAAACTTATCTTTCCAATGTTTTATAAATTTTAACAGTCATAAGGTCTGCACCAACAACGAACATAAAAATTACTCAAAATTGCTTTTCCTCAGCTCTCTCTTAAAAAAAGAAACCAATTAAAATGCCGGTAGAGGTAGCCCTCATTGTAGGAAGTTAGCAATCCACCCCTCTCCTAAAAAAATGAAGTATTTTAGGAAATATTAAAAAGGCAGAATATTATATTTCCCTGGATGAGAAATGGAGAAACATATTTTAGGCAGGAAACAGACTCACTCTTAATATCTCCCACCCACAGCAGACGTCCACACTTAAGAGATAAAGAGATAGCTAGGTCTATTCATAGGAAAATGCCCTTACCCAAGATCCAACAAAGGTAGGATTAGCACTCTACCCATCTCACCACATGACACCTGGAAAGATTACATCACCCAGCAAGGCTCAACCAAGCCTGGGACTCAGGACAGCCTACAGAGTTGCCCCTGCATAGTCCCATGGGAGTCTGACAACCAATCAGAATATAAGCTCAAATTCAACAGCCCAGAGAAAGTATAAACTCAGGCACTCTCAGGATCTCTTCCCTTTTTTTCTTCACCCAACATCTTCAAGCATGTGATCCTGTCCACCATTAAAACCATCTTTCCAATCAGCCACCATGTTTCCAGTGTCTTTTTCCCCACTTGGAACTGAACCCAGAAGGACATTTCTTCCAACAATATTTTAAGAAACAATGGTCTTCCCCAGAAGTATGTACAACCCAGTTCTGAAATTCTGATGGACAAACAGCCCCCCCCCCCGCCCCATGCGTGCAGTGACATGACTGCATTTTGAATACTCTTAACAGGCAAAGTGGGATGGTGGACCAGATTGATCTTCACAGAAGCAGGGAATTCCAATGAAAGATCACAGGGCTAATTGGTACTGGGGAGCAGTCAACAAACTTTGACTTCAGGTATATTTTATATGGGGGAGAGCAAAATAGAAACTTGGTGAAAAGTCACACCCAATCCCTACCTGAATCTTGATGCCTTCGTACCTTGCAAATCTACACCACACTTGTGCATAGAGGAAACATTCTCAAAATGAGTTTATTTAAGAGGAGCTGAGCAGCCTGCAGAAGTCCTAGGTGCAAAGGATGTTGGTGGTCCGGAGGGCAAAACATGTTTGGTGGTCACAGTCTATCTGAAAAGCGATCATGCCTATGGAGAACTGTATTGAGTTGTTATGTACAGGCGAATTCTGCATGAGGCAACATTTAGCCCAAATGTCCAGCTGGCAAGTGACAGAGCGTCTGTAAATAATGTTCTATTAATTCATTCACCCTTCTCCATTTCTCATGACAAATGAGACTGAACGATTTAACGGGTAGAAGATACCATTTCGAAATCTGGATCTAAAATGAAACCTATTGTATGATCTGCGACGACCTGATTGACTTAAGCCCATGTGCCTAAAAAGCGATGTTAAACTGTCTCCTAAACTGATGGAAAGCCTTACAAGGAATATAATGAACCACCTCGGTATGCGTTTATCACAAATACATTCACATAACACTTCACTGGAAGGAAAAACAGCAGCAATAAAATTCACTGAAGTCTCAGCAGGGAAGGGAGAGGTTTAGTCAATCATAAACCAGCTGGACTTGCAGGGACAGTCTTGGCAGGAGAGAGATATATCAGGGTGAAACACGTCCTGCTGTTTAATGATTCTCCTCCTGTTTAATGATTCTAGTTCCTGCTACTGTCTCCTTGGCTCTGGCACCAGCAGCCCCTGAGCGTCACTGCTCGCTCCCTGGAAATTGTAACTGAAGTCACTGGAAGAGGGAAATTATCATAAACTCATGAGACACTGCTGGATGCTGGCGGGAACTCTTCCAAGCAATATCCCCACATATCCTGTTTTGGGGGGGGGGGGTTGATTCTAGGGATATACGGCTTTTAGGGATTCCATCCTTACTGAAATAAAAATATATCTCGAAATCTTTGTCTCTTAAGGAAGGGATAAGAAGATGGGCTAGAGTAGCGGTCCCCAACCTTTCCAGATTGATGGTGCACCCTGGCAAAAGTGTGTGTGTGTGAGAGAGAAACGCAGACATGCGCACAGCTCCATTTGTGAGAGCTGCATGCAGGCACACCCTCCGCTCATGCAAATGGAGCATCGCATGCACGCGGAGGGTTTTTGCCCTCACGCATGAAGCTCCATTCACACATGCACAAAGTCTACTCGTGCGAATGGAGGGCGCTCCTACACAAAGCTACCTTTGTGCGAATGGAGCATCATGCGCGAGTACAAATACTCTCTGCTTATGCGAGTGGAGTTTCACACATGTGTGCTTGCCTATTTCTCCCATGGCCCGGTTTCAAACAGGCAACGGCCCAGGGTTTGGGGACCCCCTGTGCTAGGGGCAGTGGTGGGTTGCAGGTGGTGTGCCCCGGTACGGGCGTACCAGAGCCTGCTCGGAGCACCAGATACCGTTCCTGTACAGCGCTCTGGAGGGCCCACTTGCCCCGCCTGAGCTCCTTACCAGTCTTTTAAGACTTCGGCGCTTCCGCGCATGCGCACAGTAGGTACAGCGGCTGTGCGAATCTCCGCTGAGCAGCTGGAGCGTTGCGGAGGCTCGCAGAAGTACTAACATGCATGTGCGCACTGTGCATGTCCATGTGGACACCGCTGGACCCGTTCCAACTGTATCAGTTAGAACAGGATCCAGAACTCACCACTGGCTAGAAGGAACGAAATATAGGCCACCCCAGGTTTAATTATGTATGAGATTAATGGGTAGGGCAGCAGAAATGGAATCTGCATCAAACTGTGATGAAAAGGAAAAGCCACACAATTCAAGCTGGTCTCTAAATTCAGAACCTTCAATAAAATTATACAGAAAAGTTCAACAGTATTGAAGATACTGTTTCTCCACCACATGTGTTTTTTGGTTGTTTTTTTTTTTTTGCATCACACCTCAGTTCTGTATTTTAAGCAGTTCACCCCTGAGGGGAAGAACTACATTACAATGATTATTGGATGCCAGGAAAAAAGGGCCCCAATGGAAAAGCAAAAGTGTTTAGAAGTTGAGACCTACAAGGTAGGAAATCCTAGGGATCCGTTCGGCTGACCAGTCTGGGGAAGCTAGGCAGATCCTTGTCCTTGTAGCTGGGTTGAGTTCTGATGTTAGACGGAACAGCCCTTTCAGGAGGGGCAGATCAAAGTCCATTGTGAAGGAGAAAGAATCTCATGGCCATCCACTGATGGAGGATGGAAGCAACTTAGAGCATCTTTCTCTCTATATTGCAATTTCCTTGAAGGGTTGCCCCTGTGCTGTGACCATCTATCCTTTGGTTCAGATGGACTTAAAGGCAAAGAGAGGAATTGGGTTTGACTCTGGTCATGTCTAAAATATGGAAGGGTGAAATCTCCACGTTGTTTATAAGATTTGCAGTATTTTCTCCACCACAGGGGTTCACTTGAGCCTAGAGGCCGGGAAGTGAGAACTGGCATGACTTTAAAACCTGAGCTCTATGGGGCCACAATTGAGCCAGAAGAAAATCAGCTGAATTCTCCAAGGAACATGATATAGGCAAAAACAGAGAGACCCAAAGAAATAATCTAAATAGATGATAACTAATTAATTATAATTGGTGGAATACCACAGAGCCACACAATCATCTCTTTTAGGCTACGAGGACCTGAATTACAATGTTTATTCATTTGATTTTCCAAAAATCCCATTTACACAAAGCTTGTCATTTCTTTCTCCAGCGGACTATGGTAGATATTCAAATATTTCCACATGGTGAGGTGGGTGGTGTTGCAGTGTCCATTTTGTTTGTTAAATTTTCTCCGCTATGCTAACTTCCTTCACTGTGGAATGACCAACTCTAGAAGCTGGAACAGCCCTGACCTGCTAGCCTTAAAGTTGCTGTAACATGTTTTTCTAACATGTCCTGAGGCGAAGTAATTTGTAAACCCACGTTTAGAACATTGTGTTTTTTTATGGTATTATTGCTCCTTGAAGTGGTATTATGGTATTTCTTGAATCATTGTTTTCCTATAAGCCATCTACAGGAGCTTTTGTGATTGAGAGAAAGCTAATAAATTGATTAAGTAAATATATCCTGAGCAGACTATTCAAAATAATCTTCAAAAACTGTATTAGATTTTTTTTTTTTTTTACAAAACTACTCCAAGTTTACTTGATGCTACAAATACGGTGGAAGAAACTGTCTTTAATCTACGAATAAATCAACAATATTGAATGTTCTGTTATTTTTCCTTCCTGGCCAGTTTCTGCCTTTTCATCTACCATCCTCAAAACTAACCTGTTCCTTTGATTTTTGCTTTGCTGTGTTAGGCTGCAGGAAAAAATATGTCAATGAAAAGGGTCCCCCCCCCCCCACTTTGAAATTAACCTAACATAGTAAATCCTGCTCTGCCACTGAATACTGCTGGTGAGGAAGAAAAAAAAAACAGAGATGGGTTATTATGAGCAAATAATTTTAACTTAAAGCCAGTCTCAAATTGTTCTTGAGTGAACTGTACACTTATCACAACTGCCTCTATATATATATATATATATATAATGTCACAAAACCCTGGTATGTCCAAATATGGAGGGGAGAGGACCATGCTGCTTCCCTTATCTGTCTTTCAGCTCACCCTAGGAGCCATCCAGACAGAAAACTATTTTTTCGTTGTCTTTGTTAGATTTGTGTCACGTTTGTGCTGATAAATAAATAAAGGGAGACTAGTATACATCTATTTCAAGCTATTTAGCTCTCATCAGCTAGTCATACCCTTACTGGGAACCTGTGGCTCAGGGGTTAATACAACTGCCTGATATGTAATACTTCCCAGGTTCGAATCCCAGTAAGGGTATGGCTAGCTGATGAGAGCTAAATAATGTAGCTTGAAATGGATCTATACTAGTCTCCCTTTATATATTTATCAGCACAAACGTAACACACACACACACAATCTCCTCTAGTTTGTAACCGTACCCTCTGTAAAATAATAATTTTCAAATGATAACAGAATAAAGAATGTTTTTCTATATAAGAGGCCTCCTATTCAAATACCACCCAAAATGAAACTATGGAACATGAACAAGAAAGGCCCATCCTTGAGACACTAAAAGGCTTCTCCCAATTAACAAAAGAGAATACAAATCTTACAGTCCAGCCACTGTTTCTTCCTCTGACAATCCTCTGACAATCTGTGCTTTGTTTACTCCATCAGCGTGGATGGTCTGACATTACGGGTATCCACAAAGGGAGCAAGTGATACCACCAAGTGGTTGTACCACCTAGGTGAGAGGGGCGGTGTAGAAATTGAATGAATTAATACTGTCATATTAATATAATGCAAATGACCCAAAGAGGCACCATGAGGCGTGAGAATGATGCAATATGAGGTAGCATATTCTATAGAAGAAGGATTTGAGTGTGCTTTTGTTGGCAAATAGCTTCAATCTTGCACTGGACTTCCTGGAAATGTGTCACTGGAATTTGGGCTTCTGAATTAGACTTGTTTTGCCTGGATTTTTGCACAATAGTGAAATTCATAGCTGCTATAAAGAATTCTAAGTGTGATTTCCTGCATTTGTAATTGCTGATACAGGACAACTCCCATAAAAGGAGCCCCTCCCTTAACTGCCTTCAGTGGATAGTTAAAATTAAACAATTGACAACTCAGCTGGCACAACTGACAATATGGAACTCTGATTACAGTTGCCATAAAGAACTCTGAACTAAGTCTGACCCCTCTGCTTGTAGCTGCGTGGGACATATACACAAACTGTTTAGGGTATGTCCAGTGTTCGTGCTTTAAAGATCTGCTCTAAAACACACACACACACACACACACACACACACACACACACACACACACACCAGGGTTCAAACTGGACTTGGAGTTGGGCCTCAGAGGAGTTTCTCACGGGCCCATTTGGTTAGCAATTGCACACAACTGGGGTTTGCCCCAGCTACTGTCGTTATATAAACCTTTTTTTTTTTTTTTGATGACACAAACACTGGTTGGTGTTTGAAGGCGCTTTTTTGCTTAGAAAAGCAGGCTATAAATAATTTAAGAATATCAAATGCAATCAAAATAACATAAAACAAAGATAGACATTCTTTTTTTCTTTCTTTCCCAGATTAAGTGATGCGAAGCACAAAGGAGGGATGTGTTATATAAATCTGCAACTGTCAGACTTGGCAGGAAATAATGAGGATCAACTTCCTCCGTAAACGGCCAGCTCTTAGCAATTTCAGAAAGCAGCTGGACAAAGCACATTGCCACCATTTATTATATTTTTCCCCTCCTGGCAAAGATCTTGGGCCTTTAGCAGCTGAGAAGGGTGGGGTAGCAGGTGTAAAACTCCACAGCTGAAACTTCCCAGGGCTGCATCATTTCCATACCAGGAAAGTTACAGCTGCTAAATATCTACCTCCCGTGCAGCTGTTAAAGGAACAAGAAAAGGTTTCATCCCTTTATCTTTCCCCTTGCATAGCAAAAAAAAAAAAAAGGAATAATGCCAGTGAAGGTTCATTGTCTAGTTTTAAAGCCATCATTTTTTAACCAAGATTCCTTTGTTTGCTTAAAAAGGAGCCCTGGATTAAGGGTTTGCTACTATTAATTGTGTTCCACTTAACCCTCCTTCCCCAATAGAGGGCTGGATGGAGGCAGAGTGATATGTGGTCAATTTAAGGCAGGGGTGTCCAAACTTGGGAACTTTAAGACTTGTGGACTTCAACTCCCAGAATTCCCCAGCCAGCTATGCTGGCTGGGGAATTCTGGGACTTGAAGTCTACAAGTCTTAAAGTTCCCAAGTTTGGACACCCCTGATTTAAGGACTTGGGCATCTTTGAAATACCAATATGAACACCAGCCTGATAGTAGTTCAAAGGGTGAGTCTTGAAATCTTAACCCTGGTTTTCCTCCCAGCATACCATATTAAACCCAGAAACAAGCCAATAAAACAAAAGAAATTGAGGAAGAAAAATCCTCATGTGCTTTCTGTCGTTTTTTATGGGGAAATGTGTAAATGTTGTTAAGATCCTATAACCAGGAAGTGGCAAGACATGCACAGGCTGCAAGGAAGATTGGGCTGTGACCATCAACTTTAAGAGGCTGAATTGTATATTTAAAACTGCTGTATATGTTTATGCAGCAAGGCATTTGTTTAGTCATTTTATGAATATTAAGTGAATGAGTCTCAAAGACAAGACCTATGCTTGAAGTGCTTATTATGGTGGCATAAAGTACAAAGTGAAGGTTTCACCATCTGCCAAATTCAGTAGTTAGGGGTGTTTCCCCCGCACAAAGAGGAAGTATCTATTGGAGAAAAAAATGATAGGCTGAGGAAACTCAAAATAACCTCACCTTGACAATGTTTATTGTAATACGGAACAGAAAAACTTCAACAGGTTTTCAAAATTGATTACCAGCCTTTTGATATAGACCAGGTCAAGAAAGACACCAATGGGATTTCTGAAATGTAGAGGTGGTATTCAGCTGGCTCGGTTTGGTTCAGTCGAACCGGTAGTGGTGACCATCAGTTGGTCCCGCCCACCCACCACCACCTGCTGTCCTATTCTTTCTGGCTCAACTGATTTGTGCGGCACAGCTGATTTCCACGCCTCCACTGTTCTACTTACTGGGGCTGCCTTAGAAGGTAAGCAGCTGAGCTTCACATTGGTGTATTTTGAATGCTGCACACAAACGTGTTAGGCGCATGCTCACAAGGCGCACACTCACTGAACCAGTTATTAAACCGGTTGCATCCCACCACTGCCGAAATGCTATATTAGTGTTGTAGGATACAGTAACTGAATCTTGAAAACCTTTCCAAGTTTCCTGTCTCTCATCTCATCCTAAATAAAATCAAGGTGATACTATTGAGTTTCTTCCCCAGGACAGTATAATATTTTCTGCAATACATTAGTGGACTATTATTTCATATTTTCATTTTTAAATTCCTTTTTAAAAAGAATGAGTTAGAAAGCAAGCTCTTATTTTCATGCCAAAGAGCCATGGTTTATTCAATTAGTGATGTGACCTAAACTCACATCACCAGCTGGGTTAAAGCAATTCTAATCAATAAAATGAGTGGTTGACTAGGATGTGATACACAAACATGGTTTTTGAAACAGCTGCATTCCCAAACTCCTTTCCTATTTAGTGTGATGCTTTCTTTTTTACAGCAGATTCCCTAATGGAAACACCAACCAGCACTCCTTTGTGCTATTTTGAGGATTAGAAGGGAGTAGCCTAGTATAGAAACATTCTAGTTTGTGAACCACAATTTATGGCAGTGGTACCATCTCCCTTAGCAATTTTGGATGTGTTTCCCTTTAAGAGTCTCGCCAAATTACAAAAGCCTACTGAATGCCTATTGAACAACCCTATCAACTGTATATTAATTGAAGCTTAAATCTAAATGCAATTGTAAATTATACTGTCTATATAATAACTAGCTTCACACACAGAGAGAGATGTGGTCTTTTGTGTGCCATTTCAAGTTCAAGTGCATCCCTTGCTTCCTCAAGATTGTGCCTTATGTGGGAACCAAACCAACTGTGCATGTTTTTTCTGCCTCTGATCAGTCTTTACTCCCAGTAATGGACAAATTCCTTAAGTATTTTCTTGGAAAGCATTCAGGCATGGTTTACCCTTGCCTGCTTCCTAGGTGTGCGTGTGTGTGTGTGTGTCCCAAGATCACCCAGCTGCCTTTAGACCAGGGGTAGTCGACCTTTTTATACCTACCGCCCACTTTTGCATCTCTGTTAGTAGTAAAATTTTCTAATCGCCCACCGGTTCCACAGTAATGGTGAAGTCAATTAAATTTAAAAAGAAAGTGCGTCAGTATCGTCCAAAACCCCTACCGCCCACCATGAAAGTTGGAATGCCCACTAGTGGGCGGTAGGTACCAGGTTGACTACCATTGCTTAGACCAAAGGTAGCATTGGAATTCATGGTCTTCCATGTTTTAGCCTTTAATCACTACATCAAACTGGCTCTGAAACCATGATTAAACATTCAGGATGTTTAATGATCGGCCGGGGGGGAGGGGCGTTATCGTGCTGTGGCTTTTAAATTGGCCCCCATCATGGGTGGCCTTATCTATCATCACCATCGCTATATTGCCATCACTTTTATCACCATCATTAATGAAGACCTGAGACTTGACTGGCGGCCCTCCCGTGCAGTGTTCAGTGTTTTATAGACCTATTGGAACTAATTATGGCTTGCAGTAAACCTTAACTATGGATCCCAGGGACAGTTTTGCATCAAGGCAGTGCTCTCTCTCTGACAATTTATCTTTTTTAGACTATCTATGTACTCAGCAGCGGACCTCCATGCCCTGTGAGAGTTCCCTCTCTCGCAGGTTTGGCCCTCAGTTTTAACGAGGGCCCACCTCGATGACGGATTCTTGAATCTAGAGAGGTGGCCGAAACGGAAGTTAAGGGTTTTTTTTAGTAAAAATTTTAACTCGATTCTTAAGGGGTCCCAGGGAGGGGGGAGGGCTAACTGAAATTAGGGAAGTGGGTGAGGGTGATGACCCACTAGGAAATACTCCCAGGCCAGCCGACGGGGAGGATGTAGGGTGCAAAATTGGGGTGGGGGTGAGGGTCTGCTTAACAGAGGGAGCGCGCGACCGCTCGCAAATAGCAGGTGTTTGGGAGAGGTAGGTATGGCGGGAGCCGAGGGCCATATCACGTTAAGGGAGAGCGCACCTGCTATTTGCGAGCGGTCGCGCGCTCCGGTCCTCACGGCTCCTCTTGCAATCCAGGAGGTTTGGGACCTCAGGGCCTGGGCCCCAGGCTGATGTTATGTAACACCAGGTCCATGGTCAACAAAGCCTCCCTCATCCATGATTTGGTTTTGGAGGGGGAGCCGGACCTGTCGGGTATCACGGAGACCTGGTTGGGCCATGAGGGGGGAGTATCCCTCGTTGAAATGTGCCCGCCGGGTTACTGGGCATTTCATCAGCCACGGGCCCAGGGTCGGGGTGGCAGGGTGGCGGTTGTCATAAAGGAAGGTCTAGATCCGAGGGAGACCGCTGTGCCACAGCCAGTCAGCTGTGAGTCCCTATGCGTGAAGTGGGGTCATGGGAGGCAGTTGGGCTTGCTGATTGTGTACCTGGCTCCCTGCTACGTATCAGCAGCCCTACCCAAGCTTCTCAATGTGATAGCCGAGGTGGCAGTTGATACCCCCAGGCTATTAGTCATGGGGGATTTCAACCTGTCATCGATAGGCGAAGCATCTGAGATGGCTCGGAAGTTCATGGCCTCCATGACGGCCATGGACCTGACCCAGCTAATTCATGACCCCACTCGCACTGGGGGACACACACTGGACTTAGTTTTTGTCTCCAGCCAGTGGATGAGTGATCTGGGGTTAAGGGAATTAGTCATCGAACCCCTGTCATGGTCAGATCATTCTCCTCCAGCTCAACTTTCCAACCGCTGCACCCCACCGCGGGGAGGCGGAACCAGAAGTGTCGAGATGGTTCCGCCCCAGGCGCCTGATGGCCCTGGAGAGGTTCCAGACGGAGCTTGGGCCAATACCTGAGACCCTGCCCCTTGACTCGACTGAGGACCTAGTGGCCGCCTGGAATAGTGAGGCCATGGGGGCCCTGGATCAGGTTGTGCCCTTGCGGCCTCTCACTCGGCGCCGATCCACCTTGGCCCCTTGGTTTTCTGAGGAGCTGAGGGCGATGAAGCGCCGAAAGAGATGCCTAGAGAACATTTGGAGGTCCACTTGCTCCGAATCTGACCGGACACGGGTAAGGTCACATTTGCGGACCTACCTTGTGGCGATAAGAGCAGCGAAACAGAATTACCTCTCCGCTCTTATCGCATCTGCAGATAACCGCCCTGCCGCCCTGTTTAGAGTGACCCGTTCCCTCCTTCACCAGAGGCTGTGGGAAGCTCCTTTGCAGGGTCGTGCAGAGGAATTTGGATCTTATCTGCATGATAAAATCGTTCAGATCCGGGATGAGCTAGCCTCCGATTGGTTTAGTCCGGGAGGGCTGACGGGGGCAGGTCTTGAGACCATTGTTTGGGAAGAGTTCGATCCTGTGACTCTTGATGACATGGACAGGATACTGGGGCGACTGAACGCCACCACGTTTATTGTTCCCGTGTCCCTCCTGGCTAGTACTGGCCTCCCGGGAGGTTACATGAGGCTGGCTTCAGGGAATTGTCAACGCTTCATTGAGTGAGGGGTTCTTACTGACCGTCTTGAAAGAGGCGGTGGTGAGACCCCTCCTCAAGAAGACCTCCCTGGACCCAGCTGTGTTGGTCAACTACCGTCCAGTCTCCAACCTTCACTTCCTTACGAGTGTGGTGGCGCAACAGTTCCCCCAGCACCTGGAGGAAACTGTCTATCTGGACTCGCGCCAGTCTGGTTTCCGGCCTGGGTACAGCACAGAGACGGCATTAGTCGCGTTAGTAGATGATCTCTGGAGGGCTCGGGATAGAGGTTATTCCTCTATCCTGGTTCTATTAGATCTCTCAGCGGCTTTCGATACCATCGACCATGGTATCATATTGCACCGGCTGGAGGGGTTGGGAGGCACCGTTTTACGGTGGTTCTCCTCCTACCTCTCCGACCGGTCGCAATTTGTGTTGGCAGGAGGGCAGAGGTCGACGTCGAGGCCCCTCACGTGTGGGGTGCCTCAGGGGTCGGTCCTCTCACCCCTCCTGTTCAACATCTATATGAAGCCACTGGGTGAGATCATCCGTGGTTTTGGGGTAGAGTTCCATCAGTACGCTGATGACACCCAGCTGTACATCTCTACCCCAACGATGCCATCGAAGTTGATGTCCCGGTGCCTGGAAACCGTGCGAGTCTGGATGGGGAAGAACAGGCTTCGACACAACCCATCCAAGACCGAGTGGCTGTGGTTCCTGGCGTCACGATATAGCCAGCTGGTTCCATCTCTGGCTATCGGGGGCGAGTCACTGGCTCCCGCGGAGAGGGCCCACAACTTGGGCGTCCTCCTGGACTCTTGGCTGCCTTTGGACGACCATATGACAGCCGTGGCCAGGGGGGCTTTTTATCAGGTTTACCTGATATGCCAGTTGCGCCCCTTTCTAGATCGTGACGCTTTGCGCACAGTCATTGAAGCCCTCGTCATCTCCCGCCTGGATTATTGTAACACTCTCTACATGGGGCTTCCCTTGAGGTGCATCCGGAGGCTCCAGCTAGTTCAGAATGCGGCCGCGCGGTGGGTTTTGGGGGCCTCGAGATGCTCCCATGTAACACCTCTCCTGCGTGAGCTGCACTGGCTGCCTGTGGCTTTCCAGGTGCGCTTCACGGTGTTAGTAACCACCTTTAAAGTGCTCCATAGCATGGGACCTGGTTATTTGCGGGACTGCCTCTTACCACATACCTCCCACCGACCTGTCCGCTCCCACAGGGAGGGCCTCCTTAGGGTGCCGTCTGCTGGACAATGCCGGCTGGCGACTCCCAGGGGGAGAGCCTTCTCTGTGGCAGCCCCTGCCCTCTGGAACGACCTACCCCCGACCTGCGTACAACCACGAACCTGCGCCTCTTCCGCCGGGCATTGAAAACACACCTATTCTATGCGGCCAGCCTGGCATAGTTTTTACAGTTTTTAATTTTGGTTTTAGCAGGGGTTTTTATTGTAATTTTAGCACAGGTCTCTTAGTTTAATTTATTTTTAAGATATTTTATTGTATTTATTGTTTATAGCATTTTATTATTGCCTGTGCACCGCCCTGAGTCCTGCAAGGGAGATAGGGTGGTATATAAATGCGAATAAAGTTAAAGTTAAAGGATTAAAAACAAGCACAGACCTCTCCCCAAGACCTCACAGGCCTATTCCAGCTCAAGTCATTTCTTGGTTTACAATGGGTTTTGTTGAGAAGCTGCTGTATTTTATTTTATTTTTTTTGCATTTCAAAGATGGCACCAAGTTTGGTTTGGGTTCTCAATCAAAAATTCTGTATATCCCAAACTGCAGCAAAGATCAAACAAAATCCTCAAATCCATCACCCAAATAAACACACATTCCTTTCTGTTATTATGTTGTACGGATATTCTTTGACTCATGACAATTGAACCCAGAATTTATGTTGCTAAGTGAGAAATGTGTTAAGTGAGGTTTACTCCATTTTAGGACTTTCCATTCCACATTTGTTAAGCGAATCACCGGTTGCTAAGCGAATCTGGCTTCCCCACTGTGGCAAAAGATGAACACATGAACGGGGAGATGGCAACCGTCATAAAGCTAAACCAGTTGCCAAGCTTCTGAATTTTGTTCACATGATCATGGGGAGGCTAGAAAGGTTGCAGCTGTGAAAACCAGCCATAAGTCACTTTTTTCAGGACTGTTACAACGTTGGCCACTAAATGAACTGTCATAAGTCGAGGACTACCTATGTTAGCAAACCTTCTTTTTCCTTTCTGAGGCCTGTTTGGAAACCAAGCAATCGTTCCCCTTCTAAATACTGATGTGTGCTCCCCAAAGCGACGTCTTTTCCACCCGCCCGACTCAGCTTTGCTCCAGAGAGGCGGCGGCGGCGGCGCCATAAAAAAAGGACAGGCCGCATTCCTTCTTGCAGCAGCCAACGGGGCAAAGGGCGGAGTGATGGCCATAAAGGAGAGCGTTTCTCGCCCATACCGGGCCTGCTGCTCCTTCAGGCGGGAAGGGGGGGAAGACGACGTGGCTGGAAATGAAACCCTTGTAACTGGGAACGCGAGGGAAGAAAGAGAGCGAGGGTATTTGTGTCCCAAAGCAGAACAAGCTCAGAAGGAGCCCATCCTTCCTTTTCCTGAGATGATGCTTGGCAAAGACCGCGCACAACTCCCCGCCCCTCCGGCCGAAAGGTCCCGGCTGCAGCCCGGGCGTTGCTTCCTCCCGTTCCCTCCTTTTTGGAAGCCGGGAGCCTGGGAGGCAGGCAGCCCGGCGCAAAACCGCCGCCAGGGGAAAGAGAGAAGTGGATGGCTCCCTTCCCCGGCCTCTCCCCGCCCCTTCCCTTTTTTTCCTGGGTTGACCCCAAGCTCAGGGCCGGCGAGGGAGGACGGCAGGCTTTGGAAGGGGGCTCCCGAAGGGTGGGGTCTCTCGCCTTCCTCTCGCCCTGCCCCGCGGGGGCCGAAAGGGTTAACAAGGCAGCTGACAACCTCGGCCCGCTGGCTTGCCATAAACATCTGGGGGGAGAGAGAGCCCTGGCCGTGGGCAGACTCTGCATGGCTCCAGACGGAAGGAAAGAGCGCGGAGAAGTTTAGGTTGGTATTTTTTTTCACACTGGGGTGTGTGGGTGTGTTGTGCAACAAACACCAGCAGCAAATCGGCGGTGGTGAGTTTGTCTTCTCGAAACTTAGCGATCTGTTGTATTATCTTGCTTCTCTCCCTTTTCTGGCTTGTAGAGAAATCTTTCGCCAAGAGCAACCCAGTCTTGCGCGCCCCCCGTGCCGATCCTCTCTCCCTCTCCCCGCTTTCAGCCTCAGACTCTGGCTGATCCCCTCGTAAGCGCACCGGCCCCTTGCACTCCCAGCGAGCCTTGATTTCTCCTTTGGATTCTTTCCGGAAGCGCTTGGAAGCAGCCCCTGCTGGTGGAGAAAGTATAGATATATGTATGCGTTCGTTTATTTATTTTTTTGCAAAGCGAGTCGTTTTGCTCTTTCGGTGTTTGTCAGCTCTTTCGCTCTGAAGTTCACTGCTTGGCTTTAAGTTATGGGGAGAGGGGGGAGCGGATTTTGTTGCTGCTCTTAATCCACAGGGGTTTTTTTGGAGGAGATGAACTAGCAAAGCATTGGAGGATCGGAGGCGTACACCCAGGTTGACACCTTCATTTTTGCTAATTTATTATTTTATAATCTTCTCACTTTCTTAAACGTTACGTGGTCAAGTCCCGATCCAAGCCACGGCTGTTTGCAGGCAGAGTTTGTAAGATTTCTTTTCTGATGACATCTCCACTCTTAAAGAAATCGGTGAGATGTGTTAGGTTGACTAGAAAAGGGAAAAAAGATAGGAAGAAATGTTAGATGGGAAATGCCAAACAGCTCATAATGCAACTTTGATACCACTTTTAATTGTTTTCTGCTGGACCTTTTGTTTCATAAATATATTTCTGTGGGAGCTTGTGTGTGAATGAGCCATTGCAAGTTTTAATACCACAAACCTCAAATGCAACACAGGAAATGCCTTGTAATGAAAGACAAGAGTTCTGCAAGATTGCCAAAGGATCAAGTTGTTCCTACACTATTTGTGAGTTTCTTGATGTTTGGTTTATTTATCTTCTAGTCATTTGGAAGTATCTGGGGTCTGTTGCTGCTTCTAAAAAGGTACTCTTGATCTTTAAGTCTACAGCATGCAAGCATTTCCTTTAATTAGAAATACCTATGGTTGCTCCACACTACCATCTTTTGTATGATACTGCAGTAGCTGATTTTCAGTGATCATGCAATCACTAATAGGAGCAAAGTTTTTTTCTTTTTTGTTTAAATCTCCTTGCATCCATCTGATGTCATCCTGGTTTTTTCCCCAGACCAATTGTAAAAACCAACCTCTTATGGCTATTCTGAGCAGATGTTATTTGTTTATTTCACCCCACCTTTATTATTTTTATAAATAGCTCAAGGACAGCAAACATAGCTAATATTACTTCCTCCTCCTATTTTCCCCATAACAACAACCCTATGAGGTGGGTTGGACTGAGAGAGAATGGCTGATCCAAAGTCACCCAGTCTGCTTTCATGCCTAAACTGGGACTAGAACTCAGTCTCCTGGTTTCTAACAGGATGCAACAACCAAGCTATGATCCTAACTGTAACCAAAAGATTGTGGTTTAGATGTTTACCTATTTCAGGTTTAATCCTTGGCATCCCTAGATCCTGTAGGACCAAAGGAAGCTACTCTCTGATACCTCATAGGGTGGTTGGGTATCAATTACATGGCATGTTAAGTTAGATCTGTTTTA
Source organism: Rhabdophis nuchalis (assembly GCA_039707465.1). NCBI lineage: Eukaryota > Metazoa > Chordata > Lepidosauria > Squamata > Natricidae > Rhabdophis > Rhabdophis nuchalis. Next base: position 187,490,683 of record CM077643.1, on the reverse strand, counting down.
AACACATTTTCTAAATAAGCCACAATTAGCTTAATTAACACAAGTACTAAGTCACTTGTGGCCCAAAAGCTCCCTGCCCCTGGCTACTGTTACAAATGTGAAGGAAGAAAAATTGAGAAGCTTAGTGCTTGTCATAAATTGTGCCATAAATCCATTTTGGAAACAAAGACACCTCTGCCAGCTCTAGAATGTTGCCCTGCCTACATAGCTAATCTGGCCCTTTCCTTGCTGGGCCCACAACGTCTTCTAAATTAAGGTTCCAACCCTTATTAGGGTTTAGAGTAATGTATATACTTACCCAAAGGATGCTGGTGGACCACGGATCTGGCATGGTACAAGATAGTTTCCTGTTGAGGCCATTTAATGTGGCCATTATGTTCACAACCACTTCTGCAGTTTTTCTAACTTGACAGTGCTTGGGAAGTGCTCTGAAATGCAGGCATTAAGAAAGTTATTGAAACTGTTGCAATGTTTGTTCCTTTTTGCTATTTGGGCAATCAGTCCAGCTGTGTTTCTAGTGGTCTGTAAAGTTGCACGGCTTGTTCTTGAGGCAGAGCCTGTGTTGAAACTAGAGGAATGTAGAAGGGGAAGAAAACAGTGAGCCTCAGAGAGTTAAGTCTGGTACAGCAAAGGGGAATCTGAACAAGCTCACAAGCCATTCATTTAGTGACCGTTCAAAGTTACCATAGCACTGAAAAAGTGAATTATGGCTGTTTTTCACACTTACATCTGTTGCAGCATCCTCGTGGTCACATGATCGAAATTTGGGCACTTGACAACTGGCATGTATTTGTGACTGTTTTACCTCAGGATTGTGTGATCAACCATTTGTAACCTTCCCAGCTGGCTTCCAGAAAGTAAAGCCAGTGGGAAAGCCAGATTTACTTAATGGCCATACAATTCACTTAACAACTGCAGTGATTGCTTAACAACTGTGGCATAAAGGTCATAAAATGGGGCAAAAAATAATAAGTGGCTTTCTTAGCAATTGAAATTTTGGACTCAATTGTAGCCATAGGTCGAAGACTATCTGTATACTACTAAAACTTCCATTGTGTTTGTCTGTTTGTACCCTCACTTTAGCCCAACTAGTGCATTATACAACAACAATCTTTGAATCAAGGTACCTTAATAACATATTAATTTATTCAATAACCTAAAAGAATGCATAAAAAAACCTAGGACCTGTTACTCCTGTAGAATCAAAATTTCTACAATGTTCAGTCCAGTTCTCTTTGCAAAGTTGTGCATGTTGCAGCATTTTTGCAGTCAATCAATGATCATGATTTCCGACTCTTCCTGCTGATTTCCTAGAAGCCAAGTCAATTGGGAAGCCAGCAGGAAGTTGGAAATCTGCTTCCATTGCTTTTTTGCCTGCCTGTAGTCATTCTGTCTCTCTGTTTAGGTAAATATTGACTTGCCTATTGAAGTTTGTTTGCCACTACAATTTTTTTTTCTATTTGTCATACATACACTTTCTTTAGATGACCATGGGACTGCCCAGCATTGAGGTAAAATAAATATGGTCAGCCTAAAATTATTACTTTTGGTCATATCAAACTTGCTCTCAAAACAAGACCCTATGGGTCACAAGATTGTCTAGGAGAAGGAAATGAAAAGAAAAACCAGTGGGGTTGTGGCAAAAATGGAAGCAGAATGGCTTATTTAGCACCAATAACCTGCTTGGTTTCAACAAGCATATTCCAATTTCCTCTTTGGTGTTCTTGGTTGTCTTTCTCTTTTTTCTCTCTTCCTTCAATGTTGTTACTTCTGGTATTTGTGAGTATTTACTGGCAACACATAATTTTCTTGTTTCTTTTCTTATACTGGTTTTTTCTTATATTGATCTATTATAAGAACATGTGAAAAAGTATAAGACCTTAAGGGGCTGCAAGGCATAGGCAAGGGAATAAATAATGATTTCAAAATTGACAAGATTGTGGCGCCAGTGGATTGTACTCCAAAGAAAGTATGAATAGTGTAAATTGTATTCATGCTGGAAATTTTGTATGATTCAGACATCCTCGTCATCTATTGGAGTCTATTAGCTATCTGCTATTTATGACTTATGACTGCAGGACTGTTACTTTGTTACTTATAATCCTTACAATTTATATTGATATTGATTGTTTCCTGATTGTTTATTTGTACCCTATTATTATCATTAAGTGTTGTACCTTATGATTCTTGATGGATGTATTTTGTCTTTTTATGTACATTGAGAGCATATGCACCAAGGACAAATTCCTTGTGTGTCCAGTCACCCTTGGCCAATAAAGAATTCTATTCCATTCCATTCCACTCCACTCCACTCCACTCCTTTTTATACCCAAATAATGGATTTTTCAGCCATTATTTTCTGCAATTCTTTTCACTGAGTAAGGGAAGCATCTGGCTGGTGACCATGCCCCAATTTTCAAGTCTCCTGGTTTAAATCTCCTGATTATTCAGGCCTTGCCCCTTATCTTGATCTTGGCTACTTGACATTAATTTCTCCAATCAGCTTAGTTTTGCAGGGGAACTCCTTGAGCTGGGGGAAGAGAATGCTAAATGCAAATGTTTTTGGAGAGGTCAAACTCATCCCTGTGTCTTCACTGCTTCAGCAAAGCCATTTTTGCTGTGGCTGCATTCTAGAATCCACAATTCTGAACTGGAAAAAGATTCCTAACTCCTCTCTTGGAGAACAGGATTCACACAATATATCAGCCATAATATTATTTGGTTTGGTTTTTATTTCCCATCTTGTGATTTATTCAGTAGTGCTAGATTTAGCAATTGCGCCTTGAAAAATGATGGGTCAATCCCAGGCTAAGAATTTGTCATCTCAGTGGTGACTACACTGTCATCTTAGTATGAGCTGAAATGATCATTTTTGGGTGCTGATGAAGTTATGCCTTGCATCTCAAAGTGTACAACTCTTTGCTTTGCATTTGAGGTTCTAATTTTAGATCCCATTCTTGGGAATAACTCTACTTAGCCCAGTGGATGTGCTGCCCTTTGAGAATTCCCATTGACCAAAACAATTCTCACCAAGTTGATTTTCCTAGGTGAGCTTTTCTTCAAATTCCATAGGGCCCATTCACCATTTTTCAAATTGTGCTTGCTGGAGATGATTGAAGTTGCAGGCTGGGAAAAGTTGTACGAAAGGTATTTTAAATTTAATCTCCAAAAGTAATTTTGTAAGCAAGAGCAATATTCAGACTATTATTTGTAGATCATTCAAAACTCTGAATCCTGGTGCGCAAGCATTTTCTCCCATAAAAATGGCTCCGTTTACGTATGTCATCAAGCTTTGGTGCTTAACTATGGTTTGTTGAATAAGCCATAGTTGTTTGCTACTCTAAGCACAATCTATGATTTTCAAACCACAGGACTGTTTTTCACCAAGTAAACTGTTATGATTTAGTGCATAAACCCAGCCATAGTCACATGTCATTTTTAAAGATTTATTTTTCAAATTTGCATGCAACCCATTAAAATGAGTTTTCCCAGGGCTGTTCCCACAGTACATCAAGTCCCTATGTTATTTTTCTGATTTTTTTTTGCCTCTTCACCAAATCTATCTTTTTTGATTTAGTCAACACAAAAATCTTTAGCATTTTTTTTATCCCACTCTTATTATTTTAATAAATAACCAATTTATAAATACACGTATAAGTAAATACATTACATAATGTAAATGTGTTTATGAATTAGGCAAACTTACACAATACTATTTCTTCCCCCTATTTTCACCACAACAACAACCCTGTGAGGTGAGTTGGGTGGAGAGATAGACTGGTTCAAAGTCACCACAGCTGGCCTTCATGCCTAAAGGGGGCTAGAATTCATTATCTCCTGGTTTCTAGGTTGGTACCTTAACTCCTAGATCAAATTAGGTTTTATATTTTGACCAAGAGCCAAAAGAATCTGACATAATGATCATAGCTTAACGTAGCCTGAAAATCCAGTCAATTCCTATAGAGCTGTGATGGCAAACCTATGGCACGCATACGACAGATGGCACACGGAGCCTTCTCTGCAGGCATGCAAGCCATCGCCCAAGCTCAGCTCCACCACACATGCATGTACGCCTCCTGCTGGCCAGCTGATTTTCGGGTCTCTGCCGCTCATGCAGGAAATGCATGTACATGCGCGGGGGGTCGTGCCCGCATACCCTGGGGGTAGGGCGGGGACTGTTTTGGTCTCAGAGGCTTCAGGGAGGCCTGTTATAAGTATAAATATAATCTTTATCGTCATTGTACTTAAATACAACGAAATTGGTTTTCTATGCCCAAAACGGGCTGCAGGGGGGAGTGTGGCGCGTTCCCTGTGCTCCATTTTTGGTCCCAGGAGGCTGCAGAGAGGCCTGATAGGTCTAAAACGGGCCATGGGTGTGTGTGTCACACGCATGCATGGGCGCCATGTGGGGGGGGGCGCATACATTGCTTTATGGATGTGGGCATACATGCGTGCACTTTCGGCACACAACAATAAAAAGGTTAGCCCTCACTATAGTGTAAAGATATTAGTGCTGTTTCTGCCCTTGGAGCAACAGACTTTAGAGGAGGAGTTTAAGGCCAAAGGAGATTCCCAAGTATATTAAGTGCTGTATCTGTTGGGCTAAAATATTCCATTCGCTCAAACGAAAAGTCATGAGATTTAGACTCAGCAGTTGGTAACTTTAGCAGATTTAAAACTTCAGCTTTAAGCTTTTAACTTGAGTTCAAAGCAAAAAAAAAATCTAAGCGGCAGGTTGAATTTGCCAGATTGGTAAGTACACTGTAAACAAAGATGGAATGTCTGTGAAAGTTAAGCTGACAAAGTCCTTGATATTGGATGAACGAAAGTTAAGTATACTGGAGGCAAAAACAAGTTATTTGGGCAGATGTGCCGCACAGATGTATTCACTTATTCTAAGAAGCCGTGTGTTGTTTTTTCCCTGTGAGATGGTCTTTAATTTATTTTCTTTCGTTGCAAGAATTGTGAAATGTGCACGTTTAAAAAAAAAAATTTTGTGCTATGAACGGAATTAGTTTTGCTACAGGTTTCTTAGTTTCAGAGTGTTATAAGGTATTGTGATGGAACTGTGGGTGATACATTCATTATTACCATTGAAGAAACTAGTAGTTAAACAGCTGTGAAACCATCTATGATCATGTTTACGTGCTTGTGATAACATGCAAATTACCCCAAGTCACTATTGACCTTGAGGGCTGTGTAGCTGTCTCTGAAGGGCCGTCTGCTTGGAGACTAATGAGCTGGCTTCCTTGTGCAGTTAGTTATACTGTGAGAAAAGCTTGCTGGGCATAAATGGGTCAGGGATCTGATCTGGCAGGGCCCTGCCTACGTTCTTAAGTTCTGTTGTGGCTAAAGGTAGATCATGCCCACTGCCCTATTAAAGAGAATGTAACCTGTGGTTCAAATGCAGCTAACTTCTTTCATTAGAATTGAACAAGCCTTAATATTTTCCTTGCATTTCATCTCTTTTTTTCTTCCTGTGGTTTAATATTTGCAAGATAAAGATGGAGAACAATTATCTGTCCTCCCAGGTTTCCCTAAAGCCTTGATGGCGAACCTATGGCACACGTGCCAGAGGTGGCACGCAGAGCCCTTGCTGTGGGCATGAGCACCGTCACCAACTGCTCTTCGCGGGCACCGGAGTGCCAGAAAATGCACAAAAAACCACCCCAAAACCAGGCTGTTTTCCATGCTGTTTTCAGGCTGGTTTTGGGGCCATTTTTCTGGACTGTTTGCTTAGCCATTTGTGGCCCTGAAAATGACCCAAAATGGCTTGGAAAACAGCCCAATAACAGCCTGAAAAATACCCCAAACCACACCATATTTGGGCTCTTTTCAGGCTGTTTTTGGACTGTTTTTCAGGCCAAAACCGGTCTAAAAATGGCCTGCAAACAGCCTGAAAACGGCCTGAAAAATGGCCAAAAAACAGGCAGGTGCGTGCCAGCAAGCTGGTCTTTGGGTTTTCGGCACTGCAGCACACACACATGCACGCACATGCCCACACGTTCCAGTTTGCCATCACTGCCCTAAAGTGTATTGGACTGCAGCACAAAGATATAAACTCAAGTGACTGCCAGTATCCTTTTTTGGTGGCCCAGTGGCAGCAAGGGAACCGGTTCGGGGATGTGGCTGGCCTTGGTCACTGCCAGTTCTGTGACCCAGGCCTGAATTTCACTACCGGTTTGGCCGAACTGGAAGTAACCCACCTCTGGCCTACTGCTTCGATGACTCCATCCAGCCACCTCATTCTCTGTTGTCCCCTTCTTCTTTTGCCCTCAATCTTTCCCAGCATTAGGCTCTTCTCCAGGGAGTTCTTCCTTCTCATTAGGTGGCCAAAGTACTTGAGTTTCATCTTCCGGCTCTGGCCTTCTAAACAGCAGTCAGGGTTGATCTTCTCTATGACTGACCAGTTTGATCGCCTTGCAGTCCAAGGGACTTGCAGGAGTCTTCTCCAGTACCGTAGTCCAAAGGCCTTAATTCTTTGACGCTCAGCCTTTCTTATGGTCCAACTTTCAAAGCCATACATTGCAAGTGGGAAATCCATGATTCCTTTAATTTCCTCCAAACTCTCCGAAAAGGTGACTCGTTCGACTCTGCCTATCCTGGTAATACAATGATATCACTGGTCATGTCCAAATATTCTTATAACCTGGTCCATGGGACCCTTTTTTGGAAGGTTTAGTCTCAGCACACCTGTTGAGGGTTTTGACTTGGACAAAGCTTAATATGCTGTTTGTGTTCATGAAGTCAGCCTCTTGATTATTCTTGGGTATAGTATTTTCTTGGCCTACTTTGTGTTGGTCACGGCACAAGAAAACTCGTCAACAAGTTGTTCTGTGATTCCTGAGTGGAGATGGGAGAAGGATGCCTCTTCCAAAAAAAGCTTAATTCTGAAAAGAGAATCTGGATCTTGTTGCTTGTTTAGTGACGAATTAACGAGAACCTCTGTACATTTGTGAGGATATAAACTTGAGCACTGCTGAAAAGTTAGTATGGATGGAAACTGGAAGTTTCCTAGTTAGGAAGACTGGATATTTAAAAGGGAAGAAAGAAACACTGACAGGAGAAAGGATGATGTTTGTGATCTGCTTTGGCTATATGCACTTCATCAGTGACTGCTTCTTTCATAGACTAGACAGAAAAATCCCACTCCAGACAGGGGTGGACAGACAACTTCACTTGAATTCTTTCTTTTAGATGTGACTCAGTTAGATAAAATGAATTTGCTTCTGGATTTGTTTTCAGGGGAGAAGAGAATTTCATGTAATTAAACACGTTGGATGGAATGTAATATTCATTTATTCATCAGCTTTGTCATGAAAGAGCCAGATTGGTGCAGTGGTTAAGGCAGTGGTTAAGGCATCAGGCTAGAAACTAGGAATCCTAGTCTTGCCATCAGCACAAGGCCAGCTGGGTGCCCTTGGGCTAGTCACTTTCTCTCAGCCCTAGGAAGCAGGAGTGGCAAAACACTTCCAAAAAATCTTGCCAAGAAAACTTTAGGGTCCAGAAAATGGCCAAGAGTCAAGACTAACTTCAAAGGGGTGGGTGGGGAAGAGGTATTATGAGTGTTATGTCTTTCATTTTAAATCTTATCTGAACTGCCAGTAGTGTGCAGCTCTTGGCTTCAGAATTGTGTAGGCTCTGGGCTTGTTGTTATTTAAATGGGAGGCCACCTGGCTAAACCTGGAAATAAAATAAAATCCCAGAAAAAAGCAATGGCAAACAATTTTCTACCCTGTTTCCCGGAAAATAAGACCTCCCTGGATAATAAGGCCAATCAGGCTTTTGAGCGCATGCACTAAAATAAGCCCTCCCCTGAAAATAAGCTCTCCCCCCCAAAAATTGCAACACAGTAGCAGCCATGCTTGTCGCCTCCTGTACCTCAAAAATAATAAGACCTCCCCAAAAATAAGGCCATGTTTTGGGGAAACAAGGTACTGTTGCCAATAAAGGTGCTTGAGTTTGACACAGGTAAAAATCTTAGTATCTCTGTGTTCCCACAGTAAATGGGAAGTAAGTGATCAACTCTTGGGTTTATTCAAGAGGAAGCTGTCTCCATCCCCAATAAATTACCAGTCAATAGTGTATCTAAAGAGATGCAATGGCTCAGTGGCTTAATGATGCTGGAGATGGTGTCTGCTCCAGCAGGTTCGAGCCCCAACGCTGCATGGTAAAGTGAGCTCCCATCACTTGACTCAGCTTCTGCTTAGCGAGCAGTTTGAAAGCATGTTTTATGCGAGTAGATAAATAGATACTACTTCAGTGGGGACACGAGCTGCTGCTTTGTTCAGGTGGCTAGATTCCTGCCAGTTCTGAACCTTCCTGGCTGTGACGCTTATTTGCAAGGCTATGGGTGGAATGAGGGGGGCTTTGGATGCTGTTGCTCGTCTTTCTAGTGTGAACCTAGCTTGCCGTCCTGCGGCTCACCTGTGTGAAATTGTGTGAGCTTGTCCCACAGTAGAGCTAGTAAATTGGCAGCCAAACAATGACTCTGCATTAGCATTATAGTCTCCTGGCTAATGTAATAATGCCATATGCTAATAATAATAGTGTATCTCTGGGGATGTTCTTTACATTCATTGAGAATACAACAATAGAGGGAAACCATCTTGAAACCGAATGAACAGGAATGCAAGAGCTACTAGTATTCCTTCAGGGATACAGGAATAAGCACACCTGTCCTACTTCTACCTGTACAGTCTGCAGGAAAGAGCTTCTTCTGCCTATATGTCCACTTTGTAATCAAGGACTTGGGAAAATCTGGTCCTTAAATCAGTAGAGAGTCTCCTTGGGAAGAGATGCTCTCTCCTTCATTGTACGTCTGTGGAAGGAACAGCGTCAGCATTGCTGATGGAACAACTTAAGTAGTCCCAAGCATACTTGCTAAATAATATGATTATTTTTGAAGCAAGTTAGGAAATCAAGCTTCCTGGAAGTTTATTTGTCACTCTTCTTTGGATTTAGTTGCTTGTGAGAAATGTGCATTTCTGTATATTTTTGGTCTTAATATCCAACCAGCTTCTCAAGGAGGCCTACAGTTGGGAATAAGCTATAATCCTAAATCTGTCTACTTGTATTGAAAGAATTAGGGTTTGGTCCCCAGTAACCAAGTTCAAGGGCAATTAAAAATTCAACTAACATTATAATAAATCTTGAAGGGCAGCATAAACAAGTTGTTGAGAACAGGAAGCAATTCATTCCTATGAATCTCAAAAATCAGATATAACAAGGAAATAGTGCCACTGCTGCAAACATTAAAAAGAGGTACTCTAGTGACTGACTGTAGGGAGTTTTGTACATCTGAATAACTCTAACAGCTGTGTGCATTGCACAAAGCCCACTTGTCTCATTCACTTGGCATGGAAGATGGGTCAGAAACCAGTGGCAGGCAACCATCTGGTACTCATCCAGGCTACGTCTTGGAAATAACATTTCCAAAATACTCTTTGAAGACTGTCAGTTATATTTGTCAAAGTCTCTGTGTTTTATCTATCCTTGTTCCAGGTTGATAAGTGATTCTAATTACTATTATTATTTTTCAGATTATTTTTTTTATCATGCCTTTATTACTTTTATAAATAACTCAAGGTGTTGAATATATGCTGAATATATATGTTGGTATATATGTATATATCAGTGGTGAAATTCAATTTTTTTTACTACTAGTTCTATGGGTGTGGCTTTGTGGGCGTGGCAGAGGAAGGATACTGCAAAATCTCCATTCCCTCCCCACTCTGGGGCCAGCCAGAGGTTGGTATTTGCCAGTTCTCCAAACTACTCAAAATTTCCACTACCGGTTCTCCAGAACCTGGCAGAACCTGCTGAGTTTCACCCCTGGTATACATATATCAACAATGATATATATGTACTCTGCTCTTATTTTCTCCACAGCAACAGCCCTGTGAGGTAGGTTGGGCTGAGAATAAGGGACAAGCTCAAAGTCGCCCAGACGGCTTTCATGCCTAAGGTGGATCTAGAACTCACAGTCTTCTGGTTTTTAGCTTGGTGTCTTAACTACTAGACACTCAAGTCTATGCTACTTAAATGTATGGTTACCAAATCTAGATAACCATACATTTACAATAAAAATCCAGACAGCCACTTATTATAAAATTTACCAAGAATTCAAATATTTAAGTTCCTTATAGTGCTTTTTGAGATCCTGGCTTGGCTTTAATGCTTTGCGTAACATGGAAAAATTCTGATCTGCTTCACTTCTGATTTATTTTGATTTGTTCAGATTTTGGGTCCAGCCCTTACATCTGAACTGGTTTTTACTCGCTCTAAAAATTAGAGCGTAATTAATTGGGAGTTGTGCTAAACCAGAATAGGTTGGTTAATGTATGAACTTAATAAACTGTGATTTATTCAATGTAAGATTTCTACATTATCGGTATGGTATGGTATGGTATGGTATGTGGATTATATCACGGCTTGCTCTAAGTCGAGAAGGTGAGCCTTAGAGTTCTATAGTTTGGCACTTCCTCAAAACGGTTTCTCTTTAGGATCATATGTGTTTATTTAAAATATATATAAAAACTTGCATTTCTAGAGGAACATTCACTTACTTTAAAAACGTTTGATCTTTTTCTCAAGGAATCCAAATTCATAGCCCGATTCAACAATATCCACTTTCTAAAAATAAAACCCTATTCTTAAAGCTAATTTTGCCAGCAGAACAGCATTGACTCTTACTTCTAATATGCTCTGGATAATGTTGCTTATCCTGAAAGGAAAAAAGTGTGATGGATTGCGATACATGCATGCTGAATATTTAATGAATGCCCTTTCTGTCATCAATAAGAAAACACTAATGTCAGTTAAACACAAAGAAGAATAAAAATAGTTGGTGGCAAAACAAGAACTGCAGATGGAGTTTTATGCAAAAGTTACTTGTCTGGAAAACCCCTCGGGGGTTCTTAGTCACAGGGGGGGAAATGTAATTGTGTCCGCTCTTGAAATGATTCCCAAGAGCTGGGGTAGGCAAGATGATGGCCCATAAGCATCAATCTTTTGCAGACACTTCTAATGCCTCCCAGACCTTCCTTCCCACTTGACTTTAAAATACTTCAAACATAAACAATCAATTGTCAAAACTAAATGGAAAGTCGGTGTCCTGCAAAGCCTCAAAATCTGGCTTCATCTTTATTTATAAATGATCCTGGGTACCAAGTCGGTCCCAGTGGCGTTCTGAGAAAATAAAAATAATGGATGGCTGCAATAAGAGCTCTTTCCCCAAAAATGTGCATAGCTGCTCAGAAAGGAAGAGAAGGGTGAGTCAGGAAGATGAAGAACTTCCTGGAAGGCTAGAGAATTTGACCCAAAGCAGTCTCACTCATTTTCCTTTTGGAAGATGGGAGTTTTGTGACAGGCCATACCAACTCTTGAGAGCCATTTTGTAAAGGTGCCCGAATAAGCATTCAAAATTAGAATTGTGCTTGCCATGAGCTTTGTGAAATAATCTGACTGACTTTCTTATTTCTTCCTGGTCTTGTAATTGTAAAGAAGGTTTCTGACCGTGGGATCATACCTCCTTAGAGTGGTCATCTCTATATTCAATTGGCTTTTCCCTATAAGAAAAAAGGAAAGAAACTACAAACCGTAATTACATGGCTTCTAAAATAGGAAGTTTTTCACAGAAGGAAGGTTTCCTTATCAGTGGACTTGGGCACAAATTTGCAGAGATATCTTTTTCTCTTGCAAATCCAAATATTTCATTTTATTTAAGCGTGTCCTTTGATCATGATACAATACATATTGGATTGACAGAGAGTTGTCTATCTAACCTTTTCCTTCCGGATGCCTTCCTTCTGTGCACATCTCAAATACCATTATTTTCACACTTGTATACTTGCCCTTATTAACAGTTTTGAATCTATGAGTGGGTAAAGTCATTTTCTAATATGATGCAAAGATTCAGATGACTGAATTTAAAAAGAGGGGCGGATCGTGGGAATGGTGACTGGTTGACTGGAGGCCAAACTTAAATTTTAGTTTTGAGAAATGAGTTGCAGTGGGCAAGTTACCTAGGCCAATGAGTAGAGGTGTATTGTGCTAATAGACAAACTAGATTTTCTGTTGTTCTTCCTTAGGCAAGGGTTGGGGTGGGCACGGGAGAGGAATTGGTTATCCATTTTTTCTAAATTGTTAGGGCATAAGTTCTAATCTTCTTGTGTTTCTGAATTGACAAGATCCTACCAGGATGATGCTCTATTTTGGACAAATGTAAATTAAGTATTATTGGAAGTACTTTGATTGGCAGCAGCTCAGAAACCAAGGAAACAAAGACAAGAATCTATTGATTGTTGCAGATACAACAAGCGTAGAGCAAGCATTTTGGCCTACTGCCTCTGCTTGCCCTATACTTATGCTACAGTATTAGGAACGTTCATACTTACATATTTAAATATTCATTGTTGTCACCATAAGCAAATGCCGTGCTATTTTTCAGATGAATTTTAGCAGGGTTTTTTTAAATGTTATGATGCACAGCTGGAACTTGTGATGCTTGGACAGATGCCTTTCTTTTGTGCCCTGATTCTGAATGTTGTCTTCCTATTGTGCAGACTTCCCCTTCACGTGTGCTAAAATTTCAATCCCTTCAATTTGCATTGAGAGGTGAGGAATGGTTCACCAATCCAAATTTTTAGCCAAACGCTGTACATTTGGCTTTTTGTATGAATAATTGTAGCAGCATTTCAGCTGGTCTGTCACGTGAGAACTCTTGTGCAACAGTAGTCCTTTAAATAGAATCAGAACTTTTCTGTCATTCTCAAAGGAATCTCTACGATTGAAAATAAGGGAGGGGAAAAGATTACTTTTTTCCTAGAAGTGTGTGTTGTTTTTCCTCTTTCTTGAAGGCTCATAACTAAACCCACTTAATTGGACCACATTGATGAGATTTTAAACTAACTGAAATACTCTTGTATTCTTATTAAAGGGAGAAAATACTTTGCTATTTTCAGTGATTTTGCATTTCCCCCCTGAGAGATCTCTTAGCCTCTCACATTAGAAAGCTTTCAGTAGTGTAGAATTCCAACAGTAAAAGGCAGGGATTGTCCAAAAGGCTCCAGTGAAGTTGAAAACGGTCCAAATGAAATGCATTTTCCCCAGGACGTGCCACACTATCCTCCTGCCTGAACAGAGGTATGTAAGGAGTCTTTACTGAGCAGTGATAGATTGACAGTGTTACTCTATTCTGTCTATCTATCTATCTATCTATCTATCTATCTATCTATCTATCTATCTATCTATCTATCTATCTATCTATCTATCTATCTATCTATCTATCTATCTATCTTCTATCTATATGTATAAAAACAGCTGTCTCTGTGTGTATGTTCCAGCATAACTCTGGAATGCCTTGAGCAATTTCAACCAAACTTGGTACACAGATGACTTACTCTCTGGAAACAAATATTGTGATGGTAAGACATGCCTAAAACCCCTTGGTGTGTGTGTGTTCTGTTAAGATACAACCTGTTGTGCCTTAAAATGGCTTCTACTGTACTGCTGTAAAATTGCTTCTACTGTGCAGCGCAGTGGAGTTGCCATGGTAACTGCTTCACAGTACTCCACAAGGGGGCTCCTTTGATAAGGGGGGGAAATCCAACATGAGAAATTACATTTGGTCCAAAAATTTTCCCCTTATAAATAAATACCCAGGCAACGCCGGGTTATTGGCTAGTTTTTAAATATTTTACAGTTTTATTCCAGATTGGTACCCCTCTAATGTGTAGGGCCTACAACTTCCAGAATTCTAGTCTGAATACATCTAAAGGACCCCAAATTAGAAGTTTTCACTATAAAGTACAGGTGTTTTTTGACTTAGAATAGTTCATTTAGTGACCGTTCAAAGTGACAACCACACTGAAAAAAGTGACTTGTGACTGTTTTTCCCACTTGACTGCTGCAGCATCCCCATGGTCATGTGATCAAAATTCAGACGCTTGGCAACTGACTACTATTTATGACGGTTTCAGTGTCCCAGGTCATGTGATCCCCTTTTGCAGCTTCTGACCAGAAAAGTCAAGGGAGGGGGGGAGCCAGAGTCACTTAACAGTCGTGTTACTAAGTAAAACAGCATCAGTGATTCCCTTAACGACTGTGGCAAGAAAGATTAATGAAATGGGACAAAACTCACTTAACTGTTTCACTTAGCAACAGAAATTTGTGGTTCAATTGTGGTTGTAAGCTGAGGACTACCTGTAAATAGCATTGTTTCGATTCTCTTGCAGTTCACATATGTGTTTTGCTGAAGGAGACTCCAGTTAATTCAGTGAGGTCTATTCCCAAGCAGGGCACGTCCATTTTGCCTGGACCCTCAAATATAAAAATATGAAAAACTGCATAACTCTTATATTTTGATTAATTTGAATACCTGAATAATTCTTTGAACAGAAAGTGTGATTTTTTTCTCTCAGTAGGGGTGTTCTAATTAGCCCTCAAAGGGTTAGATAAATAGGTGGTGCCTAAGATGGTCTTGAGTTTATCTTCTAAAAATAATGCCCGAATAACATATCTGCTATTCAACCAGAACCAGATGTCCCAAGTAAACGCCATCTTAACTTTGCTTCCTCAGTGAGCAATCTTGCTTTTCTTCTCCAAATATTTAGCTCTTTCAGATAGATAGTATGGCTACAATATCCCATTTTGTGTCCAAATGTTCCAATGCTTTAATTCATTAAAATAGCACGAGCTCTCTGACATTATTTTATTTACTATATTTTTGGGAGTATAAGACACACTCCCCCCCAAAAAAGAAGGTAAAAATTTGAGTGTGTCTTATACATATGGTTATGTAGCCCCTCCCACCCATTGGCCCCCCCACCCTTTGGCCTCTGCCTCCCAACAATTTATCTCCTTTCAGAAAAGGAGGAAAATGGGGCTTGAGGCGGCAATAGGCTATGGCAATCCCTACAGCCTGAAACAGCTGATCATCAGGAAGCCTCTGCTGAAACTGAAACTGAAAGTGAAACAGGCTGTTTGCTGCAAGGAGGCAAATTGCTCGGAGGCAGAGCTAGATTTTTTTTTCTTTGTGCTAATCAGGCTAAACTGGAACAGGCTGTTTGCTGCAAGGAGGTAAGTCAATAACTCTAAATGCCTAGAGAATATTCAAATTATTAGACTTATTTTTTTTAAAAAGCTCTATTGTTGTTCTAGGCAACTTAACCAAATGAAGAAGCGTTTTAAAATAAATGCTTGATCTGAAGAGGCCTTGTTGTATCTTCTTTTTAATAGCAGAGAATAACATATACTTCTGAAAGCCACATCAATTTTAACAGCATCCCTACAAGTATAGTCTGAAATGTAACACCACAAACAGTGTATATCATCTGTACTGTTTGCTGTTTGCTGCAAGGAGGCAAATTGTTGGGAGGCAGAGGAGACTTTTTTCCCCTTGTTTTCTTCCCCAAAAGCTAGGTGTGTCTTATACTTCAGAGAGTCTTATACTCTGAAAAATACAGTAATCATTTTAAAAGACTTCTTTGGGCGTACTGGTTCAAATCTTAGCCCTCTCTGAATATGAAAACATTTAGAAACCTAAGAGTCAGGGCTTAAAAATATGACATTTTATTAATTTTTCTTGGTTTTGCATTGTGCTGTAGAGAAGCAAGCTGCTGCAGGTGGCACATGAGGGGTCTATGACAACTCGTGGTGGCCAACTTGCCACAGCCAATTTGCCACGGCCAACTTGCTGCAGTCAACTCACCATGACCAACTCGCCAAGGCCAACTCGCTGTAGAATAGGCAGTATGAAATGTGAACGACAAAAATTAAAATATTTTACAATTTATTTTAGAAAATTGAATTGTTAAATTGTCCCACAGCAAGTTGTCCTGGGATAGGTTGGCCATGTCGAGTTGTCTCTCAGTGAGTTGTTCTGGGGTGAATTGGCCACAGCGAGTCGTCCCATTCCGCACGAGGAGTGGGAAACTCATGAGACCAATAGCCTTAAGTGACTCTTTAGCAATAGTGGGGTTAATGTATTTTTCTCTTTCTTTCAACAGCATCCAAAGGCATGTAAAAGTTGTTAGCCTTTGTCACCCATCACTTGGAAGGGAAGTGAGATGAAGGCTGACTGAGGTCTGGAAGAAGTCCTTTTGCTTTGAAATCTGCCTTTTTTTAGCTCCCAATAATAGGAGGCTATTTAAAGCTTTGCAAGGCATTATCTATAGATCCAGATGATTAAATAACCTTATTAGCTGGAAATTGTGTTGTATTTCATATGCTTTACTGTGTCCCCAGTAATAACATTCCACTCTTCCCTTATTTGAAATGGTTCAGATCGTCGATAATTAACAAATGGAAACATCAGCAGGAGTTACAGAGGTGGCTACAACCAACAAGTCTGATGTGACATAATGATCATCTCATTGCACTTCAAACTTTCTGTGACTGAAAGTCCATCCCTTCTATGGATTTATCTGATGTTTATGGGGCACTTTTAAAAGCTTGCTGAACGCCTGTCCTCAAAGCTATTTTTTTTTAAAAGTCAACTACAGATATTCCTCAATTTATGACTTGGTCACTAAGTGACTGTTATGATCTAGGACAGCTTTCCTCAAGTTGGATTCCCTCTACAACTGTGAACCTCAGTTCCTTAGGCAGACTGGCCATTACTGGCAGTTTTGGGAACTGAAGTTCAGCCAGTCTGGAAATTGCTTAGGTGAGAAATGGCTGGCTTATAATATGTGAACCTAGCCATTTTGGCTTATTCAACAAACTCTGGTTAAAGCAATTCATGACTTAGTGTAATCTGTGGACCTCATGTATAAAATAGTTTCATCGGTTAACATATTACCCTAGGTAACCAATCTGGTTGGGAAAAACAAGTCTTCGAGTTGTTCCTCATCATCTTCTAAACTCTCCAGAATTGACATCCTTTGACTGGAGACATAAAGGCTAGGCAGTTCTTGGCAGAGTCCAATGGTCTTCGCTGACTCATCTTTTTCTCAAAAGAGTAGCAACACATATCTATCCTTCTGCTCAAGTAGGTCCACCCACTCTTCCCTTTTCACCCTTATTGTGTTCATAAGCTTTAACAATTATGGCTTGTTCAGATTTGAATAGGCCCACTATCCTTGGTGTGCCAGTCAGGGAAAGATGGACAATGTGTCATAGGGAGCTTACATTTAGCTCTAAACGCATAGACTGCAGCCTAGAAAGTGTGTGAATGTGTGAGTACTGCTTGGCCATGTGTCCCTTGTTCTGTTTATTGTTAGTCTCTTTAAACAACCATCCACCCCTCCACATCCGGAATAACTCATTTGGATGACCTACTGAAGAGGAAGCTCTAATAATTCCATGAAGAGCCTATAATAAGAGCTGTTGACTTTATTAGAAATTGAAACAGATTTATTTTTGTTCCATCGTAGTCATCATGAAACAGCTAGAATGGAAAATGAAAGACTTTTGGGTCCCTAAGGGGCTATGTCAAAATAACCATCCCACTTGATAAGGGAATATCTCCCAATTCATTATTGTACACAATAAATGTCTTCCCCATTATGTAACGGAAGCTAATTTTTAAATGTCTGGGGACCCTTTTGCTAAATGGCAGATGGTTGTATTCTCTGTTCATACCACAGAACATGAAAATAATGGTTTACGCAGAGAGGATGTACATAATTTCCAATCTTTCTACCTTGTACCTAGCAAGTTTCAGTCATTGGTGTTTCATGAAAGGAGGTGAAAGACTCAATTAAAAAAACAGCAGCCACAAAGAGTTCTCTTACCAGTCACTGAATGAGTTCATATATTATACCACACTAAGCCATCATCTGGTTTTAGGAGTAACATGCTATGTGAACCTAGTTAGTTGAGGGTCTTCTCATGAACTATAGTTTGATATGCCATGGTTTAACACAGCATGTTAGCTCAAGCAAGTAATAGAGTTAGAAAGTCTAACAAGATGATTTAATATTGGGCATCTTCTAAGTTAGCATTGGCTTCTTTGGTCCAACTATTAGCTTCTCAGTCAGCTCTAAATTTTCATATCCAGTAATTAATTACCAGGAGTTGTAACTCAGTGGTAGTGCATGCAGGAGGTTCTGGATCAGGAATGGGCAACATTTTAGGACCTGTGAACTTCAACTCCCATGCTGGCTCAGGAATTCTGGGTGTTGAAGTTCACAGGTCGTAAAGAGACCATAGCTGCCCACCTCTGACCTGGAATTTATCATTGACATGTCCAGGTAGATTTGGAAAAATCCCTTGGTGTAACCTGATCATTTATTTACTATGAATTTGGCTTAAAACTATACATTCCACTTCGTTTGGTGTGAGAAACAGCTTTGAATCTCCTATTCCCTACATTTCCCTATCAGTGGTGGGATTCAAATAATTTAACAACTGGTTCTCTGCCCTAATGACCAGCTAGATAGTCGCTGCTCAGGTGCAGGCTGGCTGAATCCCACCACTATTCCCTATCACAGTGGTCGGCAAACCGCGGCTCGCGAGCCAGGAGTGGCTCTTTGGCCCCTCAAGTGCGGCTCTTTCTCCACCCAGCCACGGGCAGACTCTGGGAGCCGCACGCCCACTTCCCTCCTCCCCCAGCGTGCGTGCAGGTGGGCGGGCACGGGGAGGACCGAAGGCTACGGCTCCCTAAGCGCTGCCCAGTCCGTCCGGGTGCCGCACGCTCACCTCCCTCCCAGCCTGTGTGGCGGGCAGCCCTGGAAAGTGCCCCTTGGTGTTCTCTGCGGGCGGCTGTTGCTGCTGCTGCTGCTCCCGAACCCCGCGACACGCAGTTCTCGCCGTCCGAGCAGCCCGGCTGTCCTGCCCGATGTGCCTGCCGGGCGACCTCAGACGGTGAGAACTGCGTGTCGCGGGGGTCGGGAGCAGCAGCAGCAACAGCCGCCCGCAGAGAGCACCGAGGGGCATTTTCCAGGGCTGCCCGGCACACGGGCTGGGAGGGAGGTGGGCGTGCGGCGCCCGGACGGACTGGGCGGCGCTTCGGTCCTCTCCGCGCCCGCCCGCCCGCTCCTGGCTCGCTGACATGCCAGACTTTCCGCTGCTTCCGGGGGGGGGGGGGGGAGAGACTTGCACACAGAGAGACAGACAGAGAGAGCCAGAGGGGGAGGGAGGGAAAGACAAACAGAGAGAGGGAGGGAGAGAGAGAGGGAATCAGACACACACATACAAACACACACACACATGAAGAGTGACAGATGGGGGAGGGAGGAGAGAGAGACAGATACAGAGAGAGAGAGAGAGTGACAAAAAGAAAGAAAAAGAAAAATAGAAAGAAAAAGAAAGTGGGAGAGAGACAGAGAGAAAGAAAGAAAGAAAGAAAGAAAGAAAGAAAGAAAGAAAGAAAGAAAGAAAGAAAGAACTTATGACCACAATTGAGCACAAAATTTTGGTTGCTAAGCAGGACCGTCATTAAATGAGTTTCACCACATTTTCCAAGTTGGCCACGCCCACCCGGTCACATGACCGCTGAGCCACTCTCATAGAACAGGCCACACCTTTTGGCTCTCAAAAGAAATTTCAATCGTGGTACTGTTGATCTTTGGCTCTATTGACTAATGAGTTTGCCCACCACTGCCCTATCATGTTTAAGATGGATTTTTCATAGGGGGGGAAAAATCACCTCTGAGATTTAGCCATGAGGGAGGGATGGGGTTCAAAAATTTTAGCAAGGGGTTCTCCGTCCAGTGGCTGGGTGGGTGTGGCCATGGTGGGTGTGGCCTAGTCGGCCTCCTTCACCATGGGGGGGGGGCGTTTTTGCCCTCCCTGGGCTGCAGAGGATTTCCTCCAGCCTCTTGTAGGGTGAAAACGCCCCCTCCCCCAGGCTATGGAGGCCCTCTGGAGGCCAGAAACAAGCCCATTTCCAATCTTTCTGAACTTCCGGTAGGCCCATTTTTCGCCCTCCCAGAGCCTCTGCGCACGCCCTGCACTTACCTGCACCCAAAACGGGCCGCGTGGAGACTCCTGGGGGAGGTGGGGAGGGGCCAGCCAGATTTGGGGGTTCTCTGAACTGCACAGAATCTTAGCTAGAGGTTCTTTGAACCCCCAGCAGCCTACCCCTGCCATGAGGGAGTTATGAAAACTGTATTTTTGGACGTGGTATTGAGTCCAGTTTGCAGATTGGTGCTAATGCTTCTTCCTTCCATCCACTGCCCAGACCTTGAACAGCTTCAGCTGGCAGATTTCCCTTGAAAAGAGCCCCATTATTAGCAACAAAGACCCCTCTCATTTTTAATTCAAGTTTGTAAAAATTAGATCAATTTTATGCTGAACGTAAGACAACGAGGCAGTGTCTCTGAACAAACATCAAGAAACTTCCTGAACTCTTCAACTTCCCTTCAGCTTCTTTTTATTCTGCAGAGTTCTACTTTTCCTGGTGATCAAAAAAGATCATTTTGAATTTTTACAGAAAAAAAATAATTGTTCCAGCAGAAATGACTGACTTTTGGCGTTCTTCGCTTTCGGGCCCAATTTCCAAGTGAGACTTCGGTCCACATGTATCCTGGTCCAGCTCATGATTTGTTTCTTCTGAGTTTTAAATAATAATAAAAATTCTAGAAAATATTATAGGAGAGAAAGCATAGTACATGAGGCCTACGTCAGATGATATGACTGAACATGGCTATCTAGGCAGCCATTTTTGGTAGCAGGTGCAACATTGCAACCTTCCAATGGGTCTGCGTTTCCCATCTTTTGCAATAATGTTAAAATAAGACATTGTTCAAGAGTAATTAGGCTAAAAAGGTCTCAAACCTTTCCCAAATGCTCATAGCCCATCACAAAACAGGCATGGATTATTTTTATTTTTTATTTTTTATTTTATTCAATTTATATCCCGCCCTTCTCCGAGAGGACCCAGGGCGGCGCCTGGATTATTCCTGTCATAAACCACATTTCTATGTGCATTGCTTTTTACATAAATTCCACTTAACTTACTTGGAGATGAAATTTGAGTATTTATATACTAGCATTGCGTGCATTCTTTTGAACCCATATTTTTTTTTAAAAAAGCACCCTTTTTATGCCCAGCCTAATAGGATATGAATATTACTTATGTGTACCATTGAAATATTTTCTTTGATTTGGGAGCAGGGGCTGCTGCAATTGCCCTTGGTGGATTATATTCATAACAATAAAACATCAATGATACAGTCACAGTTACTAACAGTAAGCAATAAGAGTCCCCAAATTAAACTATTGATAAAGTCATAAATACAATGACTTTATCAGCAATACAAATAAGTGGCCACACCTATCAATTAAGACAATTCAGTTGGTAATAATTTCCTGTAGCCTTATAAAATAGGAGCTGATTGAATTCAGGGGAATAACACAGAGAAATAATGGTTGCACCTCTCCTTCCCCCTAATACCGAAAGAGTGTGGGGTTACAAGAGTGTATACTGTAAATAGTCTGTCATCCAGGTCATGGTTGTCCCAAAGGTGCTTTTTCAAGAGGCAATTAAGACTTCCTTGTTTTTCTTCGAAGACGTTTCGCTTCTCATCCAAGAAGCTTCTTCAGCTCTAAATCAGATCTAAATTCAGATGTAATCCAATCTAAAATCAGAGCTGAAGAAGCTTCTTGGATGAGAAGTGAAACGTCTTCAAAGAAAGAAAAGAAAAAACAGAAAGCCCAGTTGCCTCTTAAAAAAAACACCTTTGCCATCATGACATGGATGACGGAGAATCTCCATAGATGCTCCTGGGAGCTTCACGTGAGGCATGTTAAAATTACGGAGAAGGCAGCCTAAATTCTGTTTTAGCAAAGTCTCAAAGGGGAAAGAAAGGAACACACATGTCTTATTTGTTGCAAATGCAGTTTACATATGAATTAACAAATGCATTGAAGTATTGCTTAGCCTATTGTTAGATGACTAGTGTGTTGGTTAACAATTCTGGGTTAATACACCACTTGCTACTTCTGGTCATAAATTTCTGCAGAGAGTTTGTAGTTTTGCTTGCTATTTTCAGCTCTGGCCTTTCCCCCTTCTATTTCTTGAGGTATCATTTTATGGCTATTGGATGGAAACTAATGAAAGAGAAGCAATCTAGAACTAAGGAGAACTTTCCTAACAGTGAAAACAGTTAACCAGTGGAATAGCTTGCCTTCAGAAGTTGTGGGTGCTTCCTCACTAGAAGCTTTTAAGAAGAAATTAGACAGCCTCTTGTCTGGAATGGTAAAGTCCCTTCCAACTCTGCTATTCTGAATTTTCCTCCATTTTGTCCCAGGCATTTTATAACATGATTCTATAGAGGTGTACTTTGGGTTGAAAAATTGGGTAGTTTCAATGACATTGTGTCATATTTCCATGATCTTAGGAACAGGAACAGAAGAGAAAATATATCCCAGGGTGGTTAACTTTTTTTATAGTTAAACTGGGTTTATCTTTGCCCAATATTCTTTTAAGTGACCCAAACTGGAATTAACATTTTTACCTAAGAGATCTTGTTAGATGACAGATAACTTTCTTTGAAAATGTTGCTTATTCTTCCTGTTGCATTGGTCTTTTTCAAAACTCCCATTAGCTAATGTCATACTGAGATAGATTTGGAAAATGAGGACAACTCTGTTGAGCAACAAAGTGGACCAAACTGCAGAAAATTATGGAAATAAGAATGGGATTTTCTGGAAGTAACGTACTGTTTGTGTGTGTCCATGTGCGTGTTCCCATTTGTGTGGTCCTGACTTGGTGGCCAGGGAGCAGAGTTTTGTATACAGTACTGTATATGAGTCAGCCCTAAAAAGGGCTTCATCGCAAACATGCATATTGTGGTCTTTAGCATGAGACTGACCCAAAGATGTACCTGTACAGTCCTAATTCTTTCAGTGTGTTTGTTATTTCATTTTAGTGAACCCCAAGGAGTTGAGTAGGCTAAAAAATTTTTTTAAAAACACAACACGCTGTGGCATTAGATAGAAACAAAAAATTTAAAAAAAAGTGAAGTAAAAATCTTCTAAAGAAGCAAAATAGATGGCGGATGGGGCAATGTTATTATTTGGTTGAACGAGGTGCAATACGGAACTCTGGTTTCATATATTGTGCTGACAGGAAATGAGTAGAAAAGCTGAAGTGAACTTCGGAGAGAACTGACATCTTCTGTTGAAGCCATCCCAGGTCTGTTTCCTTATTTTGCAGCTACCGTTTTGGTCTGTCCACTAAACAAGAGGGATAAGGTTTTGAGGCTGGTGCAGTTGAGCTAGCATGCATGGGACATTGGTTGACTCAGTGGTGGCAGTGGCAGGGAGCCGTTCACAAATCCGTCAAGAGAGCAAGGATCTGACTTAGAACAATGTAGTTCTCCTTTTATGAGGGAAGGGGAAACGGTAAATCTGGCTGAGAGCAACACTGCAGCTGATCCTGAGGCTTAAGGTAATTTTCTCAAGGAAATCATATGAAATATGGAGAACCTAAGGAGCTGTCGTCTCAGAGACAACTTGGCTGACTTGCAAGAAAAAGGGAACCTGGAGAAAGGGGAAATGGAGGAAGAGGCAAGAAAGGAACTTGTGAGATAAAAAGTTCTAGAGATACTTTCCAGTGTGGGGGAATATGTGGAAAGAGGGAAACTAAGGCGACTGACCAAGGGACAGGATCACAAGGAAGTGAGACAAAGTAATTTGTGTATTTAAAGCTGTGGATTGAGTGGATTGTAGAAGGACAAGCAGTCAGGCAGAAGCTGACTTGTGGCAAAGCTGTTCTGAGGTTCCAGACACAGATAAGGTTGTACAGTGTTGGATTATAAGGAAATGGTTAGATAAAAAGGGTTTTAGAGAAAATAGTTTATGGAGACTATTGTGGTTCAGAGAAGAAAGGAGGTAGCAAGTTACCCTCATTCTGAATTGTCCAGAGAGCAAAAACCTTACCAAATGTGGCTTTGCTTTCACTGTCAGTAAAGGGGTAGATACCAAAAACCGTTTTCTCATTTGAAATAGTTATTTTTGTTACAGACGGTCATTTTGGGGAGCCTTGCAGAAACGGCCGCATGTATGGAAAGGTTTTTGTGAAGGCTTTTTTTAAACCATTCAAATGGGAAAACAGCAAGGGAGATCTTGTAGTTTATGGATTTTTCACTTGAGCAGAAAAAAATGGACACGAAATAAGAGGAAGTGGGTAGGTAGAGAATTGTGTCGAAGATACAAACAAACGGCAAAGAGGAGTGCAAAAAATGATCCTCCATTAAATTATGTTCTGAAGTGTGTGTGTGTGGGGGGGGGGGGGACAACATGTCTAAAGCCTAATGCACCATTCTGCAAATATGCAAGAAATGACGACAACGACGAAAAAGTTCTAAAACACTAAACCGGAAATCAAGATAACATTATTTAGATGGCAAGCAATGCGCTGGGAATAGATTTATTTAGCAGCCAGTCCACTGGTATGCTGGGGTTGGATTAATTTAGCAATGCTGTTTGTGGAATTTATACAACATAAGGCTAGCAACCAGCCTCTATCCCAAACAGATCTTAGAACATTCTGTCTTCTCCTCTGCACTATCCATGTTTTCTGCTTTGCTACTTTACCATCAGTCGAGTCACAACTTCTGTAATAGATACAGATAGATAGGACTTTTGCCCTAAGGGCTTCTGGGAGCATCTGTTCCTTCCGTGTCAGTGGGAAATAAGCTGGACTTAACTGATGTTTGACCTAATCAGTCAAGTTTGTTATGTTAAGATGAGGATAAGAGCAGTCTTCAGGCAAAAGTTGACTTAATCATAGTGCATTCTCTTAAGATTCCTGGGTTATCAAACTAATCGTAGAATCACTGATATTGTTATTTCATGTAACGTTCTCTTAAGACTAGTTTCATACTGTCGTGGCCCACCAGTGGCCAGTGGAGCTGGCAGCAGATTGGGACAGTGGGGAGGTTGGGGAGGAACATGGGCCAGTCTTGGAGTTTGGGGAAGGCTCTGATGAGGGCTCTGTGTTGGAGGCAGAGAGAGGGCCAGAGCTGTACGCCAGCTATCAGCTGCCTTCAGAGTCAGACATCAGTGAGGCAGACGAATAGCTGGAGCCTGTTCCCAGTGTGCACATGCACAGAGTTACCAGACGAAGGGAACAACTAAAGAACAGGGGTCTACTTGGGAGTAAGACCAGATGATGAATGGCCCCTCCCACAGGAAATAAAAGAGGAGCGAAAGGGGAGTGGAATTCACAGGAGACAATTAGTTTGCTTAATTAGTTAGAGACTCCTTGAGACTCCTTGCCAAGTTTTGAAGATATCAGTCTGGCAACTCTCCAAGCCAGATAAGGTCTGTGACTGTAAATCCTCCTTTGAAAGACTTTGCTGGCTGTGAATGAGCAGAATTCACAGTAAAAAGGGTTTTTTCTTTTTTCCAGGACAAGGAGTTTGTTTCATGCTCTTGGGAAGCCTCAGTCAGAACACATACGATAATCTACCATCTGCTTTATAGTGCTTTATGAAATAAACTACAATTGGTTTCATGCAACCTGTTTAGCTAGTATGTATATGATGCAGTGGCTGGGTTCATATAACACACTAAAACTGAACCAGTCACGTTATAATTTAGTATAGTAAGTGAACATCGTCTCTATTTTGATTTTGTGGAGAACCCAATGCAAACTCTGTTGAAATGAAAGCAATTACAGTACTGTAGTGCACCTTCTGTCTCTTGTCATTGGCAACCATTAACATTTTTTACGTTTGCTGGAAAGCATCACAAGTTTTCGAAACTAATTACAAGTTAGTACGTCACTAGCTCATTTTTCTTGTTAAGGAATCCTGTTGTACAGGATTATCTTGACCCCCCTATCATTTTTTTCTCTGTTCACCAGAATTCAGCATGTAAAGATTTTTCATCTAAAAACCTGTAGGTGTTTCTGCATTTGAAGGACGGATTTTTTAAAACCATGTCCTTTGCCTCTTTTCTGTTCAGTACAGAAACATTATTAGAGCTTAATTATGAAAATGATTTTTATTTTGTTTCAGATTGAGTGAGAATAAAAGTTGAAATTCATTTAGAAGGAACTGATAATTTGTCTCCTTGTGTTGCTGGGAAATCCGATGAGTAATATATATATATATATATATATATATATATATATATATATATATATATATATATATATATATATATATATATATATATATATATATATATATATATATATATATATATATATATATATATATATATATATATATATATATATATATATATATATATATATATATATATATATATTCATAGCTACCAAATTCATAGCTACCAATTCATAGCTACCAAAACATGCCTGAATAATGAGTGAATATTTGACCTCCGGGTATTCTGACTTTGTGGACTTACATGTCTATCACAATTTAATTTAAATTTGATTTGTATATTTTTTGAATATTCCAGAACAGTTCTTGGCTCAAAGCATCAGAGTACATTTTGAGGCTCTATTTAAATATATACTTAAATCAAATGAAAAGCATTTTGGAAAAATGAGAAAGTGGAATGGAATGGCCTAATAGAGAATATTTATATGGAAATGATACAGAGAACAGAGAAATAGCTCCCTCCATACCAGAATAGAATAGAATAGAACAGAACAGAACAGAATTTTTTATTGACCCAGTGTCAGCCTCCGCTTTTTGCTTGCTTCGGCTGTCATTTTGAAACGGGGAGGGAGGGGTTGTGGGTACTGGATATTAAGTGGGCTGGAGAGAGATGGAGCCAGGGCCTGATATCGCCAAGGCTAAGGGTCCTGCATTCCATTGTGATGATGCTCCTGAACAGGGTGCGCACCTGACATCGTGGACGACTCTGCATTGGATATTACATTGGGGTCAAAGGGGCTTAAGGGTTGGGTTATGCTTTGATACGTATGTTACGCGCCTAAATGTTTCATTCCTTGTTTGACTTTCGCTGCGGTCTTATCATATTCAGTAAAAGTAACCTTAAACTTTCAAATCAGCTTAAGCGTGGTCTTTCCTGCTTTATAATAATAATAATAATAATAATAAATTTTATTTGTTACCCGCTCTCTCTCCCCAGGGGACTCGAGGCGGGGCACAGGAAAATTAAAAAACAGTAAACACAACAGAATACATAATTTAAAATCACAATTAAACAACAAATCCTGCGCTAAAAACATCTATAAAAAAACTAAAAAACTGTCCCTAAAACCCCTAAGCACTAAAACCTAAAAACCCCAGGACAAGGAGGCTATCCCAAGCCGGCCAGACGGAAAAAGTAGGTTTTCAATTTAAGACGGAAGGAGCGGAGGTCCGTGGTCGTCCTAATATCGGGGGGAAGGTCGTTCCAGAGGGCCGGGCCCGCCACAGAGAGAGCCCTTCCCCTGGGTGTCGCCCGCTGACATAGTCTAGTGGACGGCACCCGGAGAAGCCCCGCTCTGTGGGAGCGAATCGGCCGTGAGGATGTATGGGGCAGGATCCGATCCTGCAGATAGCTAGGTCCCGAGCCATGGATGGAAGCAGATCTGACTCCCAGTGTGATTGGACACAGAAGGAATGTGTCTTTGGTGCATATGCTCTCAATGTACATAAAAAGACAAGATACATTCGTCAAGAATCATAAGGTACAACACTTAATGATCATCATAGGGTACAAATAAGCAATCAGGAAACAATATCAATATAAATCATAAGAATACAAGCAACAAAGTTACAGCCCTGCAGTCATAAGTGGGAGGAGATGGGTGATAGGAACGATGAGAAGACTAATAGTAATGCAGCCTTAGTGAATGGCTTGAGAGTGGTGAGGGAATTATTTGTTTAGCAGAGTGATGGCATCTGGGAAAAAAATCTGTTCTTGTGTCTAGTTGTCTGGTGTGCAGTGCACTATAGCGTCGTTTTGAAGGTAGGAGTTGAAGCAATTTATGTCCAGGACGCGAGGGGTCTGTAAATATTTTCACAGCCCTCTTTTTGACTTGTGCAGTATACAGGTCCTCAGTGGAAGGCAGGTTGGCAGTAATTATTTTTTTCTGCAGTTCTGATTATCCTCTGAAGTCTGTGTCTATCTTGTTGGGTTGCAGAGCCAAACCGGACGGTTATAGAGGTGTAGATGACAGACTTAATTGATCTTTGTCAATTGTTCTTGACTGAGTTGTCTCTGCTTGGTACATAGGAATGATAAACCAGAACATGAAGTTTTAAAAAATTAAGAACCCCTCCCCCCAAGATATTGTCCTGATTGTTTCTAAGAAAATTGCATGAATGCCAAAAGATCACTGTTCGGTTTAATATAGGGCCCGATGGCGAACCTATGGTATGCGTGCCACAGGCGGTACGTGGAGCCTTCTGCGGGCACGCGAGCCATCACCCCAGCTCAGCTCCACAGTGCATGTGTGCGCTCCTCCCATTGGCCAGCTGATTTTGGGGTCTCTGCTGCGCTTGCGGGAAATGCATGCGCATGCATAGGTGGTGGTGGGAGTGCAGGGGGTGGCGCGCCTCCCTGTGCTCCATGTTTGGTCCAAGGAGGTTTCATGGAGGCCTGCTAGGCCCAAAATGGGGCGGGGTGGGGTTGCACAGGGAAGCGAGGGAGCATGGAGGGATGCATGTGCAGGGGGGCAGGGCATTTGGGGGATGTCGTGCACATATTGCATTATGGGTAGCCCCTAGCCATCACTGACTTAGGGAATCAAGAACAGAAGCATTTTCACTAATACGCTGAACATTTATGGCAAAGAAGAATCTACAGCACAAACTCCCTCGTTTCTGATTTACTGGTAGTCCTTGACGTATGACCACAATTGAGCCCAAAATTTATGTTGCTAAATGAAACATTTGTTAAGTGACTTTTGCCCTATTTTACAACCTTTCTTGTCGCAGTTGTTAAGTGGATCACTGCAGTGTTAAATTAGTAACAGGGTTGTTAAGTGAATCTGGCTTCCCCATTGACTTGGCTTGTCAGAAGGCCTCAAAAGGTGATCACATGACCCAGGGACAATGCAACCGTCACAAATATGAGTTAATTGTAATGGTTTTTAATAATGCCTGTGCGCCGCCCTGAGTCCTAACAAGGAGAAGGGCGGGGTATAAATTCGGAAAAATAATAATAATAATTGCCGTATCTGAATTTTGATCACTTGACCATGAGGATGCTGCAATAGTTGTAAGTGTGAAAAAAGGTCATAAGTCACTTTTTCCAGTGCCATTGTAACTTTGAACAAATGAACTGTTGTAAGTTGAGGACTGTCTATATTATGCAGCTTCCTTTATTCTTAAGAAGTTCCTCCTGATCAACTGAAAACTGGTATTTTCCTGAATTTGAAGTCTTAATCCTGCCATCCGAGGCAGCTGAGAAATGTTTTTTTCAACTTCTGCATGTGACAATTGTAATATCTAAAGCATTATGTCACCCATAAGAATTTTCTTTTCTAACTCAATTCTGTACATATCTACACTGTTAGGCTGCTCTGTCGTGAGTGTGGGCCACCAACGTTTTCTGGAAGGGAAGTGTTAGGGGTAAAAAACACCCCCGTTGGAAAATAAAGGCGGAATAGTGCAATACACCGGACAGCAAGAGATACGTTGCTTTAAGCACACAATAACTATCAAACACTGATAGTAGAAAAAATAAATAGTCTTTACTTTTGCAGTAACTAAAATACTTCTTCCAAACAGTGATACTAACTCTTCCAACAATAAACAGCCCTTCACCAAAACACAGTTATCTTACAGTCAAAACCAACAATGATACTTCTTCCGTCTTCATGTACAGCTCCTTCCCCAGTGGCAATCAGGAAGCAAAGGAAAGCAAAAGGGAATGAACTGTGTTTTCAGCTACCTTTTATGGTTGAACTGGGAAGCACAACCAATCAGATTCCACATAGTCCTTAAAGTTACATATACTCTTTAAGAATCCTGGCTTATATATATTGTCAACCCAACATCAGGATGATAATCCTAACAGGAAGAATGGATGATACCATCTTTCACTTGTCCCTTCTGCACCTCTACCTCTATTTTCTTGCACCATATTTCAAATGGTATTCCCCAGCTTCTGGTAGCTCAAACTGTATTTTGATTTCTTCTAGGAAAACTCTGCATTGCGCGTAGTGGCGGGAGTTCCCCTTTACCCAAGATAATAGAATGGGATGTTTGCCATCCTGCAGCACCATTTAAAGCTTCAAATGAAAACGGTTTCTCAAAAGCACATACATACAAAACAGTGGTGGGTTCCGGATTCCGGTTCCAACAGGTACGGTTGGAACAGCCCCGGCGTCATCCACATAGACATACACACATGCATACTTACCTGCGATGCTTCCGCAAGCCTCCGTGACACTGCTGCTTGCCGGAGTGTTGCGCAGGCGCTGTATGCGCGAAAGCACTGAAGACTTACAAGCATGATAAGGAGCAAGGCCAGGCGGGTCCTCCAGACCACTGAACTGGAACGGTATCCGGTGCTTTGGGCTGGCTCTGGTACACTCATACGGGGCGTACCTCCTGAAACCCACCCCTGGTACAAAATGACACAGACACACAGATTGGATTAGGGTTGTTTTCCTGTCACAAAACTTTGGGGAAGGCAGAACGGCAAGGGGATTTTCAGTGGAGGGCTGTAGCACAAGCCTGCTGGTCAAGCAGCCCAATCTGAAAGAATTTTCTAAGCTGGTTTAATGTTTAGAATCCAGCCATTATGAACACAGAATTGTAACAGCTTAGGGGTCCAGTATGGAAGTGCCCGATAGTTGGTTTTTTCAGTCTCTCCCCATAAGGCATGGAAATGGAGAATTTATAATGCTTCAGTCACTGCAAAACTTCCAACTGCTAGCAATTCAACCGGTGGTGAAATTCAATTTTTTTTACTACCGGTTCTGTGGGCGTGGCTTGGCGGGCGTTGTGTGGCTTGGCGGGCGTGGTTGATGGGGGTGGCAGGGGACGGATACTGTAAAATCCCCATTCCCATCCCACTCTGGGGCCAGTCAAAGGTGGCATTTGCTGGTTCTCCAAACTACTCAAAATTTCTGCTACCAGTTCTCCAGAACCTGTCAGAACCTGCTGGATTTCCCCCCTGAATTCAACCTAACATGGTTAAGTGGTGAGAAATGACTTATTGGTTTGGGAGGTAGAGAGAGCTTGTGCTTTGAAACTCAAACAATACCCAGTCACCTGTATCTGATCATGAACAGAAACCACTCAGCTTTGGCATACATTTGATTTCTCTGCAAAAGTTACTGCAGGTCATAGTTTAAAGACGCATTTTATACTTCTCAGTCTGCTTTAGGAATTGCTGTTGCATTAATTCCTTCTGGTTTTCTACCTGAGCGTAAGTTTCTATAGAGGTTTTCCCCACCTAGGGATCTGTACAAGATTTGCCTTCACTGATATATTTTACACATTTACAGTTGTTTTCCTTGGTCTTTTCAAAAGCAGATTCTGCATGGACGGTGAAAAAATATATCTTTGGCTCACTTGTTTTTATGCCTGCATATTATTTTGCTGTCTCTTTTGAATTCTAGGGTGTCTAAAAAAATTCTCAGCTGGGGCTTAACTCTTGCTAACTGCATGGACCTGTCTGTGAAGTTTTTTGGCAACAGTTCACATGTGGCTTATGCTTCCCTTCATCCAATCTAGGGTAACTAGAGGAATGAATTGCAGTTCTTTTGGCTTGTTCTCTGGTTAGAAGCTTTCACATTTACAGAGTGATTCAGAAATAACAAGCAATTTTGGCTGACTACTGTACATCAACATGTATAGGATGGATATAGTGAAAGGACATTATGACCTAGTTTAGAATTACTTCTTTGGTGAAGTAGAAGCAGATATGAAATGTATAAACCTTGCACAGTTACATGGGCATAGTATTTTACAGCTATTAGGATTTCAATTTCATTCTGGCAAGAAAGAAGTTTTTCCAAAATCTTGGAAAACCAGATTTTCCATTTATTAAAGCTGAAATGAAGTCAGAAAATGAACATGCTTCTTTTTTCTAGCATAGCCAATGTTTTACCTTTACCATCAGCATTGCTATGTAATGAGACTAGGCAGATTAGCAGAGAACATAAATAAAACGTAATGTCTAATTTATTGTAGTAAGTGCTTAGTCTATACAGGAAACAAATATGCTTTCTACCTCCTTTGGAAAGTACTTGGAAAGCTCCCCTCCGCGGGGAGGCGGAACCAGAGCCTCCTATCTGGTACCGCCCCAGGCGCCTGATGGACCCGGACGGGTTCCAGACGGCGCTTGGGCCACTTCCTGTACCCCTGACCCGTGCCCCGATAGAGGATCTCACGGCCGCATGGAATAGTGCGGCCGTGGGAGCCTTGGATTGGGTCGCGCCCTTGCGGCCTCTCTTGCGGCGGCGAACCACCCTGGCTCCTTGGTTTACCGAGGAGCTGCGGGTGATGAAACGCCGCAAGAGATGCCTAGAGAGAAGATGGAGGTCTAGCCGGTCTGAATCTGACCGGACACAGGTAAGAGCCCATTTACAGACTTACATTGTGGCGCTGAGAGTGGCCAAACGCCATCATTGTGCTACTCTCATAGCATCCGCAGAAAACCGCCCTGCCGCCCTGTTTAGGGTGACCCGCTCCCTACTCCAACAAAGGGTGCGGGAAGCCCCGCTACAGGGTAGAGCAGAGGAATTTGTGACTTTTCTGCAGGAGAAAACCGCTCAGATACAGAACGGGCTACCCTCCATTGATGGCCCAGCGGGATGCCACGAGACAGATCTTGTTTGGGAGGAGTTTGACTCCGTTGCTTCCGATGATATGGACAGGTTACGTGGGCGACTGCGAGCCACCACATGTTTATTGGACCCGTGCCCCTCCTGGCTTGTACTGGCATCCTGGGAGGTGACACGAGGCTGGCTCCAAGAGGTTGTCAACGCATCCTTAAGTGAGGGTTCCTTGCCTGCTTCCCTAAAAGAAGCGATGGTGAGACCCCTCCTTAAGAAGCCCTCTTTGGATCCAGCTCTATTAAATAACTATCGTCCAGTCTCCAACCTTCCCTTTTTGGCGAAGGTTGTTGAGAGTGTGGTGGCACAACAGTTTCCCCGTCACCTGGAGGAAGTTGATTATCTAGACCCGCGCCAGTCCGGCTTTCGGCCCGGGCATAGCACCGAGACGGCATTGGTCGCATTGGTGGATGATCTCTGGAGGGCCAGAGATGGGGGTTGTTCCTCCATCCTGGTCCTATTAGACCTCTCGGCGGTTTTCGATACCATCGACCATGGTATCCTATTGCATCGGCTGGGGGGGTTGGGGGTGGGAGGCACCGTTTTGCGGTGGTTCTCCTCCTACCTCTCTGGCCGATCGCAATTTGTGTTGGCAGGAGAGCAGAGGTCGACCCCGAGTCCCTGTGGGGAGAGGGTGCGGTCTATAAGTATTAAATTATTATTATTATTATTATTATTATTATTACTGTCAATTTGGCTCCAAACTTGTGCTTTTTTACTATATTTTTTCTGAATTAAAGGTTTGCATTCTATGAATAGTAAAACAATCTGAAACTTTTCACAATTTAAATCCAAGTGGAATATATGTATGCGTACGTGCGGGCACATGTGCACACATGTCTCTGCATAATTTCTTAGTTCATAGCTCAAGTTTAGGTTTGATTTGTTTACCAATTATTTCCTGAATAAAGAAGAATTGGTTGAGTTCAGATAATATAACAGGGAAAAAATTCATGGTTTACAAACAATGTTGTATTTTGGTTTGCACAATTTATTAAGAAAACAAACTGCACCATGGATTACTGTGATATGAAACCAACTTTCCAAGCTAAGATATAATAACAACTTGATTGTCTCTTAAATATAACAGACCTGCTGATAAACCTTTTTAAAAAATCTGTGTCCATCCATAGCTACTTCCCTATCCAGTTTATAATGCCCAGCAATCAATATAGGAATTTTTAAATTAATTATACAGGTAGCCTGTGCCATCTGTGGAATGATCTAGGAAATTTAACCTGTTTAAAGTGGCTTAATGTCCTGTGCTTTTTAAGCCCATTTAATGATCATTATCCCTTAATTCAGATGAATTGGGAAACTTTGGCTAATGGAGAACTATCCTACATTGCTTTGTCCTGAGAAGAAAGTTATATGTACAAGCTCCTTCTCTATCCCTTGCTTTTGAGAATTGCTTGCCAACTGTAGAATTCAGAAAAATCAAATCCTTAAATCTTTTTTTTTATTGGGTTGACTGGTTATAACATAATTATTCAATTACTTCATCTACTGGGGGAGGTCCTTCCTAGGTTTCTTTCTCTGTTAAGTATCTATGGAGATTATCAGTCATGGTTGTCCCAAAGGTGCTTTTTTCAAGAGGCAACTGGACTTTCTGGTTTTTCTTTGATGACCTTTCACTTCTCATCCAAGAAGCTTCTTCAGCTCTGGCTGGATGATGGGAAATGGATAGCTGGTCATTTGCATTCTTTTAGCAGTTGGTTAAGATCACATCTGTGTCATGAGGGTCACCTGAGTGGTGCAGGTTGGTGTGGAGTTGTCTTGGAACTGTTGAAAGGACTGTGTTGTAGATTGGAGATAGACGATGTTGAGAGAGGGCTGTTGAATTTTGACATGGATGACCTTTCAACAGTTCCAAGAAGGCTCCACACCAATTTGCACAACTCAGGTGACCCTAAAGAAACAGATAAGCCCCCAGGTGATCTTAACATGTGCCCCCCACCGGGCTCTGTTTTCTGGCGTGACGCCCTTCTATAGCCCTTCTATAGCCAGAGAAAACAAAGCCCAGGGGGCCATGCCCATTTCTGCTGGCAGAGGACTACAGGAGGCCGTCACCGAAAACACAGCGGGGGGGGGAGGCTGCCCGGGTCACCACAGGTGCCCAAGACATGATTGATATTGAGCTGGATACGCCACCTGGAAATCCCCCCTGGGTCCCCTGAGGTCAAACACAACCTCAATGAAATTGAGTTTGACACCCCTATCCTAGCCTATCCATTGTTTAGGCTACAGTTCTTTCTCCCAAGGTTTTTCTCACAGCCCATTACAAATACCATTATCGATTATTTCTCTCAGCCTTGAGAGATTAAATATTGTATGAGGACACAGATAATATTTCCCTAGCCTGATATTCCTAGGATCCATTTGATTTTACAAAAGAGCTCTTGGACAAATAAGTCACATGATCATAATTTATATTTTGTAGTCAAATGAATAGCTATGCATGACTGTGTTGTCATACTTCTTTTACCTATCGTTAACTGGGATTTATGCCATTACTCTATTGTCTGGATATACACAACATACTGACCCCTAAATCATGTTAGTTAAGTTTAAACAATACGTTAGGGCTTCAATGTGTTTGGCTACATTGCGGTTTAGTGTGTCATGCAAACCCAGGAAATGTGCATCTTGAAAAATTTCCTCTACCAGGAAAGAGGAGGGGGGATGGTTGGATGGATGAGGAAACGCAAATTGCAAAAACTGCTTTCACTCTAATGTTTGAGATTAACGGCAATGATATCAATGCCCGTTAAGAAGGAAACCTCACTGAATAGATTAATATTGACTTCCAGTAAATAAATATATAGAATTACACCAAACAGTAGCCTAGACATAATAGGTATGTGTAGGGTTTCAAATTCTCTTCCCCAAAGGTGCTTCAGAGCGGGCAGAAATGCAAAAGTAGCACCTATCTCAGTGTTGGCGAACCTTTTTGGCACCAAGTGCCAAAACGGAAGCGTGCGTGTGCATGTGCGTGCGCTGGAAAACGGAAGAGCAGCCACCTGGTGTGCATGTTTGCACTGGGAAGATGATCTTCTTGTTTCCGTCACACATGCGCACTGGCCACCTGGGCTTCTGGTATTTGGCGCACATGTGCACGCCAAGACTAGCTGGCTGCTGCGCATGCATGCGCCAGAAACCGGAAAATCATCTTGCTGATGCGGCAGCTGCTCTTCCACTTTCTGGCACTCCTGTGAGTGTGAAGCTGGAAGAGCAACGGATGACGTCTCATGTGTCCAGAGAGATGGCTCTGCGTGCCACCTGTGCCATAGGTTTGCCATCAGAGACCTATCTGAATACTTTTAAGGCAGCTGCACCTTTTTCTGTGATTCCATGGTAGCTATGTTGTCCAAAGAGAAGTCACAGTGGCTTTAAAGAGTTGCAGGCAGCTGCTAAATTCCTCTCCCTAGCACTCTGAAAAAAATGTTTTTGGAATAGCATCCAAAGTATCACACAATCCTTCTTGAGAAGGTTTATTATTTTTAGTAGATGAATTTCCATCTCTTAAAATAATGCTTACTGTCTGGTTAAATAATCTTAACATTTGAATGTCACTCATGATTAGACAAAGAAATCAAACTATTTTCAGTGCCTTTGAATCAGTCTATATTCTTGATCACTTCCTGAACAGGTCTATTCAGTTTCTTTGGCCAACTTTGCAGAAGGATTGATGTTGACATAATTTGGTATGTTGTTGTTGTTTTAACTTCCCAGCCTTACCTGGAAGAGAGTGAGTGGCCCAAGGTCACCCAGCTAACTTTCATGCCGAAGGGAAGACTAGAACCTGGATCTACCTACTCCTAGTCCAGCATCTAAACCATAGGGATACTGCAGTGATCATAAGTGTTAAAAATGGTCATAAGTCATTTTTGTCAATGTGACTTCGAATGGTCACTAAGCAAACTGTTGTAAGTCGAAGACTACCTGTATGTATTTGTGCTACAAAAATCCAGATAACTATTAGATGGCAGCAAACATATTTACAACGTATTGCTGCCGTTTTGTGGTTGTCCAAAAATGTTCAGCCCAGTTGTGGTAGCCAACATCATTCACAGCTTCACTTTAGGCAGGAAAAAAGTAAAAACAGCTGCACCAAAGTGATTTTCAAAAGATCAGTAATTTGCACTTCAGTTTGTTCCAACCAGATGATTTTCCAAATCTACACTTTAAAGGAAATATTTCCTCTTTTATTTACTGGGGAAATTGGTGAATAGATGCAAATAAAAAACAAAGCACGTTGCAGAATGGAGAAGTATTCTAGCTTAGAAACCTTTCAAGATACTCCATTAAATTCCCTCCATAAAGGGTTCCTTCCAATCAGTTATGTATTAGCCACAGCGCCGCAGTGGTTAGAATGCAGTACTGCAGGCTACTTCTGCTGACTGCCGGCTGACTGCAGTTCGACAGTTTGAATCTCACCAGGCTCAAGGTTGACTCAGCCTTCCATCCTTCTGAGGTGGGTAAAATGAGGACCCAGATTGTGGGAGCAATAGGGTGACTCTAAACAACTCAGAGCGGCTGTAAAGCATTGTAAAGCGGTATATAAGTCTCAGTGCTATTGCTATTAGCCTTCCATGCCCACTGATCATTAACAGTCCTCACTCAGTGGTGTGCCAAAAGCCCTAGGCAAGGGAGGTAAACTGAAAGTAGAATGGAATTGTGCTAATTAAGGATTTCTAACTCCCTCTATTTTAGCAGAAGCAACTTTTCCCACTTTGTAAATTACATTGCTAAAACAATCAAAACTTAGTAGAAAAAAACCAGTTGTGGGTTAGGGCTAACCACCTAATTTTCAGATTGTTTCTTAGTTTTGGGTCGTTTTATTCCTAACAATTTTGTGCTGGTAACCCCCATGTTTCCTAGATGTGATGCTCCCTTTTATAAGGCTGCCTAAGGGTTCAGAATATAATTGCAACAAGAATCAAATATGTTTGACTATTTCAAAAAAGTGTATGCTTTTGAAAATACGAAATAAAATCCTGTTTCACCAATAGTTATTCCAAAGAACTGGCAAGGTTTTTGAAACAATTCTAGGGGGAAAGTACCAAAAAAGTACTAAAAAAGTTTCCAAAGTTTTCATGATTTTTCTCCAACCAATAGTCTGTAACCACTGCAGGGTCAGCTGAGGACACAATGTCATGTTAAAATTTTCCTTTCTTCCTAAAACTGGGTTCATATTTAGCACCGAGTTGCTCATTTTTCGTAAACATTTGCTAAGGAGTATCCAGTAAATTTAACTTAAAATGATTTTATCTTTCTGAAGGTGTCCCTTCGGCTAGATAGAAAATCAGATATCAGGCCTGTGAAGAAATGATCTTCTCCAAGATAATGGAAAGTTCTCCCATCCCTAAATAGATACTGTTGGTGTTTGCTCTCCCAAGTATTTAGAAAGATAGAAAAAGAATTCTGCTTTCACCAAACTGTTCATTCTCAATTATTTAATATTTTTCATATTGCTTTTAATTGCATTAAGTTCATTCCATTTTATAATTGGAATTGTCTATTGCTGTAAACTGCCTTGAACATTAGAATGAACAGAAAAGTGGGGAAGGAATTTAATAATGAAATTAAAATCCACAGTCCTCGATTTACAACAGTTCATTTAGTGGCTGTTTGACGTTACAGCGGCACCGAAAAAAGTGATTTATGGCCATTTTTCAAAATTACGACCTTTGTGATCAAAATTCAGGTGCTTGGCAACCAGTTCATACTTATAAATAATAAATAAATAAATAATTTAATTTATAACCCGCTCTCTCTCCCCGAAGGGACTCGAGGCGGGGCACAGGGAAATTAAAAATGCATATAAAACCACAAACAATACAGTATTAAAAAAGGATTAAACTAAAAACCCTGCGCTAAAATCCCATGTTAAAACTAAAACAAACCCCTAAAAACCCCTAAAAACAGTTAAGTTATGTTATGTTGGTCGCTGTGTCCCAAAGTCATGTGATCCCCTTTTGCGACTTTCCAACAAGCAGTGGGGGAACCAAATTCACTTAACAACTGTGGTACTAATTTATCAACTGCAGTGATTCACTTTAGAACTATGGCAAGAAATGTTGTAAAATGGGGCAAACCTCACTTAACAAATGTCGCACGTAATTGGGCTCAATTGTGTTAGTAAATCGAGGCCTACCTGTAATGAAACAATGTAATTATATCTGAATCTTCGAGCCCTGAATGTAGGATAGGGACCAGATATGATGGTTTTGTTGATGACGATGAAGTTATCCATTCAGTTGTATCCGACTCTTGGTGATTCTGTGGGCCAGGTGACAGGTGTCTGCACAACTTCTGATCTGACGTCAATTCTTTGAGTTCTGGTATGCTTTGTCTGGTGTCAGCTTTGATGTTGCCCAATCCCTGTGTTTTTTGATGGCCTGGTTTCCTTTTACCTGTAACTCTTTCAAGCATAATTGCTTTTTCCGAGGAATTCCTCCCTCATGACATGACCAAAATAAGTGAGGCACAGTTTTGGCCAGGTTATATAGAGCAGTGATGGCGAACCTATGGCATGTGTGCCACAGGTAGCATGCTGAGCCCTCTCTGCGGGCACATGAGTTGTCGCCCAGTTCAGCTTCACCACGCATGTGCATGTGCCTCCCACCGGCCAGCTGATTTTTGGGTCTCTGCCATGCATGCGGGAGACAAGCGCACATGCGCAAGGGAGGATGGTCACGTGTGTGGGTGCAGCGTGCTTCAGGGAGATCTGCTAGGCCCAAAATGGGCCGGGGGGCATGCACATGTGCAGGGGAGCGTGGGAAGTGCGGGGGGGGTGTCATGCAGGTATGTACAGAGGGGTGGGGCCTATGGGGGGGTTGTGCATGTGTTGCATTATGGGTGTGGGCACACACATGTGTGCTTTCGGCACGCGAGGACCAAAAGGTTAGCCATGTTAATGTTTATTGAATTTGTATACCGCCCTTCTCCCTTGCGGGACTCAGGGCGGTGAACAGGCATAATATAAACAACAAAGACATAAATATATAAAATACTTTAAAATGTCAATTAAAATGTCAATTAAATTAGGGGCCTGTTCTAAAACCAAATAAAATTACTAAATAAAATCAATTAAAATTGATTAAAAACTACACCAGGCCGGCCGCACGGAATAAATGCATTTTCAAGGCCTGGCGGAAGAGGCGTAGGTCAGTGATCATACGTAGGTCTGGGGGTAGGTCGTTTCAGAGGGCAGGAGCTGCCACAGAGAAGGCTCTCCCCCTGGGGGTCGCCAGCCAACATTGTTTGGCCGATGGTACCCTGAGGAGGCCCTCTCTGTGGGAGCGAACTGGTCGGTGGGAGGTATTTGGTAGCAGGAGGCGGTCTTGCAAGTAGCCAGGTCCCGTGCCATGGAGCGCTTTAAAGGTGGTTACCAGCACCTTGAAGCGCGGAAAGCCACAGGCAGCCAGTATAGCTCGCTCAGGAGAGGTGTCATGTGGGAGCATCTTGAGGCTCCCAGAATCCCCCGCACGGCTGCATTCTGCACTAACTGGAGCCTCCGGATGCA
The DNA here is from genome assembly GCA_039707465.1 of Rhabdophis nuchalis. Lineage (NCBI taxonomy): Eukaryota > Metazoa > Chordata > Lepidosauria > Squamata > Natricidae > Rhabdophis > Rhabdophis nuchalis. The sequence continues at coordinate 187,450,538 of CM077643.1, read as the reverse complement.
CCTCAAGGGCAACCCCATGTAGAAAGCGTTGCAATAGTCCAGGCGGGAAATACCGAGGGCTTGAGTGACCGTGCGTAGAGCGTCATGATCCAGAAAGGGGCGCAACTGGCCAATCAAGCGAGCCTGATAAAAGGCCACGGCCGTCATATGATCATCTAATGACAGCCGAGAGTCCAGGAGGACACCCAAGTTGCGAGCCCTCTCTCTGCGAGCCTCACTGATATAGAGGCTTTCCTTCTGTTGCTTCTTTTTTCTCCCCCTTTCAGTGTTCTTGCAGCTGAAAACACTTTTCAGAATTGTTTTCCAGAGGTTGTTCAAGTACCACTTCCCCTTTGCAAGGCCATGCCAAGAAGCATGAAGTTATGTGGCTGGATGCCTCTACTCTTCCTCTGATGAGTGAAATATGCATTTTTTTTCATGGAAATGGAATTCTACCTACATACTTCCTGAGTTGTGGGTGGATGAGTAGATTTATGCCAGTTAATATGAATTCAGATTTCGGTAACTACAACGTTAGTGTGTAATCTTCATCCCAAGACATCACACCTTGGAAATGAGGTTGTATCAGTGGAGCTTGAGATCAGTTTGCAGCCTTAAGCTGTTCCCTATGACTGCATATATGCTGGGGTTGGAGTAGGCTCTGAGATTGTGCTACTTGGCTGAATTGGCAGCCCTGCTCCCTCTGGGACTTTAAAAGATTCAGTCCATGGTACAACATGGTTCCTTGCCACAATTGCCTTTAAAAAAGACAACTGGACTTTCTTGAAAAATCAACGCATCTTTGATTTTTAAAGCACCTTTGGGGCAACCGTGACCTGGATGATTGAGAAGCTCCATAAACATCTGCCACAATTGTCATTCTACAGATCTGCTCTGTGGTTGTACAGACATCATATTTTCCATAGAGCACCACCAGGAGAAGGATTCAAAATACGCATTTCAGTTCACCTGTATGTCTGCATCTTTATATCGATATATGTACATCTAGAACAGTGTTTCTCAACCTTGGCAATTTTAATTCCTGTGGATTTTAACTCCCAGAATTCCCCAGCCAGCTGTGCTGGCTGGGAGATTCTGGGAGTTTAATTTAATTTTATCAAATTTCTATACCGCCCTATCTCCCTGGTGGGGACTCAGGGCGGTGCACAGAGGAAATAAAAACACACAGTAACATACAAATACAAGATAAAATCAAATTAAATTTAGAGAATCTGTGCTAAAATCATTAAAACTGTTAAGACTATAAAAACAATATATTAAAATTAACTTATTGGATCTATCTAGTTGAAGTCCACAGGACTTAAAGTCGTCAAGATTGAGAAACACTGATCTAGAAGCTTTAGCTTTTGTTATTTAATCATTTTAATATTTATATAATGAAATATTTAATCATTGCATATTTATACTTTTATTATACTGTAAACCACACTGTGTCACTTCAACAGTGAGATGGATGGCATATAAATTTAATAAATAAATATATGAACAAATATAGTATGCGCTTCTGTTATGCATCCAAAATTGTTATCCACTTGGGCAGGACATTAATATCACGTTTGGCAAATAGGCTAGCTGCGGACCTTTCAGATTCAAGAAAACCTAGTTGCAAAGAAAATACGATTTCTGTGGCTGGTGATCTTTCCTAGCATTAATATACTTATGTTTTTGCCATTTGTTAGGAGTAGGTCTAAAATTGCAGGATATTTCCAAATGTGGAACCCCAAGTTCATGAAATTTATAGCCAATTTTTTTTAAAAAAAGGAGGGGGGACATCCTTCCAAGTGCTAAAATAGGAAATTGATTTTAGAAAAACCCAAACCACCAAAAATAACGTGAGAAGGAATTGAAAGTCAGACTTGCCCCTTTCAGTGTCTTCCAGCCTATAGCTACTGGAAATCTACATCAGGGAAGGAAAAACCCCAAACTCTCCATGCGTATAGATTTGTACTGAATATAAATAAACCACTCAACTCCTTTATCTAGTTGAAAATATGTTGAACAGGACTGGACCCAGGACAGAATCTTATGACACCCAACTCAGTGTTTCCCTCCAAGCCGAAATGGACCATAACTGTAATGAGCAGTCTGGGTGTGAACATCAAACCAATCAGGAATTCATTTACTATTAATTAGCCTGCATTTTAAGTATTTATGAAGAATGTTATGAAACGTTCCACTAAAATCTCTACTAAAGCTCGGTACATTATGTCTAAAGGAATGTAAGAAGCATGAACATGAGAAATTTCAACACAATGAAAGAGGAAATGAATTGTCTACCCATTGATATATCATAGGAATCACAGAATTAAAATGTTCTGAAATTTGGTCACTTCCCGACAGAGGTTTATGCTGTTTATTACTGTACACAGGATATGAAAAACAAAGACATTATTGGTTTCTTAGACATAATGTACAAAATAGCAAAGACAGTCTTTGAGTTCAATGAAATCAACAACTGATTAATATTAATTAAATTACAAATATACCAAGTTTATCCACGTTTATAATCCAAGCACTGATGTAGAAGGTTGGTGAGTTTTACAGTTAAGTTCTCCTAGATGCTGCTTGGAGTGTCCAAACGCGGGTTATCCTCAGCTTGCTGCCCATTGGACTGAGTTTCACTTTGATGTGTAGCCACGCCTCTTGCCTCTGCATAGGGCCAGTTCTAAAAACTCAGTCGCCCTTATCGGACGCGTCTGGGGAGTCTGCAGTCCTTTGCCAGCAATCTGACCTCCCCAGCAGTGAGTTAGTGTAGCCTTTGTTGTTATTTTTGTGTGTAGTTGTGTTAGATAGGTGATTTTTTGTTTTCGTTCCTGTCTTCGTTGTCTTCGTTGCGCGGAGCGGGCTGTTCAAACCGCGGCCGTTTCCCGCTTCTTCTGCGGAGCGGCTTGGCACTGGGAGGGCTTGCCAGCGGCTGCTGGTAAGCTTCTAAGGGGGCTAGGTAGTTAGATAGGACCCCCCAACTTGACTATCGGGGGTTTTCCTCCCTAGGGAAGCTTCTACTGAGGCTTTTCAGCCCGTTGTTTCCCCAGTGCCGGTTTGAGCTTAGGCGGCCGTTCGCAAAGGGAAAAAAGGCGCGCGTTTTAAACTTGCCGCCATTTTTCTGCCGCAGCCCGACTCCTCTTCGCAGATCGCCGCTGCTTCGTTCCTGGGGTGGTTCTAGTTCTGGGAGTCCCGGACAGGATCCCCTGGGGCAGCAGAAGAGATCCTTCCCAGCGGCTGCAGGGAGATTGGCAGATTCTGTTGCCATTCCCTGGTCTACTCCAGCGCTGATCTGCAACGCCTGAGACTTTTGGGTCTGATTTTGGCGCCAAAACCAGGTTCCAGTTTCTTCTTGTTTTAAAGTGTATATTGTTTCTTCCCTGGTGGGATTGGGGTGCCTTGACTGGATTTAATTGTTTGTTCTTGTTCTTTCAGCCACTCCATGGCTGATCCCAGTGAGCAAACAGGAGAACCTGCCTCCAAGCGTAGCAAGACCAACCCTGCTGCCAAGGGCGATTCTGCACCCTGTCCTGACAAGGGGAAGAGGCCTGCAGCCAAGGCCACCAAGGCTGATGAGAGACTGGCGGATAGACGGCTGAGGATTCTAGAGCAGCAATTCCAGAAGGCTCTCTCTGCCCGGGACAAGGCTGTGACAGATAAGACCCCCCCTGCCCCGCAGCTTCGTAGGGAGACCCAATCCATTCCCTCTGGTGATGGGGATTTTGGGTTTTCCCCCAATCACTCAAGGGTTTCCCTTGCCTCTCCAGTCCCCTCAATGGAAGTGGAGCTAGAGGAGGAGGAACCAGAGGAGGAGGAGTCCTCCATGGTGGGGGAGGGGGAGGAGTCAGTGGATGAGGAAGAGGAGGTTCCGGCCACTCCCATTTCTGCACCCGCTGAGGCTGCCTTGCCCGCGGCCATGCAGGAGGTTGTGTCCAAGGCCATTTCGCAGGGCATCACGGATTGCATGAAGCAATTAGTGGCTTCCTTGCCCCTCCTTTCTACCCCCAAGCCCAGGGCACCTAGGAAGGTGGTTCCTGCCCAGGGGGGTGGCGTTTCCCCTTCTGCCTCTTCTGCAGTCAGCGAGGCATCCGAGGGGGAGGATGATGAGGAGGTGGTTACCCAGGGGGCTCCCGACCTTTCAGGGGATGAGAGCTCCACTCCGGAGGCTCCCGCTTCCAAGGGGCTATTTAACCCCATCATGTTCAAGGCTATCTTGACCAAGGCTAGGGAGTCGGCCGTGCAGATGGGTCTACCGGCTCAATCTGATAAGAAGGCCTCTGATCAGGACAATGCCATCGTCATCGGTCCTGGACACCCTGGGGCGGGTCTCTTTAGGGAACCTACCCCTCCCCAAGAATTGGTGCCGGCTCCTCAGTTGTTCCTCGACATTATTCAGCGCCAGTGGGTTCAGCCCGCTACCATGGCACACCCCAGCGGCGTGGATAAAAAGCTGTACGCTGTTGAGGATGCTATGGAGACCATTCTGGCTCTCCCGCAGGTTGATGACCCCATTGTGTCTTTGACCTCCACATCCTCACTCCCGGCCGAGCTGGTGGAGGGGCTTAAGGCGGAGGACAGGCGGATGGAGAAGTCTTGCCACAAGACACACCAGGCCACTGCCTGGGCCATGAAGGCCTCGTCCTCTGCGTCGTACTTTAGTAGGGCAGCCCTATTCTGGCTCAGGAAGCTATTGGCCTCCTTGCCTGAGAGACAGGTTAGATCGAGACAAAGGGTCAATAAGATCATCGCTGCGGTGGAATATTCTTGCGACGCCTCGCTCAATTCCACAAAGTTTTCATCTAGGGCTCTAGCATCCAATGTCACCTCACGCCGTCTGCTGTGGCTCCGCCATTGGCAGGCGGACATGAAGGCTAAGTGGAAGTTGGCGTCGGCCCCCTTCAAGGGTGGCAAGCTCTTCGGCGAGGCCTTGGACTCCTTCCTAATCGAGTCCAAGGATAAGCGGAAGATTCTGCCGGCTGTCACCAAGAAGCAGGACCGGAAGAATCAGTCTTCCTACCGTAGACAGCCCTTTCGGTCTACGGAGGCTCCCTCTACCTCGGGTGGGGCCTCCAGAACCTACCCCCAGGCCCAAGATCGTTCCCAGGACAGGCCGGCCTACAGGGACAGGTCCAGGTTCCAAGGTCAGCGTAGGCCCTTCAAGGGTGGTCAGGCCAACCGTCCCTTCAAGAAGAGCAAGTGACCCCTGGGGGATCCCTCCCATTGGGGGACGCCTACAGCAATATGCGTCCACGTGGGAGGCGACCACGACGGACGCCTGGGTCCGGAATGTGGTCCGACACGGCCTCACCCTCGACTTCCTATCCTTTCCCCCGCGGAGATTCATCCGCTGCCCCCTTCCCAGGTCCCCGCACAAGCAACAGCTCATGAGGGCGGAGATCGGTCACCTACTGGAGATAGCGGCCATAGAAGCGGTGCCGGGGGGGCAGGAGGGCAAGGGGTTTTATTCCATCCTCTTCCTAGTCCCCAAGTCATCGGGGGGGGTCAGGGCCATTCTGGACTTGAAGAAGCTGAACCGGTATCTGCAATACAAGCGCTTCAAAATGCAATCCCTCCAGACGATCCTGGGATGCATTCGACAGAACGACTTCCTGACCTCGATAGACCTGAAGGAGGCGTATCTGCACATTCCCATCCACCCGGCGCATCGCAGATACTTGAGGTTTCAGTTCGCCGGCCAGCACTTCCAGTACAAGGCCCTACCTTTCGGCTTGTCATCGGCTCCAAGGACCTTCACGAAGGTCCTCTCCGTAGTGGCGGCGCATCTTCGATCCAGACCTGTGCGTTTGGTTTGTTACTTGGACGATATCCTGTTGATGTCACCTTCCAGGGACCAGGCCCTGAAGGACTTGGACTGCACCATCCGCTCCCTGGAGGACCACGGGTTCTCGGTGAATCGGGAGAAGAGTCACATGCAGCCCACCCTCTCCATACTTCATCTGGGTGCCGTCATCGACTCGAAGACCTGCAAAGTCTTTCTTTCACAGGAGCGCGTCTGCAGCATTGTGAAGTTGGTGGGGTTGGTCCAGAACTCCAGACTGGTCCCACTTGTGACGCTTTCCCAACTGTTGGGGAAGCTGATCTCGTGCATAGCCATTGTTCCCTGGGCCCGCCTGCACGCACGGGAGCTACAATGGTTTCTGCTTCCCTTTCAACGACGCAAGATCAGCAACTCCAGGAGACGGGTGACAGTCCCACCCCCAGTGCTTCGGTCCCTCAGGTGGTGGAGGTCTCCCGCCCTAAGAGAGGGGTCGCCCTTCAAGGAGCCAGACCGCGTCACCATCACGACGGACGCCAGCCTTTACGGCTGGGGAGCTCATCTGCAGCACCATGTGGCCCAGGGCAGATGGTCTCAACGGGAGCTCGCCCACAACATCAACTGGCTGGAGCTCCGGGCGGCCAGGCTGGCTCTGCGGCATTTCGGCAATCTCGTAGAAGGGTCCCATGTCCTTCTCCTGACGGACAACATCGCCACCCGAGCATACGTGAACCACCAGGGAGGCACACAGTCGAGGGCGCTCATGACGGAGGCGGAGGCTCTGGGCAGGTGGGCAGAGAGGCATCTCCTGTCCCTGAGGGCGGACCACATCGCGGGCGAGGAGAACGTGACGGCGGACTGGTTGAGCAGAACCACCATCAACACCTCAGAGTGGCAGCTGCACCCGGATCTTTTCCAGCAGATTTCCCGGAGATTCGGCCTGCCCGTCCTAGACCTGTTCGCCAGCCCGCAGAACACGCACCTGCCAAGGTTCTTCACCCGTTTCCGGTGCCCGCAAGCAGAAGGGACAAACGCCCTCCGGTGCCGTTGGCCCACAGGCCTGCTATACGCCTTCCCTCCTCTCCCGCTGCTTCCTCAGGTAGTTCGGAAAATCATCTCGGAGGGGGCGGAAGTCATCCTGGTCGCTCCCCATTGGCCCAGACGGTCCTGGTTCGCCGATCTAGTGGGTCTGTCAGTAGAGAAGGCCTGGCGCATTCCTCCGAACCAGGTGTCACTGATACAAGGGGCCATTCGTCACCCGGACCCTCAGTGCTTCCAACTAGCCGTCTGGCACTTGAGGGGATCGTTCTGAGACGAATGGGCTATTCGGACAAGGTGATAAGAACGATCCAGGCTTCCAGGCGTCCTGCCACCGTTCGCATTTACGAGACTACATGGTCCGCCTTCTCTACCTGGTGCCGTGCCAGACACATCGCTGCGGCTGAGGCCTCCACACCTCAGGTGATGGACTTCTTGCAGGAGGGTTTGGACAAGGGGCTCGCCCCCAATACTCTGAGAAGGCAGGTGGCTGCTCTCGCTACCATCCTGTCGCCCGGTGGGTCCCTGCCGCTCAGCAGACATCCAGGGGTTCGTGGTTTCCTGAAAGGGGCCTCGAACATTCGGCCCCAAACAGTCCATAGATATCCGACCTGGGACTTACCCTTCGTCCTCCAGGCCCTGACTGAGGCGCCATTCGAACCATTACGCTCCGTGTCACTGCGCCACCTGACCTTGAAGACGGTGTTCCTCATTGCAATCACATCTGCAAGGCGAATTTCGGAACTCTCGGCCCTCTCCGTACGGGAGGACTTGTGCGTGGTCCACGCTAACAGGGTGGTTCTCAGACTAGACCCGACCTTTGTGCCCAAGGTCAACTCCTTGTTTCACAGATCCCAGGAGCTCGTCCTACCTGACTTTTGTCCGCACCCCTCTCACCCCAGGGAAAGGAGGTGGCACAAGTTGGACGTTCGCAGGGCGGTGCGGATGTACAAGAAGAGAACGGCTGAATTCCGCAAGTCAGAATCCTTCTTCGTTTCCTTTCAGCCGGTGTCCATGGGTCGCAAGGTCACGTCTACCACGATTGGGCGCTGGCTGCGTGCCTGCATTACACTGGCATATGAGCACCGGTCCAGAGCTGTACCTCCACGTATTACCGCTCACTCCACCAGGAGCGCTGCAACCACGGCTGCTTGGGCCACCCAGGCCCCCATAGACGAGATCTGCAGGGCCGCTACGTGGTCCTCGCCTGTGCCGTTTATCAGACACTACAAGCTGGACGTATTTGCATCCTCGGAGGCCTCCTTCGGCAGACGTGTTCTCCAGAGGGTCCTTGATGCTCCCAGTTCCCACTCAGACGAATCTCCCCTCCCTGGGACAGCATAGCGTTGGCATGTCCCGCGTTTGGACACTCCAAGCAGCATCTAGGAGAATGACCATTGGTCTTACCTGTGAATGGTCTTTCTCTAGATGCTGCGGAGTGTCCAAATCCCACCCTAGGCGTGGTGGGAACTGGTCCCATGTTTAGTTGAAGGTTAAGACTAGTGTTGTTCCAGTTGTTCTGCGTTTTTTCTGGTCTACCTTCGTTTTTAGAACTGGCCCTATGCAGAGGCAAGAGGCGTGGCTACACATCAAAGTGAAACTCAGTCCAATGGGCAGCAAGCTGAGGATAACCCGCGTTTGGACACTCCGCAGCATCTAGAGAAAGACCATTCACAGGTAAGACCAATGGTCATTCAGTCTGAAATTAACAGTGTGCGAAATAACATGCACTACTTGTGGTTAGAAACTGGAATGCCAATGTTAGAAATTACAAGGAGTTGGATCGTACCGTTAGGAAAACAGAAATATAGCAGTTCATCAATTCCCAACAATCCAATTATTTTGTTTTATTAATGCAGTCTCCAAACAGCCAAAATAACACGAGAGATCACCAGATGGAATCCTCATAGATTAAACTGAGTGTATTATTGATACAGAGAAGTAGGTGTCAGACCTAGGAGGTAGACCAGACCAGGAAACCAACTCAACAGAAAGGCTAAGTGGCTTTTATTGAGGTTGGCTGTAAGTACAGAATCTTGCAAGTCTGGTTGTGCTGTACCTTCTCTTCCTCCTTATATTCCAGGAAATTAGAAAGGGGTTTAAGGTTGGGGCATGTAGAAGAGCAGTGAAAGTAAGGTGGGCCACATAACATATGAATGAGTCTAAGGTTTTGTTCTCATTTTTCTGAGGGTCTGGATGGGGAATTGGAAAGTGGTTTTGTTTTTTGATCATGAACAAGTATATTTTAAGGCTTCTGCTTCAATGTTTATTCAAACATTGAATGACAAGATGACCTGCCATATAATCCCCTTCCCAAGACAGGAGTACTTATTCCATCCCTGACAAATGATTATTCAATCTTTTATTGAAAACAACCAGCGATGAATCACCCACTACTCCAGGTGGCAAGCTGTTCCATAGATTAATTGTTCTCATTTTCAGGAATTTTCTCCTTAATTTTAGGTTGGATCTCTCACTAACTAGCTTCCGCTCATTGCTTCTTGTCCTGTCCTTGGGTACTTTGGGAAATAAATAGATTCCTTCTTTCCTATGACTGCCCTTCAAGTATTTGAAGATGGCTATCACATCATCTTTTGGTACTGTCCATGGGGTATTGTTCCTATTCCTTTCCAATTCCCCATCCAGACCCTCAGGAAAATGAGGACAAAACCTTAGACTCATTCATATGTTATGTGGCTCACCTTACTTTCACTGCTCTTCTACATGCCCCAACCTTAAACTCCTTTAGAAGGTCAGATCCTGAATATGAAACTCAAATATTTTGGCCACCTAATGAGAAGGGAGGACTCACTGGAGAAGAGCCTAATGATGGGAAAGACTGAGGGCAAAAGAAGAAAGGGACGACAGAGAATGAGGTGGCTGGATGGAGTCACTGAAGCAGTAAGCGTGAGCTTAAATGTACTCCAGAGGATGGTAGAGGACAGGAAGGCCTGGAGGAACGTTGTCCATGGGGTCATGATGGGTTGGACACGACTTTGCAACTAACACCAACAACAACAAAATCACATCACCCCGTAACCATGATTAAGTTTTGCATTTTTCTCCTCAAGGTTAGATTTTGATCTTGCCAGATATAAAAGAGGTGTCACGTAGGCAGCTAGAAAGTTCTTGGTTTAGTTAGGATATTTGTCAGCAAGCATATCTATCTTATCTAAGACTGATAAAGAGATTTGTCAAACAAAGTAGTTTCATTTTGTGTATGCGTGCAGTATGGATTGGATGTGCTGTTCATGCATCAAAGGAGAAGGGCACTGAAGAGTCTCAAGGAAAGAAGGTAGTGGAGTTGGAAAGGAGATCACCAGAGAAGGAGGAACGTGCAACAGATAATCCCAGCAGGAGTAAGCAAAAATCAGGGGGGGGAAAAAAAGATCTGCAAAGCAGGTTAGTTGTGAAAGATGGAGAAATGGAAGGATATCCCAGGAGAAATGGGGCAGAGACGAGCAATCAGAGTGCTGGCTTTACAAGACGGTTAATTTTTTCTCTCTCACTCTCTTCATTCCCTTTAATTTATAAAAGACTGGGATCCAGAAACTGAAAGGAAAGCAAAATCCAGTGATTGAGTTTAGCAACCAAACGGATTAGGGAATTTCTGAGACAGTTAAAGGACTTCAAAGGACCTCTGTAAATAAATGACTATTAGACTGTTGACATGTTTTTGTAGTTAGAACTTGCGTAGCCAAAGTAGAGGTAAGATACTTTGCTTTTAGAAAGATAAGCACAAGTGATTTATTTAATCTGCAACAAATTTCACTTTACTGTGGTTGGCAGAACAATATGGTGAGCGTGTGTGTGTGTGTGTGTGTGTGTGTGTGTGTGTGTGTGTGTGTGTGTGTGGAAGGGGTTGTATTTTTGTCCTTTTCCTATTTTCTAATATATTTCTATCTGCGAGAGAGATAAGCAAATTTGGGAGGGGTCATCACATTTGAAATGTCGAGAACATCACATTTTACTCATACAACTACCACAATTAGTATGGGCATTTACAAACAGCTGTTTACTAGAAAACAAACCCATGGCCACAAATACACAATACCATCTCATTGAGATGTTTGCCCTGTCTCCCCAAAATATGTTTTAAAAAATGTTGGATGAGGCAGTAAGGCTGATGAACTACAATAGAAATTATTTGGAACCAGTGGGGATTTGTAAGCATATTTCTGGATTATCTGAAAGTCATCTGATGGGGTGACATAATTGTCTCTTTAAAAATATGAAGTCCTGTGTAGAATAGAAATGTGTATTTTAATTTGATGTCCCCAGTACAGATATGTTCACAGTTGGAATCTATTGGGAGAGGTTTTGGTCTATTGTGGTGCACTGCTATGGTAGCAGAATCTATTTTTTGCAATGGGACCAAGTATGCTCTTGATTAGGGCTCTCCAAACTTGGCAACTTTATGACTTTTTGACTTGTACCTCAAGAATTCCTCAGAGAGCATGAGGAATTTTGGGAGTTGAAGTCCACAAGTCTTAAGATTATCAAGTTTGGAAACTCCTGCTCTTGATGATGATAATAATAATAGTTGTATTGGTATCCTAAATATAAATTGTATGCCCCAGCACTTTCATCGTTACTGGTTGTTTTGATTTTCCATGAAAATAAGTAGCTTTGTTGTTTAATAATACTCTGTTCTCTGCTAATAATAATAATGTTAATGACAACTTTAAACAGATTTCTTTAGGAAAGATTTAAAGAGGTTAAGGAAAGGATAGTGTTTCTTGGTATATAGCCTGCTTCTTTTACTTCTTCTATATCTCTTTTTCCTAATTGTTGGCGTGGGAGTAATTTGGGTATATAACTCGTATCTTTAAATTTTTGCCTTTTTGTTCTCCCTTTGTCCTATGCATTATTCTTACACAAACCAAGATTAGGAACAGAGAGTGAGAAAGAGAGGCAGATTGTAGGTAGGTGGATGACTTCACACATTACATAAAGCTGTTCTTTGTCTTGACCATGGTTTATTGAACAAACCAAATAATGTTATACCATAAACCATGCCTTACAGACTGAAGTAGCGACATTAAGGGGATTATACAGTCGAACTCAAGGCTGGCCATGTTAACTGCGTGGTCAACCATCTGTGCCAGGCAGGACCACGTGATGGAAGCTGTGATGGTTTTTTGTGTGCACTACCCCATGTTGCCTTTTTTCATCCTGTTCTGAATCATCATATCTCCAGATTGTCCTAATTTTCAAAAAAGCATCTCCAAGCTGTTTTTTCCCTGTTGTTGTTTAACTGCTTATTTTACCAATTTCCCCCTTTTTAAAGAGACAACACACTTGCTTATGCCGTTTAAATAAATCTGGCACTTCAATGTTATTGTTTTCTTTCTTTCTGAGCATACTGCTCAGCTTCAGTTGGTCCTACAAGCTTGCTTTTCAATTTATTATGGCTGGGACCAAAAATGTGAGCCTTTAGGACAAGTGTTTCTCAACCGTGTCAACTTGAAGATGTCTGGACTTCAACTCCCAGAATTCCCCAGCCAGTGAATGCATTCGCTGGCTGGGGAATTCTGGGAGTTGAAGTCCAGACATCTTCAAGTTGACATGGTTGAGAAACACTGCTTTAGGAGAATACAGGGTGTCCTCGACTTACAACAGCTCATTTAGTGACCATTCAAAGTTACAACAGCACCAAAAAAGTGACTTATAACCATTTTTCACACTTATGATCTTTTCAGAATCCCCATGGTCATGTGATTTACATACAGAGGCTTGGCAACTGGTTCACATTTATGAGGGTTGCAGTGTCCTGGAGTCATGTGGGCCCCTTTTGGGACCTTCTGACAAGCAATGCCAATGGGGAAGCCAGATTCACTTAACAACCGTGTGACTTATTTAACAACTGCAATGATTCACTTAACAAATGAGGAGAGAAAAGTCATAAAATGGAGCAAACTCACTTAACAAATTTCTCTCTGAACAACATACATTTTGGGCTCAATGGTGATCATAAACTGAAGACTACCTATCTTAAACTACTGATGTAATCCCCATTTCTCCTCTTCTCCCTTCCAAGTTTTCTGTTACCCTTGCCAATATTTCTCTTTTTCTATTTAGAGGCTAATCATTCAGGAAATGAATAACTGCAGTGAGGTCTCCACTTCTGTCTTTTGTCTAAATTTAAGCTGCTTTTTTTTTAAGTGACCAATTTAAAATAGCCTATTGGGTACATGTCATCTACATACCCTGTGATTCTGGGTCAGGGATCGTAGTCCTGATTGCAAAGGAATTGCAAAGGGTTTTGTAAATTATGCTAGAAAGGCGTTTGTGGGCTACCTTACCTTACTGTAAAATAAATACAATCCTTGATGATGACAAAGAGTTAAGAATTGTTTGGGCAATCTTTGCTGTCATCTAATGGGTGTTTGGTCACTGATCTAGCTCAGGATATTTGAAAAGTTTGGTCTTAAATAATTAAGTGAAGATTTTCAATACAACTTCATTGCTGATCTTATAAGGCACCTGTGAAACTGCCTATACAAGTAGTTCTTGTTTAACAACTGCTCATTTAGTGATTATTTGCAATTCAGCAGTGACAAAAAGTAATTTTACAACTAATCCGTGCAATTATGACTTTTTCAGCTCTGTTTTGTAAAGCAAAGGGAAAGCTGAAGTAACAACATAAGCGCAGAGTTATGGTTTCACTTAATAATTGCTTTGTTTAATGACCAAATTGCCAGTTCCAATTATTGTTACTAAACAAGGACTACCTTTAGTTTGTGTTTTACTAATTTTACATAGAAGTCTGAGGTTGTAGTTCTATTGTGACAGGCCTTGGACCTACCAGGTTGAAAGGGTTTTAGAGGTATGAGAGCTTTTTTTTAAAATAAGGCATGTGCTTCTGACTATATTGTTTTATATTATTTTAAAATTGTGTGTGTTTTAGTTATGCTACATATCTATAGACTGCTGCCAGTGTAGTTATAACAACCAAAGATCCAAGAAAGGAAAGGGAAGCTTTGGGGACAAAGAGTGTAATTTTTCCTCCACGTTTTCAGTGTGTTGTGGTCTGAAAACACTACGGTGAAATTTCATATACAGTAACAGGCTATTTGAAGGAAGGGGGTGTTTGTTAAAATGAATGTATATTATTTGGATCAATTGACATCATTTGCATCATTATGTAATCACATAAGTGACATGCAATAAACTAAACCTAGTGACATAATTTATATAAATTGTCTGATTTGAGAAATAGATGCCTGGTCAATATAAATTATATTATGCTTAATACTATTTCTGTTTTCAAAATATCTTCTACATTAAACAAATTGCTAAATGAACATTTGGGTGGTCTACAGAAGTTTGTACTCGAAGCTACTGGTACCTGATTAATTTTTAAGATTCATTAAAATGCCTTATGTATTTAAAATGAGTCTTAAGAAAATTAAATATGTTTTGTCTAATCCTCATAGGAATTATAAGCATAATCAGTCTGATATGCTTTTGCTTACTGCATTATATAATCCACTACCACCTCAGAATAACAAAAAATACTTATATTTGAATGGCTATAAATATTTTCTCAGGATTTGTTGCCTGTAGGATATGAATTCAACAAACCATTGCAGCTATGGAAAGAAAAAAAACACCCTGAAACTTGTAGTTAAATAAGACACTTGTGGTTTGCTGCAAGAACTATTTTTTCTATTAACAGGAAGTGAAAGATTTAACTTTAGACTTTGCAGTTTTCACATTTAGACATAAAATGGTTGCCGGAAAAAAACAGCTTCTTTTTCTACAGGGAAGATTGATAGCAAAACGTATAATGCTAAAATACTGACAACTTCAGCTGATATTAATTGATGGAAGTGTTTTAGCATAAGAATGAGGAAAATGTGACTGCAGAGCAAACCACAGTAAATCAAACTTTTAGGTTGATTTGACTTTAGGAAAGAGAGAATGTAGAACATATCTGAGTTAGATAAAGTTACATTTTGTATTAATCAAATTACTGACTAAATCTTAGTAGCAGGATGACAGGGTTGATATATGGCATTCCACATCACCTCCATCATTCATTTCCATTCAGATAAGTACTTTTTAGAACCTGAAAACTCCTCCATGCTGCTATTAGACATAAGAATAGAGTATGGAGCAGCCACAAGATGCAGGCAAGAGAAATTATTTCTTTCCCTTACCACCCTTCCCAATAACAGTTCAAAATATCCTGGTGTTAGACTGAGAGTTTTGTTTACTTGTTCCTTTTGGCTAGTCCACAAAAAAGAGGATGATCTGCTTAATATTACCCAAGTGTTTCTGAACCTCAGCATCTTTAAGATGTGAGGACTTCAACTCCCAGAATTCCTCAGCTAGCATGGAGAATTCTTGGAATTGAAATTCACAAATCTTAAAGTTGTTGAGGTTCAGAAACACTGATCTGGGCCAGTGGGGGTTACGGACTGGTATGGGCATACCCGTGGTAGCTGGGAGCAGTGGCCACTGTACCAGAACGGTGGCTCGTTTGGTTCACCTGCCTGCCCGCATTCCTTACCGCTTTTTGATGCAAACAGGCCAATTGCGCATGCATGCACAGCGTGCGGTGCCTGCGCAACCTCTGCCAAGCAGCTGAGTGTTACTGGGTGGTGTGTGTGCGGGCATGCAGCGCACATACCCGATGAAGACTCCCGGCCCCTTTGCAGCGTACCGGTTGCGACGGGATCCGGAACCCACTACTGATCTGGGCCATGTTTTCTTTACAACCCTCACACCAAACTTTCTACTTTTCAAGTTGTAGATCAAATTTACTTTCTCTCTGCAACTTACAACATTTTTTTGGGAAGCGATAGGAATAAACTACAGTCTGTTCCTCAATATTCAGTGTTAGAAATATTTAATGCATGTATATCTTCCATCCATTCCCCAAGAGGAAACATCTGATTTTTCTGGGAATATCATTTATCATATTTATATGCTGCCTATCTCACAAATCCTGTGCAGTTAAAACCATGAAAACAGTTATTATAAAAAAAAACACTACTATTAAGGCATTATTATTATAAAAGACTAAATATGAACTCTCGTGTGTCTTCACTCCGAAATCTCATCTCCTTCTAAAACTTTTACATGTCTGAGGTGCCCAGATTTTTGTTTGTTTGTGGTAACTACCTAGCTGTTAGCGCTGAAAGTTAGGTCATTCAGTTCTTAAGCATGCTGGTGAAGAAATAATAGAAATAATGAAATTGCCTTTAAACTTGTTTTTTGTTTACTTCCTTGATTCTATAGCACGTAGGAGTTCTGGACTCTTATCTTTTTGTTCCTCCTTTCTCTGAATTTTATCTTTTATGATAAACTTGTGAAGTAGATTAGACTGAGAATTTGAGACTGATCTTCATGAGCATCATAGCTAAGTGGAGATTTGGGAATCTGGATCTCTCCCCTGGCAATGCCTTAGTAGATATCTTGGTCCAAGTAGGACTGACCTAGAAACTTGCTCCTTGAAACACTGACATGCAAAGATATCTGTGCCTTTATCTTATCTTTCTCCGTTCCATAACATCCTATTTCTTTGAATTAAAAACCAAAATAGATTGACTGGATTTTCAGTCAAGCGAGATCTTTTGCTCTCTAAAATCAGAAATTTATTATAAATTATAATAGTTGCCCATGAATAACATTTTATTGATTGATTTTTATCGCACCGTTTTACAAATAACGCAAGGCGATAAACATACTTGATACTTCTTCCTCCTCCTATTTTTCCCTCAATTACCCTGTGAAGTGGGCTGAGCTAAGAGAACGTGACTGGCACAAGGTCACCCAGCCAGCTCTCATGCTTAAGATGGGACTAGAACTCATACTCTCCTGCTTTCTAGGCTGGTGCTTTAACCACTAGACCAAATATGGCTCAGTTTGTAACCATATGTTATTTGTATTCCCCCAACAGGTTTCATAGCAACCAAAGTGAGATTGACGTGTAGAAGATGCCTGTTCCGCCTCCTCCCGCTCCGCCCCCTCCGCCAACTTTTTCGCAGGTATGTTGCAATTAAAAAATATATATTAAAATTTTAATGGAAGAGAGAGGAAACTTGATCATCCTAGCTTGTCCTGTGAAAATAAAGCATGTTTTAGACTAGATGATAGACAGAAAGGCAGACAAATGTTCCTTTTTTGTGGCTTTTGTTGTTTGTTCAGTTGGGTGCTTTTTTGTTATTTTTCATATAGTTCTCTTTTAGGGGGTTTTTTGTGTGTTTTCTGAAAAACTTGCTCAGATAAATAACGCCATTAAGGTTTAAACTGTTGTGTATATCAGAGTAATAGAATAGCAGAGTTGGAATGGACCTTGGAAGTTTTCTAATCCAACCTCCTCCTGCTCAAGCAGAAAACCCTACCATTTCAGACAAATGGTTGTCCAATTTCTTAAAAACCTGTTTTGGAGCACCTACAACTTTGGAGGCAATATCAGGTGCCTTTGGGGATCAAAATCTAGTCATAAAAGCTTGCTGTCTTGAGTTATCCTGATTTACAGTGAGATTGTGGGGTTATGGTTAAAGATTTAAATAGGAGCAGAAAACCATCCATGGATGCTGATTGTGCTTTCTCTCTGACACTCTCTTAGCCCAGCTATTCCCAGGGAGGTTGTTGTGTAGAAGATCTTACCTAGATCTTCTATTGTGGATTGATATAGGAGGACATACTGATAAAAAAATTGAATTAAAAAGATGTGATGTATTACTATGATGTAGACCTTAGATTATTCCTAACCGGGTTCGTAAATCATGACATGGAATAGATATTTGCCACTATTGCAATGGAATGTTTTGTTTGTTAAGCAAATATGATAGGCAAATCAGGCTACTAAGATTTCTCAACAAAGCTTTGTTGGGAAAAAAAGCCTGGCTTAGATGTGCCCAGCCATGTGATGATTAAAATAAATCATATATACAAGCACTCAACTGGCATTTGCTTTGGGAAAGGATCAAAAATATCCCCTACTACTCCCGAGTTAGCTAAAATCATGCAACATTTATGGAAGTTAACAAAGGGGAGGTATGGAATTGGGACTGACTCAGTGTTTCCCATAGAGATAGATTCAGCACCTCTGTAATAAGTTCCATATCTCTCTGGAGCAGCGTTTAAGGTAGTCGCTAAACATCTTGAGTATGTTTTGAAGAAGTGAACATATTCGACAAATTCACCCACTACTTCTCCATTCTCATTTATCTGTTTACCCATAAAACTGGATACCCTGATTTGCTTAAGTATGATTTGCTGAACTTGTTCAACAATTGGCTAAGTTTGTAAAATGTACTCAGTCAGGCATCCACAAACTCTTTTGTCTGGTGGGTATGTTTACAATATTCAGACCATGTAAAGGGTTGCTAGGGTAAACGATTACTGATTTACGAAATAATAACAGGGCATGTAAATAATTGCACTGTAGTCCAACCTCCTGCTCAGGCAGGAAGCTCTATACCAGGGGTGTCGAACTGGATTTCTTCTAGGGCTGGATCAGCATTGTAGTTCTCCTCCACAAGCCGGTGGGGAGGTGGCGACAGCGGAGAATGAGGGGGGAGATAGGATGGACGCTTCTTGCGGCACCCTGCCAGCCAAAAGGGGGCACAGGGAGAGGGAAGCACTTTACTAGCCAAAATGGGGTGGGGGGCTGCGCACAGTCCCCCACACCTTGTTTTTGCCCTCCATGGCCTCCTGCAGCACTCTGCCAGCCAAAAATGGGCCGGATGCAGACTGCGGGCCTTGAGTTTGACACCACTGGCCTTTACCATTTCAGACAAGTGACTGTCCAATCTCTTCTTTAAAAACTCCAGCGTTTGAGCACCCAAAATTTCTGGAGGCAAGTTGTTCCTCTGATAATCATTCTAACTGTCAGGAAATTTCTCTTTAGTTCTAGGTTGCTTCTCTCCTTGATTAGTTTCCATCCATTACTCCTTGTCCTGCCTTCAGGAGTTTTGGAGAATAGGTTGACTCTCTCTTCTTTGTGGCAACCCCTGAGATAATGGAACGCTGCTGTCATGTAAATATAATAGAAATTTAACACAACAGAGTGCAAGAACATTGCGCAAGATTTACACCGGGGATGGGAGATGGTGGTAGGGGTAAAATATACTTTTAAAGTTAAATTTTGAACAAGTCAGCTTTTACAAGATTTGAGAAAATTTAAGCTGTTTCATCTTACCCTTGCAAATGTTTTCATTTGCTTATGTTAAATTTTATTATGGGCTGATATTTCCGTTAAGAAAATATAGTTTAGATTTTCTAGCAGTACACAGCAGATTTTAAACATAGGTTGCAAGTTTGAAAAATTGGAAATAGCTACACAGCTGTTTGAACTGGCAGATGAGAAATCTTCAAGTGGTTTTAATAAAAAGTATTGTAATCAACAATTTTGCTCCTCTACAAATAAAGCCAGGAAATCTTATGAGATTATCCACTAATCTAAAAGTGTTAGTTTATAGAAAATAAGTCTGTGCAAACTTATATTTCCAAATTAGCAATTTTCTAAAAGTGTATTTTCCTCACAGGCTTATTTGTATTCAAATTTGAATGTCTGCTTTCATTTAAGTCCCTAGACATTCAGAGATGGATGTATAACTGGGCTGGGCTTATTTTTACTACATTCTTGTTTGTTTGTTAGTAGGTTTATAACATTTATGTAGCTGCCCTTCTTATATATAATTGCATCTTTAGAGGCCACATATCTGCCATTTATGCTACATGCATTTTGCTTCAGGAAAAGAAATTTCCAGATTTAGTTAATTAGTTGAGCTTCTCATTTATAAATACTGATCACTCTAGAGATATTCTCATTCCGGAGAAGCAACGTTAAATCTATACACCAGGGGTGTCAAACTCAATTTCATTGAGGGTCACATCAGGGTTGTGTTTGACCTCGGGGAGTCGGTGGCATGGCCAGACTCAACTTCACTTATCGAGGCTCCGTTTTTGGGTGTGATAGCCTTCTGCAATCCTCTGCCAGCAAAAACAGAGCTTGGGGAGGTTGCGTGCATCCTCCCTGGGCTCCGTTTTTGCTGATAGAAGGTGCAGGAGGCTGTCACAGCTGAAAACTTAGCCCCGGGGGCTGCGTGCAACCTCCCCAAGCTCTGTTTTCTCTGGCAGAGGACTGCAGGAGGCTGTTGCAGCTGAAAATGGAGCCTGGGGAGGCTGCGCCCAGTCTCCCTGGACTCCATTTTTGCCGGCAATAGCACAGCAGGTTAGTCCTTCGCTGTTTCCAGGGCGGCCCTGCAGGTCAGATCTAAGCACCCTACAGGCTGGATCTGACCCTCAGGTCTTACGTTTGACACCCCTGCTATATACCAAAGCACAGAAAAAGAGTAAGAAATAATAAGCCAAGCATCTTGAAGGCAAGATATAAAAGGAAAGGAAAGGAAATATAATTAAATCTAGTTTACGCCAGTACATTTCATTATATCGCTCCACATATTTCTGTTCTTCTTTCCACCATGTCCTTGTACCAATTCATCCTTTTGTTATTTTTCTCACATTCTCTCTTTTGAGCATGTCATTGGTTCATTCCCAACATGACTTTCTTTTACCATGTTTATGGTTAAAGACAAGTGGTTTAGTCTTCAATACATTCGTTTTTAGACACACACCACATTTCTTTTTTGCGTCATAGGATCATTTAATGATTGCTGCTAATCTTTGAGTTCTTAATCACCTACACAGCATCGTCGCCATACAAAATGGATATACATCCATGTCCCCAACTCACACAGGACTAATATCACCATGAACACCAGTGTACATTTAGCCATAATATTAATTAATGTACCAGGGGGGAATGGCTCAGCCTTGTCTTTCACAAGGACAAGGGTAAGACGCACGTTTCCCCCCCCCCCCAAAGGGGGTGAAAATCTGGGTGTGTCTTATAGACTGAACACGGCATTTTTGGCCTCCCGAAACCCTGCTCCCTTCACAAAAATGGCCGTGCAGAGGGTTTGGGAGACCTGCAAAGTGCTCCTGGGGGCTGGAGAGAGCAAAAATGAGCAAAAAACAGGCCCATTTTTGTGAAAAAACAGGCCATTTTTTGCTCATTTTTGCTCTCTCCAGCCCCCAGGAGCACTTTGCAGGGCTCTCAAACTCTCTGCATGCCCATTTTTCACAAAAAATGAGGCATACAGAGGGTTTGGGAGGTCTGCAGAGTGCAAAAACGTTTTTTTTTAAATTTACCTCTTCAAAATTTGGGTGTGTCTTATACTTCAGTACATTTTATACTCCGAAAAATACTGTACATGAAAGGCCAAAATGCTAGCAATTGTTGAACAAGATATGACATATGTTCTCCATCTCCAGGCTGTGCTAATGGAGAATAGGCACGCTAGGTACCACTGTTGATACCAATCAGAATTTGGAAGTTACTCCATTTAACCCAGCCCTTATAATTTGAAGGGTACAGAATCTGATCCAACTAAATGTTTCATGCCTGTGCAAACAACAAAGCTCCACCCATGAAGCTCTGATGCAAAAAAAAAAAAGTGCTGGTTTCAGGAAGAAATATTCTAATTTAACTGCTTCTGTCCTCGTTCTAATACTTTGTACTTTTACTTTGCAGGCCAACATAGAGAAGCCCAATTTGAATAAATCAGAGCAGACAGGACGAAATGCTTTATTGTCAGATATTAGCAAAGGGAAAAGGCTGAAGAAGGCTGTTACCAATGATAGGAGCGCCCCAGTTCTTGATAGTAAGTATTTCCTTCTAGTCCACTGTTAGTCAACCTGGTCCCTACCTCCCACTAATGGGCGTTCAAACTTCCATGGTGGGCGGTAGGGGTTTTGTCCGATACTGAAGCACTTCCCTTTTTTAAATTTAATTGGCTTCCCTACTTTATAAATCACCATTACTGTGGAACCGGTGGGCGGTTAGAAATTTTTACTACTAACAGAGATACAAAAGTGGGCGGTAAGTATAAAAAGGTTGACTACCCCTGTTCTAGTCAATGGAATGGCTGAGCCTGTGAGCCTGAACTCTGGAGGGCTCGAACATTCCTTCTCAGAGGCCTCCTGGGTTTTCTTGTCCTGGCCCTGCCTCCTGTTTTGGAAGAGTCCCTTGATAGTTGTTGCGACTACCATCTGTCTCCCAGGGATGCAGTGTACTTTCCCCTAACAATTGATATTTTGCACACATCAACAAAAACAAACACATAACTTAAAACAACACAGGAACTAAACGTTCCATTATACAGCAGTTACATATCCGTGTATCTTTACAGTTATTGTTTCCCCTCCTATACATTCCAATTTTACATTTGTGGTCACCTTGTTTCTTATTCTTTTTCATGTACTACTCCTTAATTATTTATATTTAGCCATTTATATCAGACTATCATATTGCCTATGTTGTATTGTATATACTTTTCTTACGTTACTATATCTTAACTTAGCTTTCCTACCAGGGGTGGGTTTCAAATTTTTTAGAACCTACTCTGTAGGTGTGGCCTATTTTGTGGGCGTGGCTTGGCAGTCATGTGACAGGGTGGGAGTGGCCACCTTTTAAAATGTGGTGAAACTCATTTAACAACGCTCTTGCTTAGCAACCAAAATTTTGGACTCAATTGTGATGATAAATTCTTTCTTTCTTTCTTTCCTTCCTTCCTTCCTTCCTTTTTTCCTTCCTTTCCTTTCCTTCCCGTTGGGTCACTGGCAGCGGCGGGCCAGATTTACTTCCAGGTACGGCGGTGGAACCCCCTCTCACCGGTTCTCTAAATTTCACCAATCGGTTCTCGCGAGTAGGTGCGAACCTGCAGAAACCCACCCCTGTTTCCTACCCCCTATCTTATCACTATATCCTAATTCTTCTACTATATCTTAATTTTACATTTCCCAATTTCTTATGTCTATTGTCTAACCAATTGTACCATTTTCCTCAAACTAAATAATATTCTGATTCCTCCTTTCCTTGTATTTCCTTCATCAATTTTTTTTATAATTGATAATTTTTAAAAAAAGGGCTAGAGAGGAGCTTCCTACTTCAAGTCATTAAGATTTTTAAAAAGTAATATTAGTCCTGCACCAATGAAGATACATGTATAAATGGTTAAAATATACTAAATTACCAAGTTTCTACAAAAAAAGAAGAAAAGAAATGTAAACATCAAGAGGGAAACAAACAACAAAGTTCTAATGTAAATTCCACCTTAGCCTTGTGATCTGTTACTTCAGACATATAATCCTCTTCAAAAAACATATTTTATCTGATTCGGTGTCTTATATTTCCTTTTTTCTTGAAAATTACAAACTTTAGTCTGAGCTCTGAAGAACATTATAGAAGCCTTCTTTTCTCAGCCTCAATATTCAGCAAATTCTCCTTTGATTTTAAAAACGAACAAAAATATTATGCCCATAATAATAAATAAAGCATTTCTCCTTCAGCAAGATATGGATGGAGATATCTAAATTGGCACAATAGCCGTCTATGGCAGGGGTGTCAAACAGGCGGCCCATAGGCTGGATGCATCACATGTAGGCCACGCCCACCCCAGCTCCGCAAAGGCAAAAAACAATGTGATACGTCATGTAACGTCATTGAGTTAACATCTGTGGTCTATGGGAATCTGAGCCTACAGTTTGTGCATTCACAACAAACATTCCAATATATGAGAGAAATATATTTTCAGTTTTTTCAGAACCAGTCTGTTTTGCCTTTCTAGCAATTAAAATATCAAATACGTAAAACTTGAAATAAGTTATATAGTAACTCCCTCAGTTTCTACTTGTGTAACTGGAGGTTCTAAGCATTTCTGTCCTTAGAGGACAAGCCAACATCCCCTGAGATAAACAGAACAATGATGTCATTAAAAGAAGAAGAAAAATATAGCCTTTAAATGTTAAATATCTAATGCAACCATTTAATAGTGAAACAGGTAAGTTACCCAGTTGTTCATAACATAGAAAAACAGCCACATAAATAAAAAGAAGAAAATGCTCCCAGCAGACCACAAGATGTTGCTGGCCTACAATAAATAGGATTTCTCAGTCCCAAAGCCCTCTTAAAAAGAGGGAAAAATTTCTTTTTTTTAAGAAAGTTTTTTATTTATTTTAATTTTAAACACAACATAAAAATCCTTCTTACATGCTGTAGAAAGTGTATCAGTTGATTACAAAGTATTTTCATGCATCTCTTTCACAATCATCCAAGGTTCATATTGTTTCAAGCATATTGAATCAAACATATTTATACATATTACCCTCATCATACCTCCATTCTTATTTAACTATAACTGTTTACACGTCCTTCATCATAAAACATACCAAAGCTTAAAACATATCCACATATTGGCATCTCATTTACTAATTCTAATATCCTCCAACAGCACTGTTTCTTATAACCTATTCAAGCCAAGCATCAATAACATCTAGTAACAAAAGATTTCTCATCCTCCTTTTCAAACCACTGTTTAGAATGTACATCCATGTTTTCCCATGTTATACCCATAGATACATACATACATACATACATATTGTTATGTTTATCGCTTCTTTATTTAACTATATCCATTATCATCATTTCTTTTTTATTATTCTTTGTGTATAACCAATTACTCATCTTCCTTTCATAGGTCCCATTCAATATTCATATCCAATTACTACATATTATACCAATACATATGTATACATTATTATCATTTTCAGTTACTTATTTAAGCATATCTGTTGTCACTAAATTTTCCTAAGCTTAACTAATTTTAAATTAAACTTTCATCTATTAACCTGTATCTTTCCAGTAGCAAAACAATCTTACGCCTTCTACCATTTGTGGTGTAAGTCCTCTAATCATCTCCTTAATCAAATTTGTATGGACTTCTCTTTGCAGTTCATTATTTATTAGTTCTTTCATGTCATTTCAATGCCCTTTTTCTTCTTCCTTAATTAGTTTGTCTTTAATTGTCAAGGTTGTTGTCGATGATGATACTAATAAAGTTTCTTTCTTTAATACCGTAAGTTCTTTTGTTGTTTCTTTTTCTGTGTCTTGCTTTCCAAGGTGGAATTCCCATCAATCTGACTCCTCTTTCCAGGCTCCACTTTTCCCATTGCCAGATAAAAACCATTCATCAAAAAGATCAACAGATTTAATTTCTTTTTTTGTAAAACAATTTTTATTGGTTTTACAATATGTATGGGAAAAGGGTTATAGGGTAAAAAATTACATTTTAGTGGCCTCAATGCCGGAGGTGGTGGTCCTCCCAAAACTTCATACAAATACAATATTTTTTAAAGAAAAACAGAGGGCAAGCATACATATACATTACATTGTATAGTTCATACGTTCAATCATATTTTTCATTGCCATCTAGTTTCAACTATCACAGTAAAAATTTCAAATAAAATCATTTTTGGGATCTAAGCCTTTTTGCTATTGATTCTTCTTCTCCCTTCCCATCGACGGGTGGGGCCATGGCCCCCCCTGTTCCCTCTTCTTCATCTCCTAGGAGTGAGGAGTGCTTCTGAAGAAAGGCCTCCGCCTCTCTTAATGTTTTAACTCTAATTCTACCTCCGTCCCAGAAGCCCAACATTCCTTCTGGCAGTAACCATTTGAACCAAACTCCAACTGTTAAAAAAAAAAGAAGGCTGCTACTCTGGCTTAAAAAGGTTTTTAAAAGTTGATACTTAAGTTCACAATAAAATCTCTGGTTGAAAATAAGCTTCAAAAGAACATATATAAAAAACAATTCACTTTTCACTTTTTAAACAAGCTGTATATCTTTAAAGTTCCAAACCAGGATAAACAGTAATGAAAGTGAGGGTGTTTTGTTTTCAATACACATACTTCAGCTTTCAAGTAGCAGCGCCATCTTTCCCTCTGTTGTTACAATTATTACAATTTCTTTGTTTCTTTTTGTATCTTAAATTGTTTCAAGTTAGAAGGAGTTCAAATTATTGAGTAAAATAGAAAGGAAAAAGTTAAAAAGAACACACAGTGATGAAAAAGAAAAGATTTAGTCTATGGATTGTGAAAATAGTAATAGGAAATATAGGGGGGGAAAACTTAATCCATTCCTTTTTAAAAGTTTTGCATAGGTTCCATTTATAAAAATAACGTTTAAAAAATTATTACACCAACCAGAGTCCTCCAAATCTTGATTCCGCCGCTTATTTCTTCTGTTCTTAAAAGTTTAACTTGACTTTTAAGTTTTTTATAGGCAATATCTTTTAAAACGGCAAAGGTCTCACCAGCTGTAGACACTTTCACTTTTCACTTTCTTCCTTCTGGAGCCGTCAGCAACTTAGCCAGCCTGGGGGCTGTCTGTTTACTGCCGGGTAGAAGCGCTTCCCTTGCATCGATCAGGGACTTTGCGGTGTCCCTGAAATCAGCAAGGCTTCATCTTCCTCTTCACTGTCCCTGCAGGACAGCTTAGGTCCAATTGGACCATCCAGCGCCAAAGAATCGACAGTGATCTCGCAGCTGCGAGACTCCACGTCGTACCATTGTGATGTTGGCTCCTCCTCCTCAAAAGATGGAAAATTTTCTATTATTATTACTATCATTATTATTATCATCATCCTTAAAACATATAAATTTGTCTGAATTATGTCTGAAATATAATTCTAAGGCTGACGTAAAGCAGAATTTCCTAATTTTTTTTGAGGTAATTTATTCTAAAATAGAATCAAAGAAATCCTGTTTCCCTTCTTAGACTTCCTTTTGCCTAGAAGTAAATACCAGACATTAATCTGAGGTTGAGGGGAGATTTTATTCATAACAATCTGTATGTAGCTATTCCAAGGACATCAATTTGCATAATTTCCAGCCCTCACAATGAAAGATCCGACTAGTACCATGTTTCCCTGAAAATAAGACAGGGACTTATTTTCTTTTGACTCCTGAAATAAGCACTTGGCCTTAGTTTTGGGGAGCTCTTATTATTTTTGAGGTGCAGGAGGAGGTGAGCATAGTCATCACATGGCTGCTGTGGTGCAATATTTTTGGGGAGGGCTTATTTTAGTGCATGCACTCAAAAACCCAATTGGTCTTATTATCTGGGGAAGTCTTGTTTTCAAGGAAACAGGGTAGCTGAACATTATGAGAATTGAAGACCAACACAGTTGCAAGGGACCGGATGGGGAGAGGTTAATGTGGTGAGTTAGCATCACAGAGACTTAAATAAATAAACTAAACTTATATTAATTTAAAATTCTTAATTAATATGATTATGATATAAAGGCTCCAGTGGTAAAGCCTAAAGCAATTTTCTGTTTAGGGACAGGGTGGATATGATTTAATTTAAGCTAGATATAAATAGCCAACAAAGTATTTGTGGATTCAGAATCATGATTTAAGAGCCCTTTGATTTTCCTCTCTTTACAGAACCAAAAGGGCCAGGTGGCGGCGGAGGTGGCAGCTCTGGTTTCTCCAGTGGTAGCGGTGGCAGCGGTAATAGTTATGGTGGCGGTGGACCTCCTGGCTTAGGAGGATTGTTCCAAGCAGGGATGCCAAAACTTAGACCTACAAACAGAGATAATGGTAAGGAGGAGGTGTGCTAGCAAGGCAGCTGCATTCCTAGAAACCCAGTGCCTTGGACTGACTAAACTTACTATTATTACATCAGTGAAGACAAAAACTCAAGAGAACATTCTTCTATCACAAATGAACAGTGGTTTCTCACAAGCAAGATATTTAGTTAACTACCTGTGTGTTGCAGGCACGACAAGGAAGGGGCCTCGTACCTTTTCTGAGCTGAAAAAAACCACAAGTTTGTCTCACAGTGCCACAAGAGTCTTCACTTTTGGTCTATTGCAATGTCTCTATTGAGTTTATACAGTTGTTAATAGATCATGTGCACCTGAAGCTGAACCTTGTTCCTTTACTCCACCCTAGATGTTCTTGGCACAATTGCTGGGTTTTTTTTCTTTTTGTTATCAAGCGTAGAAGTATGGAAACAACACATAAATCCTTTAAAATAAAAAAGTTGACTCAGTATTCACTACTTAAGCATGTCCCTACTTGCACCTAACCACAGTTCAGATATGCCCTGACATTTTTTCTCTCTGCAGGGTTCCCATAGGGCTACTACCTTCACTTTGTCTCCAAACCATTAATAGCAAGCACCTATAGCTGTTGTGTAGTATTCCCTCCACCCACCCACACAACTGTGAATGATTATGTGGCATAATATGTCTAAAATAGGGCAGTTTAAGGCTGGCTATTTGCATCATCATTATTCAAAGTCAACTTTAGATTGTGTGACATCTGTTAGGTTTTATTGCCCATTACCATGGAGGAAACTAGAAATAGAGGTGGCAGAGTTGGAACAGGGATTGTCAATGGGAACAACCTGTCTTATGCCACTGTAGTTTTTTGTTGACTCAAGGATAGATAGAAAATACTTTTTAACTCATTTGGGTGGAACGATTATTAACCCAGGATTTTTAGGGTTCACCATTGCTTTTCCCCCCCTGCCCCTCCCCTATCTAGAGCAGAGGTCCCCAACCCCCGGTCTGTGGACCGGTGCCGGTCCGTGGCTTGATAGTAACCAGGCCGGAGTGAGCGGCGGAGAGAGTAGCGCAACTCTTAGGAAAGTGTAGCAAATGCCCCGCTATCCTGGTGGCTGGCCGGGGCGCTCCCCGGGGGCAGGACGGGGGCAACAGCCTGCATTGGGGGAGGGGGCTCAGGGCACCACCCAGCCCTGTGCAGGGGGAAGGGGCTGCCAGGCCCTCCTGCCTGGGACGCAGCCCATCCTTCCCTGCCCCAGCCGAGGATCCTTTTCCCAGGACCCCTGGCAGCTTTCCCGCCTGGCTGCACGTGACCGCCGAACGTGTGCGGGGCCCACGTGACTTGACTCACCCACTGGAGGCTCCCACCGGTCCACGGAATATTTTTTTACATGAAACCGGTCCCTGGTGCCAAAAAGGTTGGGGACCCCTGATGTAGAGAATTGTACTTTGTTGCCCCATTGCATTCAGGTTTCCTGCCTGTTTATTTTATTCATCAATAATGTATATCTTGCTTTGCAAAGTTCAAAATGCTAGCCATGAAATGTTTCTGTTTTATCTAGACAATGCTTCTGTGAGCTGGGTTAAGCAATTTGCCCAATTTATCAATCAACCCAAAGTCTATCAATTCAGCTACATAATAGTGCATTTTCCAGGCTGCACTGATTTATTTAATAAGTTAGAGTTAGATAGTATATTAGTTGGATTTGCATATCAGAACAAACCATAATGCTGGTTTGATTTGGATTTAGCATGTTGTGTGTAAAATCTTAATTATATTACAATTATTATAATATTAATTATATTATTAATTATTATAACTTAATGAAGTATATGCAATGAATCGACCGGTTAAATTATGGTTTAGTATGACATGTAGACCCAGTCAGGAAATTGTGAAAGTTAGTACAGCAATAACTTTCCATTAGACTGTCTTTTATTTAAATGTTTTCATTATGCTGGTATCAAATTTTGGAACAGTATGCCTGAAGAAAAGGGATA
Organism: Rhabdophis nuchalis; assembly: GCA_039707465.1. Taxonomy (NCBI): domain Eukaryota; kingdom Metazoa; phylum Chordata; class Lepidosauria; order Squamata; family Natricidae; genus Rhabdophis; species Rhabdophis nuchalis. The sequence continues at coordinate 187,421,308 of CM077643.1, read as the reverse complement.
TGTTTGTTTTAGTTATTTAAGATGCTTTTTCACCAACTTTCATTTTAAAAAGCCCAACAGCATTCTATAATAACAGTATAAAATTACAAGGTGGCAAAAAATACGGTATATAAACAGAGCACAGATTTTCGGAAAGCAATATGCATCGTACCTCATGATTTATTGTTTTCCTGACACTTCATACATTTCTTGGCGAGAAAATGCAAGCCAGGGAGTTTACAGGAAGATGGAATTGTACCTTCTTTGTTTGCAAGCATATGAATGAAGTAGCACTGTTAAAATACTCAAAGTGCACTTTCAACACGTGGTGATATAACAGTTGTTCAAAGCCAGCATTATCGCTTATGTCAAAGCAGCTTTTTATAGATCTTCCTTTTAATCTCATAGCACTTAACATGCCAGAGTGTCTTTGAGAGGTTTGCCTTTTCTCCTTCAGGAAATTCAGGAATAATCAAGAAATGTCTTTGCCCTTCCCTCTCGTTTTATAATATATTGAATGTATAGAACTTTTCTTCAAGAGCTACAAAGCAGATCTAATTATACTAACTGAAATTAACATAGAGAGGGCAATAACACGAAATAAACGGAGCCTAGTTCAAATACGAAGCGAGATCTCCTATACATTACAAGCTTCCTAAAACAGTTGTAGATTTCTTTCCTATCTAATCTGGCTTGTATTAACCATTCTTGGCAGCAAATCAGCTTTTCCAACCTGATAACTTCCAGACATTTTGGACAGTATAACAAGCCCTATGATCCACAATGGCTCAGGATTATTGGAAGTGCCTCGGGTGGATTCCAGCAGGTACGACTGCCTGTTCGCTCGTGTGCGTGCTGTGCCTGCATGCACATAATTACAATTGTTCTGCACATGCGCAGAAGTGAAAAACAAGATGGTGGTGGGTATGGCGCCGACCAGGGAACTGTCTCGGGTACATGGTGGGCCTGGGTCGCTGCCGGTTCCAGCGACTCAGGCCACCAAACCACTACTGGTTCAGCTGAACCGATCCAAACCGGTAGGAACCCACCAGTGAAGTGCCTGAATGAGGAAGATTGTCTGTTGGTATATATATTAAGAGCTGTTGATTTATGTTTCCATCTTTTTGACAAGCATCTACTATAGATTGAAACTGATTATACAAAATCCTCCAGAATACCATTTATTTCCCCTTCTACATGCCTTTGTACATGCATCCACTAATTGCTTTCTATTTTTAGACTCTGCAGGAAACAAAGCTCCAGTGTTTCCACCAGGAGGGCGAGCAACATCTGCAAAGCCTTTTTCACCTCCAGGTGGAGTAGGCAGATTTCCGGGCCCTTCTGGACTAAGAGCGCCAGCAACAGAGCCACAGAGAAACCGAATGCCTCCCTCAAGACCTGACTTTGGCTCCAGGCCTGACACGTGTGCTCCTCCTGTGCCAAATACTCCGAGACCTATTCCATCGAGTTTGTACAACAGGGGTCCACCCCCTGTGCCTGGGGCCAGCAGACAAGCGAGCTTAGGTCTTACCCCTCCACCTTTCCCTGGTAGTAGAAATGCAGGGCCTGGAGGATTCATTCGACAATCATCACCAGTTAGTCCTCCTTCTCCCTTCTCAAACAGGCCTCCTCTCCCTCCAGTACCAGGTAGGCCAACAGAAGATAAGACACCTCCGCCATTACCTCCAAGTGGAAACAGGCCATCTGTCAGCAGGGAGGCTTCCCTGCCACTTCCCCCAACCCAAAACCACAAGCCGCCAATACCTTCCACACCACGACCACCTGGAGGATCTCAGGCACCTCCTCCTCTTCCCCCAAGTCGGCCAGGCCCACCTCCAGTTCCACCGGCATCTGGAGGAAATGATGAAATGCCACGGCTTCCTCAAAGGAACATATCGCTAGGCTCTGGTCTGCCTTGCCCCAATCGTTCTGGACCTCCGCTTCCTCCCCCAGTTGAGCGACCACCACCTCCTATAAGGGACCCGCCTAGCAGATCAGGTAAGATTACTTTAAAATGTAAAGCCATATTTTGAATGCAGGGTTATGCAATATTTATCCATACATAAATAGGACGAGAGCAAAGGTTGAGGGACAGAAAAAGCGGCTACCAAAAACATGGTCAGATTTATTTATTTTTAAAAAAAGAGTCCACAGAAGTCTAACCATGTAACCTAAGAAAACCCTCCCTAGTTATCACAAAGATAAAGAGGGGAAGAGAGAAGCAAATTTATACTTGCAAGATTTGTTGTTATGGCTTTGCAGGAAAAATACTACATAGAGGGTGGAATTCGCTATTTGTAGTAGCTTGTCTTACCGGCTTTGATTGTTCTTTTTTATCTGGTTCCAGTACTTACTTATCTGACTGTTGGTTAAAAGATGTGAGAAGAGGGATAAGCGAGTTTAAGTCTATTTGCCTCTTTCCTTCATCTTTTGACTGCTTTCTTTCTGAAATGGATTGTAGGCAGAGCTTATCTCAGTGTTTTTGTTTATGGCTGCTTAGTAGGAAAATTCAGCCTCCTATAGTAAAAATTCCTCCTTTAAGAATTCCCTTGCATTTTTGGATTTGGCTTCGTGTAGGAGACATACTGTTTTCTAACTGAAACTCTGGCTGAACTTTTCAGCATGTTGTAAACTTAAGATACATGATTGTTATGTTTTATGATTGCCAATTGATGTTCATGGAAGCTTTCTCGAACTTAAAATTCAGTCTCTGCCTCTTTGCCCCAAGCAGAATTAGATATGTGTGTGTGTGAGAAGCTGCCTAGGAAATGATCAGACAAGGGTGGCAGGAGCCCCGGGTGGGTTAACGATTGGTGAAAGGAACTTAGGAAGAACCTGCCTTAATAGATTAAGCAATTCAAAATGGCAACCTTGTACCTTAAGGCTTACAAGATTCTGTTGATGTAGCCTTACAATAAAGTAGAATGATTTCATCTAGTTGTGTTTTCTGTCTGGTTTACCAGGGAAGGATAATAACATTTGCACTTGGGGGTGGGGGGTTGTTCGGAGGTTTGAGAAGAGTGATTGGCTCTGCCAAAAATGTACAATAACTACTTTTTGTTCCCATTATATTAAGGATCTCTCCCTCCGCCTCCGCCTCCACTAACCAGAAATGGAAGTACTTCCAGGGCACTGCCAGCTGCTCCCCAGCTTCCTTCAAGAGGAGGATTTGAAAAACTCAGAAGTGGGGCTGTGCCCCCACCTCCTCCTGACAGGCCAGGTTCTGGAGCACCCCCACCCCCTCCTCCTTCGCTTCCCTCATCTGCCCTCCGAAATGGCTTCCAGGATTCATCCTGTGATGGTGAGTGACGGTATTCCTGTTTTTGACATTGTCTGAATGTGTATCTTCCAATCTGTCGATGGAGTGGTGGAAAAATCTGATTTGTGAACCTCACACAAATAGGCATGGAGAGCTCTCACCATACAGTTGGAAGAACTTTCTTGCCTTCTGGAAGGAACTCTGCATTCCTTACAGCAAGAAAAGAATTTTCTGTATATGCAGGTCTCTTGCGTATATGGAAAAGGGAAATAAAGGGTCCCAATACCATCATTGAAGCTTCTGGGGAATCAACTTGCCTTGAGCTTATGGGAGAAGAAGCATAAACAAATTAGAGATTAGCCACCATCCTTCTCATTATGGTTGTTCATCTCCAATTTATATATCTATCTCAGTTTTTTACATAAATCAATCAGTCCACAGTTATTTGCCTTCAGATTTACATACACAAAAAAGGAAGTGAAAGTAGAGAGTAAACAAGAGGGCAGGAGCAGATTGGACGAGGCTTCAGATTTGCACAGCATCTGTTCTTCCCTTTGCTTGAACTTTTCTTGCTTATTCTGCCATCTCCAGAGGACAGAAGCAGAAGGAGCAACCCCAACGAGCTGGATTAGCAAGAGTCCTGCTGTTCATGGAAAATCCTTGTCGCAGAGTTCTGGAAGGAACTCTCCATTCCTTCCAGAATGCAAGGAAGCCCTTCCAACTGTAGGGTGAGAGGTCTCCATACCTGTCATTGTATATGTGAGGCTCACACATCACATTTTTCCACCACTCAGTTCGTATAATAATCAAAGTAGGCTAGTTAAAAAAATACTGATTTTTTTTTATAAGTAAAGGATGTTTCATTTCAATGTAAACGCAGATGATGGAAGAAACAAACCTTTGACCACCTTAGAATTTATATTAGCCCTTGTATTTTATTCATTAAATGCACCAATCTTTCTAAAGTTAAAAACTTTAAGAGAAGCTGAGCCTGCCTATCTGGATCAGTTATATTACAGAATATTATTGCTGTAAGGATATTAGAAATGTTTTGATGAGTAAATAGTAAATGTTGTAAGTACCATATTTCCCCAAAAATAAGACAGGGTCTTATTTTCTTTTAACCCCCAAAATAAGCGTTCAGCCTTATTTTTGGGGAGGTCTTATTATTTTTGAGGTGCAGGAGGCAGCGAGCATGGTCATCTCATGGCTGCTGCTCTGTTGCAATATTTTGGAGGAGGGCTTATTTTAACACATGCACCTCAAAAGTCCGATTGGACTTATTATCCCAGGAGGTCTTATTTTTGGAGAAACAGGTTATGTTGTTAGTAATATTTTTATATGGTTTCATGACCAGCGCCAGGTTGACTTTAGATATATGGACTGTGTGAGGTTAATGAGAATGGAAAGAGGAAGTGAAAGGAATTTACTGTTCTTTTCAGTTAAACATATTTGTAATAATATGAAAGTCCTGTTTAAAACAAATTAAAAGTATGTAAAGTCATGAGACAATTTAAGGAAAAAAACTGATGTATTCAAGACATTGGATGTCAGCCTACCCTGAATCAAAGGGATGTACAGTATTTATGTTGGAAAAATAAAGTGATTAGAAGCTAAAGATGTTCCAATATTTGGAAATATAATGCCATTCTCAGTCTCTTGAAAAATAACCCCAACTATGCTAAACAAGATATATTCACATTTGGATGTATTCCCAGTTTAATTCTGGTTTATAAAATTTACACTTTATTGAATAATATGTCATCAATCCAATATTTTGTAAAATGTAGTAGTCAGTTTTTTATGGAATACTCTTGAATGAGCCTATTAATTGAGATTTGTATTAACATGATTTGTCTTATGTATGCACTAATGTTACACAATTCTTTACATTTATCTAGATGAGTGGGAAAGCAGATTTTCCTTCCATCCTCTGTCTGACTTGCCACCTCCAGAACCATATGTGCCCATGAACAAGAGTTATCCTAGTAAATTGGTAAAAAATGACAATAGAAGTAAGTATTTTTTTTCCTTTAGAAAGTAGATTTAATAATAGTGTACTTGGTGAATTATTTCTGAGTTGAAAACATGTGAAACATTTTGAATGCTCATCAGATACTCCATAAATAGTGAATATAATTACTTTTGGTAATATCATAGAGCCGAGGTGGCACAGTGGTTAAAGTGCAGTAGTGCAGGCTACTTCAGCTGACTGCTAGCTGCAGTTTGGCAGTTCGAATCTCACCAGGCTCAAGGTTGACTCAGCCTTCCATCCTTCCGAGGTGGGTAAAATGAGGACAGATTGTTGGGCGCAATATGCTGACTCTGTAAACCACTTAGAGAGGGCTGTAAAAGCACTGTGAAGCAGTATAAAAGTTATCTCAACAGGAATGGCTCTGGTTTTGCTCTCTTCCCCAATGAGTTATTTCATGATGCAATTGGATAGTCAAGGTAAGTGAGATAGATACGTCATAGGTTACTTATAAGTGTCACTCAGACCTACCTCAACCCACTTCTGTTTGCTGAAAAGGCAGATAGATACCTCCTGGGCCAAGATAAGCAGCAAAAGATGGAGAAACAAAACTGTGCAGATTCCCTGCTGGTCTGCTCCTACTGTAGATATTGGGTAAGGGATAAGCACAAACAACTAGCTGTGAAAAAAAGATAAGCAAGCAGAAAATAAACATAAATAGCCAGCAAATTCTTACTCAATGAAGTTCCTCTACCTTTGCTCATCCTTCAGAATTGTCAGCAGATAGAATAACTATTCTTCATGTGGTGATTCACTCTAATTCAGGGGTCCCCAACCCCCGGGCCGCAGACCGGTGCCCGTCCGTGACTTGATAGGAACCGGGCCGCAGGGAGAGGGGCCACCAACCTTTCTGACTTGTTGACCCGGTGGAGCGGGAGAGGGGATGGTTCTCTGTGAGTGACAGGCGCACAGGCAAGCACGCACAGCTCCATTTGTGCAAATGGCGGGCATGCATGTCCACCCTTCACGCAAATGGAGTTTCACATGTAAGGTGTGAGTGCCTGCCGCTTGCTCAAATGAGATGCATGCATGCACGTTCAACTGCCACTCACACAGCCTGGTCAGTGGTGGGATTCCAATTTGTTTACTACCAGTTCTGTGGTCATGGCTTGGCAGGCTTGGCTTGGCTTGGTGGGCATAGCAGGGCAAGGATACTGTAACATTTCCATTCCCTCCCTAATCCAGGGGAAGGTTACTGCAAAATCCCCATTCCCTCCCGATCAGCTGGGACTTGGGAGGCAGAGAATAGATGGGGTGGGGCCCGTCAGAGATGGTATTTACCGGTTCTCCAAACTACTCAAAATTTCCACTACTGGTCCTCCAGAACTGGTCAGAACCTGCTGAATACCACCTCTGGGCCAGGTTCTGTAGACACCTCTGGCTTAGAATATTGTATGGAGTTCCCTGAAAAGACTGCAGAAGCGTTCCATTGTCATCATAATGGTGAAAGTGTCATGGCATTACAGTGTAGACTCTGCCCTTTCATATAACTGTGTCATGTCACTGTGCACTTAGAGAAGGGGCAGATTTTGAATGCTGAGGCTGGAATACTATGGAACCTCTGCCTCCCTTTCCCTCTCCCTAGAGCAGGGGTGGGCAAACTTTGCAACTTTAAGTCTGAAGGACTTCAGCTCCCAGACTTCTCCAGCCAGCAAAGCTGGCTGGAGAAGTCTGGGAGCTGAAGGACTTCAGACTTAAAGTTGCAAAGTTTGCCCACCCCTGCCCTAAAGATACCACCATTGCTGACCCACAAGCTCTCATTTTACCACTTACCGTGATTTTTAAAAAGAAATTCCTGTATGTTTAATTTTTGAAATCTGTTTCCAGGTTTTAATAAATCTGTCAGTAAAAGATGACTGTGAGGTTTGCTTTCTCTTTCTTTAGGTGGATCCAGTCGCCGAGAAAGAGGTGCTCCGCCACTTCCACCCATCCCACGGTGAAGTGGGCTTCTAATCCCTTTCAGGATGACTGTTATCCTGACACGTTCTTTGAACCTCTCCACATGTCATCACAATGCTCCTTCTCCAACAGCACTTTTGAGCACAATTCCCCACCTTTCGGTTATTTTTATTTTTTTTACTTTTCCATTTAACTTGGTGAAGCTCAAGGACTTGCTTTGAATGTCTCGCCTACATTGGTTTAGATCCAAGGTGACTGACATCTTATTCCCCATTTCTTATCCAAGATCCTAGGGGAACTTGGTTCCAATAAAAATGCCAAAGCATCCTTACCTTGAAAACTATCTTCAAAACTTCTTGGCAACTATCATTCGTTGCAGTTCTGCTCAGCCTTGTCATCAACAAGGAGAGAAAAGCTGCTTTGGCTTACAGCATAATATTCTTAGTTGTAATTCCTGGAGATGAAACTCTTCCCTATTTCTATGGGTGGAAATTTGGTTCACTTTTTAAACTGTAATCTCTGTGAGATTACTGATCAATTTGATCTGGCCCATTTGGCCATTAAAAAAAAAGTGTGGCACAGTAATTGCTACATTCCACTTCTAGAAAGAGACTGGGATAATTATGTGACATTTTCTCAGGCAATCTGTTTGATCTGTAATGAATTGGAGCCTTTCAGAGACCAAAAGAATGTCGCCATCAAGATTGCTTATAACTTCCGTTACAGCTTTCACAAACGCATCTCAGGCAAGCTGTTGGGCTCAATTGGATTGAAGTGGAGAATTAAAAAAGAAAGAAAAATACTGGGCACTCGGTCATTAGGTTGGGATGATTGAATGTCATTGTCATTTTGAGGATTACGCCATCACTTCACTAATGGTTATACTATTAGGCCTTCCTTCTAAGATGTATCGTATCCAAAGCTTTCCAATAATATGTAATGTTTACTATAAAAGCCTATATTTTGATCTGCGAAAGACAGATACTCAACAATTATTTAGTGTATCCAAGTATCAAAGAATGCCACTAAGACTTTCTGTGATATTTTTTTGTTGTTGCTAATATCTATGTGCTGGACCTCCATTTTTATTATGGTACAAGTTGAAACTTTTGAGTATGGGAATTTTGTATTTGGCTCATATGTGCTTCAAACAGCTTTTCTTTTGCGTGGCAGCTACTAATCAAATATCTAGCTATATGTAGGAAATGTCTAACTATAGAAGAAATTCAATTGAGCTTTTTACAAGCTCTCATTTAAGTTTTCAACCTGGGTTCAGAAGAGGCTAGTATTTACGTTCTGATTTTGCTGCATTGATCATTCCTTTCACAGGATTTTCCTTACCTGAAAAAGGTCCAAGAGAAGACTTGGTTATTGAGGGTTGGGGCCATATGCTTTTGGAATCCTGCCTGTCAATAAATGGATTTGGCAATTTACAATGTACATTTTATCTAACTAATATCAACTTATGGCAAGAATCCTTAGAGAATTGTGATTCTGTACTGAAATTCATGTGATAAGCTGCCCACGGTAAGATGGACAGCATATAAATTTAATAAATAATTAAAAATAAAACAAATACAGTTTCTATTTAGGGGAGATAAGTTATGAAGATTTAATTTCAAGGATCTTCTCGGTTTTATCTGCCTAATACTTTGCAAGATAGAAGCAGCAGAGAGATTTTTCAAATGATGTTAGCAATGTCTATAAAGGAGGTTAAAAAAATCAAGATGGCAGATGCTGAGCGATGATGTCATGAGATGGGAAGAAGCAGAAATATTGATGAATCAATGTGTTTAACATAATACAACGCACAACAGAATTATGAAAAGGTAAAGTAAGATCTCTTTAGTCACATACATGAAAAGTAAACTCACATATTTGAGGAAAAGGTCTGAGGATACACTTGAAAGTGTTCACAATGGGTATTTGTATCAGTGGCCTTATCAGCAAAGATACACCTTTGTGTAGTTCCTGTTTATGGTAAGGACAGAACTAAAGAGAGCAGAGAATATAACTTTGCATTTTCTGTGAGTGAGTGTATGTCATTTTTAAGTTTACTTTTTTGGATTAAAATATACTTTGTTTTAGTGTTGAGGTTCATTCTTTGAACCCACTTCTGTGATGGAATTGGTATGTAATGAATACCTTTCAGGATCCAAAACCTTTACCCACCCAAATTTTGCTATCAAATCAGAGATTTACATAAACCATAATCAGAAATAGATTTCAGCACTTTTCAGGGTCATATATGGTCTCGAACTATATTTTTCAATGGACTGTTGCCCTATTTGTATATACTTAATTCTGACATTCATACAGATGAATCATTCCAGTTTCAGTCTGATTGCCATTGTACAGTACATGTGTGGATTATAAACAACTTCAACACGATGAACAAAAAATAATTGAATTATTATTTACATTTTGTTGCAGAAACTGGAATATTTATGTTTTTTTTGGTATTACCCAGATTTTTTTATATGCTGCAAGGTCTCTGCACCTTGTATGTGTAGTTTGATAGTCGATTATTATTTTTAGCATATAAAGGGAATGTGGCAGAAATTCCAAATTCACTGCAATTGCAGTAGTTAATGTAATAGAACCCTTTGAGCTAGAAAAGTTGGACAAACTGATTTATCAATGAAAGGGCCTGTCATACTTGTACTCTTATCCTAGTAGATTAGCCATTATAAATAAGGCAATAGAGCACTGTTCTTCTGCCAGTAAATCAGGATCAGTTTTCTTTAACTTGGTGCTTTCTGGCTTCAGTGGGATGTCAGTTCCAAATCTCATATCATTCAACCACCTTGACCATTGCTGATTAGGAGTAATAGAACTTATAGTCCCAAAACATCCAACAAGAACCAGTTTAGGAAAAAACTACTCAAGATATGTGAAGAAGTATAGTCAGCCAGGAATAGAAAGAGCAGGCAAATAATAAAAATACCTGTGCTCTGCTTAATTATTTTTCCTTACTGTGCTTAGTTATAAGCACATACCAGATAATATTGCTTACTATAACTACAGTTATTACTACTAAATAGCTGCCATTTTTGTGGCATTTAGAAAATTAGATATTTTTTTTTAACCGTTAATCAATCACTTGGCAAATTTACTTCTAGTGCAATATAATCTGAAATTCCAACCAAAGCCTTAATATGCAGAATGTGATGTGGCCTTCAGAGAGAAACATGGTCTTCTCTCTTTCTCAGAGGATAATTTGTTAGCACTTTCTCTTCTATAGGAAACTTCCTCAAAGAATTTATGCTAAATACTGTAAGAAAATATTTCAAAGGAGAAGAGATTTGTTTTGGTTGTGTAAACCACTTCTCTTTTTCTTTCACCAGATATATATTAAAAACAACACGCTTAACACATTTTAGTATAGATGCTTTAGAGTACATATTTATTTATGCACAATAAGTAAGCAGGGAAAAATCAGATTTTCATCCCTGGTGCCTTGAAACACCTTGGTGCCTTGAGTCAAAATGGCAGCTTTCAAAAGAAACAAGATCTAAAACTTATTGTCTCCACTGTGAATTCCAAATACATCATTTATACTTTATGTGTGGTATTCAAGCAGCATACAACCCACAATATTCACCAAGTAGCATCTTATCTTCCTATACAGAAATACAATATAATGAATTACAAACACTTACCAGACTGCAATTTTAAGATCTTTATTCTAGCAGTATCTTGGATGGATGAATTCATGGAAATTTGAGATGGATGCGTTAAAAAATTAAAAAAAGCAAAGTTTAAATCCTGTTCATATGAATGAATCAAATCATTTGTGAAATAACAGGATATGCATTTAAAATATATGATCCATACCCTCCATTTTATAGAATTGCTCATATATCATGGAATAAAACATGCCCATATTGTAAATAAGGTTGTTTCTATTTGACTTTAGGTTATTAACATGCTTATCTTACATACATGTACATGTACATGAGTATCTAAATGGAGAGTGAATATCTTGCATGTACAAAGGAATAAAAATTAAAATGATGCAAAGGTTTGTCAGATGGAGCTGTATTTGTGTTTGTTATATGCAAAATGTGGGTTGATAACCTTTCTGGTTTAGAATTTCATTGTTAAGTGGCCACCAAAGCACATATACTTTAGTGGGACTTTATACACAATACGTAATTCAGTGCAGTCCTCTTGATAGTGCCAGTTCACTTGTAATTATCATACTTGGATATTCTTCCCATCTCCCAGAATTGTATGATTTCCATCTAATTTTTTTGTTTCATTAAAAAAATTAATTGACATATAAAATCTATATGAGCTTAAGATTCTGCTTTTCATTTTAAAACATGGTCTGGATTTTAATAAAACTCCTGCTTCATTTTTAAAACTGACCACTAGATGATGCTCTTTTGTTTGTTTTTAGTTAGATCTCTACACTAGAAGAGTAGTCCTTGTTTAACAATCTTAACTGGGACCACTCTGTTATTAAGCGAAGTGGTCGTTAAGCAAAATATTATGTGATCATCCCACTAGCAATGAGAGGCCTGGTTGTCTGTAAATGAATCACCCATTAAGCAAGACATCACATGACCGTGATTTGTGAATCCTCCTGTTAGCTTCTCCAATGACTTTGCTTGTTGGAAGTCAGCTGGGAAGATTGAAAATGGCAACCATGGGTCCATAAGGGCTGGTTCTCATTTTGTTCAGCGCCAGTGTAGCTTTGAACAGTCACTGAGCAAGTGATCATTAAGTGAGCAGTACTTGCAATAAAAATTCATAAGGCAGACCTGTGACAACTGAATGATGCCTCCTCAATTAAATAAATGGCAATTTGGTTAAAATGCACCATATATTAACACACCCTGCACTCCCCATTTTTCTCCAACACAAAAATCATTCCCACAAGGCAACCAAAGACGGTTTCGGTTTCATAGCCACTCTTGAAGCAAGATTGAAATGGATGTAAAAAGTCAATTGCGCACAAGAGAGATTGGAACTGATGGGTCACCATCCATTCAAACACCTTGTCCAGGAGGGGAATATTAGCCACTGGCCTTTTCAGGAATGGCCTACTTAATGCCACATTTAGCTTTACATCTAAATTAATATTTTAAAAAGAGGGTTAATATATATATTTCAGTCTTCAAAGTTTTAAGTTATCTAAACATTGAGAGCTTAATAACCCTCCAGTGAATACTGTGTAAATAGGACTATAAAATAATACAATATACGGTAGTTGTATTTTACAATACAATTTATTTTAAAAAAGGAAGGACCTGATCACTGCCTCTTTTAAAAAGGGTGGAATTGTCTGCCAATAATTGTAAATGCTTCATTGAGAGGTAATTGAATCAAAATAATAGCTTTTTGCAGATATGGAGACTCAAATGTGCAATGTGTTCTTCTAAAAGGTTTGGAGATGTAGGCTGCTGTGCAGCTTGTCTGTTGCAGCAAAATAAGCAGGTATTAATATACACAGCAAGTACACTGTGGTCAAAGTCAAAGCTCTGGAGGCTTCATGTAGCACTGGGATACTGAATTTCCTCTCAGCTTATTTTTCCACCTGGCCTCCCTATTCTCACCTCCACACTGTAGCACCCCTCAATCAGCCTCCCCAAGCCCAGTGTGGCACCCCAATACCAGGGGTTAAATCCACTTACCTTTGCTACCAGTTTGGTAGCAATGTGAGCGTGCATGCGCCACCACCGTGCATGCACAGAACCTTCCACGCATGTGCAAAGCGTGCCTGCAAAGGTAAGCAACCCGGGGGGGGGGGAGAAATCCTGCTTTCTAGCTAATATAAATTGTGTGTCACAGCTAGTCATTGGAAAAACCGGTTCACAAGAACCGGTAGCATTTTTTTAACTACTCGTTCAGGTGAATGGGCACCATTTTTGCTACTGTGTTTCCCTCAAAATAAGACAGGGTCTTATTTTCTTTTGACCCTCAAAATAAGCACTTGGCCTTATTTTTGGGGAGGTCTTATTATTTTTGAGGTGCAGGAGGCAGCGAGCATGGTCACCTCATGGCTGCTGCTGTGTTGCAATATTTTTGGGGAGGGCTTATTTTGGGGGGAGGGCTTATTTTTTTCGCGCATGCACTCAAAAGCCCGACTGGTCTTATTATTCAGGGAGGTCTAGAGAAACAGGGTAGCAGTTCAGGTGAACTGGTCCCAACCAGTAGCATTTCACCTCTGTCCCATACTCCTTACTTAGATTGCTTCACTTCCTGCTTAATGACCCATGTGTTTAGAGTTACAACAGCAACCAAGATTGCTGTTGGGATTGTTACTCTAATTGTGGTCATAAATCAAAAGTACCTGTATATTTGTTATGAATTAAGCTTTTGTTTACTCCTTCAGGTCTCTATAGCAATATTGAGTTACCAGTATATATATCTTTGTCTGGATAAAATGGGAAGAATGGAAAATTAAGCTTTAAATATTAATATTTAACAAGGGACTTCACAATTTTTGGATGATACTCTATTAATAAACTGGGGGTAGGGGGCTCAGATTAAGCCAGGAGGGAATAATTGTTCAATTTTATGCCGGTTTGCTTGTTTCAAACTGAAATGTGAGATGTGTTAATTTCTAACTTTACTGAAAGTGACCTTTTAAAAAACTGCTGGAGGGCAGTGTTGGCTGACTGCGAAAGATAAACACACATTATGCTGCTAAAGTAGATATCGGATTCTACTTTACACAACTAAATATTAGCAACTAAAGCAGAGTGTTAAAGTGGATGTTAGTTATTGGCAACAATTTTGGAATGAAGTGTTCAGATACCTCATATGAACAAATCAGCTATTCATCAGTGGGCCTTGAGTACATTCACTATTATAATCCTAACATGCAATTAATTCCACAAATGACTTTTCATGTTTATTGGATATGCCAGAGCATGTTTTAAAAGGATTGGTTTTTAACATCATTATGCTGCTAAGTATAAAATGTTGGATGGAACTTTTACAACCCCACAATTATTTCATCTTGGTTCTACATTTACTGTTTTGTTTTAGGGACGTATGTTCTAAAGATGTGAATGTAATTCTGAATTATAAAGTAATGGATTCATTGAGCATGGAGTGTAAGGGGGGGGGGGAAAGAGACTTTTTCCATGAGAAAGCAGTTTCACACTTAAAAGGCATGCCTTTGTTGTATTCTTTTTTGTGTTCCCTCCCCCACCCACCTTTACATTAAAGGGTTTAAAAAAAGAAGGGCTCTGATTTGGCAACAGCATTTTCATATTGATTTCACCACTAGCACAAACCTCACCTTGCCAATCCATCTGCTTGCTTGCTAAGAGAGCCTTGGCCGTGTTAACATTTCCCCCCTTATTTCTTCACCGTCCAAGAGCAACTTCCAGGTGTGTCAACATGGGGGGGGGGTGTCATCACCTCTGCCTTGCAGAAGTCAGGTGGTTAATTGGCTTTTGAGAGGCAATAAAAATAGGATAGGAATCAGCTGCCTCAATAGCTTTGGCTGGCACTTCAATTCAGCAATAGGGAAAAGCCCCATTTGGTTACAAGAACAAGCAGTCTATACAGCATATCACAGAAGTGAGTACATCCACTCATATTTTGTAAATATTTAAGTATATCTTTTCATGTGACAACATTAAAGAAATGACACTTGGCTACAGTGTAAAGTAGTGAGTATACACCTTGTATAACGGTGTAACTGTACTGTCCCCTCAAACTAACGCAACACACAGCCATTAATGTCCAAACTTGTGGCAACAAAAGTGAGTACACCCCTAAGTGATAAGCTAAATGACAAGCTGTATACCCACTACTTTACATTGTAGCCAAGTGTCATTTCTTCAGTGTTGTCACATGAAAGATATGCTTAAATAGTTACAAAATGTGAGGGGGTGTACTCCTGTGATATGATATGCTATAATATAATATATATATTTCTGTGCCAGACAGATGCCAGCCTGAAAATGGCGAGTGAGACCTCTCTGAAACGTTGCCAAGACAATCTCATTCTTACACGGGAAGAGACCCAAATACAACAAGACCAGCATATATATGGAACACATGGAAACAAAAGGCAACGAAACAAATAGCTTTCTGTCTGCATGGTCTCTGGTGATGAGCCGAAAGACAGAAAAAGAAAGCAGTATCCTTCCTCCCTTAATTGGGGCTTAACAGGGTGTTGTGGCACAAGTATATACTTATCCTCCTGTCTCAGCTGACCAGATTAAGAACCAGTAGTCTAGTGGCTAAAACATCTGCCTAACGTGTAATACTTCCCTGGTCCGAATCCCAGTAAGGGTATGGCTAGCTGATGAGAGCTAAATAGCTCAAAATAGATCTATCCTAGTCTCCGATTTATTTATTGATCAGCTCAAAAACCTAATACACACACATATATATACATACATACATACATACACACTCATATACATACATACACACACAAAGCTATGTGTGCATGAATGAACGGCTAGATATTGGAAAATAAAAATAATTGGAAAGTAAAAAATAATTGGAAAATAAAAAATAATTGGAAAATAAAACTAATTGGAAAATAAAAAAAATATTGGAAAATAAAAATAATCAGAATCGAGGCTAATAGAGCCTAAGACTCCACCATCAAGCAGATCAACGCAGAGACACACTCAAACGCAGCAGGGCTATCTCGCAAGGTTGCAACCCTGCGCCGCGTCATATGGCAAGGAGCCCCATTCGGGCATGTAACAGGAATTACTTCCGAGTAAAAGCCCAAGTCTACGGCCGCGTGCAAAAAAGGGACCAGCCGCCCGAGGCCAGGCGGAGACGAAGAGGTCAGCTTTTTAACTCGTCAGGTAAAAACGGAGCAAATGCAATGGGCAGGTGGGGTTATTAACCCGATTTCTCCCTCCCACCCACACTTCTGGTGCAGCAAGCCGTACGACCCCATCGCCATCTTGGCTGCTAAACCCAGACGCGGGGCGGGGTCGCCCAGCCCTGGACCCGCCTCTGCGGTGAGCTCACACGCCGCCGGGTTCAGCCCCACGCGAGGGTGCCTCCGGTCCAGACGACAGGTTCTCCCGCAGGGCCGGAGATGCCCACTTTGCTTTTGCTCTCGCTGCTGCAGCCCCCATAGGGGCCAAGGCAGGTAAATCGAGGCAGAGGCGCCCTCGCCCCGAGGACAGCTGCGGGCGAGCGAGAGGGCGGGCAAGGTGAGGGTGGTGATGGGTGGTGGTGGGGGTCACAGCAGGCTGCCGCTCCCCTCGCAGGGTGGAAACCGAGCCAGCTGCTTGCTGTGGGGAGCCGGGAATTGGGGAGGCGCGGGAGGAAAAAGCATTAGCCGGCTTCCCAAGACGAGGCAGTGGGGTGAGGAGGGGCGGCTTCTCCCGCTGGACCACGCTTGGGCTGCTAGTCAGGTGCTGGACTTTAGCCAAATTTGGGGGGGGGTGCTTGTGGGGCTAACGCGCTGCGGGAGAGAGGGGTGTGTGCGTGTATTTCGGAAGTTGGAAGCCTCTGTTTTTGCCCGGTGGCGGCTAAACGCAGGGAAAGCGGGGGATGGTGTGAATTTGCTGGCCGCTCTGTGGGAGTCTTGCACTCTGCTGCACGTTCAGCATCGGCCGTCACAGCCGTTCTGGGTGCAAATCGACTCAAACTCGCCACCAAGCGCGTTCCCTTTCCTCCTAGACGCGATCCTGTTGGCTGCGGACTACGCCGCCTCGGGGTGTGTGTGTGTGTTGAGGTTGGGGTTGGGGTGTCCCCTCTGTAAAAGCCCTAACTCTTTTCAGTCAAACTTTGTAGCGATTCAGTTGATTATAATTAGCCTTGCTGGGTAAAAATGAGGACACAGATTGTTGGGGGCAATATTTATTTATTTATTTTAGTTAGTTTGTCACTGGTGTGCAAGATAATAGGAGTAAGAATAAACATGAATAAGAACACAGGAAATGGGTACCAAAAATGGGGACAGTTGGTCAGGGATGGTAGGCACACTGAGAAGAGGTATATACAGTATATCACAGAGGTGAGTACACCCCCTCACATTTTGTAAATATTTAAGTTAGTGGTAGTCAACCTGATCCCTACCACCCACTAGTGGGTGTTCCAGCTTTCATGGTGGGCGGTAGGGGTTTTGTCAGATACTGAAGCACTTTCCTTTTTTTAATTTAATTGACTTCCCTACTTTATAAATCCCCATTACTGTGGAACCAGTGGGCGGTTAGAAAATTTAACTACTAACAGAGATACAAAAGTGGGCGCTAAGTATAAAAAGGTTGACTACCCCTGATTTAAGTATATCTTTTCGTGTGGCAACACTGAAGAAATGACACTTGGCTCCAATGTAAAGTAGTGAGTATACAGCTTATCACTTAGCTTATCACTTAGGGGTGTACTCACTTTTGTTGCCAGCAGTTTAGACATTAATGGCTGTGTGTTGCGTTATTTTGAGGGGACAGCTCATTTACACAGTTATACAAGCTGTATCACCCCTAAGTGATATGAAAAGATATACTTAAATATTTGCAAAATATGAGGGGGTGTACTAAAGTCTGTGACATACTGTAAGTCTAAGTGCTGTTGCTACTGTGTTTTCCTGAAAATAAGACAGGGTCTTATTTTCTTTTGACCCCCTGAAGTAAGCGCTTGGCCTTATTTTCAGTGAAGTCTTATTATTTTTGAGGTGTAGGTGGCAGCGAGCGTGGTCACCTCATGGCTGCTGCTGTGTTGCAATATTTTTGGGGGAGGGCTTATTTTAGTGCATGTGCTCAAAAGCCCGATTGGGCTTATTATCCAGGGAGGCCTTATTTTTGGAAAAACAGGGTATTATTTTCAATGCTTCCAAGCAAGCATTCAGAAAGTCGAAATGCGGGTTCTACTTAAACCAGAGTTGATAGCCATTAGAATCTTAGAAAAGAAGCCTTCGGATTAGAAGAAGACTCTGCATTTTCTTGGGAATGGTTTTCGGAAGTACCTTGCCAAGGATTCTCCCAAAGGTGGTTTTTCTGAAAGTCTAGAAAGTCCAGTTGCCTCTTGAAAAAGCATCTTTGGGACAACCAGGACCTGAGAATCTCCATAGACAACTTGCCAGGATCTTTATCGTAGGGCTGAGATAGTGTGAGAGGCCCAAAGTCAACCAAGTAGGCTTTGTACCCACAGTCTTCAAGTTCCTAGTCCACTGTCTTTAATCACTGTATAGAGCTGCTCTCATGATACAAAGGCATTGTGAAATTTTTGACTTTGTACCTGGTGTAAATAGCAGAAGGAATTCAGGATTTTAGTTAAAGTGGAGATAGATGATAGATAGATAGATAGATAGATAGATAGATAGATAGATAGATAGATAGATAGATAGATAGATAGATAGATAGATAGATAGATAGATAGATAGAGTGTGTGTGTTTTCATTCATTCATCACCCATTGTTGACTCTCCCTCTTTGGCTTCTCTCTACCTTCTAGAATCTCTTTCTTAAACTCAGTAAAGGTTAATTGGTCAAATTGAAACCATCCTATTGCAATTACTTACTCCTTTCCCTTTTAATTACCCAATGACATAATTGCAATATTGTTTGGTAGATTAAGTAATTGTAATACTAGATCACCATTGCCTAGCAGTGACTTCTATACACTTTAAAGTCAAACTGATGTATCTTCAAAATTATATTTGCATTTTTTCAATTTTTTCAGTGATTTTCTTAGTGTAGAAAATCAGATGGCAGATGGTTTAGTTGGTTTTCAAAAACAGGAAATTCAAAAATAAGCTGGCTCTTATGTTTTATTCTTTTAGAAAACTCATCTCCCCAGATGATTGTAAGAATACACATGTTGTAACAATGTTACTTCCTGTTGAGAAGATTTCAGTAACTACCTAAATTAAACCTAAAGTCATTGGATTCCTAAGTGCAATAGGCATCCTAAACAGGGAAAGCAGACATGATCAAAATTATTCTGGACTACTATATCACAAGTCTAAACAAAACGGGCCCACTGCTGCATGAAAAGAGTCCCATTTCATTTTCTTAGATTTTTATTCTGCCTTTTGGTTTTTTTTATCAATGTAGACTCATAATCTTCTGGTTTCTAGACCACTAATTTCTGTATTTTTAAAAATAATTTCTTTATAACTTTATAATATAATAATTTCTTCATAAATTTATGTTCTAATTCCTACTTGTTAAAACCCACACATTTTCTGTAAGAATTTTTAGGTTTTCTATAAAGAAAAATTCAGATCTGATAAAGGTAAATGTAGTGTCTAACTCCAGGGGGGCAGTGCTCATTGCCATTTCCTAGCTGTTGTCGGAAGATGTCTCCATGGTCCTGGGCCAGCATGGCTAATATCAAAGGCACATGGAGTGTTGTTACCTTCTCATCGAAGTGGTACCTATTTATCTACTTGCATTTGCATGCTTTCAAATTACTAGGTTGGCAGGTCTACCCAGAAGTAAATTAATCATACCACTTTATCTACAAGCAGTTCAGTTCCTTTCCACCATCACCCTGAAGTCACCTGTATTATTTCTTGTTTTCAATGTTCTGTCCACTGATAAATATTCAACATAATATGAAAAGGGCTTTTGGTTTGACATGTTGGAAGTGCCCTAGACAAAAATACAAAATACAATATCAGCTCAAAATGATAAAAAAACAACAACATTACCTTTCTTCTTTTACAGATCAGACTCCACCTTTCAAATTTTGAGAAGGGACGAATAAACATGGATCTTTTTACTCGCCTCAACACAAAGAATATGTTTCCTGCAACTAATATGTCTGGTCTTCTATCGGGCAAGTTTGAGGATCGACTGAATTTAAACAGTAATTCCCCTTCGATGTCAATAAGCAAGCTTTTTCCAGCTTTGTTACAATGCTTTGGCATTATCCTTTGTGGATACATAGCTGGAAGAGTTAATATAATTACGTCAACTCAGGCCAAAGGATTAGGAAACTTTGTTTCCCGCTTTGCACTCCCAGCTTTACTCTTCAAAAATATGGTCTTGCTGAATTTTTCCAACGTGAATTGGTCCTTTCTGTACAGCGTCCTGATTGCCAAAGCCTCAGTATTCTTCTTAGTCTGTGCACTAACATTGTTGATAGTCACTCCTGAAAAACGCTTTAGCAAAGCTGGACTCTTTCCTATCTTTGCTACTCAGAGCAACGACTTTGCACTGGGATATCCTATAGGTAAGCATCATTTTATGTTATTGTAACCATAGTGCTTTAGAATCGGCATGCGTAATACCCATTTTCAAATCACATATTTGGGGCTGGGGAGAGGGGTTATGTGTGTGTGTGGAGTTCTAATACAAGACATAAATTAGCAATGTATAACTTTCTGCATAGAGAAGAGATCATTTTGAATCTGGTCACTTTTTGTACCTGTAGTGCAGTGTTTCGATTTTTGAGAAGAAAATATATTTTGCTCCCCAAAAATATATTGGCCTGATATGGCAAAGATGAGGTGATTTTTTTAAAGATACAGTAAGTGTTTTTAGCCTGTGAAAGCCTTAAGAGAAACATTTCATATATTAAACTGCACCCAAACCCCAATATCTCATTGTAAGGAAGTGGTAGATATTGTACCATAGTTACCCTGTTTCTCCGAAAATAATACCTTCCTGGATAATAAGCCCAATTGGGCTTTTGAGCGCATGCGCTAAAATAAGCCCTCCTCCAAAAATAAGCCCTCCCTGAAAATATTGCAACACAGTAGCAGCAGCCATGAGGTGACCACGCTCACTGCCTCCTGCACCTCAAAAATAATAAGAACTCCCCAAAAATAAGGCTAAGCGCTTATTTCAGGGGTCAAAAGAAAATAAGACCCTGTCTTATTTTCCGGAAAACACAGTAGCATTTGGTGTGGAGTCAATCATTATGAATCGTAAGCCATGCTCTGTGACTCAGAGTGTCTGATGAAGCTAACCATTATGCTTTACTTAATGAACCATTACTGGATAAATAACAGATTAACATGATATATAAACTTACTCTCTGCACATGAGTGCAATAGTTTCATCATTTGTAGGGAGTGGCATATTAGCCACTACATTTGGATCTCCAGATACAAAAAAGTATTCACCTTTTTTATATTGCCTGTTCTTGAAAGCTACACTGATTCACAGAGCATGCATTTATATACAGTTAGTTAATGTTACCTTATGCTGATGCCATTTATAATAGTTATAAATAATAGTTTGAATCCTTAGCTGGAGAAAGCTTGGAGTCTCCAGGGTAATACACAAGCAAATATTGGTAAACCAAATTCAGGTGGCTGTCATTAAAAGGTACTTAACAGAATGAAATATAGCTGTGTCCTTAAAGCACCATTAAATCCTAAGTAATATACCTAAGTAATATTCGTCATTCTAAATTTGCTGACTAAAGAAACTGTAAGCAGAATGAAGTTTGGGGTTATCATGTAAGGTGTAATTATTTAATAGTATGATGAAACAGGAAATTTGATATAATTGTTTTTTCCAGAGAATGAAAATATTTGTCTTCTTTTTTTCTATAATCCTCTTCTGTCTGAATTCCTGCAGAAGTTGTTAAACATATCTTGGAAAATACAAGCAGTAACTATATTTTCATGTAAGTTAACTTACTGTATTTTTTGAGTATAAGACACACCTTTTTCCCTCAAAAAAGAGGCTGAAAATTTGGGTGCGTCTTATACACTGAATGCAGCATTTTTGACCTCCCGAAACCCCGTCCCCTTCACCAAAATGGCCATGCATAGCTTGTAGGAGGCTTTCAGGGAGCTCCTGGGGGCTGGGGAGGGCAGAAATGAGGAAAAAACGAGGCGTTTTTTGCTCAATTTTGCCCCTCCCCCAGCCCCCTGGAGCACTCTATAAGCTTCCTAAAGGCTATCCATGCCCTTTTTTTGACAAAAAACGGGCCATTTTTTGCGAAAAACGGGCCGTTTTCTGCTTGTTTTTGGGGCCCCCTGCTCACTCTACAAGCCTCCTAAGGGCTATTCATGCCCTTTTAAAAAAAAACATGAGCCCGTTTTCGTGAAAAATGGGCCATTTTTGGGAGGTTTGCAGAGTGCGAAAACTTTTTTTTTTATTTGCCTCTTCAAAACCTTGCTGCGTCTTATACTCTGAAAAATACAGTATATTCACTGCAAGCTACAACATCTATTGTGATTAATTCAGCTTAAAATAGAACTACCTTATATCTGTGCAGCAAAAAATCTTGGTAGTCACTAGGGGGTAATAAATATTGAAAACTAGTACCTTGCTACTAACTCATATTCTGGATTTCAATAGAGTGAATGTAGTGTCCCTACTTAAAGTAGACCTGTTGAAGTCAATTGGATGTGTTTGTTTTGCAGGCCAGATACTATACAAAAATTATATGTAGAGTTCCCATAATTTTTGTGCTATGCATTTTTTCTTTATGCAGATCATGTGATATCTTTTCTTTGTGATTGTAAATTGCCACCAAATCAGTGATATAATACAGTGTTATTAGCAAAAAAGTGTTATTATTTACCAGTTTTTAGGAACAGTTTAACATGCTATTTTTGATTTTTATAGCGGCAGACAGGACAATTCTTTCTCTCAAATAAAACCTGACAAGTTAAGATAATTGGATGAAGCCATGCACTATGCCATGGGTTTCAAACTCGCCACATCATGTTGACGTCATGTGACTTTTCACGACATCTTTCCCATTAGCGGTGCTGGGGTGGGCATGATGCATCCAGCTGGCGGGCCACCAGTTTCGCACCCCTACACTATACAATTTTTAGATGAATGCATGCAAGGCATACCTTCTCCTAGTGTGCTGCTACAATTGTATTTGTTTAGGATGCATTATTGGGAGAAAGTTTGAGAAATCTGCTAAAATTCATTTTAATGTATGTTCTTTCTAAAACAACATTGCAATATAGCTAGCAATCTAGTAACTAATTGAAATAACATACAACATTTTTTTAAAAAAAGAAAGAAATACAAATACTTTATGACTCTATAGATGTGAAGAACTAGTGAAGGGACATCTGTGAAGTGCCCCTTTTAGAATCAGTAAGGCAACCTTTTATGTACAAGATTTCTCTAGCTATTTCATGTTACTCAAATCTGTCTCCACATGGATATGCAGCAACAGAGCAACAAAGCTAGCCTTTCAAAAAAGATGGCTGACCCTAACAACTCAAAAGAAGAGTTTCACTGATACTCATATGCAGTACATAAGGAAGGGCTTCTTTGGAAGGTTCTGCAAAGTCCTCATCTTTTTGCTTCTGGTCAGTTGCCAGCACTGGCAAAGTCCTGAAAAAACAGGAAGGAGAACTGGTCATATTTCTAACTTCCATATCTTAATACAGACTGCTGATGTGTGCCCTTTTATTTGAGCTTCAGATGCTTGCAGTGGGGCAAGAATTGAGCAGCGTCTCTAAAGGGACTGTATCAGAGGTGGGTTGCAAATCCCGGCGCTCCCGGTTTGCTCATGCTTGCGCTCACGCATGACACTTCTGTGCATGTGCAGAAGCGTCCGGACAGGTGGGCAGAGCCTCCTGCCGCCACCACTATCAGTTCACCCGATCAGGGCCGAACCTGGAGCAACCAATCTCTGGACTCTTATTGATTGAAATCTGGTTTCTGTCAGTCAGAGCATGGGACATGTTCATTTAAAATCTAGGAAGGTCGATTTTAATTGAATTATAGTTAGAGGATTATTGTAGGATTATTACAAAAAACTTCCTAATAATAAAAGCAGCTTAGCAGTAGAACCAGTTGCTTAGAAGTAGGCTTTCCTTTACTGCAGGGATCTCAAACTCAATTTACCTGGGGGCCGCTGGAGGCAGAGTCTGGGTGAGGCTGGGCCACATAAGGGATTCACTTCCCCTGTGGGCCACACTAATATTATACTTTCATATCACGGTGGGGGCCACAAGATACCGTCCTGCGGGCTGCAATTGGCCTGCGGGCTGCGAGTTTGAGACCCCTGCTTTACTGGATATGTTCAGAGGGAGCCTATACAGTCAGCTGTTTAGGATGCTTTTGTTTGGATTCATACACTAAGCAGGGTTTAGATTCAGGGGCTTAAATGGCTCTTCCAACTCTCTTCATTCTATGATCTCATGGGCTGTGCCATCATCCTTATGAACAGGTGTTCAAGGTGGAACTTAAGGGTGGTCACCCTTTGCCTCTTATGTCTGAACATTTAAGCTTGGGTTTTTTCCTCTGGTACTGGATTTATCAATGTATTTCACGTACATAGTAGGCTCAGATCTTTGTTAGCATGTCTTCCATCTCAGAGACTCAAGGGGTGATTCATACTGTCCCTTATCCTGTTGTTTTGCAATTAATCTCACCCTGGGTTTTAAATATAGTCTGTAATATTTTAATAAACTTTTGGCAAGATACCCACCCTGCCTAAAAAAAGTGACTTCAGAGTGGCAAGCAGGAATTTGCTATATAATTGCTTGGGATAAGAAAGAAGATGGTTAATATGACAACAAGAAAGGTTTCATTCAGCTAGTAATGTCAGATAGTTATATGGTCCCAGCTGAAAATACCGAGACATTCCAGGTACCTATTTTATAGGTACTTATGTGGGTAGTCCTCGGTTCATGAATATAATAGAACCACTGACTACAGGTTACAAGTTGTGATTGTGGTAAAGTGGGTCCCCATGTGATCCGACCCAGTTTTATGATCTTTTATGTGGCAGTTGTTAAGCAAATCCAGTTTTTACTATGCTGAAAACCTAAAGTAAATACTGATTTTCAACCAAAATGGAACTCGTGGTTATGTGACCATGGGATGCTGCAAATGGCTATAAATGCAGGCCAGTAGCCAAGCACTTGAAATGTGATCTTGTGACTGGGGATAGAGGGGGATCTGGCCATCAGAATTTTGGGACTGGGTCACAAGTACTTGTGGGGGGTGGGGAGATCCATCGGAACTTTGAAAGTTTGCTAAGCAACAGGTTATAAGTCTGTGATGGCAAACCTATGGCACGCATGCCCAAATTTGCACACAGAGCCATGTCACCTGGCATACGTGGCATTGCCTGCTCTTCTTCTGGGTTTCTGGTACACATGCTCACGTGACAATCAGCTGGCCTTTGTGCATGCGGCAGTGCCAGAAACCAGAAGACCAAGTCTTCCGTTTTGCGGCCTGAGCATGCGTGCCAGTCTGCTGATCAGTGCATGCGCATGCACGGCAGTAACCTGAAGACTTGCTGCCAGAAACCGAAAGTTCATTTTCAGGCATGCACATTCCCCCCAGGGTAGTTCCTCTTCCGGGTTGCGGCCCAGATGAGCGCGCACGCGTACTCCCTTTTCAGCATTCGGTGCCCCAAGCGCATGCTCCCTTTTCTGCACTTGGTGCCGAAAAGGTTTGCCATTACTGTTACAAGTCAAGGGCGACCTGTATTCACTGGGTGAAGTAATTTTCTCTGAGCCCAACCCACTCATAGGATTGTTGTGGGGAAAATAGGAGAAGGAAGAAGTACTAAGTTCTTATAGGAATTTGCAAACTCCGACCAGATGAATTAGATAGAAGCTGGTATAGCTGGTATCTTGGGGCATATAAGAGAGTCAGAGAGTTATTCTTGAGAGATTTGGGATTGATCCTATTATCCATATCGGCATGGCCAAGAGAGCTAATAAACATTTGAGTTGAAAGCATTAGATGGTCAGGTCATTAGGAAAGATGGCCAAATTGATAATTCATTAAATATTTGCTTGTTAGACTTAAAGATGAAAGACAATGTTACTAAATTTAAAAGCCCGGAACTTATCTACCTCATTGTTTTCTTGGCTGGAAAGCATGTTTTGATGATAAGAGATTTTGTGTCAGCTGCTCTGTTAGTGGATATGTAAGATTTAATTGATCTCTGTTTATCACAGAGTGTAAGATTATACACAGGCCATTTCATTGAGAGAAAGACCAGTTATAAAACAAGATTATCATTAATGGAATGTTATATCATGTTTCAAGCTTGCCTACAAAGGTTCTAAATAGATGGAGTTACATAACTGTTCTCAGAAGAAGCCCAAGTTTGATTTTAAATTTCAAAGGACATTCAATATTGTCAAAGGCTTTTAAAACACTTAGGTAAGATCATGTCCTTCCTCAGCAAATAGGATTGTACAATTATTGGCAGGGCAATAATTAAATAAAGCAAATTATCTTGCCGACAAAATATGCAATTGTGAGCCAGATAAGGAGTTTGTGATTTCTAAGCTTCACTTAAGCACAAAAGTAGCTGGGTGACTGAGCCAGCCATCTTTCTCTCAGCACAGCATTGTTGTGGAAAAAATAGGAGATAGGAGTATTAGGTATATTTGCCACCTTCAATCTTCATCTCCTCCTCCTCCTCCTCATTATTATTCTAATTCTCTAATTCTCTCTCTATCTGTACCCTGTTTCCCCAAAAACAAGACAGGATCTTATTTTCTTTTGACCCCTGAAATAAGCACCTGGCCTTATTTTCGGAGAGGTCTTATTATTTTTGAGGTGCAGGAGGCGGTGAGCGTGGTTACTTCATGGCTCCTGATTTGTTGCAATATTTTGGGGGAAGGCTTATTTTAGCCAATGTCCTCAAAAGCCCAATTGGGCTTATTATCTGGGGAGAGCTTATTTTCAGGGAAACAGGGTATATCTATGTCTGTCTGTCTGTCTGTCTGTCTGTCTATCTATCTATCTATCTATCTATCTATCTATCTATTTAGCGCTCTGTGTGTGTGTGTGTGTGTGTGTGTGTGTGTGTGTGTGTGTGTGTTCCAGCCTAACTCTGGAATGCCTCAAGCGATTTCAACCAAACTTGGTACCCAGATGACCTACTCTCTGGAAAAAAACTGGGGTGTGTGCCTTAAAATGGCTTCTACCATACCGCCATAAAATAGCTTCTCCTGTACAGCACAGTGGAGTTGCCATGGTAATGGCTTCACAGTACTCCACAAGGGGACTTCCTCTGGTAAGAGGGAAAATCCAACATTAGAAATTACGTTTGGTCTGGACATTTCCCCCCTATAAATAAATACCCAGGCAATGCCAGGTTATCAACTAGTTAATTATAAGCAAAAGCAGGATAATGATGTAAGTATATGCTGTTGCTTCTT
This sequence comes from Rhabdophis nuchalis, assembly GCA_039707465.1. Taxonomy (NCBI): domain Eukaryota; kingdom Metazoa; phylum Chordata; class Lepidosauria; order Squamata; family Natricidae; genus Rhabdophis; species Rhabdophis nuchalis. The sequence goes on along the minus strand of CM077643.1, from coordinate 187,394,129 downwards.
TCCATTGTTCAAATGTCCTCCTAGCTTCTGAAAAAGAGATTGTGCAATAGAACACACAGCTGATCAAAGTTGGAATTTCATCCCTTCTGCAGGGAGTAATGTTGTAACAGTGCAAAATATTCCGTGTTGTGTTTTGGGCAGTACTCTGACCTTATTAGAAATATTCTGCAATTTTTCTGATATTCCAGAAGAGTATTGAGTTCAAAAATCCCATTTCATATTCAACCTGCTTGCTTCAGATTAAAAAAATGCTGTTCTGAATTTGAAATAATTATTTTAAGATTGAAATTCTTGCAGAATAGTATCATTGGAACACTTCAATTAAATACAGACTAATCAACTTCAAACCCCACAAACACTCAACTTCAAAGTATGAAATATTTTGCATTCAAAATGTGTCAGCTACTTTAGCAGTGTTCCATGTGTATCTTTATCTGTTCAAGCACATTCAGATCTCAATGTATTTGTTGTTTTGGAAACTGTGATTATTTTAGTTAGGTAATAACCAACTTCATATTTCTTGCATTGTCAGTCCTCAATTTACAGTCGTGACAGTTATGAAACTCATTGATCACATAATCAATTTGATTTTATGACCTTTTTTTGGCAGTCATTAAGTGATGTCGTTACTAAGCGGTGGCTGCAGTCAGTAAGCAAATCTGCCATCATTAAGAGAACCATTGTTTCACTATGGATGCAGTTTTGCCAAAAACTAGGAGTAAATGATGGACAGTGCAAACAGCCATAAATGCAGCCTGGTTGCCAACCTCCTGAAGTCCAGTCACGTGACTGACGGAGGAGGGGAAACCAACTGTCGGGCCTTCAGATCTGGTCATGAGTAGCCCCTAGATATCTTTGTCGTCACTTCAAACTGTCGCAAGTGACTGGCTGTAACTCATGGGCTACTTGCGATTTTTATCTGCCTTAGCTAGCACAGGGAATTTGTTGTTTTTTTTAAATAAATTTTATGAAGAGGTTCACATAAAGAACATGAAAACTAACACAAACTAATGCAGAGGAAAAGCAATAAAGAACAAAAATAAAATAAAATAAAAGCAGAAGCGGAAAAATAAAAATAAATAGAAAAAAGAATTCCAATTTCATTTGCAGGAAATATAAGTACAATTACAAAATATCTTTTAGTCTATGATTACAAACAAAACCTGTCTCTTTTATCCAGTTTTTTCCCTAATCAAAATTATAAATCATGACTGCATTTTTCCCATTTCATGCAAAAAGTCTACTAAGGGTTTCCAGTCAGCCATAAATGTAGATATTGTTTTCTCTCTAATCAAAATCTTTTTTTCTCTCTCTCTAGTTGAAGCTTTGTATCAAAATACATATCCTGAGTATCTCCAGTACATTTACCTGGTTGCACCAATATCACTTATGATGCTAAATCCCTTGGGGTTTATTTTCTGTGAAATCCAGAAATCAAAAGACAATCAGAATCTCTCTCATAGCAAAATGAAGATCATAGGACTCGGACTTCTTCACGTATTGCAGAATCCAATTGTGTTTATGGTCTTCATAGGAATAGTCTCCAATTACATCCTTAAACAAAAGATTCCTGTATATTTGGAAAACTTCCTTGACAGTCTTGCCAATTCATTTTCTGGCTCGGCTCTTTTTTACCTGGGTCTCACCATGGTTGGCCAAATAAAGAAACTGACAAGGGGTACATTTGTTGCGCTGATTCTTCTCATCACAGCTAAACTGTAAGTTTTTTTCCTTGTGTTTCTTTATGCTTGGAAATTAAATCTTAAATAATCTGTCATGAACTAAAAAAATAATTTCTAGCGAGTGAGCCGTACCATTTTCTTTCCTTTATGAAAAATTGGTTGCCCCTTTTTATTATGAATGCATTATAGGGATTTAAAATTATATAGATAGTAAGAATCTTTAAATACTTTGTGCTTCAATTGCAAATTTGAATGCTACAAAATAGTGCTCTTAAAAATGCAGATGGTCCTTGACTTATAACCACAATTGAACCACACATTTCTGTTGCTAAGCAAGACAGTTGTTAAATGAGTTTTGCCCCATTTTACAGTATTTCTTGCCACAGTTCTTAAATGAATCATTGTAGCTGAGTTAGTAACATGATTGTTAAGTAAATCTGGCTTCCCCATTGACTTTTCCTGTCAGAATGTTGCAAAAGGTGATCACATGACCCTGGGACTGCAATCGTCATAAATACATGTCAGTTGAAAGCATTCTAATTTTATCACGTGACCATGGCGATTCTATAACAGTCATAAGTGTGAAAAATGCTCATAAGTCTTTTTATTTCCAGTATTATTGCAACTTGGAACAGTCACTGTTGTGACTTGGTTGTTGTAATGGTTGTAAGTCAAGGACTATCTGCATTGTATTTAGAATTAAGTCTAAATCTGTGATGGTGAACCTATGGCATGTGTGCCAGAGGTGGCACGCAGAGCCCTCTCTGCTGTCACGCACACCGTTGCCCCAGGTCAGATCTCCATGGGGTTTCCCTGCAAAGAAGATCAGGAAAGAAAAAGATCTTGCCATGCTCCCAGCTGGTCTTCAGGTCTCTGATGAACATGCATGCATGGACGCGCACATGCCATCGTTCGCCTTTCAGTTTGGGCAAGAGTGCATGCACAGTTTGGACACTCCGTGTCTAAAACAGGGGTGGGCAAACTTTGCAACTTTAAGTCTGAAGGACTTCAGCTCTCAGAATTCTCCAGCCAGCAAAGCTGGCTGGAAAAGTCTGCAAGCTGAAGTTCTTCAGACTTAAAATTGCAAAGTTTGCCCACCCCTGGTCTAAAAGGTTCGCAATCACTGGTCTAAATGTTGACCTGCATAGAGAAATTTCACTAAAAAATAATTTTTAATTTAGGGCGCTAACTTTCCAATTGAGTAACTTATTTTTCTGTCTTTATTCTAGGCTGTTGATGCCCCTTCTATGCAGGGAAATGGTGGAATTGTTAGACAAGAGCCAGAGTGTGGTCAACCATACCAGTTTATCCAACTATGCATTTCTCTATGGAGTCTTTCCAACAGCTCCGGGTGTGGCTATATTTGCAACACAGTTTAACATGGAAGTAGAAGTTGTATGTCTCTTAAATATTTATTTTTCTACATAGTTACAGGTGGTCCTTGAGTTATGACATGTTGCTTTAACAACCCTTCGAAATTACAAAGAGCCTGCAAGAGGTGCTTTCCAACTTGTAAAGAACTTTTGGCCATTGTAAAAGGTCATGCCACACAACTGTCATACCCTGCAGTGACATGTCTGCATTTGGGATGCTTGCTCTCCTTTATAACTGGATGCAGCACCCCATGGTTATGTGACTGCAATTCGTAACTTTTTTTACCGATTTCTAGCAAAAAAAACACCCATTTGGATGAATAGGTTCACATGATTGTAGCACTTTCTTAATGACTGCAGCCTCCACAAAAAAATTGTCATAAAATTGAATCTGGTCATGTGGATACCTTGCAACCAGAATGCCTTACAATCAGAAATCAGGTCCCAATTGCAGTTATAAGTCGACTACCTGTAATTTCTTTGTGCTAGTGTTACTGGCTTCTTCAAGTTGAAGAAAAATTATAGCATTCTTAATTATTTAGAAAATAATTAAATATGCTAATGAATGTTTCAGAAGTTTCATGCATCTGTTTTGGAGTTTATTTTTGGAATTAACTGGGTAATGAGTAAAAGGATGGATAAAAGAACTGATTATTTTCAGAAGTTTAAGGTGGGTGGAGGGGACTGTATAGCCTGACACATAAGTAGCATTGAAGTTGATACCTTTCAATCTAAGTGTGCACTTTTCTGTTTAGTTTCAATTGAATCAGATTCATTAGTTGATTCATATTAAAATATTTAACTCTGGAGACAAAAAGTTTTCAAATAGGATTATTTTTTTAAAAAAATCCAGAGGCTTTGTCTATGCTTTAATGGATTTCCCTTTGGAGGGAGAAAAAGAGAGAAAAAATGATGATATAATATTCCTTAATGAGTTTATTTGTGAAGAAGAACACTTCCATTGGAATAGGCTGCTATTACTTTATGCATTCCCATCCTTGTATTCTCTGACTGTTAAATCACGCTGTGACAATGCCTGTTTAAGCAGATGTAGTGTAAGATATTTTATTATAGACAACCTTCAGATTTTGACCTCAAAGATTTCAAAATAAGTTTTTTAAAATGAATCCTCTGATAAATCTCCCAAAGTAGAATGTTTTCATTTGAGATAATCAGATTACTAGCATTTTGTCATGAAACGCAAAAAATATATATTTTCTGGCCATGAATTGTTCGGTGATAGTGCTAATGCTAATGTCGTTGCTGCTTTTCTTAGCTGCAGAATATCTGTAGGTTCTGAAATAATACATAGCTATTAAAAGCTGCATTTTTAATCTTGATAGCCAATGAAAAATATGTCAGGATAGTTTTTAAAGAACTTAAAAGCCACCAGAAACACAAGCCACCAGAAATCTCTATTAAGATGGCCAATTTCACTTAAATATTTTGGTAGCTTTTTAGGCCAGGAAAAGAAATAAGTAATGGTAACTCTTCCTCAAGATTTCAAGAACATCTGTACTTTCTCTGTTTGGTACTAGATTAAGGGGAAGTGGAATGCATGCAAAAGTGCATATATAGCTAATCCTCAACATAGCAATCATTTGATTAGTGACCAAAGTTGCAACAGCACTGAAAAAAGTGACTGACTTACTGATCCTTGCACTTATGATGATTGCAACAGGCTTCCCACAAGCAAAGTCAGTGAGGGAATATGGATTCTTTTAATTACTGTGTGATTCACTTAAGAACCACAGGAAATCACTTAACAACCATGGTAAAAATGTCATAACATTGGGCACATCTCAATTGCCTAACTGAGCAACAGAAATGGTGGTCGTAAGTCAAGGAGTACTTGTAAAAATACTGTAAAATAAATGGGGAAATAAAAATCTCTTTATAATCAGCCTGTGCAATAATGGTTTTGTTCTATAGACTAATGTGCTTACCTCTGTAGTAACTCAGAAAGAGGAAGCTGGTACAGAGAATAAACAATGTTTTAGAAAATATGCCTGTTTGTTGGGCATGTAATAAAGTATGGAAATGTGCAATTACTTTGATTTGTCTCAGTTATCCTTTTTATTAGTTTATAATATAAAATACAAAAATACAAAAGCAAATGATAGGAAAAATTTGGGAGGGAAAAGGGAAGGGATAGTGTAGAGAAGAAGGGGAAAAGAAAGAAAAGGCGTTGACGTCCGACTCTCTTTGGTGCAGTAGAATAAGATAGTAACATCAAACCTCAACTTTTACCAATTTGATAGATTTATTACAGAAATGGGTAGTTTATACTATTAAGTAAAACTACCCATTTCTATAACAAATCTATCAAATCGCTAAAACTAAAAATCAACATTTCATTACCCCACTCCTCAAGCACAAAGTCCAGAAGTGATTTGCAGGTAGAAACAAAAGTAATCGTGTTTTTTTCTTTATCAAAATAGTCAATTTAGCCATCTTTGCTAACTCCATCAACTTTTGCAGCCATTCGTCCATTATGGGAGTTGTTGTTCCATTTTTGTGCTTAAAGTAATCTTGCTTCCATCAGCATGTATAAATCAAAGTTCCAAATTTTTTCCGAAGTCTTTTTTCCAGTAAACCCAAAAGCAAAGTTTCTGTTTCTTTCTTTATATTCACTTTAAGAATATTCTGTATTAGAATATGAATCCTACTGCAATATTTCTTTGCTTTATCACATGTCCCACCATGCAGTTAGTTTGATTTGTGATTGCAGATAACTTCTGGAATGGTGATCAGTACTTTCGTGTCTGCCCCCATCATGTATGTTTCCGCGTGGCTATTGACCATTCCCTCTATGGATCCAGACAGACTATCAGCAGCGATTCAGAACGTTAGTTTTGATATTAGCATTGTTAGTCTGGTCTCTTTGGTGAGTATCACGTTAATCCGAACTGCGCTGTTCTGTGTTTCAAAGATGGGGAGGAAAATGAAAGAATCGATGCTAATAGTCCCATTTAAAACAGGTTCTGTAGCAGTGGTTCTTAAACTGGGAATAATTTGGGCATATCCTGAGCATGATGGAGCAAATTGCTTTATTGTGCGTCAGAGATGCAGTTTGGATTAAATTACTTGTAAATACATACAGTACGCAATTGTGCCACTGGTTTCTATTTTAGTCTGCTGCCTGAAGAGAAGCCGAGTAATGGGAACTAGCTATCCCAATTATGTTGTCAGCCCTTTAAGTTAGCCCAGGTCAAAGAATAGTCATGGCAAGAATAATCTTATTGCTTATAAGATACATTCGCAGAATCTTGCAAGCCTGTTCAAAACCGTCATTGTCCTTTTTGTCATAGCAATAAAATGAGGCTGCAGCTGTTCCTGACTCTCTCTCTCACACTTTCTACTTTGCAAACATTTCCCCTCCTCCTTCTTTCCAAAGACCACAAATATATATATATTTAAAACTGATATGGGGATTAATGTGTTAGAAAAGGAGAGGGAAGGTTTGGATTCTGTCAGCCTTTGAAGCTCATTGGTTGATTTTGAACCAATCATTCTCTCTTATTCAGGCTGAACTACTTCACCGGATTATTGTTGTTGGGGGGAAAAAATTCAGGGGATGCAATATACATTGTCTTGAACTCCTTAGGAAATGGGATATATAAGTCAATGAATAAGTCAAATATAAGACTTTGCAGAATATTAACAAAAGTAATCACGGTGATAAATTACTACGGTAGATTTTGGTTGGTTTTTTTTTTTATAATTGTCACATCATTCATGCTGCGTTTCTGTTACATTATGCACCATCCTGGCCTTTATGAGAAGAAAAATACCTCATTATTGAGTGTGACAAGGCATCCTGGTTAGGAGGCAACAAAAGGCAGAAGCTTAAAAAGAAGAGAAATTGAAGAGGGTTTTTTCCCCTCCCTTTCTGTTCAACAGCTTTTTGAAAGAAGCTCTTCTCTTGCACTCACAAATGGTCTTCTGTCTAATGTGACTGACAGCTCAACAGATGAATCTTCCTGACATTTTGGGGGGCGGGAGGCGGGAATCTTGTGTTTTACAATAGAATAAGGTCAATTTCACTCAGGCCCTTTCCCAGTTAAGCAGTTGCTTGTCTTACAAAGGAACAAGTTGTGCGCTATTTCACTAACGGGTGAAAAACAAACATGTTCAGATTATTAAATAAGGAGCTTCTTTGGTCAAGGGGAAAAAAAAGAAGTCAATATTTATTGTATTCTGTTCCCCTACAGCTCTTTTCCCCCTCCTTAGGGTTTTCAGTTTTGAGGGTGAAGATTGTTGCCTGGGGCTAAAATTTAAAACCTTGAACTCTTTATCAAGCTAGTAGATGTCGACTCACAGAGATGAAGGGCTAGGGCTGTGAAACACTGGAGGTATAGTACAGTGTCTCCATTTTTAAGGGTTTGATAATTAGCTAGCTTAAAAAAATGAGAATGCCAACACAAAAAGGAGAGTGATTTTCAGCTCCGTCCTAAGGATTCCTGAGCCCATTATGGAAATATCACCAATGCCAAGGAAAGTCCCTTAGCAGAAATTGCATAAGCTATTTGAATGTTGCTGAATTAAAAACCTAGGTGTAATAGTTTATAATTATTTAGGAGAAGTGAAAGCCTTACACTGTGTTTACTCTGTGTTTCAGATCTGGTCCCTCGGGGTTATTCTCTTGAGTAAAAAATACAAGCAGCTTCCTCATATGCTTACAACTAACTTACTCATTGCTCAGGTCAGTGAAATGGAGAATTATATCTGTAAATATCCCCCCCTCTCCTCAAAAATGGTTATTTTGTAGTTTGCAGACAGCATTATTTTTTTCACAGAAGGTACACAATGCAAGCACTCTGCTCAAACAGATTTTGACCTTGTTTTTGCCTTTGAATTATATCTGCTTTATATTGGGTGCATGATGGAAGAATGTGTGATACCACTTTGGTGTTTTTAAAAAAGAAACTGCTATAGAAAAGTTGAGAATAAAACTAAACATTACGCTATACCTAAGTATAATACCTGATATTGACTCTCCTGTAATGTAAATTCAGAGTCTAGATCAATGGAAATCCCCCCCTCCCCTGTTCACACAGAGTGTTCCTTGCAAAGCATTTGTTATAGACTGCAGTTGAATCAAATCAGGAAAAACTTAAGCAGATGCAGTGCAAAAGAGCCAATGAGGAATTTTCATTCCATTTAGATTGTGTTCACTGTACTTTGCTTTTTTCATACTACTGCCAATTATCCTTGACTGAAAATGCAACATTTTCATGTCTAAAAAATTAGGTGTTTTCTTTTTGGAATTTTAGCACTAATCGAGAAAGAAGTTTTGTTTTTAATAGTATGGACTATTAAAAAAATAGAAGCAAGATTTACAATACAATTCTGATATGAAAACTATAGACTCCTTCCAAAACATAAGCAGCATTTTGAGAGAGCATCTGTGGAATCCCTAAATTTTAAAAAAAATGAAAATTTTGATATCTCAAAATGTTGGCTTTATTTCATTTCATTTGGCAATCCCACTTCAATTTTGAACAATGTCAATATATATTTTTTTCTGAAAAGCAGAGGGCTTTCAAATGATTGACAATGATAAGTTTTGACAATGGTCTGCCTGCGATAGATGATGCCGTGCTGTTTGAAAAATTTATCATGCTGTGCCTTGGCGGCATCTCTTACCTTCGTGCAGGAGATATCTTCTAAAATCTCGTAGAGTTAGTCATTTTACTGTCTGAGAGATTTTAATTAAAATTTCTTCAGTTACATCTCAGCCATAAAATATACAATAAACACAACTGCTTTGATTTCTTTTAGTGTGTGGCCTGTGTTGGAATGGTAATGTGGAATTTCACCATTGAGAAGAAAAGCATCTTTGTGCAGATTCTTGTGTTCATTGTCTTGTACTGTTCCCTTTATAGTGCTTTTCTGTGGACAGGTAAGTAGACATTTCTGGCCTATAAAGCAATATATGATTTCTTTGATGGCTTAATGCTAAAGGGACAATGCTTGGAGATTACCCTGTGTTCCTGAAGCATGAACTTTAACACCAGTTTACATCCATTTAATTCTCTTTACCTATTGAACAGTTACCATTGAATCAGCTTCAACCTCACTATCCATTCCTAAAACCTCCTATAAAAGTTGTAAATAGAATTATTGCAGTATTTATCAACCTTGGCAACTTTAAGATGAGTAGACTTCAACTCCCAGCATTTCCCAGCCATCATGACTGGGAGTTGATGTCTATTAATCTTAAACTTGTCAAGATTGAGAATCACTGGATTATTTGATTGTATGATACTTTTTTTAAACATATCAAGGTAGATCAAATTAGGAAATCAGTGATGCAGGCCAATACTACTTTAATGATAAAATTATAATAATAGAATCTTGGAAGTCTGAATGCCCTTCTGCTGTCTCTCTTTGCTTTTGTAAAAATTAGTGACAGTCTTGTTTAAGAGGCTTTCTCCAATTGTAGTTTTGTCCTGGATCCAGGTCTCTTTTATCTGACTCTTGTCTTGGTAACTCTTCCTGTTCATTCCTTTATGGAGGTGACGGAGGGGGGAAAAACAGAGAAGGTTGCCACTGTATGATTAGAAGTCCATTGGATGTAGTATAGATATTTGCTTGGAGGATTATGCTTGGATAACTGTAAGACACAATCCTAGTTGATCAGGGAGGCCCCACTTTGCATTGAGGGAATGGGACTTAAGTGAGGATCAGGGGAAGGCAGGTGTCATGGAGAAGAAATGAAGCATCATAATAGAAGGAATCACCTTGGGAGTGACTTCCAGTTGATAAAAGGACTGGAAGTAAATATGACCAGGGTTATAGATTTCCCATGGGCCCATTTCCTTCAGTACAGCCTGTCTTTTGTAATGTTCATAACCAGCTGGCTGGTGACAGGATATGCATTTAAAAAGCAGTTTTATCTTATATATTACTTAGAACTCAGTACTGCAATCCCAAACCTCATGTCAGCTCTAATAAGGAAATTTGTGGTCAGTACTTTCCCAATGTCTGAAAACGGTTCTCACTTATTCACCATAACTTATATTTTGCAACACTGGATAAATACATATTTGATTAGAAAACTTGCAAGAGCCACATATATGATTACAGAAATTAAGTTACATTGTATATTACATTAATCCTAGAAAATTATTTTCCATTTAAAATAGAATGCTCTCAATTTTTCTTCTTCCTAGCCAACCACTGAAATGTACGGAAAAAGAATCATTAGTGTTTCTATAGCACCTGCAGCCATACATACTGACTGACTCTTGTCATGATAAACTGACATACCAACAAGTAATTGTGACATCCCTATAATGAAACATTGCTTTTGATTTGCAGGATAGACAGGTTCTTATGTCCCACAAGCTGATTTTATTGCTTATAAGAACAGCAGGCTTGTTATGTGGCTGGCTTTGAGTAAAGGACAGAGAAGGGGAGGGAGAGATATCCTCTTTTTGTGGGGGGGGAATGTCGTTTCCTGAAAAGAACAAGACTGAGATGTTCTCCTTGTTTTCAATAGGCCTTTTAGCTCTTTCTCTTCTCCTTTTGAAAAGAAGGGAAAACCTAAAGATTCCTGTTGGAATTATTACTATAGCCGGCTGGGGGTAAGTTTGCAAAAGTTCATCGCTAAGAAAATTTATAGGATATTGCAAATTAATTATATGTATGATTTATATTGTATTTTACATTTTGCAGCATTCCAGTAGTCATTGTTGGAATTCTTCTAATAGCTGGAAAACACACTGGTGAAATTGACTCAGCATTTTTTTATGGAAAACATCAGGTAGGGAGAGTCTCCTATTACCATTTGTTGATTAGTGGTTAATGAGCTTTCAAAAGCTTGTTATTTGATAAAGAGAAGCAGCTTTTGAAAGGGGAGATATGTTAAATTAATTGACTATATAGCTGCTCCCCAAAATTTGAAGAACCCTAAGAGCCTGGCTTCTCTAGACCAGGGGTCTCCAACCTTTGCAACTTTAAGTCTGAAGGACTTCAGCTCCCAGAATTCTCCAGCCAGCTCTGGGAGCTGAAGTCCTTCAGACTTAAAGTTGCAAAGGTTGGAGACCCCTGCCCTAGACTATGGCAAAAGAAAGCAAAGGTAGTACCAATAGTCATTGGTGCTTTGGGTTCCATCCCGAAACAACTGGAGCACCACTTGAAACACCAGCAGCATTGACAAATTCCCATCTGTCAATTGCAAAAGACAGCTTTACAGCTTACATCTTGCAAGGTACCTCTAACACCCTTAAACATCAACACCTGCCTATCTCAGGTCCTTGGAAAGGCTTGATAGTTGGATAAAAACGCCAAATCCAGTCTAAACATCTGGTGGACTATGTAATGAATCATAATAATAATAATTTAACTTCTGCCTAACTTCCTCCTTTCGATTCCTCTTTTGGCCAGGTGATTACTACTGCAGTAATCGTAACAATCAGCATATTGTTCTCGGGTGTGTCACTCATGTGTATGAATCGATCTGGGACAGCAGGGACTAATTACGAGGTTCTAAACCAGCAATTTCGACATCAAGTAGAAGACCCCGAAAGGGAAGCGAATCAACATTATAAATCTTCCCCCAGTGTCTCTCATTCTGAAACAGATTCTCCCATCGAAAGAGGTATAATGAACAACTGCAACTTAGTTTTAGGAACAGACTTTAGAAAACCTGACTTGGTGATGGTTCTTACCATTGTAGAATAAAAGAAAAACTTAGGTCTCTAATTTGCTGCTCCTGGATTCATAATGGGGATGCAGGCACCTTGTCTTGCTACCTGTGAGATGAGGTAGAGCAGAGGTGAAATTCAGCAGGTTCTGACAGGTTGTGGAGAACTGGCAGCGGAAATTTGGAGGAGTTCCGAGAACTGGCAAATACCACTTCTGGCTGGCCCCAGAGTGGGGAGGGAATGGAGATTTTGCAATATCCTTCCCGCAGGAGTGGGGAGGGAATGGAGATTTTGCAATATCCTTCCAGCAGGAGTTGGGAGGGAATGGAGATTTTGCAATATCCTTCCCGCAGGAGTAGGGAGGGAATGGAGATTTTGCAATATCCTTCCAGCAGGAGTGGGGAGGGAATGGAGATTTTGCAATATCCTTCTCCTGTCACACCCACCAGGCCATGCCCACAGAACCGGTAGTAAAAAAAATTGAATTTCACCACTGAGGTAGAGTCCCTCAGATTAAAGTGAGGAATAGAGATGCAACTAGGAATGGACATATCAAAATTGAGATTGAGTAAATTATGCGATCGAAGAAGCCTAGGGTAGAATTAGGGTTAAGGTGGTCCCCCAGATTAGGGCTATGATTAAGACCTGACCCAAAAGAGGAAAGGGCTTCAAAGCACTTGTAGCATCTGTTTGCAACTGCTAAAACCAAATGTAGCAAGCTGTGATAGCCATCTGTGCAATGTCAGGAAAATACACAGCTGCTGGAAGAAATTGCAACAGCCTGAGCACTCCTACGTGCTCTGGAACACCTTTTTTCCATTGAATCCATAGTGATCTACATCTCCAGTCAGCAGTGAAGAGATATTAATCATTGTATTTTAACCACATCTGCTGCTGTAATGGGTTTCGCAGTTTTGCTGTGTGGGAGTTTCAGTATCATTTCTAGTAATCCTCGGTATGGAGAAAGGCCAGCCAGGGATGACAAAAAGAGTGTGATATATGTTTACTTATGGATATTTTTTTGAACTTATTAAAAATGTATATGCATATTTCCCAACCATTGCCCAAGTCAATTGCACATTCAGCTGTGGTTATTTTCTTTTTTAAAAGCCTAAAGAAATATATATGTATTTCCTTGTAGAGAACCTTGTAGATTTCTACACATGTCAAAAACAAAACGGAGAATTATGCTGCTCGGAAGAAGAATCTGCATCTACTACTGGACTCAGTGAGAACTGTTCTTTCTCAGTTGAGACAGGTAAAGCATCTTGTTTGGAATAAAATTCAAAAGTTTACCAGTTATGCAACACCGTATCTTAACTTAACAAAGAAAGTTCTATATGCAGCTTGCATACTTTGCTGCAAGTTGCATTGTTTCACCTTTTATCCTTTGTATAACTGAGCTTGGTTTATAAATGAATCACTCTGATTAATATACCGAGGCGGCACAATGGTTAAGTGCAGTACTGCAGGTTACTTCAGCTGACTGCTAGCTGCAGTTCAGCAGTTCAAATCTCACTGGCTGAAGGTTGACTCAGCCTTCCCTCCTTCCAAGGTGGGTAAAATGAAGACCCTGATTGTTGGGGGCAATAGGCTGACTCCGTAAAGCGCTTAGAGAGGACTGTAAAGCACTGCGAAGCAGTATATAAGTTTAAGTGCTATTGCTATACAGATAATCCTCAATTTATCATTGATTGATTGTTTCGCCCCTTATCAAACAGGTCAATTTTGACATTTCGGTAAATTCCACCACTTTCACAATCCACTCTTCCTTAATTTCTTACAACACCAAGGAACAGGAATATTGCATGAGTAAGATTCTGACACCATTTCTAATGTTATTGCATAATAAGTTGACATTTAGAGAGAAATCAAGGGACACACCTGCTACCTGTATATATACCTGTCTTTATATTCATATTCAAAAGGGCTTTGTTTCAGTTTGGTAACCTTATCTGTTTTTTTCAGCACATTTGTTCCTTCCTAGAATTTTCATGCTGCTTTTTTTGAAATGTCTTGACAGTTAAAACAATACCAGAAGTATCAATCAGATAAAGCCTCCAATAACAACAATTATGAACAGGAAAAATGCACCTATAACATATTTACCTCCTTTGAAGAACACATGTGAAAATATGTTGGGGCCAATAAAGTGAATGTTTAATAGATATATATAGGGAAAAGGGTTTCACATTGTTGCAACAATGTGAAACTCTTGTGCCAGAAGGTGTGAGAAAAGAGCTGTTTATCCCTTTTGAATAGCAGAGGCAGAGAGAAGATCTTGTACTTCGTCCTGGCTTTGGAGGCTTAGATCTGTTTGTTTTTTTCTTTGTTACTTTACAAAGTTCAAAAGCATAAGGATAAAAACTAACAAAAACTATTAATCAAGAAGAACAGAAGAGAAAAAAGCGTAAAGGGAGAGAGGGAAGAAATGCAACAAAATTAAATAAAAATAGATATATTAATTCAGAAAATCTTGAAAATCAATTTGCAGTTCAGACCAGAGGTTGATGGATAAAAATTTGGAAAATGCACATGGTGATCTGTTTTTATATATGATAACAGCAATTGGGCTCCTATATGCTCAATAATGGAAAACTTATTCATATTTATAATGGAAGAATGGTTGTTAAAATTGATGGAATTGCCTGAGATGGTGAAAATGACAAAAGAAAAGACATTGAGTCATTTTAACACCAATTGGAAGCCCCTATTGAACTTTGGGCCTGAAACAGAAAAATATGAAATAAATATGTATAGATTTGCTGATTAATAATACTAATAGATTATTTTTAAGAATAGATGTTATGCTCTAACCATAGAGCAATAGCTTAGTGTAACTTTTATTTATACAGGCTTAGATTTAAATTTGAGAGTGCCGTATTTTCTGAGTATAAAATGCACCAGAGTATGACACACCAAGATTTTGAAGAGGCAAATATACAAAAAGGTTTTTGCACTCTGTAGACATCCCCAAAACAGCCTGTTTTTCATGAAAATGGCCCATTTTTTGTTTAAAAAAAGGCATGCATGGCCTTTAGGAAGCTTGTAGAGTATTTCTGGGGGTGGGGGCTAAAATGTGCAAAAAATGGCCCATTCTTTTGTTTTAAAAAAGGGCATGCATAGCTTTTAGGAGGCTTGTAGAGTGCTGCTGGAGGGGGTGCAGAAACAAGGAAAAAAACGGCTCGTTTTTCATTTTTTTCTGCCTTCCCTAGCCACTAGGAGCACTCTGGAAGCCTCCTAAAGGCTATGCACAGTCATTTTTGCAAAGGGAGCAGAGTTTTGGGAGGCCAAAAATGCTGTAATCAGTGTATTAAGGCATACCCAGATTTTCACCCTGTTTTTTGAGGGGAAAAGGTGCATCTTATACTCCAAAAAATACGGTAACTAGAACCATGGGGATCCAGAAAAATCTTGGTCCGCCCTGAACTGCGCCTTGTTTCTTCTTTTCTTCATAGAGATGTTCAAGGTTAAGAAGCTTTAAGTGGGCCCTTGCACTGGTTTAGAGAGAGAAATCTATCCAAGTTGCAGCTCTTTAAAAGCTTTATTGGTTCTATAGATGGGCAATACAGTTAGGGAAGAAAAAAGAAATCTGTCACCCGTTTTGACACTTAGGGAAGCAAGTTCTGTAATATAATAATTGGCTACAGATAGATGGGATTGATAACTAGTTTGGAAAGGAAAATAAGATTAGGAAGCCATTCTGCCTAGAGGTGGAGCTCTCGCCTCCCAATCAAGAGGTTGTGAGTTCAATCCTAGATAGAGGCACATGTAGGGTCTCCTGCTTGGCAGGGGGTTGGATTAGATGACCTGCAAGGTCCCTTCCAACTCTGTTAATCTGTTATCTGCACTGTAGCAGCAAGCCTTGGGGATCCCAAAACTGGAGAACAAGAGTTGCTTTGGCAACACAAAGTACAGTATTTATTAGCTTTTTGCTGCCATCTAGTGATAAATGCCACTAACTTAAAATAGTTAAAATAACCATGAATTCTGATTCCTACTATTACTGCAATTTGGTAGAAGCAAGAAGTAAAAAAAATGCTAGTCTGTTAACGTTGACCCAGCTAAATTGAAAATGGTGGTGTTGCTAATAATCTAAGCAGGCTGTTTGTGTGAAAAAATGTGTCTATCCTGTTATAACATGTTTAAGTAGAGATTAAAATCTGGATAGTCACTACTATAATCTTTTTGCAGTTTGATACTTTCCCAGAGGTGATTCTACTGAGATTTGGATTGGGTAGCAAGCAAACAGAACCATCTCTGTCTGTCTGTCTTTGATATACTAAAAGTATACAAAATAACAAAAAAGTTAGAAAGCAAGGTAAAGAGGAGAAAAGGAAATGAAAAAAGCAAAACATACAATTACGCCTTTCCTCTTTTTTTATCAAGTAAATATCTTAATCTTTTCCCGATCCTCTTCATTCATTTTTAATCTCCAAACGCCAAAATCAATTCAATCTTGTTTTAACAAAAAGTCCATGCAGTATTACATTTACAGGGGTTTTTTTTTAAAGTATTTTTTTTCTGTCATCACAAACCGAACCAACTATTGTCTGAATCAACATTCAATTTCCTCTTTTTTTGAAATGATCAACTCAAAGTGAGCAATTGAATATCAGTGATAAATGTGGGACTGACCTAGAGCAGGGGTATCACGTCGCCGTGGCGTATCAGGACTTTTTTGCTCTTAGCTAAACCGGACATGGTTGTGGCCAGCAAGTGATGCATATAACCCGCGGGCCAGGAGTTTGGCAGTCCTGACCTAGACTACAAATGGACAGCAGGTTGCCTATCCCTATCACAAGTTATGGTTTACAGATAAACCATGGCAATTCTAAATCAAGCATTTTGGCTTATATGAACAAGGATCCAGTCTGGGTCAGTCACCAAGAGGAGAGTTTTTGTCTTCTGAGTTTTTGGACTCGTGCTGGAGCCCATCTTCAGGCGAATTCCCTGGAGATAGGCTCCACACGAGTGCGAAAGCTCAGAAGACAAAAAAACCCCTCTGGTTCCAGTGACCAGCCCCGATTGGATCCAGCAAAAACGGAGCTTTGCCCTCCTGAGCTCTGTTTTCACTGACAGGGTTGCAGGAGATTGATGCAGCCAAAAAAGGAGCTTGGGAGCCCATTTTTGCTGACAGGGCACTCGGGCCACCACAGGTGCCCCCAACACAAGTGACATCAAGCTGGCCATGCCCACCCTCAAGATCAAGCACAACCCTGATGCGTCCCTCAATGAAATCGTATTTGACACCCCTGACTTAGAGCAATTGATCATGTTTTCATTTTCTTCTTTTCTTATGACTTCTGTTAGGAGAACAACAGGATTCAGTGTTGTGTTTATGCCTTATGTGTTAATACTTAAATGTTTTTCAGCAAACCAGTGTTTGAGTCCATGCAGTTCTCAGAGGTGTGTCCTGGCTCAGGAAGAACAGCTTCTGCAAACGGGAGACCAACAGTTGGCCAGACATGTGCTGTTGTGCCTGCTTCTCATTGTCGGCCTTTTTGCTGTAAGAATTTCTTGGGTGGGAGGCAGAAACGTCTGATTCTTAATATGTAGTCGTTTACCCAACTCTCCGTTACAAAGTGTGTTTCTCATATCAGCTACTAGCATAAATATTATTTTTAAAGAAGTTAAATCCAGGCTCATTATATGATTGCTCTTCTCACAGAAAGTGTCTCTGGTACAAACAAATTGTAAATGTATAAAGAAATCATTACCTAAAAGTGCTAAATAATAATAATAATAATAATAATAATAACAACAACAACAACAACAACAACAACAACAACAACAACAATAATGCTTCCTGCAATAACACCAGCGGAACTGCAAAAAACGGCGCTACTTGGAACATCTTACATTCTATGAAGATACTTGGTTGATACCTAGGATGCTGGCAGCAAACTGTATCAATCATTAGCACCAGTCAATAGTATTTGCAATGCATTTTTAAATGTTCAGTTGGCTGAGTTTCATGTTTTATGAATAAAGTAAATAATAATAATAACAATAACAATAATAATTTGAAAGCATTAAAACTGTTAAAACAGGACTAAAACAGGAGAAGAAAATAATAGATGGAGTGATATTAATAGTAACGGAGCCCCCTCGCAAGTTTACCCATCCCCCGAAATCAACAAAGCCTGCAGACAGAACCAGTTCTTGAGGGATCTCCCGAAAGTGATGAGGCTGATCTTATCTCGGGGCAGGAGGGGTGGGGAAGGAGAGAAGATTCCACAATGTAGGTGCCATAGCCTAGTATTCTGACCCAGGTTTCCCAAGAGCATGAAGCAAACTCCTATAACCATGAATAGGGCCCCTTGATCCAGAAATGGAACATCTGTTAGAGGTGCTCTTTTTTTAAAGAGCCTATTGCCATCTATCTTGTCACAACAGCCTGATGCTACACAAAGCAATGGAGGTCATTTAATGTACCTATGCCCACAGAATATCCCTGGTTTACATCTTGCATTTCTAGGAAGAGGTGAGAAGGGCCTATTTCAAAACTGTTTTTATGTGGACAAGAGATGGATCATAGCTTCTTGTTTGTTGTTAGTTGCGAAGTCGTGTCCGACCCATCGCAACCCCATGGACAACGTTCCTCCACACCTTCCTGTCCTCTATCATCCTCTGGAGTCCATTTAAGCTCACGCCTACTGCTTCAGTGACTCCATCCATCCACCTCATTCTCTGTCGTCTCCTTCTTCTTTTGCCCTCAATCTTTCCCAGCATTAGGCTCTTCTCCAGTGAGTCCTTCCTTCTCATTAGGTGACCAAAGTATTTGAGTTTCATCATCAGGATCTGGCCTTCTAAATAGCAGTCAGGGTTGATCTCCTCTAGGACTGACTGGTTGGATCGCCTTGCAGTCCAAGGGATTCTCAGGAGTCTTCTCCAGCACCTTAGTTCAAAGGCCTCAATTCTTTGGTGCTCAGTCTTTCTTATGGTCCAACTTTCACAACCATACATTGCAACTGGGAAAGCCGTAGCCTTGACTATACGTGCTTTTGTTGGCAGGGTGAAGTCTCTGCTTTTTAGTATGCTGTCTAGATTTGCCATGGATCATAAGTAGCTCTCCAAATATTGAGCACCACTTCTGATGGTCGCAGCCAACATGCCAGTGTTGAGAGATGTTGGGCATCACATTTTGACAAAATCTAAAGGCGAGAAAAGTTCTTCACCCTTCAACTGGGCAATGTTGAATTAGATACTAGGCCAATTGTCTAATGATGTAAGGAAGCTTCCTATGACTTAAGAATCAGAGATTCAGTGGACAATTACAACTGTAATCATTGCACTTCCATCTGTCGCTACAGTTATGTTGGCAAAGCCATTTCACACTATCTCTCTAAACCAGGGGTGAGTAATTCTCAAAGTGTGTATCATTTTAGCAGATTGTTTACTGGCAGCCAGTGCCCAGCTGCAGCGGTGTGCTTTTCTGCTTCCATTTCTTAGAAAGAAAGAAAATGTATAAGAACTATGTTTTAAAACATTCCCAGAAAATCCCAAAAATGGAAGAGAGGAAGAAAGACCAAGAGTCCTATTGTCATCTTCTGGCATTATCACTGAATTATTATCATGGTCTTGTTACCCCTCTCCAGTAAGATTGTTCAGATCTGCAGTAAATTCTTGATTTTAGTAATAGTAGTCTTACAGGGATGTGGTGGCTCAGTGGCTAAGACACTGAGCTTGTCGATCAGAAAGGTAGGCGATTTGAATCCCTAGTGCCACATAACAGAGTGAGCTCACGTTACTTGTCCCAGCTTCTGCCAACCTAGCAGTTCGAAAGCATGTAAAAATGCAAATAGAGAAATATGGACCACCTTTGATGGGAAGGTACCATGTGCCTTTGGCATTTAGTCATGACCATGGAGACGTCTTCGGACAGGCTGGCTCTTCGGCTTTGAAACGGAGATGAGCACCGCCCCCTGGAATCGGGAATGACTAGCACATAGCACTTAGAAGGGCAGCTCACTAAACTTGAAGAGTTGGGGGGGGGGGGTGTCTCTATAATCCAAGGGAAATTCCAGTGAAAATTATAGCAATGAGATACTCTTGTTCATTTTGTTTTTCCTTCACAGAACCTATCAAGCTGCTTGTGGTGGTTATTTAACCAAGAGCCCGGGAGACTCTATGTGGAACTGCAGTTCTTCTGTGCTGTATTTAATTTTGGTCAGGTAAATATTTATCCTCTGTCTCAAACTAATCATGTGAACTTGTCCATACATATTTTATAGCAGGTCTCATTGAACCCATATGTAAATGTGTACATGAAGACTGGCATAGATTTGTAAGAAAGAGAGAGAAAGTACCTGACTTATTTTTGGCCCGTTTTCTTACTATAAATTTGATAAAATTAAAACTGCTCATTGTACACTGACAATGTTTGCTGTTCCACCTGTTTAAAGGGGGAAATAATCCATGTCAGTAGTTAGGGATGTTTCATTAATAGAGGCCATTCAGAGAAAATGTTTTCCAAGAGGATGCAGATTTAACTGACCCAGATGGTAAAAATGAAGGATTTCAGCTGGTGTTCTCCCTAATATACAGTATTTAATGACACCCAGGGGTGAAATCAACTTAGCTTTGCTACCAGTTCACAAATGTGAATGCAGGACCTTCCGCACATGCACAGAATGCCAAAAACAGGACATGATGACATCCGGATGGTGGGCAGAGCTTCCCACCACCGCTGCTACTGGTTATATATATTTATATATTTATTCAATTTATACCCCGCCCTTCTCCAAACGGACCCAGGGCGGCGCACAGGAAAATTAAAATACATACAAAACATCATATAAAATTTAAAAAACTAATTCAATAGAACCTGTGCTAAAACCAGATTAAAATCCCCAATTTAAAAACTATCTAAAAGTCAGTATAGGAGGCTACGCTAGGCCGGCTAGATGGAACAAATGTGTCTTAAGACACTTGCGGAAGAGGCGGAGGTCAGAGATGGTGCGAAGTTCAGGGGGTAAGTCGTTCCAAAGGGCTGGACCTGCCACAGAGAAGGCTCTCCCCCTGGGTGTCGCCAGTCGGCATTGTCCGGCCGACGGCACCCTGAGGAGGCCTTCTCTGTGGGAGCGTATTGGTCTGAGGGATGTATGGGGCAGGAGGCGGTCTCGCATATAACTAGGCCCCGAGCCATGGAGCGCTTTAAAGATGGTCGTCAGAACCTTGAAGCGCACCCGAAAGACCACAGGAAGCCAGTGCAGCTCGCGCAGGATAGGTGTTATGTGGGAGTGTCTAGGCGCTCCCGTAATCACCCGCGCGGCTGCATTCTGGACTAACTGCAGCTTTCGAGTGCACCTCAAGGGAAGCCCCATGTAGAGAGCATTACAGTAGTCGAGTCGAGAGGTCACGAGGGCCTGAGTGACTGTGCGAAGGGCAGCCCGGTCCAGTAAGGGCCGCAATTGGCGCATCAGGCGTACCTGATGGAAAGCCCCCCTGGCCACGGCCGCCACATGGTCCTCCATGGACAGCCGGGAATCCAGGAGGACACCCAAATTGCGCGCCCTCTCCACGGGGGCCGGTGTTTCGCCCCCAATGGCCAGAGTTGGAATAATCTGGCTGAACCGGGGTGCCGGAAGCCACAGCCACTCAGTCTTGGACGGGTTGAGCCTGAGTTTGTTACTACCCATCCAGATCCGTACGGCCTCCAAACATCGGGACATGACCTCGACGGCATCGTTGGGGTGGTCTGGGGTGGATATGTACAACTGAGTATCATCAGCGTACAGATGATATCCCACCCCAAAACCACGGATGATCTCGCCCAGCGGCTTCATGTATGTGTTGAACAGTAGGGGCGAGAGGACCGACCCTTGAGGTACCCCACATACGAGGGGCCTCGAGGCCGACCTCTGCCCCCCTGCCAACACATATTGCGACCGACCAGAGAGGTAGGAAGAGAACCACCGTAGAACGGTGCCTCCCAGCCCCAACCCCCCCAGTCGGCGCAATAGGATACCATGGTCGATGGTATCAAAAGCCGCTGAGAGGTCTAATAGGACTAGGATAGAGGAATATCCTCTATCCCGCGCCCTCCAGAGATCATCAACCAACGCGACCAATGCCGTCTCGGTGCTATGCCCGGGTCGGAAGCCGGACTGGCGCGGGTCTAGATAATCAACTTCCTCCAAGTGTCGCGGAAACTGTTGGGCCACCACACTCTCAACAACCTTCACTAAAAAGTGAAGGTTGGAGACGGGACGATAGTTCTCTAGTAATGCTGGATCCAGGGACGGCTTCTTGAGGAGGGGCCTTACTACCGCCTCTTTCAAGACGGCAGGCAAGGACCCCTCACTCAAAGATGCGTTGACAATGCCCTGGAGCCAGCCTCGTGTCGTCTCCCAGGATGCCAGTACAAGCCAGGAGGGACACGGGTCCAATAAACATGTGGTAGCCCTAAGTCTCTTTGACAACTTGTCCATATCCTCGGTAGTAACAAAATCAAACTCCTCCCAAGATGGTGTCTCAAGAGCAACCTCGGACCGCTCAGCTGGACCACTGTCGATGGAGGGCAGCTCGCTCCGAATCCGAGTGATTTTCTCCTGCAGATAAATCCCAAATTCCTCTGCTCGCCCTTGCAGAGGGGCTTCCCGCGGCCTCTGGTGAAGGAGGGAGCGGGTCACCCCAAACAGGGCGGCAGGGCGGTTATCTGCGGATGCAATAAGAGTGGCACAATACTCACGTTTGGCCACTCTTATCGCCACCAGGTAAGTCCTAATGTAGGTTCTCACTAGTGTTCGGTCGGCTTCGGAGCGAGAGGATCTCCATCTGCTCTCTAGGCGTCTCTTGTGGCGCTTCATCTCCCTAAGCTCCTCGGTGAACCAAGGAGCCCGGGTGGATCGTCGCCGCAAGAGAGGCCGCTCGGGCGCGACTCGGTCCAAGGCCCCCGTGGCCGCACTTAACCATGCGGCCACTAGGTCCTCAGTCGAGTCGCGGGGCAAGTCCACAGGAATTGGCCCAAGCTCCCTTTGGAACCTTACCGGGTCCATCAGAAGCCTGGGGCGGAACCATATAGGAATATCCGGTTCCGCCCTCCCCGCGATGGGGTGTAGCGATCGGAAAGTCGAGCCGAAGGAGAGCGTGATCTGTCCATGACAGGGGTGTGATGACTAAATCCCCTATTCCCAGATCACGACTCCACTGTCCCGAGACGAAGATGAGATCCAGGGTGTGTCCACCCTCGTGGGTAGGGCCCAAAACTACCTGGGTCAGGTCCATGGCTGCCATGGAAGCCATGAACTCCCGAGCTGCACCAGAGGTTTCGCCTACCGACGGCAGGTTAAAGTCCCCCATGACCAGAAGTCTGGGGGTCTCAACCGCCGCCTCGGCTATCACCTCTAGGAGCTCGGGCAGGGCTGTTGTTGCATAGCGAGGAGCCAGGTATACAACTAACACGCCCAACTGCCTCCCTAGGCCCCATTTCACGAGGAGGGACTCGCACCCGGTCGTCTGGGGGATCGTGGTCTCCTTTTGCTCAAGACCTTCCCTAATCATAATCGCCACTCCCCCACCCCTCCCTAGGGCCCTAGGCTGATGAAAGGCTCGGTAGCCTGGTGGGCACATTTCTACGAGGGGATGACCTCCCTCGTGGCCCAACCAGGTTTCCGTAATACCTACCAGATCCGGGTCCCCCTCTGACACAAGGTCATGGATGAGGGGGGCTTTTTGCACCACGGACCTGGCGTTGCATAGCATCAGCCTAGGGCCCCGGGTCTGTGGTTCTTGCCCTCCTAGCCTGCGATGGGAGTATGGGGGGTTGGAACGCGTGACCGCCCGTAGCCAGCGGCCACGGTCCTCCAGCTGGTGATGTTCCTCCCGTCTCCCACCGCCCCTGCCCCTCCCCAAGACCAGATTGATGGGAAACACCTCAGTGGAAACGACCCCCCCTTCCCCCTCCTCCGTTTCCCTACTTCCGCTAGCCGGCCCTATAATCTGTCGCCCTCCCACCTGACTATCCCTCCCCCCCACCCTGGGACCCCCTAAAAATCGGATTAAAAATTTACCCAGAAATCCCCTGAGCTTACGTTTTGCCCACCTCTCAGGGTTCAACAACCCATCCTTAAGGTGGGCCCCAGATAGATCGGGGGGCCACAGCTGCGAGAGGGGAGACTCTCGCAGACAGAGGAGATCTGTCCTTGAATACAGTAGCATATAAAACAGTCCTGGCTCTAAAAGGGAGGTAGCCTAAGTTGGTAAAAATAGCAAGTCAATAGCAAGTCAATTTACAGCAGAGGAAGGGCATATAAAAACAATCTGGTGTTAAAAGATAAATAAATAGATGATAAAAATACATAGATGGTAATTGATAAGGTAGTAAGAATGGAAAGGTAAAATGGAAAGGTAATCCCGGAGGAATAAAGGGGTAGGCGAGGGGAGGGTATGGTGGGGGAGCAGCAATAAATACATATTTCCAGTCTCAGTCCAAAATCGTCCCAGCAAGATGGTTTGCTGTTGGGCCTAGGCCTCTTCCTCTCCGCCTGGCCTGGCCCATTCAGTAATCTGGGATCTGTCAGTCTCTTTCTGTCCTGGGGGGGGGGGGGGGGGATAGCATAGGCCATTAACCTAGATGGTATTTGCCATTCCACTTAATCGTCCTGCTTGCCCTGGGCGCCCCCCTCCTTGCCTCTTCGGCCGCTCAAACCTGGTACGGCTAAGGCTAGGTGGCTGCAGCGCTGTCTATTAATACCTCGCGCTGCCCGATGGTCCATCACGCTCCGGCCTGGCCTCTTCATTGTGCGGCCTGGCATCTGCCTGGCTTCGGCCTCGATCACCACACGGCCACGCTCTCACCTCCGCTTCAACTCTCTCCTCGCTCCTCCCTCACAGCCACTCAAAGCCTCTCAGGGCTCCCCTTGATCTCTGCGGCTTGTATTCATCCAGCCGCCTGCGTTCCGGCCTCTCCATAGGGCTTCCAGCCTCACCATTCCGGCCTCTCCATAGGGCTTCCAGCCTCTCCTTGGGGCTTCCGCGCCCGCGCCCGCATCCTCCGCGTCCTCCGCGCCGTCCAAAACGCCCGCTTCACCGAATGGGACCGGACTTGTCCCATTTCGGCGGCAGGGCATCCAGCTTGCTGAAGCTAGCCCCCTGAGGTGGATAACGGGGCTAGCAGCGACCTCCTCGATCTTACATAGCCCCTGGACCCGGGCTGTGCTCAAGGAGCCGACTCCATCTTAGCGCACGCGCACTTTAGGACCAGGTTCTACCTGGTTCATCCAAACCAGGTAGAACCTGCTGAATTTTGCCACTGGTGACACCCCACTAAAAGGCCTGAGTGAAGTTTAACCAGGAGCTGAAATAATAGTCTTGTGCTAATTAAATTGCTGGAAACATAACTAAATGAGTTCTACATTATTGTATGGCTACATTAACAAGAATCTTTCAAATCTAACCGGACAGATCTCCTGCCACTACTTTTAACTACCCAATCAATTAGAGCAGGTCCTCACTAAGTTTTATCTTCTGACTGTTAAGCCACTGGGGACTTTCATTTTATTGTTTCCCTGGCCCCTCTCTTTTCCTTATCCTGCAAGATCTTTCTCACATGGTTAGAATTGCACTGAAAAGGTAATTCAATAAGAAAAAACTCCAACCACAAAGACAAATCTGCTTTCTGACAATATGGCAGCATGAGAAGAGCCCACAGGCATGTTCCTTAAATAATCTTACCTTTAGTCTTTCCTATGGAAGTAAAATTCTTTCTGAGAGCTTCAACTTTATTTTAATTGTGTTAACTTCTTGTCTTGAGAGGTTATTTTTATTTCTTTAATGTTAACATGCTTGCCAAATTGCTTATCGTTTTGTTTTTCAAAATATGCTATTGATTACAGTTGATTCATAGACCTTAGTTTTCTTACATTTTAAATTCTCCTTCCAGCAATACAAGTATTCCTCCCTTAACAACTGTCCTGTTTAGCATCCATCCAAAGGTGCTGAAAAAAGCCCTTTATGACCAGATCTCACACTTAAAACTATTACAGTGTCCCACAGTCCCACAATCATCAATATTATGCTATCAAGCAAGCTTCCAAAAATTAGAGACAGTTGAAAATGTCAGCAGTCAAATCACAAGTCATGGTTATGTACTGTCTCACTTAAGGACTACGAGTGATTTGCTTAATGAAGTGAAGTTATAAGTCCATTAGGGTTGCATGATGTCTATCTTAATGATTGTATCACAACCAGTCCCAATTGCAGTTGTTTTAAGCAAGGACTTGGGGTTATTTTGTAAGTCATTATGCCTCATTATAAGAGGAAGCATGGAAAATTAAGAAACTATAATACTAGCCAAGATAAACATCCAGTTTAGGAAATTGTCATATGAGGGAAGATACATTGAAAGGAAAGAATATGACTGACTGACTGACTGACTGACTGACTGACTGACTGACTGACTGACTGACTGATTTAAAAATCACAGTATTGGTATTGATGCCTAAATATTTTTCTGTTTCTTGAGCTTGGTCTGTGCTGTACTCTGAATTTTATTTAAATAAATGTAAGGATTATAAAATAGATTTTTATTCTGTTTTTCATTAGAATTGAAAACTTAATTTCAGGAATTTGTATACAATTGTTCATCCAGAATCTTTTTATTATAATATTTCTTTTTTTCTTTTTCAGGGATTCATTTCTTTTGGAATGTTTGGTTTAGACAAACATCTAATTATTCTTCCATTCAAAAGGAGGTAATTTTAGCAGTTTATGCATCCATTTAATTTCAGCTGCCTTGAGAACTTTTAACTGTAATGGTGTTCCTATTTACAAAACAGTAATCTGGTTTACTTTGAAATTCTGTTCCTTTTAATACATGCATGAAGCAATACTTTTCTCTACTGAGCATCACTTTATATTAACACATTCTGGATTGGGGAACCATTACATAATGTTGCTTTAATTGAATTCCATGGTATCGATGTGACATATAGGCTTGTGTATGAGTTATTATCCATAAAATACTTTTTAATGTGGTATGAAATGTCTATATTTACATGATTATATAGCCTTGGAATGTAATTATTTTTTCCACGAATGAAATAGTTCTTTCATTAATAGAATGTCATTTTATTCTCACACAGTTTTTTTCTCCTCTCCTCCTTTGTATCCCCTACTTCTGAGTGTTAGGGAACCTTGGCAACATGTTGCACATTGGACTGAAGTAAGAAATGGCCACAGGGGCTCAGGGGCTAAGACGCTGAACTTGTTGATTGGAAGGTCGGCACTTCAGTGGTTTGAATCCCTAGTGCCATGTAACAGAGTGAGCTCCCATTACTTGTCTCAGCTTCTGCCAGCTGGCAGTTTGAAAGCATGTAAAAATGCAAGTAGCAAAATAGGGACCACCTTTGGTGAGAAGGTAACAGCATTCTGTGTGCCTTTGCCATTTAGTCATGCCAGCACAGGACTATGGAGACATCTTCGGACCGCTGGCTCTTCAGCTTTGAAAGGGAAATGAGCACCGCCCCCTAGAGTCGGGAACAACTAGCACATATGTGCGAGGGGAACTTTACCTTTAACTTAAGAAATGGAAGTTTGAGTTGACAGAGGTTCTTTTCTCAAACAGAGAAGAAACTTGGAATCCATATATGTGTGTGAATTAGGTCAAAGTGCATAAGAATGTAGGAAAAAGAGTTTGCTCCCATCCACCTCCTTTTCAGTTTAATTGCTAGGTTTAAAAAATGTCAACTATTTTAATCCTTCTAACTTGTTGCTTCAGAAACCTGGTCATCACATATTTGAATGCACACAGTAAAATATGTACACAGGCAAAATATTTCAAATCAAGTCATTGTATTATACTTTTTCAAGATGGTATTTCAAATGGGCTTTTTTCCTTATGTAGGCTTGAATTCCTTTGGGGTGCTAGAACTGTGGAACAGAGGGAATCATCTGTCCCAGAGGAGATTCGGATGACATGCCAACAGTTTGTTAGTTACCACAGAGACGTGTGTGTGAGAAGCATTGTCCAGGATAGAAGGTAGAGTTGTTCATAAGTGTTAAAATTGATTTAAATTATTCTAATATTCTAGATGGGGGCGTCCTCTGCATCTGTTGATACCCTTCTTTTTACTTGGAGTATACGCTACACAGGTTTCCAAATACCACTAAGCAGACACTTGGTTAATTGTTGATTTGTAAATAATTATTTCTGAATTGATATTCAGTTCGAATCTCACCATGCTCAAGGTTGACTCAGCCTTCCATCCTTCCGAGGTGGGTAAAATGAGGACCCAAATTGTTGGGGGCAAGAGGCTGACTCTGTAAACAGCTTAGGGGTTTACAGAGGGCTGTAAAAGCACTGCGAAGCGGCATATAAGTCTTAAGTGCAATTGCTATTCACTTTTGGTGCAGGGGTGTCAAACTGGCAACCCATGGGCCGGACGCATCAAGCGCAGGCCACACCTACCCTGCTTCCGCAAAGGCAAAAAACGTGATATGTCACAATGCATCACATGACATGATCAAATTTGACACTTGTGCCTTGGTGGTTAACTTTAAAAAAAATAATTATATATCAAGCAATATGTTATCACAAAGAGATTCTAGCACATAGTTTTAAATAATAGAAACCAAAAGCAAAGTAAACATTTTGAGCCATGAAGTTTAAATGGCAGCAATTGATGCTGTTACTTATGGCCAGTCACTTAATTACCATTCAAGGTTATGACCTAGCTGGAAAAAGGGAGTTATGATCCAATTACTGTGGTTGCCCCAGTCACGTGACCACACTTCAGGCGGTTAGTAACACAGCAGTGTTGTTTACAGCATCCCACGGTCACGTAACTGTGTTTTATAAAGTTTTTGCAAAAAACCAGAAATTACTTTCACTTTTCAGCGAAACAGCACCATAGCAAGCAAAAGACTTGCTTAATATTAACACATTCATTTTACAACCGGCATGTTGCCTTAAGAAACGGCCACAAAAAAGGTAAAATTTAGCAGTTACATGACCAACCTGATTTACGACCATAATAGGCTCCATTATGGTTATATGTTGAGGACTACCTGTATTATTACATGGCTTCTTGCATGAATTGTGTGAAGCCATTGATAAAATGTATGTGTAATTTATTAACGATGTGCTTTCCCGTTTTTAGTGATCTTTTGGGAGATTTGGTGGCAAGGTTAATCTTAGAATCTTCCCTATTGAAGTCCTAAACTATGATTCAATTGCTGTTTCAACATTTCTCAAATTTAGGATTACATATCTCCCCAAACTTCAATTTTTGGATATAAAATTCTTTGGAAGTGGGAAATAAATAATTCTTAAATATTTGTTCTGCATTTTACAACTAGTTTTAAATTTTCTTTCTTTATATTTCTTGAAAAGCCAAGGCATAAAAAATATTAAAATTCTTTTTTAATATTAAAGCATTAACTAATATTGCATAAAGAAAAACGGATCAACGTTGTTGCTGTTTTTAAATCACTATCACTGCTTGATATACATAGATTGCAATAGGTGATATACCCCTTCTTGTTCTCCTTTTCATCTCTATATATCTCTCTTTTCTTCTCAGATGAATGCCTGGCATTAGAAAAACTAATGCATGTTGTTGGCCCAGCACTGATTTTGTTATATGTTCCCATGTTCTATTAATTAAAATTAACATTAGCTTATTAATTAAAAGGCTATCTTACGTAATCTGTATGTTGGATTGGCTTAACTTGAGATCATGGAATAGTTGCCTTCTGTACAAATAATATTTAATTAGACCTAAACCCGGAAGTTCTAGAAAGCCACTTGGAAGAGTGCTTCACGCATTTTTCTTCTATTGACTGAAACATTGAAGTACTGCATCCATTTCAAGGCTTGTTGTGACCACTCCAAGGGCTTCTTGACATCAAGCATGTATGTAGATTCACAGACGACACTTCTCTTACCCCAGTCATGCACTGTAAACCATAATGCTGCCTGAGATACTCAGCATTGACTTAGAGGTGGTTGCACCAGGTTGCATGCAGTTTTCAGCTCTGAATTGAGAAAACACACACCACTTCTTAGAGTTTGAAATGAATCTTAACCAATTGTATTGTTTCTCAAGACCTCCGTGTATTAGTTTGCTTAATAAGCATTTTAGGATTAAGAGACCCAAATTTAACCGACAGAGGAGACAAATTTATTTAGTTCTCCCTGAATTTGTTGCTTTTCAGATTGCAAATGGAATTTGGACACTATCCGTAAAAGAAAAATCTTGAGCATGTAAAACCCCCCAAAAAAGCATTTAATCAAATGCTATGCTAAGCAGCATTTACTAAAGCTGCTATGTGCTTCAGAAATTATTCAGCCAAAAACTGCTCTGAAGAAGTGCTTGAAATTTGAAAAAATTAAAGGCTCCTGGGCTCTCATGCCTTCCCAAAATATGTTTTCAAAATAATTTTTGAAGCATGTAGAGACCTTGAATAGAGTATCTGAGCCTTTCGCATGCTCGCTTAGGATTTTCCTCCTGAAATAGATTTTAATATGGTTATCATCTAAAATGTTACCATTAACTCTTCTACTACTGCACAGGCAGACCTTGATTTATGACCACAACTGGGAACAGAATTTCCATTGTTAAGCAAAGCGGTTGTTAAGGGAGTCATGCCCAATTTTAGAACCTTTTTAATAAGCGAATCACTATAATTAAATGAATCATTTAGTCATTAAGTAAATCTGGCTTCCCTTGTTGAAATTGCTTATCAGAAGCTGGCTGGGAAAGCTGCAAATGGCGATCATGTGACCCCAGGACATTGTAACCATTGTAAATCACATGCCCAGCACTTAAATTTTGATCACAGGACAGGATGCTGGGATGGTTGTAAATGCAAGGACCAGTTGTATGTCACTTTTTTGCCATTGTCAACTTCGAGCAGTCGCTAAACAAATGGTTGTAATTCAAGAACTACCTGTATATCGTTGCAATAGTAATTTCTGTGACTAAAGATTAATTTCAGATTCTAAGAGTATCAATAGTGAACTAACACACAATAATTTTACACTAATCATATAGTTTCTTGTGCGTTCATTAGATGCATGCATGCGTTTTGGCTAATCAAAAAGGCGATTGAGGCCTGCCAAAAAAACCCAACAGCTTTAATTGTATACTTGGCTATTAGGCCTTCTTTTAACGTCCTTCTAACTATCATGCTATCTTTCCTTGTTTTCCCCTCATCTTCATCCAACAAGCAGTGGTGGTACGAGATTTACAGAACATGTGGGTGAATCCTTCCTTTGACATACAGGTGTGGCACAAAGACTGTGACTGGAGTCTTCTTCGGCTGTGATCTGGTGAACTGGCTTTTGGAAGTTGGCCTTGCTTCGGACCGCGGGGAAGCTGTAGTGTATGGAGAGAGGCTGGTGAAAGGCGGCATCATCCAACATATTACCAATGACTTTGAATTTCGGGATGAGCGGTTGTATTACCATTTTACAGCTACGACAACCGCAATACAGGACAACCGAGGGACTGAAGACACCCGTGGAAGTTAGGCCCTCCTACTCATATCTAATGCACGCTGTTTGAGATCCCTTTGCTTATAATGTGGCTGTGTTGATCTCTAACCCAAAGAGAATTATGTCTTGCAATCCGAATGTTGACTAAAATGAGTAGCTTCAGGGAATTATTTCAAATTGCGAAAGGCGCGTAACAGGCTTTGTACTCCGTTTTATTTTTTGAAACAATAGGTTTTTTTTAAAAAAAAATAATTTTCTTTCCTTGCCAGTACAGACAATACTGTGGACAAAACAACTCATTATCATGTGATGTGGTTTTTTTTTAAGGGAACAGTAGATCATTTTGGTGTATGCAGTCCTTATTCTTGTTTAACGGTGAAGTTCTCTTATTTGTATTGACAAAATAACTGAAGATTGATGTGTTAAAGGAGAAATCAGCAAATGAATTTTGCTGTTCATCCTGATTCCTATATGAATAAGCCAGTTTTAATTTTTAAAGCATACAAGTCTCTGTTTATCAGTCTATCTAAATCTGAATGAGATTTAAAGCATCATAATTGTGAGCAGGACTTCTTGTTCAAGCATAATTTGTTTCATAATTTTTCCCCTTGGTTCATTGATAAGTAATTGGCAGGACTGCCAAAAATGGGCCAATTTATTTCACAGACTGTAATCAGTTGGAGTCTGTAGATGCCATATTTATTTTGTACTTAATAATACCAAATTACTATTTTTTAAAATGTCAAATTGTACTTGAGTACTACTCTTGATATGCAAATTAAAGAACTTGAATTGACTCCTTGTTAAATTTTAATTTTGCAATACAAATTTTAAAGTAATTCATAGGAATATGTGTGTGTGTAATATTAGTAAGGTTTCACCATAAAAGTAATATATTTTTAAATGCATATGTTTATTAAAAACTGTGGCAATTTTTAAATTCTTAAGCAGCGTTGTAGAATAATAGAAAGTCATGGACATCTTATTGGCCTTTTTAAAGTTAAGAATGCTTAAATATTTTTTCTGAAGGTGGTTTATCAACAATATTGTTGGAAGAAGCAATTTGTCATGCTTCTTCAACTATTAAGAAGACTTGTTGGTTATCTTTAGCTAAGCATTATTTTTTTTACCAGATGCATGGCACATTTATGTATGGATATGTTTTATATTTATACAAATAGGGATTATATTTGGAAGCTGGGCTTATTAAAATGATGGCTATTAGCTTTTAAAGCGTTAACTCTGTAACACCTGAAAAATAATGAACTTTTTCATGTTCACAATCTTATTTATTCAGACATAAAGAAGTGGGGTGTGTTTTTTTATTTTTTATTTTTTTTACTATCAATGCCCATGAATTGAAATACTGCCAAGATTTCTCTGCGTTATGTAAAAAAAGGCTATCTTCCAAAATGGAAGAAAATGGTTTATATAAAGTCTACTTTGTAAGTTGATCTACAGCTGAAATGAAAAGTATGCTGTACTACAAAACCCAATTATTCTTTTTTTTAAATTGGGAAGAGTTATGGAGAAACATGTTCCTGAAAGTAGCAGATTGATTTTCTTGCTGTTCCAGTTACTCAATAAATACAGTTGTCCTGACTTGTATAATATTCCTTGTTAAGAGTTGAAGCAAAAAGATACACAATATACATTTTTCTTCTTGTGATTCAATTCTTAAAGTATCCTTAAAGTTAGGCGACATAGACTGTGTTCAAAGATCAATCTAAGCACTGAGTTTATGTAAACATCATTTATTAAATAATTCATAGCTGATTCATCCAAATATTAAGCTCCAAATTAACCATAGTTTAAAAATTATGGCTTAATATAATAGAAGGATTCAAGCTTAACATCCAAAGTGCCATGGTAGAATATTCAATTTTAACTTTTCTGATATTCAGCTCTAGGTTGTATCTCCCAACCTAGGAAGATGGCTTTTCATTCTTAATATATTTGCTGTTGTGATACCAATTATATTATTTTTCATAAACTCATATTACATAAGATTTTTTTTACATGGATATACTTTTTTTGTTAATTCCTTTCTTCTTGAATTCATCACATTTTTATGTAAGCCAGATTGAGACATGCAACTGATTTATACCTGGTTTTCAGTTATATTGCCAAGAATTACAGCTAAACAATTAACAGCTTTCTCGATATTAATAGTGCTATTTTATTCACACATTAAAGTGCTACAGTACCTAACTACCATAGGCATAAGATTGCCACCCGAATGAGTTCCTGCCCAAATTTAGGCTTTCAACTCAGAAAATACATTTTTAAAAAATTAAAAACTCTATTTAATTCATTAGATAATTCAGTAGGACTTAAATGTTCCTATGACATGACTGCATCTTACTTCATACCTTTCTATAACTGGCTCCCAATAGTCCTCTTTTATTGCTTGAAAAATAGTAATTTTAGTTGTTTTTTAAAACCCATTTTGGCATTCAGCAGCAAAATGTCCTACTTATGGATTAACTATTTGAGCATTTCTTTCCTTCCATTTACTGATGAGAAACCAAAGGAATGAAATCTGAACCCAATAAGATCCTATTATCAATGAAGGCATCTTACAAACAACCATTATCATAAAGTTTATGATATATATGGTAATCTGAGCTCTTTCCCATTATCTAACCATTTCTTTGTTTTCTGTTGATTAGCACATTTTGCAGAATTGCTTTGAATTATATTTGATTACCACCAACTTTAGATGATGATGCAATAAAAATAATGTATAAAAGGAGTGGAACAATGCTATTCAGTGAAGCCTATTTCCTAATAGGGGCCAATGCATCTAATTTCTGTTGGATTGTGAAATCCAATGCATAATGACATTTGAAATAACATTAACATCCTATTCAAACTATCCTGATGTATTAAGTTTTTAATACAAGCTTTTCAGGACAGAATTTTTATTCTTTTAATCCTTTGTCAAGGACTAAGTCTGTGTACCAGTTCAAATCATATGCAGACCTCGCTATATCTACTGTTATTTTTAGATTAAAGCCATTAGTGTTAACCGTATCCAATGTTTTCATACTTCTGCAATAGAACTGTACAGAAAGAAATACTTTATTGAATTCTTAAAGTTGTTTTCTTAAATATTTAAATTTGCAACTGAAAAGCCATTTACAAGAAAATGGGTTATTTTGCTTCTTGTCCAACTAGACTTTTAAATATTGAAATTGCTGGGAGTTAGGCACATCTAAATTATTGTTATTAACTCTGCTTATTAAATGTGTATGACACTTGGCCATTAAGTGTATGAAATAACAAACAAATGCAGGCTGAAAATATATGCAAAGTAAACAAAGACCCAGTAATTTTGTAGAAGTTTTAAACTTTGAATGGCTGCGTGTCACATTTAAAATTGGCAATTATATTCTATTAAGGCTAATGCCAATATTTTATCTTCCAGCTAGTTTACATGCTAAGTGCTATTTGGCCAATAGCACTGTACAGTGAATAAAGCTGTTTTGGAAAATAACACTTGGATTAATAAAAGGAAACAATTGCAGATATTTTGTCATGCATAAATACGTATTTCCTCTTCAACACAATCTGAAAAAAGATGAACTGCTTCATCAACATTCAGGAACCCATTCTGGAGAATACAGTCCATCTCGTCAATTTTTGTCTTCTCCAGTTTTTGGATCTGTTCCATGATCAGGGCAGCCTTTTCCTAGACAGCAAATTTGAAAATAGAACCAAATATAAACCTTGTGCACAGCAAATGCTTGCTTCAATTAATCTTAAATGAGGGCTGGTGTGATCTAGGTAGTTAGAATGTTAGGTTATGTAAAGACCCAAATTATAGTTCACCTTCAGCCATAGAAAGTCACATGCTGACTTTTGTCACTTGCACCTAGAAAAACTTCACTGAATTGTTTACTTTATTGATGTATTCACATTTCTACATCACCCATCTCATTTAAGTGACTCTGAACAGTTAACAATAGAAAATTACTATGGGGGAGGGGGGAGAGCACTGTGTACATTGTTAAGAGCTCTTGAATGTAAAGTGAGATATAAATTAATCATGTTTTAAACCAGCAACATAATGAGGGGAAAAAAGATTTCCTATAGGGAAAGGTTTGCAACAAAGGTTGAGTTTTCAAATAAATTATGAATCCCTTAAGCTCCTGTCCAACCAATCTGAGAAGTAGCTTCTTGCTGAACACTTTTAAATTCTGTGTTTTTAGGTGTTAAGTGGCCAGATTGCACTTAAAAGTACTATATACAGGTCAGTGGTGAAATTCAAAAATTTTCCCTACCAGTTTCTTGGCCGTGGCTTGATGGGAATGGCTTGGGTGGGCATGTGACTGGGTGGACATGGCCAACTTATTTTTTAATTTTTAAAGCACTTTTTAACTACCGATTCCCAGTAGTTTAAAAATACTTTAAAAAGTTTTTTAAAAGTTCCGACCATCACAGCTGATTGTCCCACAACTAATAGTCAGAACTTAAAAAAAACTTTTTAAAGCATTTTTTTACTACTGGTTCGGGAAACCCAGTAGCATTTTTACTACAGGTTCAGGTGAACCGGCCCGAACCAGTAGCATTTCACCTGATATAGGTCCCCAACTTACAACCATAATTGGGACCAAAATTCCATTGTTAAGCAAGGCAGTTAAGTCAATTGTAGAATGGGACAATTGGCTGCCCCAAAAGATCTTGCTATGAAAGAAGGAATTTTTCCATCCTTGGACCTGCCACAACCAGTTACAACACTCATATACTACAGTACACTTTCCAACCTGGCAATTGTGGGTAAAGGAATTATAGACCTATGTAAGGTTGCAAAACTCGCTTAACAGTTGCCTTGCTTAGCAATGGAAATTCTGGTCTCAATTGTAATTGTAAGTCGACGTCTACTTGTACATATATGACACAACTGTAATTATAGGAGCATGGACAGGGAGGTAGAAGGGCAGAGCTACTAAATCGCAAATGCAAAAAGTCAATTCTTGAATGAGCGCCAAAATCAGATGATGTCAGTATCAGTTGTGCAACAACATAGTCACCCCTGCTGCTCAAAAGTCCCGAACCAAAGTTAGCATGTGGTGTGAAGGGATCATCTTGATCTTTTCCCCAACATGTGTGAACGCATTCAGGTTACGACATGAGTCACCCGGTGACATCTCTGATAAGCTTAGAGGGATCAAGTAAATCCCTGAGCTGCCTATCAATTCACCATCTTCCCTCCCTCCATTCTCTATCTGCTTTACTCCTTAAAGGGATAGGAAGCCAGTTAAGCATCCCTTTTGTTCTCTTCCATTAGTTTTTCTTTTCTTTTCTCACCTTCTCCCTCTCCTGCGCTCTCTTCCTCCCCATGTCATCCAACAGGTTAAGAACATTCCGAATCCTCAGTTCTCATTGGAAGATTTAAGGCCTTCCCTGAATCTTTCACCACCTATTTTTTCCCTTCTTTATTCAATAGACTTTGTCTGAGATATCTGAGTCTTTCAGGGTCTATTTTTTTTGTAGCTTACAATCGTTCATATTCACAGCTACACAGCTGCTCTGGGATATATGGAGGTGCATACCTAGCATCAATCCACAGGTAGATTATGTCACAAATCATTTCCTGTGCTGTCGCTTGACACTGCTATATAATATCACCCAAGAGGGTCTTATCTCCAAGTGTAGGCCCAGCTTTTCAAAGCATCACATTGGGAGCTTCGTCCTTGTTGAAGGTGCTGAGGTAAGGAAACAGTTCTGAAAGGATGAGCCAATGGATCACATGTCTCCTAGATATTTAAAATTAAGTTTAACAACAGCAGAGATCCCAAGGCACTTTTTCAAAAGGCAATTGGACTTTCTTTTGTTTTTCCTTGAAGACGTTTCGCTTCTCATCCAAGAAGCTTCTTCAGTTCTTAAGAAAACAGCAGAGATCCAATTGTGATGCAATGCTCAGAATGTCTTCTATTGGTCCTCTGCCTTCTTGGTGTGGGGGGCGGGGAGGAAGGGCAGCAGGAATCTCACCTTTAGATAAAGCACTGTGAATGTCATCACCCACCCTGTCTTCTGCTCCTCTAGGCTAGGAGGATCAAACTCAAGGATAGATGGCTTTAAGCATCTTTAGCAAGTTCCAGAGAGCTTAGTTCTAACTGCATCCAGAACGGGTGCAAACATGGTTACAAAAGATCTCTGAAAAGGCTCCAGACAAGAATGCAGCTAGATACAATCTGGAAGAATTGCTCCAGGAATCCATACAAAATGTTCAGAACAGATGTCCTGTAAGAATCCAAGCAATATGTGAATAAGTGGCTGGATACAGAGCTGTGGTGGCGCAGTGGTTAGAATGCAGTATTGCAGGCTACTTCTGCTGACTGCCAACTGCCAGCAGTTCGACTTTCACCAGTTCAAGGTTGACTCAGCCTTCCATCCTCCCGAGGTGGGTAAAATAAGAACCCAGATTGTTTGGGGTGATATGCTGACTCTGTAAACCACTTAGAGAGGGCTGTAAAAGCACTGTGAAGTGGTATATAAATACTATTGCTATAGCCTTAAATCATCTTCAAAAGGTAGGGCTTGAAACATTCCATCTAAGTTTGGAGGAGTGGCTGGAAGCATCTAGACAAGGTCTGCAGGGATAAATATTTAAGGAAAGATTCTGAAATATGGAGGACAAAAGCAAATGTTTAGAAAGGCATTCCTTCTCACAGAAAACAGGTATGTGAAGAGCCAACATATATTAAAGGTGGATTAATTATCCCCTTTATTCCTCATATATTGAGCCAAAAGGGAAGACTGCTTTCTTTCTAGTTGTGTCTGACAAGATTTCTTCAAAGGAAAATTGGAAAGGAAGAGGACATAACAAGTCCTCCGGAAAGTGGTCCGGAGGAGGCGTCGGAAGCGGGTCTTGAGGCACCATTCTGGGAGGAGTTTGACTCTGTTACTTCCGATGATATGGACAGGTTGCGTAGGAGACTGAGGGCCACCACATGTTTATTGGACCCGTGTCCCTCCTGGCTTGTACTGGCATCCTGGGAGATTTCACGAGGCTGGCTCCAGGAAATAGTCAGGGTTTCTTTGAATGAGGGGTTCTTGCCTACCGTCTTGAAAGAGGCGGTGGTGAGGCCTCTCCTCAAGAAGCCTTCCCTGGACCCAGCATTGTTAGTAAATTACCGTCCGGTCTCCAACCTTCACTTCTTGGCGAAGGTTGTAGAGTGTGTGGTGGCACAACAGTTTCCACGTCATCTGGAGGAAATTGATTATCTGGACCCGCGCCAATCCGGCTTCCGGCCCGGTCACAGCACCGAGACGGCATTGGTCGCGTTGGTGGATGATCTCTGGAGGGCCAGAGATGGGGGTTGTTCCTCCATCCTGGTCCTATTAGACCTCTCGGCGGCTTTTGATACCATTGACCATGGTATCCTATTGCACCGGCTGGAGGGGTTGGGGATGAGGGGCACCGTTTTACGGTGGTTCTCCTCCTACCTCTCCGGTCGGTTGCAATTTGTATTGGCAGGGGGGCAGAGGTCGACTTCGAGGCCTCTCACTTGTGGGGTGCCTCAGGGGTCGGTCCTCTCGCCCCTCTTGTTCAAAACATATATGAAGCCACTGGGCGAGATCATACGTGGGTTTGGGGTAGATTACCATCTGTACGCGGATGACACCCAGCTGTAAATCTCTACCCCAAACCACCCCAACCGTCGAAGTGATGTCCCGGTGTCTGGAAGCCGTGCGGATCTGGATGGGAAGGAACAGACTCAAGCTCAACACGCCCAAGACTGAGTGGCTGTGGCTACCGGCGCCCCGGTTCAACCAATTGACGCCATCACTGGCCATAGGGGGCGAACACCTAGCCCCCGTGGAGCGGGCACGCAACTTGGGCGTCCTCCTGGACTCTCGCCTGTTAATAGATCATGTGACAGCCATGGCCAGGGGGGCATTTTACCAGGTTCGCCTGGTGCGCCAGTTGCGTTCCCTATTGGACCAGGACGCCCTTCGCACGGTCACTCATGCGCTTGTGACATCTCGGCTGGACTATTGCAATGGTCTCTACATGGGGCTCCCCTTGAGATGCACTCGAAGGCTACAGCTGGTCCAGAACGCGGCCGCGCGGGCAGTTATGGGAGCTACAAGATACTCCCATGTTACACCACTCCTGCACGAGCTGCACTGACTGCCTGTGGCCTTTCGGGTGCGTTTCAAGGTGTTGACTATCATCTTTAAAGCGCTCCATGGCACAGGACCTAGTTATTTGCGGGATCGTATCCTGCCCCATACATCCCTTCGGCCGATTCGCTCACACAGAGAGGGACTTCTCCGGGTGCCGTCCACCAGCCAATGCCAGTGGGCAACGCCCAGGGGAAGGGCCTTCTCTGTGATGGGCCCGACCCTCTGGAACGACCTACCCCCGGATATTAGAACGACCAGAGACCTCCGTGCCTTCCGCCAAAAATTAAAAACTCATCTGTTCCATCAGGCCGGCTTGGCCTAATTTATGCTTCTCGCCCCAGTCTGTATTTTCAAATTGTTTTATCTGGTTTTAATGGGCTGTAATTTTAATTGTTCTTAAAATTTTAGTACAGGTTAATTTAATTCGTTTTTAATTTTGTTATGTATGGTATGTTTTTAGATGGTTTTTAATTTTCCTGTACACCGCCCCGAGTCCCTTTGGGGAGAGGGGACGGTTTATAAATGTAATGAATTATAATTATAAGTGTTTCTTTCAAATGAGTTTCAGGGAACAAAAATCTATCTAATCCAGAGCCAGAATTTAAGTATGTTAAGCTAAAAAATGGAAAACATATTTCCAAAGAGGAAACAGTTAAAACCACAGCCCAGAAGTTACAAAAGGAAGACGGAGAGTTTGAATGTGACAGGAAGATGATTGTGAGGGGCAAAAGGCATGAGACGAAGTGAGCTGCAGCTAATGAAAGCTGATGCCTTTGGATACAAAAATATTAGTCAGAAAAGATGTTATCAGGCTCCTCCTGATTTGTTACCAAGAGTTCAATAAGAACTCTGGATATAAATGGTTTGAACCAAAGGTGGTATTCAGACAGTTCTGACAGGTTCTGGAGAACTGGTAATGGAAAGTTTGAGTAGTTCAGAGAAAATAGGCCGCCCCCGCCCCCACTGCCTCCCAGACGATCTTCTTTCGCTGTCCTGAACAAGACAGAGCTGGAAAGCAGGTTAGTGGGGTGTTGAAGGAATGGGAATTTTTCAGTAACCTTCCCCCGCGACACCCACAAAGCCACGCCCACAGAACCGGTAGTAAAAAAAATTGAATCCACTCCCTGGTTTGAACCGTCACATTGTATTTAATGCATGGCTGTTAAAAATATAGTTATTTCACATTAACTCTATGACTGAAAATTGATATGCCGGAACAATTTTTTCAAGGCTTATCAGCTTATACAAACACAACAGATTCTAGACCTTCTGACTTTGAATTTCAAAAATAAATCACATTTTGCAATTCCAAGACCGACCCACCTTTGATGACGCCATCGTGGCAAGTGCCTGTTCATGTTTTCGATAGAGCTCATGTCTTCTGTCAGGCTTCGTATGAAACCGTGGCTGCTTTTTAACTGGATCCTCAGGGCCAAATACCGGAGAACTGGTTTTTAGAAGCGGTTTAATATTTTCCACAAAAATGAAAGGTTTAAAAAAAGACCTAGAAAATAAAATGAAAGTAAGCAAATAGGCAAAACTAGTTGCTGCTTTCACATTCCAGTGTTATGTTCACTCAGCATAAATTCCAGGAGAGCCTAACTTTTCATATCAATTTCCATATCAGTCACAATCTAATTGTGGGATCGCATCCTACCCCATACATCCCTTTGGCCGATTCGCTCCCACAGAGAGGGACTTCTCCGGGTGCCAGGCAATGCCAGTGGGCGACGCCCAGGGGAAGGGCCTTCTCTGTGGTGGGCCCGACCCTCTGGAACGACCTACCCCCCAACCTCAGAACAACCACGGACCTCCGTGCCTTCCGCCAGAAATTAAAGACTCTCTTGTTCCATCAGGCCGGTTTGGCCTAAGTTATTTACCTAGCCTATAGTCTGTATCTTAAATTGTTTTAATTGGGTTTTAGATGGGGTTAAGTTTTAATGTTTTAAATTTTTAGCGCAGGGATAATTTATTTAATTCGGTTTTAATTATTTATATTTGTGATATCCATGTGTTTTTTAATTTCCTGTGCACTGCCCCGGGTTCCTTTGAGGAGAGGGAGCGGTTATATAAGTCAAATAAATAAATAAATAAATAAATAAATAAATAAATAAATAAATAAATAAATAAATAAATAAATAAATAAATAAATAATAATTGATTAGGTAGAAATGTTTCTGGAACCAAGAAAATTGGCTTCCCAGCAGATCAAATTCCTAGTTTACTTTAAAAGAACAACAATTAATGTTTCCACTCGAGAACCACTGAAGCATTATCCCAAAGATGCTTTTTCAACTGGACTTTCTTATTATTTGAAGAGGTTTTGCTTCTCACCCAAGAAGCTTCTTCAGCTCAAGAGTAGAAGCAGCTTGTTGGATGAGAAGTGAAACGTCTACAAAACCCCCCCAGAAAAAGCACCTTTGGGACAACAATGGATGACTGAGAATCTCCATAGACACAGAAGCATTAAATACCTTTCCTGTTGCAGAATTGGGTTGAGATGAATCAGTAATTTTATCAGATTCTTTAGTCTTGTACAGGATCATAGCTGGGCCGTAAATTACATGGTGTCAGAGTTGCCTTCACTTGAGTATGTGCCGACATGTTTCTCCTAATAAATACCTGGATTTCTTTTGAAGCTTGGCTCGAGGCTCATGATTTAATTAGGGCATCCGTCAGAACCCTGACACTTCTATTGATCTTTCCTTACTTACACTGGGTCATATTTAATAATTCTGGAAACATTTCAAGCCT
Organism: Rhabdophis nuchalis; assembly: GCA_039707465.1. Classification (NCBI taxonomy): domain Eukaryota; kingdom Metazoa; phylum Chordata; class Lepidosauria; order Squamata; family Natricidae; genus Rhabdophis; species Rhabdophis nuchalis. Next base: position 187,352,083 of record CM077643.1, on the reverse strand, counting down.
TTTATTTAAAATGTCAAAAATAAGGAAATGGTTAAGAGTTTGTTCTTATGACAATCTTTTTATTTGTGTTACCTTTCAGGATCCGGTGTTCCAGTGAAGAAATGAATGCAAGGGAGACTAGGATCTTGAGGAAGTATAGAAACCATGCTTCCTGTGGTCATGAAGCCACCTTCCATATTAAGACCACTCTCTTTATCTCGAAGAATTGTCATCATGGTATCAGCTGTTATATTACCTAGTTAAGATGGGTTATTTGTTTAATACTGTATATACTGTATACCCCCCATTTAATATCTATGCAAAATTACTAGAAACAGGAATAAAGCAACCTGTATATTCAAAAGAAATGGCAACACTGTAACTTCCATTTTTCTTTTCAACTTTAGACTTTAAAACAACTGCTAAAGACTGACCTGCTTACTCTGGCAATCCCTGGAAGTTTTGTGACCCTGCTATATTTGTTATGGTTCGTCACACAGCTGACGGATGTTCAGACTGGATTTGGCATGTTTCTCTGCCTAACGAGTTCTTCCCATGAACCTGGGATATGCTATTACTATTATTTAATTTTAGAAATACTGTTTTAAATTTCTAAGATTATTTTAATTGTGGTTTATTATTGGGAGCCTACCTGACTATTGTGAAGTGATAGGGCAAGGCGTACCAATAAATAGATAGATAGATAGATAGATAGATAGATAGATAGATAGATAGATAGATAGATAGATAGATAGATAGATAGATGATAGATGATAGATGATAGATAGATAGATAGATAGATAGACAGACAGACAGACAGACAGACAGACAGACAGACAGACAGACAGACAGACAGACAGACAGACAGATAGATAAATAAATGTGCTTGGGATTTTTTTCTTAAATGAGTGGTCTATGACTCCACTTCTAACAAAAAAAAAAAATCTTGGACCACACCTGCAATCTGTTATACAGAACAGAAGTCAAATGGGATTCTGGTTAAGGTTATGTAGAAAAGGTAACAAAAAATCCCACAGGAAAAAGGAAGTAGAGCAAAACTGGTAAATATAAGAGAGCAAGGCGGAGAAAGAGTGTTCCACGAAAATGAGAGATGAAGCAGAAGGCAAGAAAGAAGAGAAAGAAGGGAGAAAGAAGACGCAGTCAAGATATGTGCAGGCTGGAGATTAGACACCCGTCTTGAAATAATCCACTAAATCTCTGATCTCAGACACCTGTAAATCTTTTTTTTAAAAACACACTTCCCTTCCATGGTGACAGTCCCCTTCCTAATTTAGATTTTCAGCATGTCTTCCTGTAAATTCAGAATATCCCATAACCATTTTAAAATAGCAATTGCAGTATTTAAAACAATGTCTTTACATCAATTTTAGATTTCCTCTTCAATAAATGAAAGTAAAATCTTTTAGAGACCAGGAAGCTTTGCAGCAATGATTCTCCTCAACTAGGTTTGCATTGACTGATCACTTGAACACCCGGTATGACTTAAAAATGGTTCAGGTAAGTACCTGAAAAATAGGCATTTAGAAGAAATACACTAATAGAAGTCCAAAACATCCATAACCTTAAACAAGTATTACAAAGATGTTCAGCATTAAGAACCTGCAATTCTGAAAATGAATGAAATTTGCATGATTACAGGACAATCATACAGGGAAGGAATCCACTAGGAATCCCAAAATACCTACTGCAATTGGAAATGGCAGGACACAGTAAAATTAATATTGAAACAGAAGGGTGCAACAGTGTTTGGCTTATTTCCCCCCCCAAAGCACACATGCAAATCAGTAATTCTGATTTGTATTGTTGGAACTGATAGTAGCAAGGAAGAAAACATGACCTTTTCCCTGACTCAGTCATTTTGGAAACTTTAACAAAGCTTCAAAGAAGAAATATTTCAAAGTGGTATATAGCAATACCACTTAGACTTATATACCACTTTGCAGTGCTTTACATCCATCTCTAAGCGGTTTACAGAGTCAGCCTATAGCCCCCAACAACCTGGGTTCTCATTTTACCCACCTCGGAAGGATGGAAGGCCGAGTCAACCTTGAGCCTGGTGAGAATCAAACTGCCAAATTGCAGGCAGCCAGCAATAAGCAGGAGAAGCCTGCAGTACTGCACTCTAACCACTGCACCACTGTCTCCCTCCAAATGTGTGGTTCACACTGCAGCTCCAGAATCTCTGGGCAGCAGGGCCAGTAATTACACTGTCTGAGAATCTGGTGATGGGTAACCTTAGCACATGAATAGATCAGACTGGAAAGAGTAATGTGCTTCTGGCAGGCTACTTTTGGATAAATACAGAAATTGCATTTTGAATAATATAAACAGTGGGAAAGAGATGGGGTAGAAAATACATACGGGGAAAGAGAAACAGGTAGAAAAGAAAAAGATAGAAAAACTTAAAAATTGCTAAAGGGCTTCAGTTGCCAATTCGGGGTGTATTCTATATCTAGAAAATATTGGAACTCCTTGCATACACAAATTATATATGGATAATACATTTTAATGGTGTAAGATCCCTTGCTGCATTTGACTCAAGAACTATGTAGATGATCCAAGTTATCCAATACATAAAACCACAGCAAAACTTCAGAAAAGAAGCTTAAAAACAACAGCTACAGTATTTGTTAAGGATTATTCAAAAAGTTATGGAGTTTTACATATGCATCTTAAATTAGAAGGGCAGTATGTAGATCTCTTGTTCAAAGCAAAACCAATGAAAACTAATATAATTAAGATAGATATTAATCCTGTTCTTTCAGGTAAAAAATATATATTTTGAATCTCATGAAACACTACATCGAAATACAACTATGAAATACAACTATAAGATCTTCTATAACTTAACAAAGGTACCTGCGTATTTCTTCAGTAGTTTATAGCCTTCGCAATATCTGCCTCTTGCAGTTGTCATTCTGGCAGTATTTACATATGAATACACAGCAGCAAAATCAAATACTTCTTTACCATCCCACCAGCTTTTGCTTAGAGCATAATTCCTTAGTTCTGGATGTTCACGGTCAATTTTTGTTGTGATTGATAGCTGGTTGGAAATGTTCCGTGTTCCTTCTGTTTAAAAAGGAGAAGAAAACAAACTTCTAAATGTTTCTGACCCAAACTGAGCTATTTAAAAATTATTAAATTGAGATGTCTAAGTTATTTAGTGTTAGAAATTTGGAAAGAATCTAAATCCAACAATATGAACGTCGGCTGCTTCTTATGAGCCACGGTGGCGCAGTGGTTAGAGTGCAGTCCTGCAGGCTACTTCTGCTGCCTGCCGGCTGCCTGCAATTTGGCAGTTCAAATCTCACCAGGCTCAAGGTGGACTCAGCCTTCCATCCTTCCGAGGTCAGTAAAATGAGAACCCAGATTGTTGGGAGCAATAGGCTGACTCTGTAAATCGCTTAGAGAAAACTGTAAAAGTGGGGTAAAGCAGAATATAAGTAAGTGCTATTGCTATTGACTCACTCCTTCCTCATTTGCAACAATTATACTTGGCCATAATAAACACATTGGGCCAATTATAAACTAGACTTTTTCTCCCAGATAAAGCTGTAAATAACCAACAAATATCAATTTAAGCATTAGCACTACCTCAATACCATGACTGGAAAAGAGACATTAAGCACATGACCGGAAGAAAACAGCCAGGTCTTGGCAATTGAAATATGTGCTGGTTTTTAATATAATGCTAAGATTTTTCATTATAACTGTTCACCAATTTAATTTTTTTTAACAGAGGAGGACGAAGCATGTTGGAGTGCATGTGCAGGAAGAATCATTTCTAAAATGCTTTCCTTTTCCCACCTATTCTCTTTTCCTTCATTGCTGAAGAAATCTGAAGAAAGGGATGTAAATTGCCCCAGAAGCATTTCAGGCTTAAGTGAGGATTATAGCTGCTTTTTATTTTTTTAAAGTTCGGCTGGCAGAGAATCCACAGATTATAACAGGCTTGCTTTCTATAAAAACTGTAATAGCATCAGTGATATCCCTTTTACCAGTATAGCTCTGCTGAAGAGAGAGACACACAGAAAGAGAGAGAGAGAAGGAGGGGAGGCAGAGAGAGAGCGAGAGAGCGACGGAGGGAGGGAGGAAGAGAGAGAGGGAGGGAGGGAGGAAGAGAGAGAGGGAGGGAGGGAGGAAGAGAGAGAGGGAGGGAGGGAGAGAGAGAGAGAAAGAAGAAGGGAGGGAGAGAGAAAGAGAGAGAGAGAGAGAGCAACAGGGAGGGAGACAGAGAGGGAGGGAGAGAGGGAGGGAGGAAGAGAGAGAGGGAGGGAGGGAGGAAAAGAGGGAGGGAGGAAGAGAGAGGGAGGGAGGGAGGAAGAGAGAAAGGGAGGGAGGGAGAGAGGGAGGGAGACAGAGAGGGAGGGAGGGAGGAAGAGAGAGAGGGAGGGAGCGAGACAGAGAGGGAGGGAGGAAGAGAGAGATGGAGGGAGGGAGGAAAAGAGAGAGGGAGGGAGGGAGACAGAGAGGGGGGAGGGAGGGAGGAAGACAGAGAGGGAGGGGGGGAGGAAGAGAGAGAGGGAGGGAGGGAGGGAGAGAGAAAGAAGGAGGGAGGAAGAGAGAAAGAGAGAGAGAAAGAGAGAGGGAGAGAGAAGGAGAGAGAGGGCGGGAGGGAGGGGGGAGGGGAAGAGAGAGAGGGAGGGAGAGAGAAAGAAGGAGGGAGGGAGAGAGAGAGAAAGAGAGAGAGAAAGAGAGAGGGAGAGAGGAGAGAGAGGGCGTGAGGAAGGGAGGGGGGAGGGGAAGAGAGAGAGATATATATGATAGATTAGAAGATAGGCAGACATATAGATGATTGATAGATATGATAGACATAGACACTGAGGTGTCTTAAAATTGAATAAAGGTTATTATTCATACCTTTTACTTTCTCTGCAGCCCAGTACTTTCCAGATGTTTCTAGAATCCAAGCTTCTTTCCTGTCCGCTATCAAAAAGCTGTTATGGTAGGTAAACGTCATTTCACTCTCCATACAGTTTCCACCTTGATTATACTTGTCCAACAATTCAACAATAATGCTGACAGCTTTTTCTGCAGTATCTGCTCTTTCAAGTCCAAGCCTAAAATCAAATCAAAGTGTTTAGCTTTCCGTCACATTCTTCATCTTCAACTTTAAAATACCGAATTTGAACCTGCTCATGTATTTCTCAATCTGGGCTCAGTTTCAGAATCTTAAAACAAACATCGTAGTAGCTACAAAACTGCAATGACACAGGTGACATTTGTCTGTTTGTACATGCAAAACTTTCCTACGGACATCCTCGAACTGGTAGGAAAATCAGATTTTATGAACTATAAATAATCCTTGATTTATGATCACAATTAAGAATGGAACCGGTTGCTAGGTGATGTAGTCAAGTGAATTATGGCTGATTTTTCCACCTTTTTTTTTTTTAGTTCTTAAGCAAATCACTGTGGCCATTAAGTGAATTCAACTTCCCCCATTATCTTTGCTTGTCAGAAGTACCTGAAAAAGTCACAAATGGTAATCATGTGATCAGGATGCTGCAACTGCAGAAATTTTTCTGATTGTTAAGTGCCCAAATTTTGATCATGTGACTGTGGGACCCTCCGAAGGCTGCAAATCAGTGGTTGGTTGCAAATATTTTTACTACTGGTTCAAGCGCGCTCCCGCACAGCAGCGTCCAGGCGGGTGGGTGGGGCCTCCCGCTGCCTCTGCTACTGGTTTGGCTGAACTGGGCCAAACCCGGAGCAACCCACCACTGCTGCAAATGTGAGAAATTGTTGCAAGTCACATTTTCAGCACCATCATAACTTCAAGCAGTCATTAAACGAAGGGTTGTGAGTCAGTAATCACCTGTAGTATCTTGTACCATTCATAGTTTCTGGACCAGGCCAAAGTAATTCCTTCAAAAACTTATGTTTCAGTTTTTTTTCATTTTAGCAGCACCATTCTGCATTAAGCCCCCATTGACCCTCCAGATCAGAGATGTCAAACTCAAGACCCGCAGGCTGCATCCTGTCTGTGGGTGCTTAGATCTGACCCAAAGGTCTGCCCTGGAAACAGCGAAGGACTGGCTCGCGGTGCCTCTGCCAGTGAAAATGGAGCTCAAGAGGACTGCGCATGGCCCTCCTGAGTTTCATTTTCACCTGCAACGGCCTCCTGCAACCCTCTGCCAGCAAAAACAGAGCTCCTTTTCGCTGGCAGAGTACTTGGGCCACCACAGGCGCCGACACAAATGACACCGAGCTGGCCACACCCACCCTGGCCACACCCAGACATCCTCCCCCTAAGATCAAACACAATCCTGATGCAGCCTTCAATGAAATCAAGTTTGACACCCCTGCTCCAGATCAAATATCACCATTGTTTATTTTCCATCTCATACAGTATTTTCCAGAGACGGCTGTTTGACAAAGCACCGCAAGTATAAAACAACCGATTACTTTCCACTTGGTTCACATCTTATTCAACAGACTTAATAACAACCTGACAAGGTCCATGCCAAGGAGAGCTTCATCATCGCAGACTTCTTCTTTTCCCCATACGGCTTCATTCCCAATGCAGACTCCACATTCATTGGCTCCCATTTCAGCCCCCCATAGCCAGGATGGGCGGCTCAGGACAACGGCATAGGTTTGGGGTACTTGTTCAATTTCTATGTAAGTACACTGCAATAATGATAATTTCAAAGATATTTTGCCGATTATTTTTTAAATTACATACAACAGCTTTTACCATAGTGCTGTGGGGCCCTCAAACCTCTCACTGGAATTATGAGATTCTTTTGAAGAAAACGAGGTCCTGGAATTTACAGGTTCCAATGGAAGGCAACAAGAGCAAATTTGTGCGTATTGTCTAAATGTAGCAATTTATGGGCTTAAATCCTGCCTTTAAGATCATTTTTCTTATGAAAATTATATCTAAATTTAACAGAACTATCTTCATACAAGACTTTACCTTTAAATTCAATATATGGGGCTATAGCAATAGCACTTATCCCTATATACTGCTTCACAGTGCTTTACAGCCCTAAGTAATTTACAATGTACCATACTGCCCCCAACAATCTGGGTCCTCATTGTACTGGCCTATACCCTAAAATGCATTCTAAATATTCTAAGATAGAGAATATATTTTGTCCTTGAGTTGTCTATCTCTCATTGTGCAAGGTAAAGAGAAAAAAACATTCAAATTTAGATGTTCTGACCCTCTAGTCCAGTTATGGCTAACCTTTTTTGGATCGCGTGCCAAAAGTGGAGGGAGCGCCCGGTGCGTGACCAGCGCTCTCCCCCACCCCCACTTTTGGCATGCTTTTTTTTGCTTTTTTGCAAGTCACTTCCGGATCAGATTAACAGAGTTGGAAGGGACCTTGCAGGTTATCTAGTCCAACCCCCTGCCCAAGCAGGAGACCCTACATTTGCCTCTATCTAGGATTGATTTCACAACCTCCTGATTGGGAGGCGAGAGCTCCACCTCTAGGCCACAACAGCAGCTCGTAGGGCCATTTTTTGCCCTCCTGAAGGCTCCAGAGGGCAAAAAACAGCTCTACGGCTAAACCAGAAGTCCGTTCCTAAACTTCCAGTTTGCTCATAGGGCGAAAAACGGGCCTACAAGCAAACTGGAAGCCTGTTCTTGAACTTACAGTTTGCTTGTAGGGGCGTTTTTCGCCCTCCAGAGCCTTCAGGGAAGCCTCCTGAAGGCTCTGGAGGGTGAAAAATGCCCCTACTGCCAAACCGGAAGTCTGTTCCTGAACTTCCAGGTTGCCCGTAGGGCCGGGTTTTTGCGCTCCGGAGGCTTCAAGGGCAATGCCTCACATATCCTAACAAATGGCTCCGTGTGCTACCTGTGGGATGCTTGCCATCATGGTCTATACCAAATCAAATATTGATGAAAAGGACTAAATAATGTATTTGCCTGCAAAAATTCTTAAAATACCACAACTAGGAAAGACTGATGCCTGGAAATATGGAGAACTATTTCCATTTGGTGCAAATAATAGTAACTAGAATTATAAACATTGTGCTAAGCCAGGGGTCTGCAAAGTTGGCTCTTTTAAGACTGGTGGACTTCAACTCCCAGAATTCCCCAGCCAGCGAGGCTGGCTGGGGAATTCTGGGAGTTGAAGTCCACCAGTCTTAAAAGAGCCAACTTTGCAGACCCCTGTGCTAAGCCATTGTTTGCTTAATCATGATTTGGATTTGATTGGATTGGATTAAATAATGAATTAAAACATAAACTACAGTTTATACATTGTAATGGCTGAGGGTCGCAGAATACACAAAACCACAAATCAGACAAACCACACAATGGTTAATTGCAGCCTTGAGCCAAAACCTGACAGCTAATTTGTATTATCCAACGATCAGGCTTGGAATAAGCCAGATTTTGACAGCTGGGCAACTTCCATTCTTGGTTTACAATTTCAATCCAGTATAGGTGTCTACTAGAAACCACAATGATGTAAAAATAATAAAAGATCAAAAAATAAATATCTCCCTCTGTCTCTCCTTCTCTCTTTTGAACCCGAGTCCAATTTGACTGCAAGTTCAAAGTTCACATGGTTTGCATCAAAAAACTGCAATGCGTATTTCATCATTTCAATTCCATGTAGATACTCATGCTGGCAAGCTTTACAATTACCCAAGCATGTGATTTTGGATAGAAATACGTTTATTTTATCTTTAAAGTTTCTCAGATGAAACTTCCCAATAGGTTTTATGATATTTCTAGAATTATTGCTCTTACCTCAACTTTTTGTCCTGGATCATGAACAGCAGCAGGAAAAAAGACAATCTCCTGGACTTCATCGGAAGGCCTATCAGAATTTTTTCCAAAGATGATTCGTCCACCTGGTGTGGCTGGAGGCAGAGCCACAAAAGTATCACAGGAAAAGGGTTCAGCAACACTATTAGCCATCCTGAAAAATAAAGTAATAAATAATCATATCTCTCTGATTGCTGCATAATGAATGAACCACTATCGTAATTTCCCTTAAGATAGATATTTTACGAAAAATATAGTGAAATTCATTGTGCAAGGTCACACATGTTGCTGTAACTTATTCTCTCTCATATATCTGGATCAGTGGTGCGTTTCAAATTTTTTAGAACCTACTCTGTAGGTGTGGCCTATTTTGTGGGCGTGGCTTGGCAGTCATGTGACAGGTGGGAGTGGCCACCTTTTAAAATGTGGTGAAACTCATTTAACAACGCTCTTGCTTAGCAACCAAAATTTTGGACTCAATTGTGATGATAAATTCCTTCCTTCCTTCCTTCCTTCCTTCCTTCCTTCCTTCCTTCCTTCCTTTCCTTTCCTTTCCTTTCCTTTCCTTCCCGTTGGGTCACTGGCAGCGGCGGGCCAGATTTACTTCCAGGTACGCCAGTGGAACCCCCTCTCACCGGTTCTCTAAATTTCACCAACCGGCTCTCGCAAGTAGGTGCGAGCCTGCAGAAACCCACCACTGATCTGGATTAAAATAAACTGTTGAACACAGCTGTGTAACTAGGCCAGTGTTTCTCAACTTTAACAGCTTTTAAGATATGTAGACTTCAACTTCCAGAATTCCCAGCTAGCATAGTTTACACATACTGACCTAGAGAATTTTAGATCTTTTAGAGACATCCACCATCCGATTGTTTTTCCCACTCTTTATTACTGACAAGGTTATAGAAATTTCTACAAGTTCTAGAATCATGATGGCGAACCTATGGCATGCGTGCCCAAAGTGGCATGTGAAGCCATGCTGCCCAGCACACGTGCCCTTGCCTGTTTGTTTCCTGGGTTTTTGGCACGCATGTGCGTCCTTCGCATGCACAGTAGTGCTGAAAACACCGGTCAGCTGATTGTCAGGAGTGCATGCATGCCAGAACCCAGAGGTTTGGCTTTTCTGGAGCACAGCCTGAACAAGCACATGCACGCGCGTGACCTTTTTGGCACTCGGTCATCACTGTTTTAGAAGAAAGATCATTCACAACTTAATTTCATCTTAAAGTGGATCTCTCGAGCCAATTGAATTACAAAATAGGCTGCATGAATCCAGCTGTTGGGGTTTTTTTTAGATCAGATGCCAGGCAGGTAAACGAATAAGTAAATACTGTATGTGAAAGCCAGTTTGGTTATCAGGGCTGGCTGGGGAATTCTGGGAGCTGGCTGGGGAATTCTGGGAGTTGAAGTCCACTAGTCTTCAAAGAGTCAGCTTTGCAGACCCCTGGGTTAAGTGGTTAAGATGCTGACTTAAACAAGGAAACTGTGAGTTCTAGTCCTCCTTGGGAATGAAAAACTAACTGGGTGACTTTGGGCTAGTGGTCACTCTCTCTCAGCCCAACTCTTCTTACAGCTTTGTTGTTGTGGGGAGGGAATATTGTTATGTTTGCTGCCTTGTATATAAAAAAAAGTAGGATTTTAAAAAAATGGAATAGGCAAGAGGAGAAGGAGCATATCAAGTAAGAACTGCACTGCACCTAAGAAACCAGAAGAGGGAAAGGAAGAGGAAGGGAAACTGTCAGGCTAAATCAAGGCCTGTCAGAAAGACCGAATAGGCAGATTCTCCACTAGCACAAGTTAGTCCCAAACATTGCAGCTTTTCCCAACCTGGAATGCTTCTCAGAACTGGGCTGGTGGAAGACCAACGGGGGGGGGGGGGGGGGGTTATTTTCCAAACAACAGCAACCCCAGCACCTACTCACTAGTTCCTAGGCTGCTTGCGCGAATAAAAATAGACCAACAGGATTAAGGTGCCAAGACACGGGGGTTAAGATTCAGGATCTGTTATGGGGAAACCTCAACACGGGCATCGGTTCCCCCTTGACGGCTTGCCGAGCCCGGTTTTATGGCTTGACGCGTGTCAACCAGACCCTGCTAGTTTGCGCAACCGGAGCTAAAGCCACCCAGACCTTCCCGCGGGGCCGAAGCCAAAAGAAACCCCAAGGCGCGCAAGTAGTTGTAGTTGTAAAACTTTTGCAAAGATTTGCAAACTGTCAAAGCAAACAACAGGCAAACGGATCGCACACAAACGAGCAAAGTTGTGGCTTTCCCCCTGCTGAATCCACATTGCTTCAGTTGGCTCAATTGGTTTTCTGTTGTGAATCTGCCCCCCTCCCTCCCCCCTGTTATTTCTGTTTCACCCAAGCCCGATGGGTCGGATAGCCCTTTATTCTCCCCCCCCCTCCCCCCCCCGGGATTCTCTTACTTAATGGGAAAACGCAAAGCCTGACGTCAGATCCACCTTTGCGCGGAGCAGGCGCAGCGCTGATGCTTTTTCCGCCCTCCCAGTCGGCGTCCAATCCTACCAGGCCGGCCGCCAGGGTTGCTTTCCGGCCTTCCCCCGCTCGTAGGAAGCGTCGCTGTTGCTGCCGGTCTCGCCCCGGAAGCCCCGGGTCAAAGCCGGAGCTGGCCCGGGTGAAATAAACAGGAAGCGGGGCGGAGGAAGCCAAACAGCCACCGCCGCAACGTAAAAAGGGCCGCCGCTTTCTCTGACCAGCCGCCGCCTCTTCGCCACCATGGGGAAGTCCTTCGCTAACTTCATGTGCAAGAAGGACTTCCATCCTGCCTCCAAGTCCAATATTAAAAAGGTGAGCGGTCGGGGCCGTTTCCCGCAGGAGAGCCGGAGGAAGAGCGCCTCTCTCCTGAACGGGAGATGGTAGTAGTAGTCCTCGACTTACAGCGTTTGGTGACCGTTGGAAGTTTACAACGTCCCGGGAGAGGGGGGAGGTTTTTCACACTTAACGACCGTTGTAGCAACTCCACGATCACGCCATCAAAATTGGGATGCTGGGCCACTGGTTCATATTCCTGAAGGTTGCAATGTCCGTCTCCCCCCCCCCCCCCTCAATCGTGGGAATACCTTCGGATGAGCAAAGTCAACGGGGAAGCTGGATTCACTTAACAACCGGGTTATCAAGTGAACCACTTTAGCGGTAACCTTAACAGCTGTGAGAAGAAAAGTAAAGTGGGGCAAAACTCGCTTAACAGAGGTCTCGCTTAGCAACAGAACTTTTGGGCTCAGTTGTGGTTGTAAGTCAAGGACTACCGGTATTGATTAGTCAGTTTAAAGGAGCTTTTGGAAGTTCTCCCTATTCGGTTTTCTTTCCTTCCTGGGGAAAACAATTTTTTCCTCTCCAAATATGCATCCTGGATGAAAAAAAAAATCTTTCCTATCCTCCAAAGTAAATAAATAAATCCAGCATATTATTATTATTATTAATTATTATTATTATTATCATTATCATTAATTTGCCAGTTTATCCCCACTCTTTTCCTATCTCTGCTTTGTTTTGCTTGGAAATAATTGTCCTGGTAGGGACCAGAAATTACTGTTTCCATTATGCGTCCTCTTTACTCATCAAAGATTGGGATAGAATGCCCCTTTTATACTATAATGTCTTGATTTGTTTCCCAGTTTTAGGCATTTCTTTTCCACAGCGTATCCTTTTGAATTTAAAGCAGGTACCCCGCTGCTAGACTCTAGATTTGCAGCTGTAACTCGTTTTATATGCTTAAGAATAAAGATGGGGCAGAAATGAAGTGGGATGGAGGAATTAGCAATGGAAGAGTTTAGGAGGAGCAACTGTCAAATGGATCCCCAGATGTCATCCATTAAAGCAGGATCAGGAAATCCTTCAGATCTTTTGAAATACCACTCCTACTGATCCTTGCCAGCCATGCTTGCATGAACCGAGGAAAATGAAGTCACAAAGCACTTGAAGTAGATCAGGTTGTCTACCCCTGGCATAGAGCCAGTTTTGTCTCATGGTTAAGGCATCAAAATAGAAACTGGGAGACTGGGCATTCTAGTTAACCGCTTAGGCATGAAAGTTAGCTGGGTGACTTTGGGGCAATTTCTCTCAGCCACTTCACAGTATTGCGGTTTTGGGGCCAATAAGAGGATAAAAGAGCATTAGATAGGTTTGCCGCTTTGCGTTATTTATAAATAAAGTAAATAAATTGTAGAGAATATACCTTTATACTGATGCTCAAAGATTGTGAATAACTCTCCTGAAGTCGGGTTTGAAGGTGTAGGTGTGGTATCAACAAAGATATCTACAAAATATGTGGACTGGTGCTTAGGTTGTGTTCTCACTGTATCTGATGTATCAATCCATGTTTCTTTACTATTATGACACTGCGTGTAGTATAGTGCCAGTTTGGTGTAGTAGTTAAGGCAGGGGTCGGCAACCTTGAGCACTGAAGAGCCACCAAACACCCCCCCCCCCGTTCAATTCTAGAGCCAACTCGAAGTCTGGTTCCCCCCACCATAGAGTCTCTTCCTAGCACGGCATCCTTTTTCCTCCACCTGTCCTAATCGAAAGCCTTATCAATTGTGAATCCGACCTGCAATAGGGAGCTGCAGCAGAGGAATGAAAGAGCCACATGCAGCTCCAGAGCCACAGGTTGCTGACTGCTGAATTAAGGCATTAGGTTAGAAACTGGGAGACCATGTGTTTTAGCCCTTCCTGAGGCTCAAAGCCAGCTGGGTAATGTTGGGCCGGTTACAAATTATCATTCCTAAAAAGCGGGGAGTTGCAAATCATTTCAGAAAACATTGCCAAAAAACCTGTATAATTTATAAAAAATTATACGTAAGAATGTATAATTATATAAAGATAATGATGAGAATGAGCGAGGAATTGTAACAAGGTTTACATCTCGGCCAAAATTAGGCGGGGGGGGGGCTCTAAAAGCACAATGTGTATACTTTTCTGTTATATTGTTGCTGTTGTTTTAATAAAAAAAGAGGAGAAAAATAAAATATGTATATCAAAAAGGAATTATAAATACCATCAACATAAAATGGAGCTCGCTCAGAAGCTGAAATACACCAAGTAAATGAGATGAAGAGTGGAAAGTAGAGGAGGAAGGGAAGGGAATAAGAGAGATAGGAGAGAGGACAAGGGGGGAAGAGGAGAAAGGAGAAGTGGAAAAGGGAGAGAGGAAGAAGAGAGAGGAAGGGGAAGTTGAGAAGGGAAGGATGACAGAGGGAAGAAAGGAGGCAGGGAGGGGGAGGAGAGAGGGAGAAGGAAGTGATGGATAAAGTACAAATATGGTGTATGGAGAGCAGAAGAGCCAATAATTGGTTTTTGGGAGTTGTTGGTGAGATGAACTGATGTAAACATTTAACAATACAATATGATGTTGGTTATGTATTAGTATACATGTGATTATATTTTATGAAAATGAAAAAATAAAAAACTTTTAATTAAAAAGAAAAAGGAAACACTGCCAAAAATCCCACAGGGACTATGGTCAAGTCAGTTGCCAGGAGTAAAAGAGCTTGACTCAAAATAAAAACAACAAAAATGACATACTAAACTGTAAACTAAGTATAATTGCCAGGTTTGTTATCCAGTATTTATATTAACGCAGCTTTTTAGGCAATAATCTTTTTCTGAAAATGGGTCTCATTGAACTCAGTGGAGTTGTGCTTTTTGTTCTCAAATAAGCAATCAGCAGATGTTGATACAGCATAAAACTTCCGAAGTCAAATTTCCAGTAAAAGAAGGAGAGGGACCTTGTCCATCAACCAAAACAGTAAAATGTATTAGATTAGACCATTCCTAGTGATTTTTCCGAAAACAGAAGTTTCTCCTGTAATTTAACCTGGATTGTAAAAAGAGTACTTCACATTTAATCTCAAATTGTTCCCAATTATATATTTAAATAGATTGCTAATAATATAAATTATTATTATCAATAAGTTATATTTTTAGTAATCTACTTAAGCATTTAAATGATAATATAAATGTCATTTTATAGAGACAATGTTAGTATCAAGGCTGTTTCCATTGATTTATTCATCAGAATCTGTAGAATTGTATCTTCCTGGTTTTTTTAAGCATGTTAATTGTCTATTTAATCATTTATTAGTTCATTTCATTTCAAGTGTCTTTTTCTTCCAAGAAGTTGATGAACAAATCCTTTGGTTCAGCTACCTTTAGGGGTGTTTTCTTACCAATCCTCAAGCAAGGGAGGGTCATAGAGACACAATTGTATAGATTGTCATTGAACATACATTTTGCTTCTATCAAATTGTCTCTTGACCTTTACAGAGGTGTTAGTATCCATAAGAGGCAAACTATTCTGAAATGTTCCATGGATCATAGTGACAGTAGTCCCATGGACCATAGTGACCTGGAGTTCATCTTCAGTTTCTAGTAAGAAAGCTAACTTCTATATTAAATATTTCTGTTAAAAGTCCCATCATTTCTGACTGGAGTCTTTCAAGAACACCTGGATGATTTTTCAGTAATGGTTAAAATTACAGAATTTTAGAGCAGTGTGGATGCAATATGAAACTCAAAAAAGAAAAAGGAGGAATTTTAGCAGGAATGCCAAAAACTGTTTTACAAAATCAATTTATTCTAACTAGGTATGGATGGCAGAACAGAAAATATCTTATGACAGAAAGAAGCAAGAAGAATTAATGCAGCAATATCTTAAAGAGCAAGAATCTTATGATAACAGGTGAGATTATTTTTACACTTGGGTGATACAAATCAGCAATCAATGTATAACCCTTTATATGTATGACTCTATTAGTTGTTGCCTTTAATATACATGTTTGTTTTATAACATTTCAGTACATGATTGAAATATTTTATTTGCTATAAACATCTCTGAGAAAGATGTTATTTAGCTAATCAATACATATGGCCATCCAACTCAAAAATGGGACTCTGGGTGACAAACAATAAAAACTCCAAAATAACAACCAATACGGTTGAAAATAATTATAACCAACAGATATAATGTACCGAAGACCCAAAACAATCCATTTCATCATGCAATCAATAGCAGGCAGAAAAAACAGCTGGATTCATATGACATCCCAGCTTCAGAGCTGAAGGGAAAAGCCAGGTCTTTAAAGCTTTATGGAAGGCCAGTAAGGTGAGGGTCATCCAGATCCCATGGAAGATGCCATAGAGTAGGTACCACAACAGAGTAAGTGTGTCTTCTAGGTCACTGAAGCAGTGCTATGAAGCAATGTCTGCTTTCTACAATCTGCAAATCTTTCTTTGCCTCACTTCCTAGGGATTTAGTCTCGGATCACATGTACTGCTCAGACTGAAAGATCAGAGAATATCAGTGTTTTAAAAATTGCATTCAATGCGTGGATTCTTTTTTGAAAAATGTTCTCAGCCCCATTGGTGAAGTAGAAATGTGCTTGAAAAACTAAAATGTTTGGAATAAAAGTTAAGCCAAGTTTAGGAATACATCTGGAGCTGAACTTCCAGGGTTTAAAATGTAATTATTGCTTAATCTAGAATTATTATGCAGATATTTAAAGTTTCTACTAGTAAAAAAAATGAGCTCCGTCTTACTGTGGAAACATGCTACCTTTATTTTAAAATATATTTTGAATCAATGTATATTTCTTGTGATTTTATTATTTGTTTATAAAGATTGCTTATGGGAGATGAACGTGTCAAGAATGGTCTGAATTTTATGTATGAAGCGCCACCTGGAGCAAAGAAAGGTAATTTTAGTTGTTCATTAACTAGCACAATGTTTACTAACAATTGTATGCTAACTATAACATTCATCAAAGTGTTCTTGATCATCTTGTTTTAATTGTGACAAATTTTTCCTGCAGATTCTTTTTACACCTGTGCTCATCATTATCTCCCCCCCTTTTTTTAAATTATAACTGAAAAGTACTAGAGAATTACAGTTAACACCTGGAGGAGTAAATATTTTCCTAGCAGACAATTTCAGTTCTGGGTGTACCCAGATAAAGGTGAGAAAGACCATTCTCTCAAACACAGGAGAGCTGGTACAGTTGGGGAAGACCAAAAGTCTTTCACCTGTGAAGGTTTGATGCCATCTTATATAATCCAGACGTTGAGCTTCAATTTCCATTCTGGCCAGGGCTTTTTGGAATTGGAATTTAACACATCTGGATCAGAGGTGGGTTTCTGCCGGTTCAGCCCGGATCGGTCGAACCAGTAGTGAGGGCAGTAGGAGGCTCCGCCCACCTGCCCAGATGCTTTTGCATATGCGCATGGGCGTACCAGTAGTAAAATAAATTGAAATCTACTACTAATCCGGATGGTGTCAGTTGAAGAGTGTGGAATAGAAACATTCCATTAAGTAGATCAATGATTTGACTTGGTACAAGTTTCTTTATAGTAGATGATATTGCAGACTTTTAGAGAGACCATTAGAACAGACATTTGCCAACAGTATTAGCAAAAGGAAAAATTTGCAGTGATGCCCACAATTGTTGATTTCAGAAATGGGATCCTGTGTTGTAGTGGACATGATTTCATATCCTATTTTTCATATCCTAATATTGTGATGTTCAGAGCATCTTATCACTTCTAGAACCGAAAGCAAATTTATGAACTTACAATTGCTCCTCTAATCAACAACGCAGCTCATATTCACTCTTACACACCTGCTAATCCTCCATGTGTAACAATGTCCTCTCACAAGCAGCTGCGGTAAAGTGACTTCTAGCTACAGGATTTAAAATTAGGAACAGTCTGCCACAAAATGCGTTAGTACTATATTCTGCAATTTGCCATAGTTGGAAGTAGTGTACAAATTTATATTCAAATGAGGTGTTCATTTGCTAGGAATGGTTAACAGCCCACTGACAAACACTGCTGGAAAAGTGGTAGCGGGCATACACAGGACCCAAATATGACTTATTATCCATCTTTTTGTTAAACATCATGCAGATGATATCAAAGTCTTTAATCAGAGTATGAGCCTCTGAGAAATACTCCTTACACTGAGATGGGAAATGTTTAATCTTCCATATGCCCCCCCCCCCCCAAGGCTGTAGATCAGGGGAGTCAAAGTCATGATGACACGCCGTCACGTGATGTATTGCAACTCTCCCCCCCTCCCCTTCACTAAAAAGGGGCTGAACATGGCCAGTGCGTGATGCATCCAACCCCTGGGGGGTGAGTGTGACACCCCTCCTATAAATGCTATATAGGAAGTTGTAGAGGATCCTGTGTTCTTGTCAAATATTCTAGAAGATTCTAGTCTTTGAGTCATTTTAGGCAGAGTTGAAATGCTTCTTCTGGTTCAAACTTGAATCCTTGCAGATTGGTCATGCAATAGGGGATTAAATACTGCTTATATAGTATTTTTGGTTTTGTGAAAAAAAATCCTGAAATAAGTATCAGATTACTAAAGAGTAAGTCTACATGTGGTGAATTTCTTGAGTATGATTACATAAAGCTGCAGTCTTTATTATAAATATATACCTCACACATTTGCTTATGCATAATTTAAAAAATAAAACCTAAATTTCAGTAGATTAACTTGATGAAATAAGGTGTTTTTCAGAGGTCTGTGAATTGCATGATCTAAATGTTTTTGATATCCTGGTTGCCTACTGTATGTCTCATCTAATGGTCTGCCTTGTCCTATTCCCTGCCATTTCATCATGATCATCAAACAAGAAACCAAAGAGGTAATTTTGATGTTTAATTTTGTCATGTTTTCTCATATTTCAAAATCTCAATGTGTATATAAATAACAGCTTGAGTTTATGTATTGTTGTTTAGCAGGAGGGAGAAACTGATTACAAATTTGAATGGCAGAAGGTAGCTCCACGTGAAAAGTAAGACTTATTGCTTTATAATTTGATTAATGTACCATATTTTTCGGAGTATAAGACACACCAGAGTATAAGACGCACCAAGCTTTTGAAGAGGCAAATTAAAAAAAAGTTTTTGCACTCTGCAAACCTCCCAAAAATGGCCCATTTTTCACGATTATTTTTTTAAAGGGCATGAATAGCCCTTAGAAGGCTTGTAGAGTGCTCCTGGGGGGGGGGGGGCAGAAATGAGCAAAAAAGACCTGTTTTTTGCAAAAACGGGCCTGTTTTTTGTCAAAAAAGGGCATGAATAGCCTTTAGGAAGCTTATAGAGTGTTCCTGGGAGCTGGGGGGGGGGGCGGAAATTGAGCAAAAAGCAGCCTGTAGGAACTCTCTGAAAGCCTCCTACAAGCTAGGCACGGCCATTTTGGTGAAGGGGCTGAGTTTTAGGAAGCAAAAAAAAATGCTGTATTCTGTGTATAAGATGCACCCAGATTTTCAGCCTCTTTTTTGAGGGAGAAGTCTGGCTGGAGAAGTCTGGGAGCTGAAGTCCTTCAGACTTAAAGTTGCAAAGGTTGGAGACCCCTGATGTAAAGTACACTTTCTTTGTTTAGATATTACTTTCATACAATATCTAGCATTTTACTCAAGAACATCATGTTACATAGTTTTTCTTGCTCTTTGCTGCCTGCCTGGAGTTCCCAAATCTGTCTCAGAACACATCTCAGTCTTCTGAAGCAGATTCAGTGGAGATGAAGTCTATAGCAAGAGAGAGCCAGAGGTGTTTGCAAGTAGTTCACTCCATCAGCAGATGCATAATAAGTACATTCAAAAAGTATGAACAAAGTTCCATAATAAGAGCCAAGGTGGTGCAGTGGCTAGAGTACAGTACTGCAGGCTACTTCTGCAGACTGTCGGCTGACTGCAATTTGGCAGTTCAGATCTCACCAGCTCAAGGTTGAGTCAGCCTTCCATCCTTCAGAGGTTGGTAAAATAAGGACCCAGATTGTTGGGGCCAATAGGCTGACTGTAAACTGCTTACAGAGGGCTGTAAAGCACTGTGAAGAGGCATATAAGTCTAAGTGCTATTGCTATATTTTTAAAACCTTCCCTCTTCTGAAACGGCCCGGGATGGAGAGACCAATGAAATTCAAGGAAACCATCTTGTTAATATCTTTCTAGTGTATATATTTATTCAAAATGTCAGCCTATTATTTTTCTGTTTAAAAGATAAATGCTGCAACATCCCAAACCGAAGAGTATTTAGAGTCTTATGCAACTTAAATTTGCATTAAACCTGAAGCAGCATAAACCGCAAAGAAGAGAGGCACAAGATAGAACAATAAAAACTGAGAAGTAATGGTGTTCTATTAAAACAGTAAGAATAATGAGCAGGAAAGCAAATAAACACAATGAAAGCAGCACAATTTTAGATGGCTAAAAATCCACAAGCACCATAGCTGTGACATGGTCAATGTGGCATCCTGAACAAAAAGGGTGAGAACAGGTCTTCCAAAGGGTAGGTAACTGTTGTTCTTGCCATCTAATTATTAAAGCTTCCCCAAGGAGCAGTAATCTTGGGGTCTTATTTAGAAATCATGTTAGATGAACCATAAGTAGAGATTTTCCTGTTTATTTTAGCCTTTCTTGATGTCAGGAAGAACCAAATCTATATCTATATGCTTTTTGGATAAATGTGAATAAATTAAATTCAGAAATGTTTTGATGCTGAGATTTCTGCGTCTTTCACAATTGAAGCCCTACGTTTTATCTTGTTTTGAATTCCCAGTAACTAGGAATCATAATTCTTTGTAATGCATAAATTTTTTATTTTTATTTTATTTCTTTTTTTTTTTTTGAATAATTTTATATCCCGCTCTCTCTCCCCAAGGGGACTCGAGGCGGGGCACAGGCAATTAAAAATACAAATAAAACCACAGACAAATACAAAATACAAAATTAAAAATAGATTAAATTGATCCTGCGCTAAAACCCATAAACTAAACTAAAAATTACCCCTAAAAACCCTTAACCTAAAAAGAGACTACCCAAGGCCGGCCAGACGAAAAAAGTGTGTCTTTAATTTTAAGCGGAAGGAGCGGAGGTCCGTGGTTGTCCTGATATCGGGGGGAAGGTCATTCCAGAGGGCTGGGCCCGCCACAGAGAAGGCCCTTCCCCTGGGCGTCGCCCGCTGACAAAGTCTAGTGGACGGCACCCGGAGAAGTCCCTCTCTGTGGGAGCGAATCGGCCGTGAGGATGTATGGGGCAGGATCCGATCCCGCAGGTAGCTAGGTCCCGAGCCATGGAGCGCTTTGAAGATGGTAATTAACACCTTGAAGCGCACCCGGAAGACGACAGGTAGCCAGTGCAGCTCGCGCAAGAGCGGTGTTACGTGGGCAAACCTAGAGGTGCCCATAATTGCTCGCGCGGCTGCGTTCTGGACCAACTGAAGCCTCCGGGTACACCTCAGGGGGAGCCCCATGTAGAGAGAGTTGCAATAATCCAGTCGGGATGTCACGAGAGCATGAGTGACTGTGCGAAGGGCGTCCCGATCCAATAGGGGGCGCAACTGGCGTACCAGGCGAACCTGGTAAAACGCCCTCCTGGCCACGGCTGTCACTTGATCTTCCATGGACAGCCGGGTATCCAGGAGGACACCCAAGTTGCGCGCCCCATCCACAGGGGCAAGATGTTCGCCCCCTATGGCCAGCGTTGGAGAGAGCTGGTTGAATCGGGCAGCCGGAAACCACAGCCACTCGGTCTTGGTCGAGTTGAGCCTAAGTCCGTTACTTCCCATCCAGATCCGCACGGCTTCCAGGCACTGGCACATCACCGCTACGGCATCGTTGGGGTGGTTTGGGGTAGATATGTACAGCTGGGTGTCATCAGCGTACAGGTGGTACTCTACCCCAAAACCACGGATGATCTCACCCAGCGGCTTCATGTATGCGTTAAACAGGAGAGGCGAGAGGACCGACCCCTGAGGCACCCCGCATGTGAGGGGTCTCGGGGTCGACCTCTGCTCTCCTGCCCGCACAAATTGCGATCGGCCAGAGAGGTAGGAGGAGAACCACCGTAAAACGGTGCCTCCCACCCCCAACCCCCCCAGCCGATGCAATAGGATACCATGGTCGATGGTATCGAAAGCCGCCGAGAGGTCTAATAGGACCAGGATGGAGGAACATCCCCCATCTCTGGCCCTCCAGAGATCATCTACCAACGCGACCAATGCCGTCTCGGTGCTATGCCCGGGCCGAAAGCCGGACTGGCGCGGATCTAGATAGTCAACTTCCTCCAGGTGACGGGGAAACTGTTGTGCCACCACACTCTCAACAACCTTCGCCAAGAAGGGAAGGTTGGAGACTGGACGGTAGTTGTTCAAAAGAGCTGGGTCCAAAGAGGGCTTCTTGAGGAGGGGCCTCACCATGGCCTCTTTTAGGGAGGCAGGCAAGGAACCCTCACTCAAGGATGCGTTGACAACCTCTTGGAGCCAGCCTCGTGTCACCTCCCAGGATGCCAGTACAAGCCAGGAGGGGCACGGGTCCAATAAACATGTGGTGGCTCGCAGTCGCCCACGTAGCCTGTCCATATCCTCGGAAGTAACGGAGTCAAACTCCTCCCAAACAAGATCTCTCTCGTGGCATCCCACTGGGCCATGAATGGGGGTTAGCTCACTCTGTATCTGGGCGGTTTTCTCCTGCAGAAAAATCACAAATTCCTCTGCTCTACCCTGTAGCGGGGCTTCCCGTTCCCTCTGTTGAAGGAGGGCGCGGGTCACCCTAAACAGGGCGGCAGGGCGGTTTTCTGCGGATGCTATGAGAGTGGCACAATGATGACGTTTGGCCACCCTCAGCGCCACAATGTAAGTCCGTAAATGGGCTCTTACCTGTGTCCGGTCAGATTCAGAGCGGCTAGCCCTCCATCTTCTCTCTAGGCATCTCTTGCGGCGTTTCATCACCCGCAGCTCCTCAGTGAACCAAGGAGCCAGGGTGGTTCGCCGCCGCGAGAGAGGCCGCAAGGGCGCGACCCAATCTAAGGCTCCCACGGCCGCACTATTCCATGCGGCTGTGAGGTCCTCCATCGGGGCGCGGGTCAGGGATACAGGAAATGGCCCAAGCGCTGTCTGGAACCCATCCGGGTCCATCAAGCGCCTGGGGCGGTACCAGATTGGTGACTCTGGTTCCGCCTCCCCGCGGAGGGGAGCAGCGGTCGGAAAGTCGAGCCGGAGAAGTGAGTGGTCTGACCATGACAAGGGTGTGATGACTATATCCCCTGTACCCAGATCACTTTTCCATTGGCCCGAGACGAAGATGAGGTCCGGCGTATGTCCACCCTCGTGGGTGGGGCCCTGAATTACTTGGGTCAGGTCCATGGCCGTCATGGAAGCCATGAACTCCCAAGCTACCACGGATGATTCGCCCAACGATGGCAGGTTAAAGTCCCCCATGACTATAAGTCTGGGGGTCTCCACTGCCACCGTAGCGATCACCTCCAGGAGCTCGGGCAGGGCTGCTGCTACATAGCGGGGAGCCAGGTATACAACCAGCAAGCCCAACTGCCTCCCTAGGCCCCACTTCAAGCAGAGGGACTCACAGCCGGAAGTCTGAGGCACAATGGTCTCTCTCGGCTCAAGGCCTTCCTTAATAATGACCGCTACCCCACCACCCCTGCCTAGGGCCCGCGGCTGATGAAATGCGCGGTAGCCTGGTGGGCACATTTCAACGAGGGGATGTCCTCCCTCGTGACCCAACCAGGTCTCCGCAATTCCTACCAGGTCCGGCTCCCCCTCTGACACAAGGTCACTAATGAGGGGGGCTTTGTTGACAACGGACCTGGCGTTATATAAATTTCGATTTATATAACCGCCCTTCTCCATCGAAATGGACCCAGGGCAGTGCACAGGGAGTTAAAATCAATAAATAACAATAAATACAGAGTAATATCTAAAATAAATTAAACTAGGGACCTGTGCTAAAACCTCCCATTAAAATTCTAAAATACATTTACTCATTAGCTAAAATTGAATTAAATCAGAGCTCTAAGCTCTCAAGCTAGACCGGCTTGATGGAAAAGATATGTCTTAAGTGAGCGGCGAAAGAAGGGATAAATAAATAAATATGTATGTGTCTTTTTTGTATTTAACAGATATGCTAAAGATGACATGAACATTAGAGACCAGCCGTTTGGCATCCAGGCAAGTTTTATGCATTGCCTCCCTTCTATTTTAGATAGATTTCATGTATTAAGTAGCATAGAATAAATGGCATTAGGCTTGCGTTATGAACACTTTACTTCGGATATAATGTTGCACTGGAATGTGAAATTAAGTCAATATGAATCATTTTCAGGTGAGGAATGTGAGATGCATTAAATGTCACAAGTGGGGCCACGTAAACACAGACCGGGAATGTCCTTTATTTGGCCTTTCTGGAATTAACGCAAGCTCCGTTTCCAACGAAGGCTCAGGTAGGTGTCTAAAATGTATTTCAGTCAAGTTTGTCAAATAATGCCGTGTTGTATTTAATCTATATTCTATTGAGTTCAGCAACGAATGGGTGCTTAACTTTGCAGAATTCGAACTGAAGTTCTTCTGTAAATTCTGTCAGGTATCTTAGGTGAAGAGAAAGTATTTTTGTGTGAGTGAATGCATTTTCCAGACACTGTGATTTAGTCAGTATTCCAGTGCTCAGTCTTTGCATGGAGTTCTCTATTAATATTAGAACCACCAAATTATAGTTCAGATTTGTATCCCACCTGTACAAACAGATAACTGATCCCACGGTAATATTTCGGATAGAGTGATTTCAGGATGATTCCACCCAGTCTATTGAAAAAAATGCCTGTAAGGAGCTAATGAGAACTCTCTAAAAGTACTTTAAAAGTAAAACCGCTCCATATCCGGTAACCAAAAGAAATAATACCCTTATTTGCGATAGGATTTTTTTCTTCCTTATTCCTCGACTATAATGCTAATCCATTTGTCGATTCAGACTTTTAAAAATGTAATCTTTCCACTTTCCAAAGTCCCCTATTGAATAATATATCTTGCTGGTGAATGGAGATTATTTTTGCAATAAGGCAATTTCACTGGATGTGGTTATCATGGGATAATCACACCCCTGGGGTACAGCCTTGGCTGTAATCTCCCAGGACTGTAATTATTTCATGACAACTGTACTCCCCCCGATGATGCACTTATTTCCATTATGAAATCTTAGTCTGACATATAAAGTAACTTCACTTTGATCATTGGAAACCACATAGCAGTGAGAGAATGTTCCAGCTGTGCGGTTTACCGAGACCCACTATAAGATTTACTACATCCTTTATAAAGTTAAATTAGGCAATCAAAATGCTGTTTTACCCTATGCTGGTTTTTTTTTAAAAATAATACCGATATTAACTTTTACCATCTGTAATAAAAAAGGCAAAACTTTATGCTCTACTTTTCTACGTGAGTTGGACAGCATTGGCATGATGTGTGATTAATTAGGCGAGTGTTTCCTTATTGAAAGCAACCATTTGCTTTCTAATAAACTATTGGTATCTGTGAGTTATTACTGTTATCAAAACATGACAGAAATGCTGGAAAAACACAGTTCTGATTCTTTCAGAAGTCAGACTGACATTGCAGATCAGATGCTGATCATCCAAAGCCACTGCCAGTTATCTCTTCCTCTATATCTGAAAATAGTAGAACTTAAGTGATGCCACGTCGTTTCTCATGGGCGAGGGGGCATTAGTGTTGCCTTAAAATTTACCGTAAGTCTTAGTTTTACATTACATGGGCACAATGAAGTAGAATTTACTATTTCTAGCAGCGTTTTTAACCAGATGTACATACCTATCCCCAGGGGAGCTTTTACTCCACTTCTTCTTGCTATAATATGTTCAGTAGCAGGAATAATTAAAATAAGAATGCATTGGATTATAATATTTTTCATTTCGCTGGATAGGGCTGATAGGAGTTGGAGAGCTGACTTTTATAAAAGGATCAGAGCAACCAACCTTGTTGGACAACTGGAATGGAAAGTAGTGGTATCAATCGCTTTAAGGACCTCACCTTTAAACGGGATGTGTAGCGCTTTCTCAGCGCAAAATGATACTGAGATATGGTGCATTTTTAAGATACATTTTCTCTACCTTCCCATATGGTATCAAACTTCATATTTTCCCCCTCTGCTACATATTCACTCTGTTACCTATGGCTCTAGAAAGGTTCACTTTACAGCATTTAAAATAGTGTGAAAATGCTGAAAAACATACAAGTATTTAGCAAAGTAATAAGTAGAACCAAAGTAGGGTTCTGCATTTTTGCTAGCAAAACCAGAATAAATAATACAAGAGAAATTGGTCAAAGTTATTCTACAGCAAGTCAAAACATTCTACTTTTGCCACATATGTTTGAATTGCCTGGATGAAGATTTTTTATTTCTATTTTAAACATGGGTTTTAAAAAAGGGTGAATAGTCTTCATTCAGAAGGCCATGGTGATGACTGCTTCTTTCCTTTAAGGCTCCAGCCATCCAGTTCCTAATACAGTGCTTTAAATGCAGTTTTCACAATTAATCTTCAAAATGCAGGTTTTAAGGAAACCTTTGAATCATAATGTCTGAAGATACTCAGAATTATACCATCCACAATAAATGACTGACAGTTGCCGATCTCCAGAAAGGAAAACTCCCTGACTCTCCTGTCAAATTGTTCATATAATTAAGAATTTTATCCTAAATTTTTACTGGAATTCCCACCCCACCCCCCTCTCTTATACTTCATGTACAATAAATCTTCTCCTGGCCAAACAACTTCCTTTGTTTGATTAATCTTATAATGCTCTCCTGCATTAAGTTTTCTCCAAACAAATTATCAGCCTGTCAAGATAGGCCAAGTCAGGAAACAGATACAGTAAGGATGACCCATTGTAAAGGAGTGGCTAGGACAGCTTGGCAGGGACACTCTTTGCCCAGCCACAAACATGACAAGATGAAATAGTCTGTGACATTTGCTCTCCTCCTTGGCCACCAGAACTTTCTGAGCACCAGTGCGAAGTTCTGAACACTACCTCTGGCCCTGCAGCTTCTTATGGTAGAGTTGTGTTTATTCTGTACATGAAGGAGGGAGTATTTTAAATGGCTCTTTTGAAGTCATTGTTCTTCATTGACAAAAGAGGTGAAACCTCACTCTGTGGCTCTCCCTGGAGGTCATTCATCCAAGCCAGAAGTGAAATTCAAAAATTTTTACTACCAGTTCTGCGGGCGTGGCAGGGGAAGGTTGTTGCAAAATCTCCATTCCCACCCCACTCTGGGGCCAGCTAGAGGTGGTATTTGCCGGTTCTCTGAACTACTCAAAATTTCCACTACCGGTTCTCCAGAACCAGCTGAATTTTACCCCTGATCTGATGTGAAAGATGCGGTTATTTGTTCACCCAGCTCTTGAGAGGGGAATCTATGAAGTTTCCCAAACTCTAGGTTTTGGAGCAATTTGGGCACTCGCTTATTATATGCCCAAATTGCAATATGCAATTTCACAGGTGACACAAATGTTGGAATTAGTAAGTTATTGGTTCTGCACCGGCACAAAAGAAACATGAACCAAACTCTTTCCACTGTTTTTCTGCTGAGGATAGGAAAGTTTTTATTTGCAAGAACTTTGCAGTGCTGACCTCCAAAGAGGCAACAGTAGGTTATAAGAGAGAAAGTATGAGTGAAGAAAGGCTGTAAAACCTCCCCTTACTATAAAACCTTCCTCCATGCCTCTGATTTCTAACCGCACATCAATTAACATGCAATGTTGGGACAGTTCTTCTCAATTCCCTGGTGTGACTTGACTTACTAACTCCTTTCTCATTTCATCCAGTTCTTCTCAAACCTGGTCAATCATTCTAGACCACCTCTCTGGCAGATTAAGTGAAAATCCAACATGTTCTCACAAACTCTGCATTCAGCTTATAGATCTCTCAGTTGGGGTTTGTCTCCTAGCTGTATCATCAAATACATAATCATGACACTGTGCAGGGCTGTTAATTTTACAGCCACACGGTTTATTGTAACAGCAAGTTGTGCTGTAGACAGCGGAATGCTCTGAGGATCTGACGCTAACTCTACAAGCAAAAGTAAAGTTCAAGTGCCTTTCGGAATAGAGAGTAATGAGGCTGTCAAAATTGAAGTCAGCCCTGAGAAGAAGTTACCACAAGGACTAGTGAAACCCAGTTTCTTGCTGTGAGAGAAAATAACAGAAACTTGAAAACCTGTCAGACTTTCCTCTGACTCCTTTTATGCCCTCAAGGCAGGTTTATTTTCTTTCTCATGTTCTCTCCTTTCTCTCCTACTTAACAATTTGCTAATAGTTCTTTTTGGTCATCCAACATTGTTGTCTTCTAAACCTGCTTCAGTTTGCCAATCATTTTGTTCAGAGGTTCAGCATTGATACTGGTTCGCTGCGTGTGTATGTGGAGTTCACTAAATTGTTCTGCACATGCACGAAGAATGTGAAAAACTACTAAAAAACATGCTGGCAACGGCGACCAGGGAACCAGTTCGGGGCGTGGCTAGCCTGGGCTGCTGCCGGTTTTGTAACCAAGGCCAAATTTATCACTACTGATTTGCCCTAATAGGTAGAAACCTCTGATTTTCTTGAGGGGGGCACTCAAGACTCCAGATAGAAATCCAGATAAGAACCAGTGTGGAGTCAGAAGATACCGTAGGGTTGGGATGGAAAGAGCCTGATTCAAGTTAACCACCCATACAAACTTGGACCAGCCATATTCTTTTTGGAATGCTCTTTATTTGAGGGTGAAATTAATCAGGAAAATAGTTTGCTTGTCATCTTGATCTTCGGGTGGAAAGGTATATTATAAACATAACGATTAATGAAAGAATACTAAACTGAAATTACTCCTCATTTGAAAAATGTGATTTAGTTAATACGGATGATTTTTTAAAATTAATCTTGTTTTTTAATGGCATCACTCTATTGATTCAGCTGGTGATTAACTGTAACCCGGTCAGCTTTCACATAGCTTATAGTTGGGTACAGTAACAGTGCAGTGAATTAAGAATCTCACAGTCAGAAAATGGGATGAGCCAGATTCTTGCTGTGAAATAACCAAGCCATAAGAAGATGCTAAACTCTCAGCAAACTTTCATGCTATAATATTAATGTAACACATAGACTACATTATATATTAAAACAAACAAATTCAGAATTCCTTATGCAGGAATTGCTTTTCTACTTACAATTGGTACCACTGTAGATTGAGTCCAGGGTGCTAATCATAGGATAAATAAGGCAAGTTGGTTAAGGAAACATTAATCTCATTAAAGTAAAATTTCTCTGCACAGTATGTAGGAAAATAAAGCCAGTGTGTAGACATCTCTTTAGTTAAAGGAAAGGAAAAACAAATATCCTTTTGGAGCAGATGAAGTATTAACAGCAAACAAAATGAATTCTGAACACTTTCATAAATACGTAGACCTTAAATCCTTAAATAAACTTAAAAGCAGAGTACACACTAAGTAAACTTAGAAGCACTAGCTAAGCTTTAAAAGCAAAATAATTCAATCTTAAAATGCCTACTATTTACATGTGTAAAATGTATTTTAATTTAAAAATTGTTTCCATAAGGATTTATGCTAGACTAAGAATTTTAATTTTTTTTAATTTTAAACAACATATCTAGTATTTATGTTTTTAAACGTGCTCTAAAACCATTTGGATTTTTAGGCATCATGTTGTAAACAACACCTGATTGACCTTGAATCATTTTAGAAAAAATTAGGCAAGACTGAATGAACTACATTAACACCATTAGGAAACACTAGGCTATGAATTAGTATGGAAACTTGAGGAAACATGCCAAAATCTACTCAGCATGGTGATATCCATGAACTCTCAAAAATCTATTCTTTGCCTCAATGATACTAAATTATATTTGGGTTGACGGAAATACCATCCCAAGGAAACATAAACTGAGTTTTGAAATGTTCACCAACAATAATAGAAAAAGAAAGGGAGAGAAGAGGAGAGAATGAAAGGAAGGCGGAGGAAAGAAGAAAAAGGTAAGGAGAGGAGGATGGAAGGGAGAGGAAGAGAAGGAGAGAGGGTAGGAAGGGGATGCAGAAGAGTAGGAGTAGGAGAAAGAGAAGGGAAGAAGGAAGGGGAAGGAGAGAAGGGAGGAAGAAAGTAGAGAAGGAAGGGAGGGAGAAAAGAGGGAAAACAAGGTGGTGTTACAAAAGGAGGAAGGGATGCAACCCAAACCGTATATTATAACCTATTAAATGAAAAAATAAATGTGTAAGAATGATAAATGTAAAGAAGAATAGCAATCATGTGACTGTATACTTAAAATGGTATGTAAGAGAATAAAAAAATAAAAAATTCTTGGAGAGAAAAATCTGTTCTCTGCCTCCCGAGTCCCAGCTGATCGGGAGGGAATGGGGATTTAAAACTATTTCATTGGATTAAGGTGAGGGCAGAAATTAAACATGCTGCATACGTCTAATAATGAATCTATATATTTCCAAGTTTCTTTGACTTTATAGTCCTATAGCTGCCTGCTGTACTGTAGAAACATTGTCTGTTTGGGTTTCTGCTTGAACTGGAAAAGGAACAGCAGAGCCCAGTGTGAATTGTAATAGGGGGTGGTGGTTTTTTTTAATTTGACTCTCTTTTGGGTTGCTTAGGACTATAGAGATGCACACATGCAGCTTGTGAATACCTGCTCTAATGCATAACCTTGATGTCAGAAAGTGTTTTAGTTTGGAAGCTGGTTTCTTGTACTTCAATTTATGTACTTGTATCAAATGCTTATCGCCAGACTTTGCCTAAAATATATTGCTTTCAATGTGAACAAAGTTACATAAGAAGAGAGAATCCCCTTGCACTTAAAAGAAAAATGCAATTATTTTCTATTCTGAATCTCCAGACTGCTGTTTTAGAAAATCGTATCTGATTATTTGCTCAGCAGAAGATTATTGCGTTGATTTAGCTATGATTTTACTTAACAAAGCTTCCACTGAATTTCCCACTGTGTAGTCCCAAAAAGGTAGAGAGATATAAATGATACATTCAGACTGTGATTTTGGTGAACAGGGCCATCGATGCACCCCTCAGAGCTAATAGCGGAGATGAGAAACAGTGGGTTTGCGCTGAAACAAAATGTGCTGGGGAGAAACTTGACCGCAAATGATCCATCCCAGGTAATGATCTTTTTATCAGTAAGCTGAAAATGTGTGTAAATCTCAATGTGATTGGTTGTGAATGGTTGCTTAATGTTTTTGTAATATGCATAACTGTAGGAACGCCAGATAGGTAGAGAAAGCTCTGTGTCTCTTAAAATACCGTCTTCTTTTCCCACTTTTTTTGTTAGCTGGAATGATAGTCTAGAATTTGTCCAATCCATAGTTTAATAAATGAAAAGCCTCCTGCAGGTTAGTAGAGATTTATTATCTACCAGAGGAAATGGCTTCGACTTTTCTTTACTTGCTTATGATGGCAGCTGCTTTATCTAACTCTATCCCTGGGTGGAAAAATAATGACAGTGCCGACCAGGGGATGCCATACTTTGGAGGTGCAATTCTGAATACTGCCCTGTGTGTTGCTGGAGATTGTATCATTTCTCTCTGCATGGCTACCAGAAGGGAAGCTTGACAAATGTAGGGTAAACCCTTGCTCATCAGAGATGGAGATATGTCACCAGGGCTGGAGTTGTGCTGCTATTTCTTTTGTTGCTGTCCTGCTTCTTGGATTTTACCTCACTACAGCATAGTTAAACCACCTTCAGACATCGGGCAGAAGAACATGATGCTGCGCTTACCAATCATAGACCTTTCTCAGCAAAAGGAGCATCTTAATAGCAAGATTAATCGGGACAAGGTGGCTCAGTGGCTAAGATGCTGAGCTTGTCGATCAGAAAGTTTGGCGGTTCCAATCCCTAGCACCACGTGATGGAGTGAGCTCCCATTACTTGTCCCAGCTTCTGCCAACCTAGCAGTTTGAAAGTATGTAAAAATGCAAGTAAAAAAATAGGGACCACCTTGGTGGGAAGGTTCCATATGCCTTCGTTTTTTAGTCATGCCGGCCACATGACCATGGAGACATTTTTGGACAGTACTGGTTCTTCGGCTTAGAAACAGAGACCCTAGAGTCAGGAACAACTAGCACATATGTGCGAGGGGAACCTTCATCTTTAATAGCAAGATACAAGTTTATAAAAAGGAGAATATTTGTAGCTGAAGGTTGGAATGAGGGGCTCTATGAGCTTGCTTGTTTTCTTGCAGATGTTTCATTACCCAAACTAGGTAACATCATCAGTGCTAGTAAGAAGTGTAGCCAAGTCCAAAAAACTAGCCAGGGAATTTTTAGAAGTCTGGCACTCTGACAAATTAGTTGTCATCAACATCTATAGACTATGCAAAAGAGACAATCAACCAGCAAGACCCAATCACCTCTCCACCCAGCAATCAGCACCCAGATCAGCATCGATTAACTCCAAGGTTAACATCAGACCAACAATCAAGTAAACAATACCCCAATCAATGAACTGCCAAAGAAGCCAACGGTAAACAGGCTACCCAAAGAATCTCTTAAGACCACCCGTACCAACAATGCTGGGGCAAGCGACTAGAATGCAGACAGAGAGCAAACAGCACTCCTTACTAGCATCAGTGATGTTACTAGCATCAGTGATGTTACCAGTGATGAGCCACAGTGGCGCAATGGTTAAAGTGCAGAACTGCAGGCTACTATTGTTGCCTGCCAGCTGCCTGCAATTTGGCTGTTCAAATCTCACCAGGCTCAAGGTTGACTCAACCTTCCATCCTTCTGAGGTTGGTAAAATTAGGACCCAGATTGTTGGACTCTGTAAACTGCTTAGAGGGCTGTAGAGCACTGTGAAGTGGTGTATAAGTGCTATTGCTACCTTGGTTAGGTAATGAAAGAAAACAAGAAAACAAGCAAGATCAGAGTGTACCAGGGAACCCTTCATACAGGTTTCCAGATGCTTTGTGTCCTTAGAGTTCAGCTTCTTCTTGTGTCTCATTTGAGCTCCATAGCACAAGATCCTTGTAAATAGGACTGTCAGGCGATACTGTTTGAATATAGTTTTTCTAATGTATTATTTATATTCTGTAATCTCCATACAGTCCCTTCGCATCCATGTTCTGTAGCTGTATCTCCCAATCTCTTTATTTTAGGAATACGTTGCAAGCGAGGCAGAAGACGACCCAGAAGTAGAATTTCTGAAATCCTTGACAACAAAGCAAAAACAAAAACTTTTGAGGTAATTATATCATGAGGCTCAGTAGTGGGTTTCAAAATTTTTTAGAATCTCTTCTGTAGGTGTGGCCTGCTTTGTGGGAGTAGCTTGCCGGCCATGTGACCAGGTGGGAGTGGCTTGCTGGCCATGGGACTAGGTGGGAGTGGCTTGGCAGTCATGTGACTGGGTAGGTGTGGCCAACTTGTAAAATGTGGTGAAACTCACTTAACAACGCTCTTGCTTAGCAACCAAAATGTTGGCTCAGAAACTCTGGCATTTGAAGCATACAAGTCTTATCAAGTTACAAGACCCTTGCACCCCTAACCCTTTAGAAAAAACACCCCAGGGGTGTTCAAACTTGACAGCTTTAAGACTTGTGGACTTCAACTCCCAGAATTCCTCCTCTTGCTCTTCATCTTGATGATGTGCGGACGGGTGGGGGGAGGGAGCTGGAACCGGTTCTAAACGGCACTGTAGATTTCTGGAACCTCTTCTATAGAAGAGCTCAGAACTGGCAGGAACCCATCCCTGATGAGGCGGCAGATCAGGGATGTCAAACTCACAGCATCATGGCAACGTTTGTGACATAGCGGGACTTTTCTTCCCCCCTTCGCTAAATGGGACGTGGGCGTGGCCAACACCTGATGCATCCAGCCTGCAGGCCGAGATTTTGACAGCCCTGAGGTAGAAGTGAAAAGCTGTGTTTTTATTTATTCTAGAATAATTGTGCAGAATATTTAATCATAGCTTATCTTTTCTCACGATTTTAAGTCCATTGTCATTCATTGCTTATTTGAGTGGGATTTGCTGAGAGCTGGGGGTTATTGGGGTTCTGAAATCCCTTCCTCTTGCTTTACTGTGTGAGCAGCACATTCTTGAATCTTTATGTACTTAGCATTTGCAGAATGGGATTGCGTGATCCTTAAACTGTTCCCCTTATAATACTATTTTATATGCTAATTTGTTATGATGAGAAAACACATAAATTACATTGGGTAATTCTATATTACAGCCGAAAGATAATGGATTATTTTTTTTAACAAAAAAAATAACATTTGGAAATATGTCATTTGCTCTTAACTGGATCCAACATTAACCCACTCTTATTCTACCGTTGTTGATAAAATTGGCTTTTTAGGAAAGTAGAGCTTGTACATAATTGATCCATTTGTTTTACATATTATGTTTGTACTACTCTGATTAAATACCTAGATGCCTAGAGAATAGGGACAGGTAAATTAAGGATTTAAGTGATAAATAAATATATGCACTCCAATGTAAGTGTGATGTTTAAGACAAAATACATGTATCCCTTGGATTATTTCCATATCCTTTGCAGGGAGGCACCCTAAGACAGGGCTCATCCACCTTTCAGAACTCAGGGACCAGTAAATCCATAATTTTAAATCCTGCGGACCACTAATATAATGTTTTTTTAAAAGATAAATAGTATTTAGTGCAATATAAAAAATGCAAATAATTTTTCTGCAGACCTCCAAAATTTTCTCGCGGACCACCAGTTGGTGACCGCTGCCCTAAGCTGTGCTTCCTCCACCAGTGTATTAGTGGTGGTTTATCTCAGGAGCTTCCTACATGTACAGCAGGATCTGGCTGGGAATTCTGCAGGTAGAGCGTCTCATGATGACGAACATGTTCCAGTTTACACATTGCCTAGATCAGTGATGGCTAACCTTTTTTGGCTCGCATGCCAAAAGTGGGGGGAGCGCGGGGGGGGCGGTCGTGCGTGGGCGTGCCACACCCATAATGCTATGTGCGTGACCCCCTGCTTTTGACTCAATTTTTCGCCCTCCCCAGGCTCCAGAGGCTTTCTAGGAGCCTGGGGAGGGTGAAAACAGCCTCCCCCTCCCCACCTCCAGAGGCTTCAGGAGCTTCCCTGAAGCCTCCAGAGGGCGAAAAACGGCCTCAAAAGAAGGCCTAAATCAGCTGGCCAGCGCACACATGCGCACTGGAGCTGACAGGGCAACGTCTCGTGTGCCTTAAGAAATGGTTCCATATGCCACCTGTGGCACCCGTGCCATAGGTTCACCATCATGGGCCTAGTCAAAGTGGGATAATACAGGTAATCCTCAACTTACAACCACAACTGTGCCCACTATTTATGTTGTTTGTTAAGTCAGTTTTTCCTCATTTTATGGCTTTTCTTGCCACAGTTGTTAAGTGAATCACTGCGGTGGCTAAGTTACTAACAGGGTTGTTAAATGAACGTGGCTTCCCCATTGACTTTGCTTGCCAGGAGGTCACAAAAAGTGACCTGGGACACCGTAACCGTCATAACTATGAACCAGTTGCCAAGCCTCTGAATTTGGATCCCATGATTGTGGGGATGTTGCAAAGGTTACTATGAAAAACAGACATCGTTCACATTTTTCAGCGCCGTTGTAACTTTCAACAGTCACTAAATGAGCTGATGTAAGTTGAGGCCTACCTGTAGCAATCCTGCTATAAAATCATACTTCTTTTGAATTCTATGACAGGAGTGGAGACATAATTGTTGGTATCTGAACATTTTAGTGCCACGTTTGCTCTAAACCAGAGGTTCCCAAACTTGGCAACTTTAAGACTTGTGGACTTCAACTCCCAGAATTCTCCAGCCAGCAGAGCTGGCTGGAGAGTTCTGGGAGTTTTTTTTTGTTTTTGTTTTTATATTAAATTTATACCCCGCCCTTCTCCAAAAGGACCCAGGGCGGAGTTGAAGTCCACAAGTCTTAAAGTTGCCAAGTTTGGGAACCTCTGCTCTAAACTTAAAAAAAAAAGATGAGGAACACAGGTATTAGATCAGGATATGCAGTGTCAAGGATGGCTTTAAAAGAGCCGAGAGGAGTGTTTGGGGATCGACTAATAATAATAAGCTTATCATAATCTAAATTTAGAGTGTAGGGTCTGCTTGCTGACCTTTAAAAAAAAAAATGTTTCATTGCTCGATTTTTCTGTCTTTAAAAAATCAAAGAAAACTAGATCACCTAGAGAAGAGGAAGAAGAAGAAGAAGAAGAAAGACAAGAAGAAGAAAAAGCACCACAAGGAAAAAAGTAAAAGTAAACACAGAAAACATAAGAGCCGGCCCTCTTCCGCATCCTCTGGTGAGTCTTCAACAAGCAGCAGCGAGAGTGAGACCAACCGCAAAGACAAAAAAGCCCCTTGCAGGAAAATAGATTCTCGGGAAAAAAGGAGAAGGCGGTTTTCGGAGACCGACAGCAGTGACTCTGATGATGAGAAGGGGAAGAAGGAAAAACTTTACAAAGGCCCCTCTGGCAGCCGTGAGAATAAGGACAAAGATAGAGAGAAGTCTCGGCTTTTAAAGGAAGATCCTCCTTGGGAGAACAACAAATGGGGCTCCGGGGAGAGCCAAAGGAACCCCACAGGCAGAAAGGAAAACTCAGAGGGGAGAAAAGAACCGGAGCGCCCCGGACACGCAAGCAGGAGCCACAGCAAAGGGGAGAGGAGCAGGCAGAGCTCTGATTCAAGGCAGCGGGCTTACTACAGTCGAAGTGAGGAACGAGACAAGAGTAAGGAAGCAAAAAGCCACAGTTCAGAGGTAAGCAGAGAGCAAAGGAAGCGTAAAGAGAGGCACCCTGATGAATACAGCAAGAGGGAGCACCGAGAAAGAAGCAAAGAGAGGAGAAAATAGAGAAAGTGGGTGTCTTTCTTTCTTTTTCTTTCTCCCTCTCTTTCTCTCCCTTTCTTTCTTTTTCTCTTTCTCTCCCTTTCTTTCTTTCTTTCTTTCTTTCTTTTTCTTTCTCTCTCTCTTTCTCTCCCTTTCTCTCTTTCTTTCTTTCTTTCTTTCTTCACCTCTTGGGAAGGACTCCAGTTGTGTTCTTCTACGTCCCATAAGCTCTCAGAAAAAAATCTCAGCCTCGCACTTCAAACATTCTTGTATACTTACGTTGTGTCTATCATGTAACAAGCAAATAAACACAAAGCAGGTTTTTCCGTTGGAGTCATTTAATTTGGAGGTGGAGGGGAGTGGGAAGAAAAGTTATTTGGTGCATCTAGCTTTCTTTTGCCATTGATATTCGTGTGCAATAGTGTTTTTTTTTTCTTTAGATAATATATCTAGACAAGCCTTTCAAGAAACAAAAGAAGCCAGAAACATGGAATTATTTTGTTTGCATTATTGTGGTTTGGAATAAATTTTCTGTTAAGAGGCATAAAAACCAGATTATTTTGATCTGAAGTTTTAGTTTCTTTTTTTGAGGATATTTGCCTAAGTTAAAGCAACAGAGCAGCCTTGTTCAACATAGGCCAGTGTGTTTTGTCCATGTGAAAGTAGATCATCACAACCATCTAAATGTGTGGACTTCCATTGGTATCACAGTGTCAGTTATTTTGCAGCACTTGAGAAAAATATTGTTTGTGTTATGAATTTCTAAGTGTTGTGTGCTACAGAAATATAATGTCCATTCCAGCCCTATCTTATTAAACTGCAGATCATTATGGTTAAGATTTGAAGGATGTGGCAGATCTCATTAGCGGGATGCCAAGCAATTTTGCACTCTTGCTATAGTTTAAATCTTCTTCATTAATGCTTGTTTTTCTGTACTGGTTTGCATCACCATGCTGAGATTTTTGCATAAAAATGAAATGTGACTCTGCAAAGCTGAGCTTTGATGTATGTTACATCTTTAACTTTCATCATAAGTTTTATAATAAAACTTATACAATTAAACTCTGTGGCTTTTGAATGCAAAGTAATAAAGTGGTGGCATGTTCACAGAATGAAAA
This sequence comes from Rhabdophis nuchalis, assembly GCA_039707465.1. Taxonomy (NCBI): domain Eukaryota; kingdom Metazoa; phylum Chordata; class Lepidosauria; order Squamata; family Natricidae; genus Rhabdophis; species Rhabdophis nuchalis. The sequence continues at coordinate 187,314,570 of CM077643.1, read as the reverse complement.
TACATTATATGGCCTTATTATCAATAAAAGTAATATATAAACTAGATAGAGTTGTTTTCCCCTCTTACTTGAAAAATTAAAATCCTTGACTTCCCTGTAAATATTGGAGCTATTGATGAAATTGGACAGTTCTTATTTCTTGTATATAATGTTTCTGGATGATAAAATACATATCTAGTCTATCCCAGTAAGGATTTGTGACTTTAGTTTAAAATAGTAGTAGTAGAAGTTAATATCAAGAGAGGATCTTTCAATGAAACTCACTACTCTATCATCACTACTGTTTGTTACTGCATTGACTCCTTTGTCAACAATACTGAAGAAGTCAGGCTGTGGCTATCAAACATCAAAGACATCTTCCAAACAGTTGCACCTTCTTTACATAAACGATCTGAAGCTCTTTGGACAAACAGCATCTGAAAAAGAATTACTTCTCAACTGGGCATTGTTCAAGCTGACAACATCAAGCACACTGAAGTCAAGAAGAAGCTTGATCTTAGTCAAAATTCAGTGGAGGAAATACCATCAAGTAATTAACATCAAGGTAATTCCAATCATTAGATACACAGCTGGAATAGTGGATTGGACTCAAACAGAACTAAAAGCCCTGGATAGGAAGAGCAGAAAAATAATGACAGTGAACCATGCCCTTCATCCACACAGCAATGTGTCTAGTTAAAAAGGAAAGTAGATGGATGTTGAATGTTGCACAAATTCACCAGATAGTTGAAGACAAAAAAAAAGGGTATTGGAAGAATATCTGAAGGACTGAAGAAAATGCACTAAAGTTAGTATACTGTGAAGGCTTGCTGACTATAGAAGAGATCAAACTGGCCTACAAGAAACACCAAATGAAAAATAGAAGAGACATGGCAAAGCACAGTCTTACATGGCTAGTACCAAAATAAAATAAATAAAAGAACTAGCAGGCAAAACAAAACAGTAAGACTCATGGCTAAGAGCTGGAAAGTTGAAGGAGAAAGGAGCTAACTGGCTGCACAAGACCAAACCTCACGAGGAAATGCAGATAAAACCAGAATTGAGAAATTAACGACAGCAAATGCTGCCTCTGCAAAGAAGCTGAAGAATCAGTGGAACACTTAGCTGGTGCAAGAAGATTGCACTGACTGACAACAAACAGCATGATAAAGTATCAACAATTTGGAATATCTGCAAGAAATGCCATTTGCCTATAGACAAGACCTGATGGACTACAAAATAAACAATATAATAGAGAACGAAGAAGCTAAAGTGCTCTTGGACTTTAGAATTCAAACAGACTGGCACCTACCATTTAACACTCCATACTTAACGCTTGTCTATAAGAAAAAACATTATTTAGCATACGGCAATAAGAACGACAAAAACAAAATCTGGATAGTGAACATTGCAGTACCTGGAGACAGAAGAGAAGAGAAAAAACTGGAGAAAAATCACAAAATGCAGAAACCTTCAAATAGAAGTAGAATGACTGTGGCAAAGGTAGCGCCAATAATGATAATGGGTGCCTTGGGTGCAATCCCAGAACATCTGGAACACCACTTGAACACCATCGGCATTGACAAAATCACCACCAGTCAATTGCGAAAGGCAGCTGTATTTGGAAGAACTGACACCTATCAAAATACCTTTAATATTCTTAAACAACATCTGCCTAACTCAGATTCTTGGGAAGCACTTAAATAGGTGGATAAAAATGCCAAACCCAATCTAAACATCTATTGACCCTGCAGCCAACCATAATAGGAAGCGCATTCCCCACAGTTTAAAATATTCATCAAGAACATGTTTGTTGTGTTTTTGCATGAACTGTACCATCAGTGATAGTGCTTAGATACGGTGTGTAGGTTTTAAGTTTATAGGGTAGTGATGGCGAACCTTTTTTGGCTGCCATGCCAAAAGCGGGGGGAGCACAGGGGCGGTTGTGCGCTGGCGTGCCACACCCATAATTCTATGCATGTAACATCCCCCGCACACGCATGCACGTGACCAGCGACACCTCCCCCTGCTCTTTTGCCATGGTTTTTTCACCCTCCCCAGGCTCAAGAGGCTTTCTAGGAGCCTGAGGAGGGAAAAAACAGCCCCCCCCCACTCCCCCGGACATCCTCCGGAGGCCTCAGGACTTCCCTGAAGCCTCCGGAGGGCAAATAAATGGACCTATTGTGACTTCTGGTTTGTCCATAGGGCAGATTTTTGACCTCCAGAGTCTTCAGGAGGCTGCCCGTAGGGTCAGTTTTTCGCGCAAAAAACAGCCTCAAAAGAAGGCTGAAGTCAGCTGGCCAGCCTGCATATGTGCGCTGGCCAGCTGACAGGGCAATGCCTCACGTGCCCTGACAAAAGGCTCCACGTGCTACTTGTGGCACGTGTGCCATAGGTTCGCCATCACGGTTATAGGAGAATTGGCTCCAGCATTTCTGGCTACGTGCTGCATCCCTCTTTACTGACATAGACAATATAAAGAGATGCTGCAAGATTCCAGACAGTCAACTCTTATGTACCTGAATACTTCTTTCCCACAATACTGCAGTATTTTTTGTTTGTCTGTTTGTTTCAAAGCTGACACAAGGGTAAGAATTTAACAGGAACCATCCGTGGCTTATTTGTGTCTTTGAGAACAGAGGAGAAAAATGTGTTTCAGCCCAGAAAAATGTATCACCCCGCTTTGAAAAGGCCTTTGGAATAATAGATAAGTAGTGCCAGGCATCTTACATCTTTTTCTTTGCAAAAGGCAACTTCCTTTTTTTTTTCCTCGGTAGAAAAGGGATATTTGGTTCAGCCTTGTCTGCACTGGCAACATGCCACCCAGCTGCTGCTGTTACATTTCTCTCACACAAGAGGATTAAGTGTGCCGATCCCTCTATTCTTAGCAAGCATTTCTCTTGTGTCCTGTTCTTGGTTACTGTTAGGTCAGTTTAGGGAGAGATGGGTGAGCATGTGCCTATAATTTTGTGCTCCTGTTGATTGGAAAGCCTTCACTCTGCCAATAACCTCTCTCCTTCCCTCACTAAACCGGGTACTTCTCTCAAACAGAAACAGGGCCAAAAATAATTCCCAGTTTACATGTGACTTTTGCCTCCTAGGACGAGTCTATGACAATTCACCAGTGCCAGCTCATCAGGGCCAACATGCCACAGCCAACGCACCATGGCTAACTTGCCACAGGACAGCTCACTGCTGGGCAAGAGTCACTAATATCAAATAATTGGTGGAATAGAGTAATTAAAGGGTGCAAAAGGAGAGAATGAAACGTGAATGGCAAAAATTACATTTTTAAATTTTGTTTTAAATAATTAAATAGAATTGTTAAAAATGTCCCACGATGAGTTTTTCCATGGTGAGTTGGCTGTAGCAAGTTGTCCCATTTCCTCCTAAGGACTGAGGATCTTATATTAAGCAAGGAATTGCTTACATTCTTGTGTTTGCCAGATTACTTTCCAAGATTCCCTCCGGTATTAAATAGCAAATATTCACATCCCCCCTAAGGAGATTTTTTTTTTTTTTTGACAAAGTGGACACCCTGAAAGATTGATATTTTAAGCACACTTTGAAAGGTCACTCTTTATTTTGAGAAACTTTGGAAGAACGTTTGGAAGAACCTCAAAAGAGATTTAAGTGTGCAAAGACTTTATTTTAAAGATAAAAGATTGGTACTAAAAAAGGATGATTTAGAGTAGTACTGTAACAGAACATATCTTGTGAAAGAGGTGAGCTGGTAGTGATGGATGACACAAGTCACTGAAGTTCCAGAGTCTGCATTTGAATTTCTGATGTTTGCAAATCTAACATTGTAATTGCAAGTATTTTGTTAAAAATCAGCTGTAGAGAATTGTTGAAAAAAGAAAACTGACCCATAAACGGTAAATTGCCTCTAGCTATGTTAACTTGACAATATCAAATTAAACCCTGTAGGAGGTGCTGTTGGTTTACAAATATGCGTAAGCCTCTCTCTACCCACAGAACGCTGCCTCATGGGAAAGCAGAAGCTGCAGTAATAACTTTCTATGCCTAACCTTTAAAAAAAAAGAGTCCATGATAGCATCTTCTAATATACAAATCTGAGACAAAAGTATGTTCCACAAACTTACCGGTTTTTTTCCTGCAGAAAAAAATTGCTAGATGGTTTTGCTTGGGATTATGTGTTGAGATCCAGATATGTTCAAACCCACCCACCCTCAAAGATACAATTCCCACACATGTTTTGTCTTCTTTATTTTAAGCATGATTGTCTTCATTGACCCAATTTTCTGAATTAGGAGAAACATTGCAACTCTACATATAGTACAGGTTAGATTCACAAGGCTAACACTGAAGTCTTCTAAAGCAACTTCCCCCGGCCCCCCACTTGAGGCCTAGTTGAAGATGTTTGGGAACTCCAGTATCTCCCTAACCTGGAGGTAGTCAGAACAGAAATGCTACTATGCATTTAAAAGGCACAAGGTTGGAAAATTTCTCTGGGATACATTTATAAAACCTGACTGAACATACATGTACTTCTAGAAAGCATATTGAGCTTCTAGTTAAACTAGAGTCTTGTGCATCATGATAGGTTGATGCTGTTTGGTTACTCTAGAGAACAAGGATCTTGAGACCAAGAATCTTATTGGGGAACAGAAGTGAGAGAAATTGAATGCACTTTGGTGGGGGGAGGGAGCAGTGGGCATGTAAAGTTTTACCTCCCACATCAAAGCATCTTGGCTCTTGGAATCCTGCATACTGCTTAAACCAGCTTCATGCCATTTATTTGTTAAACTTATATGGTGCCCATCTTGTCATGGGTAACTTTTACAAGCCATGGCTGCCGGTAATTGCATTGTAAGAGTGTGTGTGTATGTCAGGGCTATTTCTTCCTTGAAGTATTTGCAGTGCAAATCGGGGAGCTCACATTTAGACACCTGCTATTTTTCTTTTACCTTTAAAACATTCAAATTAATTATCACTCTCTCGGAGAGTGACAGCTCTACCCTGATCACTGTGCTTCAGCCAGCAATTCCTGTTCTCACGCTTAATGGAAAGGCAGGGAAATAATTCCTGACTCTTTTGGGCTCTGTTGTTTGCTGAAAGATGAGCGATGCTGGAAAGAAGCGAGGGTCGTCCGTCCCCCCCCCCCGCCCCTTCTGCATCTTTCCAAACCAGTTTCTAAAATCAGGTAAACCGGAGTCGCAAGAACACCCCTTTGTCCGCAGGTATTTCAAGAGGAGGCTGCCTTTTGCAGGCTGGATATTAACCGATTTTAGAGCGGTGCCGAAGGCAGAAAAGGTGCCTACCGTTTAATTCTCCGTAGAGCCTGGCGATGGAGGAGGGATTCAGCCGACAGCGCCAGAATTTAGATGGTAAAGGAGAATAAATTATTACTAATTGAAAGGTGAATAAACAGGTGACTTTTTCAGCTCGGGCTCCCTCTTGGATCGTTGCAATAAATATCCCCGAAGGAAACTCTCTATTTATGTTGTCATTGATTAATGCTCGCTACCTCATTTGATTTCGATTTAGAACGATTTGATTCTAATTTAATTAGCATGTAATTTGGATGTACATAATTACTGTAATTATGACATTCAGGTAAGGCAGCTTTAGGCTGAAAGGCAATTTTTTTAAAAAAAAACTATATCTCTCGTCCGTTTCCCCCCCCCCCTCTCCCCGCAGCAAAAAATACCACCCCTGTTTTGTAGTAGGGGACGGACAAGGACTTTGCGCCCTGCTCTCCAAGTGTGTAATTAACACATCTCGGAAACCGGCAGCTCCGGGATGATGGGCTTTGAAAGCGCGGCGAGCGGAACCCAAATTCACTCGGGGTGCGCTCGGAGGAGGCGGAGTCTCTCTGTTAGGTGGGAACAGCTCCGGGTTGTTTTCATAGATGACTGCCCCGCGAGGCTCAGCTCCCGCCGACCTTCCTCTCCCGTGGCCTGGCTGTGGGAACCCGGGTGCGTGTTTGGTTGTGTGTGCACTAAGTTTCTGAGGGTAATGCTGGCTAAGTTTAGGAAAGGGCCCCACCCAGCAGAGGTCCGCTCCGATCTTCCTTAAGTGGTAGAGATTTAGAAAGTGAGCTTTTGCTGGGGGAGGCGGAGGGAGGGAGGAAACCGCTCCCCAGTTTAAAAAGGGAGAGTAAGCGCGCCGTTGTCTCCTCCTTAAAACGATCCGCGATGCTTGTAGGCGGAGAAGAGGATTCGCAGGGAGGTGTGTGTGTGGAATCGGGTTTTTAAGAACCGGCACGAGTGTAGTCTTTCTTACAGGTGACCCGATCTCCTCTCAAGCGATTGGCCGGGTTTCTCTCCCCCTCCTCCCAATCTCCATCCCATCTTCTCTTCTGGCTTCCCCACGACTTCTGCTGGGGCACCACAAGAGCTCCTGGAGGAATCAAAAACGCCGCCCGTTTATCGAAAAGCTGAGCACTTTCTCTGGCTCCGATTCCAAACTCTGGGCTGTTCAAGGGCGTCAGTGGAAATTGGAGTCGGGCTTCCCAAGTCCTGAAATGGGCAGGCTTTTTGTGTGCGTGTGCGTGTTTAAGCAAAGAAAACAAACATGGGTTCGGATGACATAATGACCTCTTAATTATTTTAATTTCTCTCTTCCCCCTCCCCTTTAATTTGATCTGGCCCAACTTGACCTGCTTTTTTTGGTAAGAGAGGAATGCACCTACCAAGTGGCGGATTAAGGCTCACTGGTGCCCTAAGCATTGACAAATCTTGGTGTCTCCCCTCCTTCTTCAATGTTTCTTTTCCTTCTCAACTTTGTGGTGCCCCCTTTGGACGTGGTGCCCTAAGCACGTGGTTAGTCTGCTTAATAGTTAATACCCCACTGCACCTACTCCTATGGTAGTATTGTACATGCGGCATGTGTCAAAAGACCACTTGCTTTGGTAAACACTGGTTTCGCTGGAACACCTCTCGGGATCAAATCTCGAGCTATGTAGCTCCCCAGTTCAAGGAGGTAAAGGAATTGTAATATCTTCACATAAATATATATTTTTAAAAATCGGCGGGCGGGACGAGGCTGGAGAGAATAAAGGATGGAAAAGCCCTCCGAGGTTTAGTAGTTCCTAACGAATTCTATAAACATATTGTCTGGGAAAAGCATATCTATCTTCGTTGCTTCACTTCAGATTTCAAGGCGCTGGTCTGACTTGTCTTAAAAAAAAAAAAAGGATTTATATCTTAATTCTTATCGGAATCGGGAAAGTGCTGCTTTCGGGACGAAATTTGCTCTAGATGGCGCCAAAGAGTTGGGAATGGCACCCCTCCCCTCCTTTCCTTCCCAATGACTCAGAAGTGACTGTCAAACATAAAAGCAAATCAGAGTTTGCGGGGGAGAAAAGATTTAATATGTTAAGAATGTTATTCCTTAAGAAAATTTGTAGCTAAATTATTCTCACTTAAAAATAAACACTTAGTCTACCAATTACTCAAATAGGCCGGATTTTCCGTTTGCGTTTTCTTCATCTGCATTTACGGAACATAGCAAAGTCGCTTGGGGTAAATAACGAGAGCGGCTGCAAATAAGAGAAGCCTCCACGTGTGGATTTCTTTTTTTTTAAAGGAGGGAAATTTGATCAGTTGCCTCGCTTAGCCAAGCTGTACTATTTACAACTTCCAAAGGCGGGAACAGGGGGGAGGGAGAACACCCCCTCCTCCTTAAAAATAGAGAAATAGCGGTTTTAAAGAAGGAGGCAGAGTTTTCCTGCTTCGGTTCCCTTTGTCGTTCTTTAGATGCTGTGGGAGCCTCCCTTCGCCGCCTCTTGATGGTGTCTCTTAACTTCCCCTCACCGGAAGGAAGAACACCCGATATCCACATAAAATGGCCCGAAATGGTTTGCTTTGCCATCTCTATAGGGGACGCAATGCATTATTGTCCGGCTGGAAAAAGAGAGGCGGGCCAAGGTTTGTTGACAAAGCCTCTCTCCTTCGCCCTTAAATGGTGGCCTTGCACTTTCCCGCGCATTTTCTGGATTTCCGAGTTTTAGCGCGGGTAGGTTGGGGGGAGGGGGGAAAGCCCCTCTCAGACAAGCGCTCCTTCTCCAAGATCCCTTCCAGGCGGGGCCCGCTTCTCCTTCATTATGCATTCAAAAGCTGCCACTTCAGTCTGCCCCGGGGATCGCTTGGAGGATTGTTTGGCGCTTTCCCTTTGCCCTCCGTGGCTCGGCCGGCCCCGAAGCCTCGCGAAGCGTTCAGACTGCCCTCTCTCTTCCTTTACGGGGAATCTGTCGATGATGGACGTTTTCTGACCCCCGGGGGCAATGGCGAGAGGTCCTTGATCACCGAGCTGAGAACTTTGTAACCCTGACAGAAACTGGACCTCAACGAAAAGGGCCTTTTGATCTGGTTTATTAGGGGCTGGGGGGGGAAACAAAGCTAACTCCTGCCCAAGGCCCAGTGAGGAGGAACACATTCCTCAGAAAGCCCAACAATGACCGAGAGAGGTGGGTGGGCGGGCGGGGGAGAGAGAGAGGATCCGCATCCTGTCGCTGGCCCAGCTCTGCTCCCTTCGACCTCTGCTCCCCACGCCCGATGCCACCGTCTCCTTCCCCCATCCAGGTCCAGAGCAAAAAGGCTCCAAAGCAAACAGAAGTAGCGAAGGGAAGCGGGGAAGGGCCGGGCTAGGGAAAGAAATGGACGTTCGCAAACTTCACACCCTTATTAGGTCGTCTTCTGCAAGTTTTGACTTACGGCCGAATCGCGAACCAGCAGATCCGACGGGCCAGCCGGGGAGGGGAGAAAGATTGGTCGGGACTCTCGCCTTCACCAGATTAAAAAGGAAATAATGAAAGAGAACGAGAGAGAGAAGAGCCACCAACGCATAAATCAAAAGTGCCCTTCGATTTCACCCAAATAACCCTTCCCAAATTCGGGTTACACTGTTTTTAGCCAGTTTTGGGAAATATTTTAGTCCCCTTCCTATTGTATTTTTACCACAATAATGACGGAAAACTCAGTGCGAGTTCTGCCCGGGAGATGTAACAGATGTTTTTTATTCAGAGCCTTCTGGCAGCCTGGTTCTTCTTCCTGATTGCCAATCCGTTTCCAGAAGAAAGAAATATTATGTCTGCCTACACAGACACAGAAGTGTCCGTTCTTTCCCTCTGTGTGTGTGTGTGTAAATTTCCATAACCAAATGGACAGAAAAGCCGAGAGTATACTTTAGCCTTTCATTCTGAAATGTTCAATTTAAATTTTCTTTCAATTTTTTCCCCTTCCGCTCGTTTCTCTCCCTCTTTAAAGTAGCGCAATTAAGGAGGAGACGATTGGAACGATTTTCCTCTTTTAGAAATACACTGTGGCTTTTAAGTTGGTGGTCAGAAGACAAAGGGAGTGAAAATAATTTTCATTTCAATAATTGCCTTCTGGTCAATTTAACTGCGCCTTATTTTGAAAGAGGCTGTCTAAATGAGATTCCTGTCCCAAATGTGTTCCCAGGCCTTATCCCAGGCTTTAATTATTCCTGAGGTCCCCCCTCCCTTTCCTTCAGAATAAGACGCTGCACTGCGTAATCACAAAGAAGTCAGAGAGCATCCTCGAACCTTTTCAACGCAGAGCCACTGATATTCAAATAACATGCAAGGGGCATTTGACTGCAGGGGGACATAAGCATTTCCAAACCACGATTTGCATAGATCAACTATCTTTTGAAAAGAAAAAGAGCAGTTGTCCTCCATAACATTAAAAAAAAAGAGGCTCAGTTATCAAATCAAGTGCTGAATTTGGAAGGCTTTTAAAACGATTACGTTTTATCTCGCCTTGCCCTTTACCGTTTGACATGCAAATTTGGCGCAGTTCATTTCAACAATTAAAAGGATCTTCCAGGGAAGCTTTGTCACTGAGAACATTCTGAGGGGTTTTCCCCGTGGACCAGCTGAGATAAAGTTGGCCAGAACAAATGATGTCTAGGAGATTAATTAGATATTTGATAAGACATGAATCTCTAATAAGGGAATACAAGGCACAGGGGGCTGCGATGTGCTCCAAGTCAAAATTAATAACATTTAACAAGATTTTCATTTAGGCATGAAATGTCTCTTGCGATTTATTCCCCGTGGGATTGCCTTCTGTAACCTGAGCCACCTCGCTATAGATTTCACACGCTTGTTTTCATAAAATGTTTGCTCGGCCCACGTTTATCATTTCAAAATCCTTTCTATCGGTTCTCAGTCTTATGGAAATTGGCTTTGATATCCGGGATGAGTTTTTAGAGGTTTTCTCATTGCTAAAGAGTCATATTGCTTTAGCAACTTGCGCTCCATATACGGCTCAGGTCAGTGGGGACTTGGGAACTGATTTTAAAGGGGTTCGGTCCCGTTTTCCCCCCCTATAAGGCGGTGGAAAATTGACTTAATTAAAATTCTGGCACCCATCATTTGGGAGAGGTCTTAATTGAAACTATGATCTTTAGTATGAGTGGCGCACAATATTTGAATTCACCTTTAATATATTTAATCACAATCACAAGCATGTTTATTCAAAATAAATTGTATTGATTGGAATGGGATTTAATTCCTAATCTGATTAACATTGCAACTATTGCTTGAATCACATCAGTGCAATGTCTATGACGGGGTGGAGGGTGTCAGATTTAAATAAAAACGAACAAACGGCGGGATAGACTAGGGGAAAATGAAACCCCAGAGCGCATTGTTCAGAATCCTTTAATAATACCAAAATGAAAATATGTCAAGATTTTTTTTCCAATACAGATAAACGCATTAAATCTCTTTAAACAACCTTAAATTACTGGTGCGAGTGAAATGTTAAACTCAACATTTTAAATATATTTTACATATATACTGACCTCCACAAAGTGCATCAGAAATAATAATTAGAAAAAAGAATTCCTCTGAGTTTCAGGAATTCACCCCTCCCCCACCCAAATCAGAACTGACATTTACAAGGGGGGGGGAGGGAAGAGAACACAATGGGGGGGGGTGTTGGGATCCTACTTATACAATAGCTTTGATGAATCACAAGAGATAAAACCGTCTCCGGGTATTTTCCAGTTTGGTTTCTCACCTTCAGCCTTTGTATATGTGTCTGGGTGAACATACGGCGCACAGGCGCGCCACGGATTTTTTCAGATTGAAATATAAAAGCATCATTGTAGAACATTTCACCAAATAAGACTTTGCCCGTTTGTCTTCAGTAAATTTAGATTTATAACTATGCTATAATCACTCCAAAAGAAAAGCACCGTAGTCCCGGGTGGCGAGTTCCGTTTTTGCACGGCTGTTCATGGCGAGTCTGTTATTTTTTGGGTGTGTGTGTGTGAATGCGCTTGAAAAGGAGGGGTTGGGAGAGAGGGGGGTAAAATAATAATACATCTCCGGCCACTTGTATTGCTCTTCGCCAGGAAGATTAAGCTCGTTGTTTTATTGTTTGGGGGGAAATGGTTGTATTGTCTCTGCCTGGAGGGCCGGGTTCAAGGTCTCCCCAACAGTCTGGAAGTCTTTAACAGCTCGCCCTCCGCGTCACCTTTTGCACCCATCCCACCCCGTTTGCTTTAAAAACAAAAACAGCCGAGCCCGAGTGGCGACGCCGCCGCGGCGTCTCTTTTCCCTCGCACTCTAATTGGCGGGCTCCCGTCCCGCCAAAACTTCTCCCGCCGCCGCCATCGCCGCCCGCTCTTTTTTTCTTTTCTTTTTCTTTTAAGAGTCATTGGGCCCCGTTGTGGAGTCCTTGCCCCGCGCCTCGTGCAGGATAAGGTCCGGCGATTCGGATCTGGGCGTCTCCAAGTTGCTGGCGTCCGTGTCGCTGTCGCTGCCCTTTTTGCCCCCGCCTCCCCCGTTGTGCGTTTTAATGTGTTTGCTCAGGTGGTCGCTGCGCATGAAGCGCTTGTTGCAGACCGGACAGGCGAAGCGCTTCTCGCCCGTGTGAGTCCGCAGGTGCCGCTGGAGCTCGTCGGAGCGCGTGAAGCGCTTTCCGCAGAAGAGCCAGTTGCAGACGAAGGGCCGCTCGCCCGTGTGCCAGCGCAGGTGCGCCTTGAGGTGCGACGTCTTGCCGTAGACCTTCCCGCAGCCCGGGATATGGCAACTGTGCAGCCCTTTGCGCCTCAAGCTCGCGCCCGCTGGGCCCAAACGCTCGGCTTCCTGGCAGTTGGGGCAATCGCAAGTGGCCCGGCCCGAATAACGCCGGGCGGAGCGCGCCGAGCTTCCTCCGGCTGCTGCCGCGGCCGCTGCTCCCGAGATCATGGCGCTGGCCGCGGCCACGGCGGCGCTGGAGTCCGTGTAGGAAGGGAGCACGGGCTTGAACCCCTCCTGGGTGAGCAGGTGCTGGCTGGTAGAGAGCAGGTGCGAGGCAGCCGTGGAGCCCAGGCCTGTGGAGCTGAAGGCCGAGTGGGTGAGGGAGCTGAAGTCGGCCGGGTTGTAGGTGCCCAGCTGGGAGTGGAGGGAGGCCTGAGGGGCGCCCGAGTGCAGCGAGCTCTGCAAGCCCCCGGCCGGGTTCTGCACCTCCAGCCACGAACTCGGGTTGGTATGCACGTCCCACCACGACGAGGCCGCCCCGTTAGCCACTTCGCCGGCCGCCAGCGTGGAATGGAAGCCCGACTTGTACCACGATTCGTAGGGGTGCGCCATGCCCACCCGCGGATACAGGCTATCGGCCGCCGAGCTGTGCACTTTGGAGATGAAGGCCGACTGTCCGCCGGGCTCTTGAGGGGACACGCCAGTCGCCGCCGAGTTGGAAAAAAGGCCGCTGTAATCGCTGCTGAAGGCCGAAGAGGTGGGCGAGGTGGAAGCCAGGCAGAAGGCGCTGTTGGCTGTGCCGCTGCCGCTGGCCAGCCCGCTGGAGCCCCGGCTGGTAGCCACAGTGAAGCCGGACAGGCTGGAGCCCAGGTTGCAGCTGGAGGTGGAGCGTTTCCAAGGGTGGAAGCTGCCCTTGGCGAAGGCGCTGGACTCGGGCAAAGTAGTAAGCGGGCTGGTGTTCCCGATCTTGTTGCAGGTGGCGGCCAGCATGGCCAAGGGCGTGGTTCCAAAGCGTGGCTCTTCCTGTGGGGGAAGACACAAAACGAGCCCGTCAATCTCGCCCTCTAGCCCTAAGCGCGCCTCGGACACGGCTCGGCTTCCTTCACCCGCCGCGACGCTCGCAGGAGGAGGCCCCGGAGGCACCCAAATCAGAGGCGTCCTTGCCAAAAGTTGGGGCGCAATGGATTCTCTTTAAAAAAGCAAACAAAGGGGAAACTCCAGGTTCAGTCTTGTCCCGCCTAGCTCGATCCAGACAGTCACTTGCTCCCCGGGATGGTGCTGAGCGGAAGGAGAAGGAATTTAAGAAGGAAACTCCAGAACACCCTAGGGCAGACGGAAGTGAAATGAAGACAGACACAAGCAAACCGCATAACTGATTTTTTTTCTTAAAGAGAAGGCTGAGATTTTTTTCATAATAATGGCTGGCCAAACCGATCTTAAGATCAAAATCAAATATACCTTGGAGCGGGCGACGGCGGCACTCTGCTCTGTCTAAGGGCATTAAAAGAGGGCCATCTTGCTAAAAAAAAAAAAAAAAGCGCGACGAACCCGCACACGCGGTCACAGGACTACCCCCTACCAGGCCGCCAGTAAAATCTGAGGCTGTGAGAAGTTGCTACGGGGTCAATTTAAGATAATGGAAATTGGGGGAGGGGGGGGGCAATGAATGCCAGGACAAATCAAAGCAGCGAATATAGAGGGTCGTAAACTGAAACGAGAATTCAAAGATGCCCTCAAGCAGATGATTGGCTTTCTTTTATCATTCAGTTTATATAAGCTCGTCTCCTGATTGCAACCACAAACTGATTCCTGCTGGATCAACACTGTGGGTCAAAAATGGGGGAGGAGCGGGGGAGTGGAGACGACAACGAAAATAAACCTCCGTGAGTATAAGAAGCGTCCCCTGACTTACCCCAAGGATAGACGTAGCCATAGCCAAGTCGCTTGGCTGGATGAGCGGATCGGAAGGAGGGCTCTGCCTTGAAGGGAGGCTGGCGAGTGTGCGCGACGTCCTCCCAGCTTCCCGCTGTACTCCAGTGCACTAAGTACACTCCTGTCTCTGGACCGCTAAACTCAGCCTAAGTGCAGAGAGCGCCTGCTTTGAAGTACCGCTGGCTGGGACTCTTACCCAATGAGGGAGGAGAAAGGACAAGCAGGAGTTGCCCCGCAGCCAATCAGAGACTTGAGATGCAAGAACCAGGGCTCTGAGCGCGTGCCAGTCAAAGCCGTGCCGGGGAGTGGGGGGGGGGGGGATTTTACTAGTGTTCTTTAGTCTTTTAAAAGCATTATACTGCAATTAACTCTTTTTCAAATAAATAAATAAATAATGCCTAGGTTGAAATACCGCTAAGGTCATAACAGGAACGAACAATAGGGATGCTACTTCTGCTTTGGGTGTTGATTTCTACGATGGGAGCACAAAGGGCAGGGTATAATGGCAAAACGCAGCCGGAATGGTTGTAGTTCAGATTATTGCTCTCTTCCCCCGCGCCCCGCTTTCGTTTCTCCCCCTTATATCCCGAATAATGCACAGCTCATTAATTCTCCATTCATTAAAGTAAAATAAAAGAATAACCATTCACCCTATTAAGCCTGTTTCCTTCACCTTGGTCTTGCCGCTTATATAAGGTATAGTCGCCTATAAGGCACGTGGTGCGGAACATAAAGTGATAGAACTGTTACACACAACTTTATCTCAACTAATATCAGCATGTTGGCAGTACTTGCGCAGCGAATTTGCTTGCTTCGATTGGAAAATTGAAGCAAGAGAAATTACGATGGCCTTTACATGGAAGGACGTGAGACGAAACTGGCCGCATCTTAGCCACCGATGTCGGTAAGATTCCTCTACCTGCGAAGAGCAGGTATGTAAATTGTGAAAAGACAGAGCCGATGTCAAATTTGCTGGTGGCATTACATTTTCCACTATCCACCACCAACCATCCAGGCTAACCAGTCTCTACTAGGCTAACCAGTCCTCAACGCGTTGAACAAAATATGTCTCATCGTTTTCTTACAAGTGAGAAGTCGAATTAACATCATACCAGCTCTGAATTTTGACGAGGGCATGTGGCAGACTATTCCAGGAAATTGCGACCAACTCATCAGTTTGATGCCTGACTGAAAGATTAACTATAAAACAAACGAGTGAGCTCTCATCTGCAATGCTGTGGCTGTTCGCTTTTGTTTATAGAACTGCCCAATCTTCCCTGCTGTTAGGAGGGACGGAGATAGGGAGCGTAGGGAGGTAAAGTGCCTTTATTTTTTCCCGTTAATTCTTCTCTACTGCCACATCTGTTGCGTCCAAACCTCATCAGCTCGCAGATGCAAAATACACGTGATTCAAAGAATCACAATTTATCTCCACCCCACCCTACCACTTGAAAACCCTCTGTGTTTAAAGAAGACGGGGGTGGGTGAAGGGGGGAGAGCGACCTGCGCGGAGATATTCAAAGAAGAAACTAATTTTGTCGCTCGCAGTAAACTCAATAGCTCAGGGGCAATGTGACTGTTGCAACCTCCATTGTAACGTTTTAGCCCTAGCTTTCTCCGTTTTGTTGATGGCTGGAGAAGTAGACAAACAAAAGGCTCAAATGTGAATGGAGGGGAGGGAAATCCATGCCCCTCTGGCTGTCCCCAGACCTGTGCGCCATCATTTTTACACTTAGCAATGACAGTGGGGCACGTGAGGGGGGGGGGGAGGAGGAGGAGGCGGAAGAGGAGGAGGAAGAGGGCTGAGCAGGGAAAAGCAAAACATAATTTAAAGAAAATTGAGCAGTGAAATCTCTCTCAAGGCTGACGCGTGTGCGTGTGTATTGTGGGGTAGCCACTGATATTCAACAACGCGTTGAAGGGATGGGGAAGGGAATCCCGTGGGACCTCGGTCCAGAAGCCTTCACCCAACAAGTGATAATCTCCCTCCTCCCCCTCTTTTAGTGAAGAGGAAGGCCAGTTCTCCGGTCTACTACCAGAATTCGCCCCTGCATTTGCTAAAAGAAGGGAGCGCTAATGGCACTAAGGCGTCTTTTCCAACTGAGGGCAGCTTGGGAGGAGAAGGAGATGGGCTGATAACGAGATACACGAAGACCCTCTATTGTCTAACTAGCTGAGGAAGGAAGGTGAGATATTTGTTCGGTGCAGTTACACATCTTTTAGTCACTGACTTGAGACGAAGCTTTGGGGGCACCACCCGTTTGCCTCAACAAAAGCACGCGCCGTGTCCGGTGAAGTTTATTACACATTTTCGTCCGCCTTATTTTCCAATGCGCAGGGCGCCAGGCGGCTCCGCAAATTAATAGCCGAGCAATTCTTCTCTTTAAGTAAAAGTGAGTGAAATGAACTAGAACTGGAGAAGTGGCGCCTGTCTGAGAAGAAGGGAAGCCACCCAGCGTTGGAGGAACAAGAAAAAGCCTCTTCCTAAAACATTTTTTTAAGAGGGGGGGGGGGGTTTCCAAGCGTTTTCTGTCAAATTTCTTCATACTGAAAAAAAATCTAGTTTTTAAACAAAGATCAGCGTGTTATGCTGAAGTGTTGAGCTGACTGTTAAAACATTGGCGAAGGGGGGGACAATGTTTGACAATGTAACAAAGGGCCTGGTTTGGAGTGAATCATCACCCTTTTAAAAGTTAAAGCAATTTTCAGGAGAATGGCTTTCAGCAGCCGCTTTACATTATTCAAAACGGCCAAATAATGCTCTATTATAGCGCCTGAATGCTGCCAGTCAGCCCATAAGTGCAATTTGTGCAGAGGCTCGGTGCCTTATCTCTACTTCTTTATAAAGAGGTGAATATAAAACAATTTCTTCCAAACCCAGACAGAGAGCATGAAAATTGCTTCCCTTTCTGCAATCAGGGCAATTTAACTGGAGTGCAATTAGCACTATTAAATGTCGATTCTGCATAAACAAATCTGACTAAGAAGCGAAAGTGGGGTGAGAACCTCATATAAACTGAACTGATTTTTTAAAAATTATGTATCCGGGTCCTTTACAATTGATCCGTGACGGGATTTTTTTTTGTCTCGGAATATATTTACATCGTAAATAACACGGTGGCTAAATCAACATGCAACTCTCTTCCCCCCCTCCCTTTCCACAAATCTCAATATGAATACTAATAAAGAAGAATGGACTAATTAAAGACATCGGCCCTGCTCCCTTTCAGCAAATTTGGTTTTTCCAGATTCCCCCTTTCCATGCGCCTTCCGATCTGCCGCGACTCTGAAAGTTGCAATCTTCAGGAGGTAGGAATAGGAAACAATTGGTTCATTAGAGATGATTGAGCTGGGGGAGGAGGGGAACAACGCGGCGCCGGGTTCGTTATTCAAGAGCCTTCGGATGAAGCGGCTCTTTTCGCACAAACGGAGCGGGGGCAGCTATTGCAAATCAATCGATTGAAGAGCAGTTGTTAACATGCCCGAGAACCCGAGGATGAAAGAGTTCCTACAAAGATAGGGGTGGGCGAAGGCGCGCCCGTGCCAACCTTTCTCAAAGGAGCAAGCGCACCTTCAACCATACAGATGGTGGAGAGGGGGGCAAGGAGGGAGGAAAGCCCCCGATCATTTGCACCAATAATTGTGCCCCCTTTTCTCCTTAAGCAGCAAGCTCTCACACCCACCCACCCACCCACCCACCCGCATCCCCCAGTCTCGGCTACTCCGCGCGTTTCCCCGAGATAAAACTGTCCAGGGATGCCAGGAGGAGATCATCTTCCCGCGGAACAGGACGACCGCAGGAAGTGTAGTTGAAGGAGGGCTTCCTCTAGATTCCCTCAAAAGATCGAGATGATCAAAAGGAGTCGAAGGGGGAAACTAGAGAGGTGCCCTGGGGTTAGGGAAGCCCCGAGGAAACACTTGCTTTCTTCTGGTGGAAAGACGGATCCCCTTGGAGGAGGAAGATGAAGAAGAGACGAATTGGGTTTAGAAGCAAATGTCTTCTGGTTAAGAAAAAGAAGGGGATGGTGGACCAGGAGAGAGACAAAAGACAAGGAATCTCCCCAGGAGTCCAAACTCTGAAAATTAAAGGAGGGGTTGATGGGGCGCTCCTGATTTCCCTGCGCCCACACATTCCTTTCCTTTCCTGCTTTTGGGGACCCTGGAGCGCTTCCACTGGCATATTCATTGCAACAGCCGGTAAGATCGTCCACCTCCGCCGGGCTGGGACGGGTCACTAACATTTGCCTCGAGAGGCCGAGCTGTGAGGGGATAGCGCTTGGGCCGAATGGCGGTCCAGGTTCGAAACGCCTGGGCTTCCCAGCGCCCCCCTTTCCACTAATGGATCACTCAACTCGCCTGGATTGGAAAGGGGCCTGGCTGCGCCTCCTCCTCCTCCTCCCGCGCCCCTCTCCCTCGTCTGCTGAAGACACGTGAACAATTAACAAGGGAAGGCTCTGTTGTGTCAAACGAAGGTGACTGGATGATGATTTTAATTACTACAATTACGAGAGATTATTCAACAAAACGTCTTTAAGAAGCTTGTTTACTGCGCGGGGAGAAAGACCTCGCCGCTGTCGTTTAACAGAGTTTCCGGAAAGTCCCAACAGGCCACAAGTCGGAGACGCTCTTCTTTGCCCGGCCTAGAAAGTGGGGAGCCAGGCCAAGCCAGGCCGGCGCTCCCCGCGAGGGCATAATCCCTCTCGCCATCGGCTTGCCTGAGGGTCCCGATTGTTTCTCAGCCGCTTTTGGCGCCTATTTACTCCGCCGTTGGGAAGGACGCCTCCTGCCAGGCAGGCCTTAGGCTGAATGTCGGGATTGCCTCCACACAAACAACATGCGGCCTTCCCTACAACTCCCAGCAGGCCCTGCATCCGGTTCCTGAGGAGGAAGGCGGGGAAACTACTTCAGCAATATCTGGAGGCCCTCTAGTCGCTCACCCTTTTGTTAACAAGGCCTAGTTTGTGACTTCTCCAACATGGTCCCTTTTCCATGTAGTAATGAGTCTTTTCAGTCTCTGGCTGCAGAGAAGGGAATTTCAATCCACTTGAAGGGCACCAAATTGAGGAAGATTATGTCCGAGGTTGGAATAGGAGGACCTTCCATTTCCACTTTTAGTCATACCAACTGAAAGCTGTTGCTCAGTTACTAGTTCTCAACTCGGCCTACCTGCAGGACAGTGGAGAGATCTTTTTACAAATAAGAACCTGCTGCTAAGAAGTGGGCGGACTCGGCTTTCTCTGCCTGGGTTTCCTGGTGGGCTTTTCCCAAAAGGAACTCATAATTACAAGCATTTCCTACAATGGTTTGGGGGGGGGGGGTGCCCAAAGAAGAAAGAAGGGAAAAGAAAAACACATCTTCTCTCAGGGAAAAGAATTGAAATTACCTTCCCATGAGAAAGAGGAGGGGGAGGAAGAAAGGGGGGAAAACCCACCTCAAAATGGCCTTCCCTAAGAAAGCCTGATTTTAACAAACAGCTGGGTATGATGGTTGGACTTGACTGAATCAGGCCTTTGGGTTTCAGTCAAACAGAGAACCGGAAAGGTTGGGGGCTCTTCCTTTCCTCCATGGAGAAAAGGAGTGTCAGCACCACCATGCAGTAAGATCAGATAGCATGACATAATGAGTAGATCATCTGGCTTGGCACTGAATAAGCAGGAGGGATCCTTGGTGGTCTTGGACTTGGTTGTTTTCTTGCAGACGTTTTATTACCCACACTAAGTAGCATCATCAGTGCTAATGCTATTATCCAGTTTGGGTAATGAAACCTCTGCAAGTAAGCAACCAAGTCCAAGAGCACCAAGGATCCCTCCTGATTATTCATTGCCAAGCCAGATGCTCTACCCACTATGTCTGATCTCACTATCTCACTCAAACCGATGCTCTACCCACTATCTGATCTCACTGCATAGCGGATCCCTCATTTCACTTCATTTGTGAACTACCCATACCCTCTATCGGTACTGGATAATCACTTTTTTATGCTCCCTCTAAACTTACTCCAGACTCCAGAGAGTTTGGGGGGGGGGTGGGAGGTGGGTCGGAGAATCCATTAATTTGGGAGAAAGGCTAGGTAAAATTTCAACGGGGAAGGTCAAGCCTTGCTTCATAAAGATCCGGGCATTGGCTTCGGCTGTTGCGTTATGTCTTCCCCTTGGCATCACTCAAACAGATACACTGTGGCCGGGTTATATCGTTTGGGCCCCGCGGGGCGACCTTTCCCTTTTGTGGCGATGTCATTAGGACGCTTCAGCTGACGTCTCCCCGCCGGCTCCGCAGCCCTTCTCCTCTGCAGCAGCTTCCTCCTCGCGGTAATTAGGCGTCTATTACGAGCCATTAGACGGATCAATGTACCTTAAACAACGTGAATGATTTATACCGCCGAGAGCCTCGCCCCCAAGCCCCGCACCGCCAACCTTTACCTCGCGCTCTTTGTAACGTTTCAGCAAAGCAACCTAACGCGGGAGGGGCCCATCCATCAAGCTTTCGGCTGCGGGAGAAAGCTGTTGAGGAAACTTGCCGGGAAGGATCCGGCCCCGGCAGGCGGGAGGGCGGCGTGTCTCCCTTTTTCTGCACAGAAGAGTTTAATTCGATCCCACGCCCACTCCCGCCGCCCGATCCCGTCCGCGTCTTTTGTCTCGGTGTTGCTTTCGGCCTGAAAAAGGAGCGACAGTCGGGGAGAGGAAGCCAAGAAGAAGGGCTCCGGCGCCTGGTTCTCCAAAGAAGCCCCTAAATAAGTGTAGGTGTGCCTGTTGGCTGCAGGATCGCCACCCCTACCATCCAGACATAGAAACCACCCGATCCGGCCCTTCATAGGTTGATCAACACCGTTTTCAGCACTGCGAGTCAGGATGGCCAACAGTTCCTCCTGATCTAGAGAAGATTTCTTACCCCTTGCCATCGTGGCTCATTTGGGAGAAAACCCCTCTGAATTCAGTGGAGTTTTTGTTTGTTAAGGATAATATTATAAGTCTAACTCATTAGACTGAGGCAAAAATGTGCTCTCCTGTATACCCTTAGTCACTGAAGCAGTTACAGCAATACTTTCCAAACTTTTTCCTTTATTCAGTAGGCCTTTTCTTTTCTTTTTTTGTAAGAATGACATTAGCAGCCTAATTTTCTTTATTTGAAATGGTGGTCAAATAAAAAAAAATGCATCAGACTGAGACGAAAAGATAGCCTGCTGTATTCCCTACATCACTGAAACTATTAGAGCAGTACTTCTCAAACATTTTTCTTCATAATCCTAAACTGCTTTTAAAGTCTTACCAAATTTTGAGGATCCTTTTAAGTCTCTTCTTTCAGAACCATTGTAATTGGCTGAAAGAAGTCCTTCATAACTTGAAGACTAACTGTACTATAAAAACAATATCACTGAGTTATCTTTATGTCAATTCTACAAATTGTCATTGATAACTTCATTGATTTTTATCTTAATTGGGAGATTTTTCAAATGTATCTTAGTACACATCACAATCTTTAGGGCAATTTAAATGTTCCTGTTGTGATGGATCACGGGTAATGAATTCATTTGTCATTTACCCAAAGAAAAAAACTTTCACCCAATTTTGGATAATTTCCCCAAGTTTTGAGAAGCACTGTATTAGAGCATCAACTTCTTAGTCAGGTCGTCCAGCACGTTTGATTTATGGAGAGATTCCTGCCTGCTTGCAGCTCTGCCCTTATCTTCCTCTTTCCCCCCTCCAAGTGCTTTGATAAAATTCAATTTCTATTCAAGTAGCATGGAACATCTGAATAATAAACATAAGTCATTTAAGCATTTCCCCCTACAAATCATTTAAGCATTTTTTTTCATATTAATAGCACAATTCCTAAACCCAATTATCCAGGAGTAAGCATCACTCTATGAGTAGGTATGAATAGGAAGGGCATTGGTAGAAGATGTAGAGTAAATGCAGACAACTCTTACTACGCATTCTAAATGCAGCTCCCCAAGCCCCTTGCTGTTATCCATGGTGATAGAGGTGATGAAATCTGTGAAGGGCTTCAGGTTGTCCCATCCTCCATTAAAGGAGTGAACCTACCCCGAGAAAGTTCAGCCATGCCTTTGAACAGTCACTAAATGATCAGTCATGGCAATGGCAATAGCAATACCGTTTAGGCTTATATACTGCTCCATAGCACTTTATAGCACACTCTGGGCAGTTTACAGTGTAAGCATTTTTTTTGCATATTGCCCCAAACAGTCTGGCTCCTCATTTTACCAACCTCGGAAGGATAGAAGGTTGAGTCAACCTTGAGCCCTGACAGGATCGAACTCCTGCTGTGGGCAGAGTTTGACTGCAATACTGCACTTTCACCACTGCACCACCAGGGCTCTTCACAAGTCAAGGACTATCTATAGTTCAAAACATTTGAAGGGCATCTGATCAAGAAAAGTCACATTGATGGACAATGTTGGGGCGGGGCCCTTATTTCTGAACTGATTACATTCAAAGGACTAGGACCTAAGGTTCAAGTCAACATGCTAGGGCAGTTTAAACCAGCTTTATCCCACCTGTTTTCTCCAGATGTGTTGACTTTGGCTTCTATAATTCCTGGGCAGCATGGCCAACTTTAGACTGAACCTGATCGTGCAATCCACTTAAGTGCCTACTTGTAAGCAAGAGTAGTAAGTTCAATAGTTCTCCCTGCTCCTAAGTCCAATACTCTGTGGCCTTCAACTTCCAACTGATAGAAAAAAAACATTAAGTCTCTGTCACACCACAGGAGAAATGATAGTTTACTTTTGAGTATATTGACATAGATTGGCCCGTTTAAAGGAAGGGAGGTGGAGAAAATTTCAAGAGAGTCCTGCCAATTGGTTGCAAAAGGTAATCACATGACCCCAGGATGCTGCAACTGTCATAAAGATGAATCAATTATCAAGCAATGTAAATCATGTGACCACAAGAATGCTGCAACGGTCATAAGTGTGAAAAATGAACATGTCACTTTTTTCAGCGCTGTTGTAACTTGAACGGTCACTAACTGAACTTCTGTAAGTCGAAGACTACCTGTACTTCGACTCTCCAAGCTGGGCTGGTTGGTTTATGGTTTCTTTTTTAATGGATGAGGATCCAGGCATAAAATACAATATAACTGGCAGTTATATTGGATCTTATGGCTGCAGGAACAAGAGTGGGGCTGATTGTTCCAAGCATCACAATATTGGTCCAGTACACTTTCACAGTCACAGAGCAGGAGAGGTACTATGGAATTTCTGCTCCATGGCTTTGGAGTACTTTTGACCTAAAAATGCCAGATGATGTTATATGATAACTTTGTTTGCAGATGCGTTTAGGGCGTTGCCTATTGACTGGGCAAAGTGGGTATTTCATGCAATGGTAGGTTGCTAGCCGATTTACTACTGGTTTGCTCATGCCTGTGCACGCGTAACACTTCTGTGCATGCACAGAAGTATCTGGGTGGGTGGGTGGAGCCTCCTGTTGTTGTCACTACTGGTTCGGCCAAACCAGACCGAACCAGGAGCAACCCACCACTGATTTCATGGCAGATATGTTTTTGCCTCTACATGCCTCATGCCTTTGTCTTAAGGTAGCTTTTCCCAATCTTACATCCTCCAGTTGCATTTTGATTTAAACTCCCAAATTTCTGTTTTGGGTGCTGTTTTTGGTGATTATGATGCCTTGTCAGGTGTGCTGTCTGTTTCTTTTTAGATTGTTGCAGCCAGGAGACTCTTGGCTGTTCATAAGGAATAAACATTCATACTACAATATAATTATAATACTTATAATAAAAATGTTCATATTTTTGTTTACCCTGCAGGTTATAAACCAGGACTCTCCAAAGTAGTCAATATCAAACCCCCAAAAGTCAGTGGGATTATCCAAACGGTTGTTATGGTTGTTATTCATAGTACTATTACAATAGTATTACATTATTTACATATAATAAATGTTTGGGGGTTAATGAACAAACTGAAATTTCATCAAGGGGTCAATGAGCCAGAGAATTTAAGGACCTCTGGTATAAACAATTCCTATGGCACTATCCTAATCAATTAAACAGACCCTCCAGAAAGGCTGTTTTAACCTCTTCCAGAAGACAAACAGAGTTGAGACAAGCCTAATCTTCACCAATAGTTGACTGGGGACAGAGGTTGGCCAGTGGAGCAACAGAGTGAGAATCCTTCAAGCATACTAGCTCCTGGACCCCATGATCAGGTGTCTGGGGGGGGGGGGGACTTGTTATAAGCAGGAATTTAGCACAGCAGTTAAACCCACTGTTAAAACAAGCTTGCTAGCAGACTGAGCAACCGAATAGGTCAGCTGCCTTGGTAAAGCAGGATGTTTCTGCTTTCTTGGCCAACTTTCTCACTCAGTGCACCAGCTTATTGATGGAATGGTTTGGATAGCAAGCTTGAAATCTGCAGAATTTTGAAAGTGGGCTAAACCTGAAGTGAGAACAAGCCCACCGCAGAACTGATGGGGAAGCTCTGTGGTTAGGTGGGAGAGTCGGCTTTGCTAAAACCTTGGTGGGCACTGGGCAGGCTAGGAAGGGGGCAGCATTTTGTCCTCCAGCAACTCACTGATGCCCCCCAATCATTAGCACCCAACGCAAGAGACAGCTACTTCTCTTTTCCTAAGAGGAAGGCCTCTTCCTCTTTGCCATCTTCCTCTTGTCCTCCTCCTCTCTCCAATCTTCCCCCACAGAAAACAACGAGCCACCTTCCCACTTGGCTGGAAAGAAGGGGGCGTTCCCCCCCACTGGGCCAGAGCTACAGATTGCCTGCCTGTCTCTCTCCAGACATTGCTTTTACATCTGGCTTGCATTGCCCTTTAATGATCAGCCTTTTCATTGTGATCAAGTGAACTTTTACTAATCTTGCTCCCCCCCCCCTCCACCCCTCCTTCTTTATTGTACAGAGGAAATGGATGCTGTGGTTCATCAATGAGGGTGGGGAGCCAATCAGGGAGCCCCAGCAGAGAGGCTCCTCCAAGTAACTTAAGTCAACTGTAAAGAGTTCAGCAAGGGTCTAATTACAGAGGAAGGCGAAGCTGCTCTCTCCAGACTCACCCAGGATCTCTCTCAACTGCATTAGGCAAAGCTCCCACTTCCCCACCAGCCTTCTTGCCCCCTCCCCAAGGACACCGAGGTTAAGAAGTAGCAGCTACTCCACCCCCAGGTGAACTTTAGCAGCTCCAATCTTGCTAGGTGAGTGCTTGCAGCCAAGTAAGGGTGGTGATAAAAAGTGGGTGAGGGAGAGAGACAGAAAAGATTGATTGCATCTTGGCCCCACCATCAAATGAGCCATCATCAGGAGAAGCTGCAATAATGCATACAGTCAACTTGAAAAGAAAAGCAGGTTTCCTTGGCGAGAATACACCTATTATTTCAGCAGTTCTCCAGCAGTGTTTCAATAGTGTCCAAGCTTGCTGCTTATTTGAAATACATTTGAATTGAATACATAGATACTGAGGCTTACAGGGAGAGGATGGGGGGAAAACACAGAAAAGGGGAAAGGGGGAAAAAGTGGGGGGGGGGGGGCGAAGAGAGAGAGCCAACAACATCTTTTTGCTTGGAGAAGTGCCTGAAGTTCTCATTAAACTTAGCATTTGGAAAAGGCAGATTGAAGCCAAATGGCTTTTTGAGAAAAATAGACCAGGAAATGATTTTGGCCCTTTCTGTTTTAGAAGGTGACAGCTACCCAGAGATATTTGTCCTAAGCAGGATTTGCTTAGCTTCAGTAGCCAGACGTAAGGAAAACACTCTGTGTTGAAAGATATCCTTTTTAAAAAAAATGAGAGATAGCAAGTAATGGCAAAACTTTTTGGCATCGAGTGCCTGAAAGGGAGTGCACGCTTGTCTGGGCGGTATCCCGGAAGAGGAGTTGCCCAGGGTGCATAATAATAATAATAATAATAATAATATTTAATTTTGTATACCGCGTCCTCTCCCCAAGGGGACTCGGAGCAGTGCACAGGGAAATTAAAACATATAAAAATATATACAAACAATAAATACAATAAATAAAAGCAGATTAAATTGATCGTCCCTGCGCTAAAAACCCCATTAAAACTAAATTCCCTAAACACCCCAGAGGTAGAGACTAACCAAGGCCGGCCAGACAGAAAAAGTGTGTTTTCAGTTTTCGACGGAAGGAGCGGAGGTCCGTAGTTGTTCTAATGTCGGGGGGGAGGTCGTTCCAGAGGGCTGGGCCCGCCACAGAGAAGGCCCTTCCCCTGGGCGTCGCCCGCTGACACAGTCTAGTGGACGGCACCCGGAGAAGTCCCTCTCTGTGGGAGCGGATCGGCCGTGAGGATGTATGGGGCAGGATCCGATCCCGCAGATAGCTAAGTCCCGAGCCATGGAGCGTTTTAAAGATGACAACCAGCACCTTGAAGCGCACCCGAAAGACGACAGGCATGGAAAATGAACTTGTGGTTTTTGGCGCGCATGCGCACTGGCCAGTTAATCTTCAGTTACTTGCACGCATGATGATCAGCTGGCCGATGCATATGCTCACCCCGGAAAATGGAAGACCAGCTCTTCCAGTTTCCGTCACTGCCGCATGCACAAAGGCCAGCTGATTGTCATGCGCCAGAAACCCGGAACAGGAACGGGCGACGCCACACATGCCAAGCGGCATGGCTCCACATGCCACTTTGAGCACGCGTGCCACAGGTTAGCCATCATTGACCTCAGGAATGCTAGTCCGGTTCCCCCACCATAGAGTCTTCTCCTAGCGCAGTGTCCTTTTTCCTCTACCTATCCTAACCGAAAGCCCTATCAATTGTGGAGCTGACCAGTGACAGGGAGCCACAGCAGAGGGATGAAACAGCCGCATGTGGCTCCAGAGTCGCAGGTTGCTGACCTCTGGTCTAGAGATCTGTCTTTGCTAACTTTTGATTGGTTCTTGATTGGTTCCATTTAACCGAAATTATGGTTGATATCATAGGTTTAGAACCAATTAACACTACAAGTTTTTTTTAAGAAAAATTAAAAATATTGCATCTCACAAAATATTTACATAACTGATATAAGAGCTGCTATTCTCCTTTGTCTTCTGACTCAAAATTCTCATTGCCCTCATTCTCCCCGCTTCCATTTGGCAAAGATGCATCAGCCCTTCAATTCATCGTTATGCCCACCATCGGTATGTTTTCCTGCCTAAAGCCCATGGTGAAACAAAGTGATTGCTTGGCCATTTCTCTAGTCTAGATGGATTTTCAGTAAGGCAAGATCTTGAGCTTTGTTACAGGGAAGCCGCAAATAAAAGCTAGTGGATAGCAGGGAAAATAAATGTTCTTAATATTATCAATCTTTCCAAATCACAGCCATCTCAGATACAATCTTTCTTTTTTATTTCTAAGTTACATAAGTGAAGAAAATATTAGATCAAGCTTCTCACAGCAGCAATGCTGAACTGGAAGGGGAAACTCCAGTAGACTGTAATTCTTGGCCTGCTGTTATTCATCTGCAGATCAATGTTCCTAAAAGCTTCCAGTCTATTGTCCTGGGTCTGTTTTAGTCATTTTTTGAAATGATGGAAAAATTAATATTATGAAGTTTTCCTTCAGTCACAGCAAGGGAGAAAAAAAAATTAACTACATATGATAAACCCCAAGCTTTTGAATGCCACAACAGTATATCCTAAAGCATATGATAGGTTGTTTCCATGCTGGGAAGACTGAATAGACAGAATTCATCTTCTGTTTTCTAAAACAGCCTCTCCGCTATAATACTTTTCATACAATGGCACAATTGGAGAAAACGTGTCAGCACTTCTAGCATTCAGCCAAACGTGGTTATGAAATATATTCACCTTCTTTTTAATTTTCTGATGTGCCATCTACACCCAGGACATTAAAACTGGAACATTTCACCTGACCGGGGAAAGCAACAGACAATCTTCTCAAACACGCAATATTTCAGTTATCTTCCACATTCAGCAAAACTGAGGGTATTATCCTTAAAGAAGGGAGGGAGGGAGGGAGGGGAGAGAGAGAGAGAGAGAGAGAGAGAGAGAGGGAGAGAGGTTAGAATGACCCGTTTAGCCAGATTGTTGTTCTCCAACCCTCTATCATAAATAACAATAAATCTATCTAAATAAAAATGTAACAAGAGTTTGTTCAAAACCGCTAATCTCCAAAACTACTGCACCGATCGCTTCCAAATTTTCACACAACGTTCCTTTCAAATAAGCACCAATGATATATATAGATTGTGTAGATGTCACACCTGTGCCAGGTACACGCAACGGAAATGTAAAAAATTGTTTAAAAGGTAGGTAGATGGATACAGAGAGAGCAGTGGGCAACAGGTATTATGTCATCCTTTATGACATAAAATACTCTGTCCATAAGATAGGTAGGTAGGCAGCTATAGGGATAGAGAGAGGGTGGGAGAAATGCAGTGGGTAGGTAGGTACGTAGGTAGAGGGAGAAATACAGTAGGTAGGTAGGTAGGCAGGTAGGTAGGTAGAGGGATAGAGAGGGAGAGGGAGAAATACAGTTGGTTGGTAGGTAGGTAGGGGAATAGAGAGGGAGAGGGAGAAATACAGTAGGTAGGTAGGAAGGGGATAGAGAGGGAGAAATACAGTAGGTAGGGAGAAATATGGTAGGTAGGTAGATGGATAGAGAGGGAGAGGGAGAAATACAGTAGGTAGGTAGGTAGGGGGATAGAGAGGGAGAGGGAGAAATACAGTAAGTAGGTAAGTAGGTAGGTAGGTAGGGGGATAGAGGGAGAAGGAGAAATACAGTAGGTAGGTAGGTAGGTTGGGGGTTATACGGTATGTGTTTGTGTGTGCAGGTGTAGATCTACACACAGATTGGTTTGCCATTTAACCAGACTGGGATATAGCAACACGTGGTTGGGAACGGCTAGTTTTGAATATATCCTGAATCCCAATATATATTGAAGGAGATAGCTGCTAATGTAACCTGCATGACAATGTTTATTTTATTTGGGGTTATTTTATTGGGCTTGCTGCCTTGCTTTGTTTCCCTTGTGTTCCTCCTGTACAGCTAATGATTTGGCTTCAATAGCTTAATAAGGAATTTCTTATTCAACCTTCCCCACGTGTAGGATTGTACTGTTCTACAGCTGCCCATTGGATTCAAGATCAAGCAGGAGAGGATATATTTCACATAGGAAAGATACACGCCTAAATATTGAAGATGG
Organism: Rhabdophis nuchalis; assembly: GCA_039707465.1. NCBI lineage: Eukaryota > Metazoa > Chordata > Lepidosauria > Squamata > Natricidae > Rhabdophis > Rhabdophis nuchalis. Next base: position 187,285,553 of record CM077643.1, on the reverse strand, counting down.
GACCAGATGATATTAATCCAGGCTCTAAGGCAAAAAAATAATAATAATAATCTTAGAAATCTCTAGTAGCCAGTTCCTTGGCCCAATAAAACAGCAGCTGCAATACTGTTAGTTGGACCCTACAGGAAGAATAAATAGATAAATCTCACAAAGTGGTTAATAACTTTGAGCTTTCACTTCTAATAGAGTTAATCTATTTGGTGGTGCCCAGATGGCACTACATACCCTACATGATGCTGAAAGAAATTCATTTGCAGCTACTTACCATTTTATTTTTAACTCTTTTCCCCATCCAAAGCAGGGAAAGGAGGATATCCTGGTACAGAACCTTGCTTCCATGTTTTTAAAAAAATCAGGTTTATTGAACTTCCACAGTAGAAAAGTCAGCTCCACTCACCACACTGAGTGAACAAACCAGCATTGTTTTGTAAGGAAGGAGCTTGCGTATTGGAGAGGACAATATCTGAGAGAAGCCCATTTTTAGGAGATCAAACACACCCTGGCTTTTTAAAAAGAATCAACATTTTCATTTGGGTGGGGTGGGGGAAAACATTTCTGTCCTTTTGGGATGCAGAGAAACTCTCATGAATGTCAATAGCTTCAGTAATTAGGTTCGTTGAATATGTAGTACTGGGGAAAGCAGAGTTCATGAAATTTTCATATCAATGAGTAAACTATATTTGACATTTTTTTCAACTGTGGAATTACCCGTGTTTGTATGCATAGAATGCAAATGGGAAAGGGAATGTAAAATATTCTCTCTCCCTCTCTCCCTCCCTCCCCCCCTCTCTCTCTCATGATTCCAGCACTTGTACTTTAAAGCAAACCCTAAAGATGAAAGATTTGGTAGGATCCTATTACCAGAATACAGTGTGGTCGCATTTACTTTGATCCACAAGAAAAGGGGATTTCATTTTCAGGTAACGCTCCAACTTTCAATTTGGCCCGTGTCTTCTTGTGGTTACGGTATCAGATGATAGAGCTGAGAAGGCCCAGGTTCAAGTCCATGCAATTTGCTGGGTGACCTTGAGCCAGCCACTCTCCTTCATCCTACTCGTCTCCCAGGGAAGGAATATGAGGATGAAATGAGCAGAGATCCTTTTCCAAGCCATCTCGAGCTTCTGAAGGAAAGGTGGGATAGAAATCTAAGAAACAAGTAAATATATTCTCTTGATAAGCAGCTGTGATGCTGCAGGCTGAGGCTGCTACATAATGACTCAGTCAAGTATGTGCTCTTAGATGAGTGATGTATTTACTGATTTAGATAGCAGTCTGGGAGAAAAGGGTAAAATACTATAACTACATTGATTATCTTTGTAGGATTACTAGTCATTATAAACCTGTATAGTCATCATTAGGCTATGAAGGGGTTCATCTCTCTCAGGCCGCTACTCTCCAGTTTTCCACCCATACTTTTTTCCCTGGGAAAATCTAGCTTAAATAGTGTTTGAAACTCTTCTTGGGATCAATCAGGCTATTGACTGCAGATAAGGAAGACAAATCAATTGCTCACAGATCAAACAACCTGGAAGGAAGGAAATGCAACAAGTGTCAGAATGACTGGATTCACACCAAGCTTTGACACTCTGATATTCTTCAATATTTGGGACTTCAATTTCCAACAGTCCATAGTCTAGGTCAGGAAGCAGACTCCATAAAGTTCCTTGGAATTGTCCTTTATTGATATAGGCCCGTGATGGCAAATCTATGGCACGTGTGCCACAGGTGGCATGCAGAGCAATTTGTCAGGGCATGCGAGGCGTTGTCCTGTCAGCTGGTCAGCGGGCATGTGCACACTGGCCAGATGATTTCGGCCTTTTGAGGCCATTTTTCGCCCTCCACAGGCTTCCTTGAAGCCTCCAGAACGCAAAAAAAACCGCCCTACAGGCAAACCAGAAGTTCAAGAACGTACTTCCAGTTTGCTAGTAGGTCCGGTTTTTTGCACTCGGGAGGCTTCAGGAAATCTCCTGAAGTCTCTGGAGGGCCTTTGGGGGGGGGAGCTGTTTTCGCCCTCCTCAGGCTCCTATAAAACCTCTGGAGCCTGGGGAGGGTGAAAAAAGCACGCCAAAAATGGGGGGAGCGCTGGTCATGCGTGCATGCGCGCTGGGGTCATGCGCAAAGCATAATGGGTGTGGCATGACCGTGCATGATCCTCCCCCCGCTTTTGGCACGGGAGCCAAAAAAGGTTCGCCATCACTGATATAGGCTCTAGTAGCAAAATCTTGAAATCCGGAATTGCTCCTCCCTCTCATACTACCGTGAATTTAACAAGGAATACATACGAGCTGCTTTTTCATCTCTCAGGTTTAACTGTGCTTTTGTTTATCTAACCACCATTGACTTTGCACAGTGATCTCGACTACACCATATGAAAATGTTTAGTCTACAGAAAAATCTGTGGGAAAGTAGGATGGCCACCTTAAAATATATGAAGGGTTGTCTTACAAAAGGCTTACGTTCTCCTAAGCCACAACCGATAAGTTAGAAGGAGGGGTAAGGCTAAACATCAAGGGAACTACCAATAAAAGAGAATATTTGTAGCTCAGGGTTGAAATGGGGGGGTCCTTGGTGCTCTCTGAGCTTGTTTTCGTGCAGACGTTTCATTACTCAAACTAAGTAACACAGGAATGTCCAAACTTGGGAACTTTAAGACTTGTGGACTTCAACTATGCTGGCTGGGGAATTCTGGGAGTTGAAGTCCACAAGTCTTAAAGTTCCCAAGTTCGGACATCCCTGAAGTAACAGCATCAGTGTTAGTAAGGAGTGCTGTTGGCTGTCAGTTTATATTCTGGTGTCTTGTCTGTGTGGTGGGATTGGTTTTAGAGATTCTTTAGTTGAGCTGTTTACTGGTGGCTCTTTGGCAGTTTCTTGATTTGGGGTATTGTTTACTTGATTGTTGGTCTGATGTTAACCTTGGAGTTAATGGATGCTGATCTGGATGCTGATTGCTGGGTGGAGTCTTTTTCTCTTTTAGCCTGGTTAATTGCCTCTTTGGTCAACCAGCCCAAAAGAGAAAAAGACCCAAGCACCTCTCCACCCAGCAATCAGCATTCAGATCAGCATAGATTAACTCCAAGGTTAACTTCAGACAAACAACCAAGTAAGCAATACCTCAAATTTAAAAAAAAACTGCCAAAGAGCCACCAGTAAACAGCCCAACCAAAGAATCTCTAATACCCGTACTTCCCTCCCACCCATACAGGCACGTCACCAGAATATAAACTGACAGCAAACAGCACTCCTTACTAGCACTGATGATGTTACCTAGTTAGGGTAATGAAATGTCGGCAAGAAAACAAGCAGCTCAGAGAGCACCAAGGAGTCAGGAAGTTTCCCCATCAAAGGGAAGTCAGTAAAATGAGCTGCCTTAGGACATGCTGAGTTCTCCTTCATTAAAGGTTCCCCTCGCACATATGTGCTAGTCGTTCCTGACTCTAGGGCAGGGGTCTCCAACCTTTGCAACTTTAAGTCTGAAGTCCTTCAGACTTAAAGCTGCAAAGGTTGGAGACCCCTGCTCTAGGGGACGGTGCTCATCTCCGTTTCAAAGCCAAAGAGCCAGCACTGCCCAAAGATGTCTCCATAGCCATGTGGCTGGCATAACTATACAAAGGCGCACGGAACGCTGTTACCTTCCCACCAAAGGTGGTTCCTATTTTTCTACTTGCATTTTTACGTCCTTTCGAACTGCTAGGTTGGCAGAAGCTGGGACAAGTAATGGGAGCTCACTCCATTACGTGGTGCTAGGGATTCGAACCACTGACTTTTTTGATTGACAAACTCAGCGTCTTAGCCACTGAGCCCCCGCATCTTTATTTCCTTCATTAGAGGTCTTCAAAACAGACTGGATAATCGTGATAGATCTAAACTAAGGAAAGAGTTAGACCAGAGGCTCTCTTTAAAAAAAACAAAAAACTCCAACTATATGATATGAATGTGTGACATGCAGTCCAAATTTCTAGAGTGTACCAAATTGCCTAGCTCCCATTCAAGCATTGCACTCATTTGGTTAGCCATGGTTGAAAGGTAGCCATAACTGATTACATTTATATAATGTGCTAAACCCAAACCACATTATACCTTAACCCACTGCAGGCGGGTCCGACACTCTGGAACGACCTTCCCCCCGATATCCGCACCATCACGGACCTACACCTCTTCCGTCGGATGGTAAAAGCACATTTCTTTCATCTAGCCGGCCTGACATAGATTAGGGAATATTTTAATTCGATATTTATTGGTTTTAATTATTTATTCAAATTTTAGCACAGATCTAATAATTTAATTGTTTTTTATATTTTGTATATTGTGGGGTTTTTAGCTTTCTGTGCACCGCCCTGAGTCCCTTTTAGGTGAAATAGGGCGGTATATAAATCAAAATAATAAATAAATAAATAAATAAATACAAAGGAATGCCAAACTGAAGCCGGACCAAAACCAATATACAATAAGAAATAAAGCGGGGAGTTTCCTAAAAAGTTTCCAATAAGATTTTTCCATCCAAGTACCTGATATTCCCACTTAGCTTTTCAAGATCACTCAAAGCAAATCGTTTGAAAGTATAAATTGAAATATACCTTTGCCAGCATGCTTTGGTACCCTCAATCCCTGCATTTCCAAAGGCAGCAGTCGTTTCTCTCATTTTCTGTTTATGAAAGTCAAAGGACCTCAAGAATTTATTAGGTCATTCTGACATTTTTTTTTTCTCAGTATGGGCTAGATTCTTTGAGAATAAATCCATTTAAATCAGGAGTAGGAAATCATTTCACAGCCAGGAATAGATATTTTTTATTTGGTTACTCCACCTGGGCCTAGTGGCTGTGACAAAATCACAGAGAAGAATGTTTTGATCCTTTCCCCCCTATGCTGGTAAGAAAATAAAGTGTCCTTCAAGCCAAGTTCAATCAATGGCCATCTCATATGCTGCTTTCTTGGCTATCCTACACTAAGGGTTTGCTAGTATGTACAGGTAGTCCTATGTTTACAACAGTTTATTTAGAGACTGCTCAAAGTTACAACGGCATTGAAAAACGTGACTTTTTCATAGTTACGACCATTGCAGCATCCCTATGGTCATCTGATCAAAATTCAGAAGCTTGGCAACTGGTTCCTACTTACGACCATTGCTGTGTACTGAAGTCATTGGATCCCCTTTTGCGACCTTCTGACAAGCAAAGTCAATGGGGGGAGCCAGATTCACTTAACAGCCAGGTCATTAACTTATCAGCTGCAGAGATTCACTTAACCAGTGTAGAAAAAAAGGTGATAAAATTGTACAAAACTCACGTAACAATTGTCTCACTTAACAACAGATATTTTGGCTCAATTGTAGTAAGTTGAAGACTACCTCTATTCATCATCATCATTTAACGACCCCATAATCCCTTGCAAGGTGGAATCTGAGCAACTGAATGTAGCTGAGTGTTTACTGGCCAGATGCCCTTCCTATCACCAATGCAGAGTTTTGTTCAGCAGTTACATTCTCATCGTGCCCAGAGAAAGAGAAATACCTGCTTCTACCTAGGATTGAACTCACAGCCTCTTGACTGTGAGGTGAGAGCGCCACCTCTAGGCCACCACACCTCTCAAGGACTACCTGTATTGGGGGCTGTTAATTTTTGTTGTCAATTTCCCAGTCAAAGCTGCAGCCCTGGGATTCCCAGGTAATCTTATCATCCAAATACTAATTAAATTTAATCCTCTATAACTGTGATGGCAAACTTAATGGCATGTGTGCCACAGGTGGCACGCGGTTTGTCCATAGGGTCTCCGGGTGGTGGTGGGGCAGGGGAGGCTGTTTTCGCCCTCCCAAGGCTCCTAGAAAGCCTCTGGAGCCCGGGGAGGGTGGAAAAACTGTGCCAAAGGGGGGGGCACTGGTCATACACGCATGCACGTGGGGGGACACACACACACATAGCATTATGGGTGTGGCATACTTGAGCATGATTCCCCCCTGTGCTCCCCCTGTTATTGGCATGAGAGCCAAAAAAGGTTAGCCATCACTGCTCTATAGTCAGGTAGTTGCATGCTACTTATTTGAGGCCATTGGGATTATTGTTATTATGATTTTATATAAAATCGGTGTACTAGAAACCTACTGGAAGAATTTGAACGATTTTCCAGAAAGATTCCTAGTTTCTGTAAAAGGAATGTTTGTAAGTGCCGAGCTGTGTAAAGACAATGCATCAGCACAATCACACACAACTGCAGTTTAGAACGGTTTAGTGTAATTAGGCAGAGAGAGTTAGGGAGAAACTCCTTTATTACATAATTGTGTTTTTTAAAAGACTATCCTATGAAGATTTTTTTTAAACAAATTAGCATAAGCAAATATAAACACATGGATTTAATTAGAACAACATTGAGACACTATTCCAACAAAAGGAGATGTTCTGGAAATTCAATAATTTGATGCAACCCGAAGGTCTCAGAACTAAAAACTGGATACAATTATTTCAAGTAAATTGTAAATACCTTTGATCTTCCTTTATCTAGTTAATCTTCTGTTGGAGAATCGTGACCTAAATATATAATTCCCATATATCAGGGGTCTGCAAAGTCGGCTCTTTTAAGACTGGTGGACTTCAACTCCCCAGAGTTCCCCAGCTGGCTGGGGAATTCTGGGAGTTGAAGTCCACCAGTCTTAAAAGAGCCGACTTTGCAGACCCCTGCCATATATGATGATACCCTTCCAGGGTTACTTATTTTGTATTATTTATTTTACACAATTAATCGCTTTAATGATTAAACTCACAATGGCATATGTGGTGTTTATATGTTGTCTCCCATCCAGTTTTAGAACAGATCCACACCAACTTAGCTTCAGAGAAGAACTACAAACACACATCTTACACTTGTTCTGAAGCCACACCAGGGATCAGAACTATTTCCAACAACACATTTTTTAAAAAAAAATCTATTTTTGTATTAAGTCCTTTTAAGTGTTTTTAAAATAAAAAGACTCTCATCTCATCCACATTAAAATGCTTCATCTTGTTAAATATTCTACTTTCCCCAGACACTTAAGCATTTGTATTCCCCTTTTATTTGTACAATTTTTGTGCTGCTGTTATAGACTGCTGGTTTTATCGGGTTCTTTTTGTGTTATTTATGTACAGCAACTCACTTCGTTAATTTATCTAAAGAGTAGAATATACATTGTGCTGTACAACTCACTGTACAGCAACCATCCTTGCTAATTTATCTAAAGCAGAGGTGGGTTGCTGCATGCATTGCTGCCGGTTTGCTTTGCATGCGCAGCGGCTGCTCGCTGCTTGTGCATATGCAGTTCCCTGTACATTGTTTTGCGCCTGTGCAGAACATTATAAAATGACAAAAAAAAACATGCTGGCAACGGCATGGATGACTGAGGAACCAGTTTGGGGGCGTGGCCAGCCTGCCGTCCCTACCCAGTCGTTATTTCCACTACCAGTTCGCACGAACCATGTTCTTATGTTCTTAGCACGGGCCTAATTTTATTTAATTCTAGTTTTAATTGTTCTGATTGTCTGTATTTTTACATTTTATAGTTCTTGTGCACCGCCCTGAGTCCCATGTTGGGAGAGAGGGCGGTATAGAAATCCAATAAATAAATAAATAAATAAATAAATAAATAAATAAATAAATAAATAAATAAATAAATAAATAAATAAATAAATAAATAAATAAATAAATAAATAAATAAATAAATAAATAAATAAATAAATAAATAAATAAATAAATAAATAAATAAATAAATAAATAAATAAATAAATAAATAAATAAATAAATAAATAGCATCCCACCTCTGATCTAAGGAATACATTGTGGATACAACCAGTCACTGTACAGCAAACCACCTTGCTAATTTATTTAAAGCATAGAATATACATTGCAGATACAGTTAAGTTGCAGGGATCCCAAGCAGAAGTCAACTACAGTAAGGTCATTGGTGATTTCCGAGTTGGTTACTTTCTTAGAGACATTTCATTGCCAAACTAGGTAACAGCATCAGTGCTAGAAGGGAGTGGGGTTTGCTGTCATTTTATATCCTAGTGGCTTGCCCTGTCAATGTTGATGGGGATATTATTGGTGGTTCCTCATGTTATTGCCATGATTTGGCATAAAGGAAAATTCCAATGTGATATGGCTCCATGCTATGACCAGGAGTGAAACACCATGTTGTGGTATATTGGAGGATTATTCAGCTTCCCATCCTTCATTGATTTAAGGGATGGGGGTTTAGGAAATGTGAAGAAGGAGGCATGGCCATCTTCCTCTTCATAGTATTCTTTTTCTTCCTCAATTTTTTTAAACTTTGAAGAGTAAAAGTGCAGTAAACATGAGTTTGTGAAGTAACCTAAAAATGAAGGAACATTTATATTTAACTGGTTAGGAGTTTTGTTTGTTTGTTTGTTTGTAATGAAAAATCCATCTGATACAGTGGTGGGATTCAGCCAGTCTGCACCTATTCGGGAGAACCAGTTGTTAACTTTTAAGTTCGGAGAACCGGTTGTTGGAAGAAATCTCCTTTTGTTTTTTCCCACTTTACAGGGCTAATCCTGTAAGAAAGGCAGGAAGGAAACATTCTGGTGTTCTTTCTAGCCTAATCTTTATTGCCCTGCTTACAGAAACTGCCTCCCCCGCTAACCCTTATTACATTGTAACAGCTATGGCGAAGCACCCATCAACGTGAGTGACATTGAGTTGGGCACACCCACCCAGTCACATGACCACAAGCCCCACCTACCCAGCTGGTCATTAGGGCAGAGAACCAGTTGTTAAGTTATTTGAATCCCACCACTGATCTGATATTTCCAAAGCATGTACTGGAAGAGCAGCCCCCTCCCTTCCTTTCATGTTTGGGACATAAGCAATGGTACCCTGCTAAAATGCCCTGGTTCAGCTGTACTGAAATTGTGGTGTGTTAGAGATTGGAATTTCAACTGCCTAAATATTGGTCTAAACCTCTTATGCTGCACTCATGGTAGTATGGTTTATTTATATGTTTTAGCTGAAAATTCAATTAATAGTGATTTAATATCCATATTCAACAAACACAGTAGCTTCAAACTTTTTTTAAAAGACAAAATTGCACCTGTGCTTTTTTTTTTTAATAAAAAAAATAAGATTCTTCTGTTTATCCCCCTCCCCTCCAGAAAACCCCCCAAACTGCTTTTTCTATTATGGAAACAAATTCTGACTAGCTATTACATTTGACAAAAATGGCCTTTGTGAAGGCACAATATGTTGTCATTGAAAATGTGCAAATGCAGCACTCCCATTGACCAGCTAGTGCATAATGATTCCAACACAAAGGATGAAATGTGGCGTTTGAGCCATTCAGGCAGGCAATCGTCATTGATATCAATGGGAAGTTGGCATACGGACTGAAAATAATTATAAGGTCACACAGATGTGTATGGTTTGGAGAGGCGTGCAGCATGGAAATAGGCTTTATTTTTGGCTGGTAGGTTTTTATGCCTTTTTGCAAAAACATATTTCTTCCTCTGAGCGCTGGCAACTGTTTCTGTAAGATGAGGCAACAGTTTAGGAATGAAAACGGCGGAATTTCTAAGATTAACAACACGCAGCTAGATCCGAAGAACTGAATCCTACAAAAGGAAGTCAGCTGCTCTTTCCCAAACAGGAAAGTGCTGTAGGAGATGACTAGACTGAGACTGAGGGAGGAGTCAAACGTATCATAAGTCAAGAGTCCCTGCATGCCCGCAAGAGATCTAAGTCCAGCCACTTTGAATACCTTTCTTATCTCCTGCTCATTTCCCTTTGTTGGAAGAAATGTCCTTCTGGGTTCAGTTCAGTGGTGGGTTTCAAATTTTTTTAGAACCTCTTCTGTAGATGTGGCTTGCTTTGTGGAAGTGGCTTGCTGGCCATGTGACTGAGTGGGAGTGGTTTGGCATTCATGTAACTGGGTGGGTGTGGCCAGCTTGGTAAAATGTGGTGAAACTCACTTAACTACGCTCTTGCTTAGCAACCAAAATGTTAGCTCAGAAACTCTGGCATTTGAAACACACTTAAAGCTGTCAAGGTACAAGAGCCTTGCACCCCTAACCCCTAACCTTTTAGAAAAAAAGAGAGAGATAAGATAAGATAAAATAATTTAATTTCTAGACCGCTCCCTCTCCCCAAGGGGACTCGGAGCAGTGCACAGGGAAATTAAAACAATAAATACACATAGAAATACACATAATTCAATAAAAACAAATTAAACATCAAACCCTGCGCTAAAATTCCCCAATACACTAAAATCATTTAACCCTATAAAACTATAGAAGAGAGGCTACCCTAGGCCGGCCAAGCAGAAAAAGTGCGTTTTCAATTTCAGACGGAAGGAACGGAGGTCCGTGGTTGTTCTAATATCGGGGGGGAGGTCGTTCCAGAGGGCAGGGCCCGCCACAGAGAGCGCCCTTCCCCTGGGCGTCGCCCGCTGACAAAGTCTAGTGGACGGCACCCGGAGAAGACCCTCTCTGTGGGAGCGAATCGGCCGTGAGGAAGTATGGGGCAGGATCCGATCCCGCAGATAGCTAGGTCCCGAGCCATGGAGCGCTTTAAAGATGATGACTAACACCTTGAAGCGCACCCGAAAGACGACAGGCAGCCAGTGCAGCTCGCGCAAGAGCGGTGTTACATGGGCGAACCTAGCGGTTCCCATTATTGCTCGCGCGGCTGCATTCTGGACCAACTGCAGTCTCCGGGTGCACCTCAAGGGGAGCCCCATGTAGAGAGAGTTACAATAGTCCAGTCGGGATGTCACGAGAGCATGAGTGACTGTGCGAAGGGCATCCCGGTCCAATAGGGGGCGCAACTGGCGTACCAGGCGAACCTGGTAAAACGCCCTCCTGGCCACGGCTGTCACTTGATCTTCCATGGACAGCCGGGTATCTAGGAGGACTCCCAAGTTGCGCGCCCCATCCACAGGGGCAAGATGTTCGCCCCCTATGGCCAGTGATGGAATCAGCTGGTTGAACCGGGCAGCCGGAAACCACAGCCACTCGGTCTTGGTCGGGTTGAGCCTGAGTCCGTTACTTCCCATCCAGATCCGCACGGCTTCCAGGCACTGGCACATCACCGCTACGGCATCGTTGGGGTGGTTTGGGGTAGATATATACAGCTGAGTATCATCAGTGTAGAGATGATACTCTACCCCAAAACCACGGATGATCTCACCCAGCGGCTTCATATATAAAAAACCCGCAGGGGTGTTCAAACTTGACAGATTTAAGACTTGTGGACTTCAACTCCCAGAATTCCTCCTCTCGCTCTTCATCTTGATGATATGTGGATGGGCGGAGGGAAGGAACTGGAACCGGTTCTAAACGGCACTGTAGATTTGTGGAACCTCTTCTATAGAAGAGGTCAGAACTGGCAGAAACCCACCCCTGGTTCAGTTGCAAGTGGGGGAAAAAGACACTGGAAACATGGAAGCTGCTTGGAAAGATAGTTTAATGGTGGACAGGATGGCAAGGCTTGAGCTCCTGAACAGAAAAGGGGGACCACGTGCTTCCAGATGTTGGGTGAAGAAGAAAAAGAGGCAGAGATGCTGAAAGTCCCTGGTTTTGTGCCCTCTTTGGCCTTTGATCTTGATCTTGTATTCTGATTGGTTATCAGACTCCCATGGGGCCATGCAGTGGCAACTCTGTAGGCTGTGTCTTGAATCCAAGTTTGGTTGAGCATTGCTTCTTCCCAGGCGCCCTGTGGTGAGATGGGTAAAGGGCTAATACGATCATGCCTTAATCCCATCACCTTGGAGCTGAAGGGGGGAGATATTTCTTATGTAGAATAGACTGGCTAAGGCAATGTAAGTCCCTGCATGCCCCATTGACAAAGGTGGGGGCTATTAAGAGTGAGTCTGTTTCCTGCCTAAAAACAAGTTTCTCCATTTCTTATCCAGGGAAATATAATATTCTGCCTTTTCAATATTTCTCAGATATTTTACTTTTCTAGGAGAGGGGTGGGTTTTCACTTCCTACACCCGTGATGGCGAACCTATGGCACACATTTCTGAGGGCACGCGAGATGTTGCCCTGTCAGCTCCAGCACGCATGCACATGCTGGCCAGCTGATTTTCGGCTTTGATTTTCAGCAGTTTTTTGTCTTCTGGAGGCTTCAGGAAAGCCTCCAGAGAGTGAAAAATGGACTTACTGGGCCCACCGGAAGTTGGAAAATGGGCTGCTTCCAGCCTCTGGAGGACCTCTGGGAGAGGGGCGTTTTCACCCTCCCCAGGCTCTAAGAAAGTTGTTTGTGTATGCGCGGGACAGCAGGGCGGGGTGTCACACATGCATGCACAGGGTCATGGCATGGAGGGGATTAAATTATGGGGGTGGGCACCCGAGTGCGTGCAATATTGTACAAGCGTGTGCTTTTGGCACCCGAGGCAAAAAAGGTTCGCCATCCCTGTCCTACACCTTAATGGCCAGTTAGTCAGATTCTTGTAAAGAGCTTAAGCTTGCAATCAATCTTCATACTAATTTGAACTGCCTGAATCTCCTGAGTTTCCCCAGAGCTTGACATCTGCTACTGTCCTGTCTCCACTAAACAGCTTATGGGACACACACCAACAAACACACCATGGATCTATAGTCTGTGCCCATTAATTGGCTCACATCCACCTTGCTCTGCCAAATGCCGCAGTTTGAATTTAACTACAGATAGTTCTCGACTTGCAACCATTCGTTTACTGATCGTTCGAAGTTACGATGACAATCAAAGAAGTGGCTTACAAACCATTCCTCACAGTTATGACTGTCACGGCATCTCCATGATCAGGTGAACAAAATTTGAGTGTTTGGCAATATTTATGATGGTTGTAGCATCCTGGAGTCATGCTATCATCACTTGCAACCTTCCCAGATGGCTTCCAACAAGAAAAATCTAATGGGGGAAGACAGGTTTGCTTAAGGATCCCACAATTCACTTAACTGCAGTGATGTGCTTAACAAGCTTGGCAAAAGAGGTCGTAAAATTGAAGTCACTTAACAACGGCCTTGCTTAGCAATTGAAATTCTGGTCTCAATTGTGGTTGTAACTCGAGGACAACCTGTATTGTCTTGATTTCACTGAGATCATTTCACCAGATCTGCTTCTTCAAACTACTGTGGATCTTTGCTCTGGATTATTCTTGTACAGGAGCAAAGAATACTCATAAGGTGACAATAAGTGGAAGTTGTTTTTTTAAAAAAAATACTTCTACAAGATGTCTGGCAATAGGGAATTATAGGCTTCCACATGACCTGTCCCTCAAGCAGCTTATAGTTATCCTCTTTGCTGACAGTCTCAGGTTTTGCTGTGGACTCTATTTATTGTGGGTTCAGTGGTACTGTTTCTGCACCTGCTCCTGACAAGCAAAGTCAATGGGGAATCCAGATTCACTTAATAATCATGTTACTAACTTAATAACTGCAATGATTCACTTAACAACTATGGCAAGAAAAGTGGTAAAATGGGGCAAAACTTACTTAACCAATGTTTCACTTAGCAACATAAATTTTGGGATCAATTGGGGTTGGAACTCGAAGACTACCTGTATTCATTCCATATGGTGGCCTCCCAGCGGCCATTGGAGCTGGCAGCAGAGTCGGACAGTGAGGCGGTTGGGGAGGAGCATGGGCCAGTCCTGGAGGCTGGGAAAGACTTGGACGAGGGCTCTGCATCAGAGTCAGAGACAGGGCCAAGGCTGTCTGGCAGTGACCAGGTGCCTACGTACCTAGACAGCAGTGAGGCAGAGGAACAGCGAGAGCCTGTTCCCAGTGTGTGCATGTGCAGAGCTGCCAGAAGAAAAGAACAACTCAGAAATCAGGGTAAACCTGGGAGTAAAGTCACAGGTGGAAGGTGATTGGCCCCTCCCATAGGTAATAAAAGAGGAGTGAAAGGGGAGCGGGCTTTTGCAGGAAACAATCTGTTCTGTCATTAGATTCGTTTCAGGAGTGTGAAGATCTGTCCATGAATCTCAGAGACTCTGTGCCCAGTCTTTCCTTGCACAGCGCCTCATTTGGAAAATATTTACATGGCAGCTTTCCCAATTTTTTTTTTATAAAAAACATTTTTTTTTGAAAAAACAACAGCACAAATAAGGCAGACATATTCAAAAAAGAAAAACATAAGAAGCCATCTTTCGTTACAAATTACAAATCATAAAAATTATATCAATTAATCACAAAATTCCATATACTTTTCCCATATTAATTTTACAATTATTAATTCTAAGCCTCAATTTAATTAATTGTCAAAACATCCTTTTATATGTAAAATCAGAAATATAAAATGACATTCCACTAGCAAGATATCATCTTTCCTTACAAATTAGAAATCATAAAAGTTATATATATGGATTTAGTTAATTACAAAAATCCATATATTTCTTCCATATCCATTCTTGCAATTGTATCTCCATTCAAATTTAATTGATTGTTTTTACATTCTTTTATGTGTAGAACAAAAGTATAAGAAGGCATTGCACCAATAAGACAGGAAAGTAAAGATAAAAAGGAGAATCGTCACTCTACAATACATCCAGTCTCACATAGCTTCTATGCGTCTCTGAAATGATTATCATTAATGAATAATTTAATTTTGTAAATTTATAAACCAAAGGTTTCATCATGTTTCTTCATATCAGTACTGCAAAATTCTTATCTAGTGTTCCAAATTTAATCTATCTTCTTCTTCAAACCTATCTTTGAAACAGTACCACCTAATAATATCTATTTTCTCTTCTCAACTAACATACACATATACATACAATGATATTCTCAAACGTCTAACTAATTATTAATCATCAATATTTCAGTTACCATTATCAACCAGTATCAATTATATTATTTTGCTATTCTAGAATAGTTCCTAATTTCTACATTAATAGCTCATCAATAACACATAAAAAGATAGATATATATCAGTAAACTATAACATTATTGTTAATTAATCTTATTGTAAATGGCTGTTAATTAACTAATAATCCTTCAATGATATTCTAGACACAATCTAACTAATTAATAATCATCAAAGGATAACAGCTTTTCTTTTTAGCCGTTATCTTTCCAGTTATTTGCCATTTGAAACTCCCCTTTCTTTTTAATCTTCCTTTTTCCAAATTCTTTATAAACTTTCTTCCTCATTCTATTGAGCAATGTAACTCTCCAGCAATGCCACTATCCAGTTCCTATCTTTAAATGTTGATTGTTTTTAGGTGTCAAATGTACTTCTAGAGAGGTTTCTCTTCTTTGGTTCATCTTCAAATCTCCCCCCCCCCATCTTTTCCTTTGTAACAATGCTGAGACACAGATTTCTCAAATTCTCCTGTATTTTCTCCTGTGAGAATATCTTCTTCTTCTTCTTCTTCTTCTTCTTCTTCTTCTTCTTCTTCTTCTTCTTCTTCTTCTTCTTCTTCTTCTTCTTCTTCTTCTTCTTCTTCTTCTTCTTCTTCTTCTTCTTCTTCTTCTTCTTCTTCTTCTTCCTTCCTTCCTTCCTTCCTTCCTTCCTTTCCATCTGCATATCTTTCATCTGAAATACATATCTGTTTATCTTCCTGCTTTGATTCTCTCTCTTTAATTTTTAGAGTTTCCAATTGGTCATAGTCTGGTATTATAGATGCATATCTATCCAATGCGTTGTTTATTCTAATAGTGGTTTCTTTCACCAAATTTAGAATTTCAGCTAGGACCCTCTGGTTTTCTGGGGCGTTCTCATCAAATACCATGTTGACAGCTCCAAAAGATAATACCAATTTATCTTTCTCTGTCAGCTGGACTGTAGCTAGTTTTATTTTATTTTAGTGTTTCCAATTATTAAAAAACAAATACTGTGACCTTAAAATTCAAATTAACCAGACAACAACCTCTAGTGGGTAAAAAAAGCAAAAAAAGGGTTTAAATTTCCAATCAGCAGTTTCCATTGTTGTTAGGGGAGAAAAAATAAAAAATGTAATTTTTATTCAATCCCAAAAGAAAAACGTAGTAAATCTTCAAAATTAATTATAAAAACAGCTTCAAGGCTTTAAGTAGCAAAAATTAGAAAGAGTAGTAGAAACCAGAAAGTCCGATCACTTCTAAAGGGAAAAAAAAAGCCTTGATTCGATGCTTCAATCTACAAGTTCGAAAAAAATATATTAAAAAAAAACCCCAGAAGCCTCTCGGTTCAGAGCCTATTAAATTAAAGTCCGCCGCTTACTTCTTAGTTAAGGGCTTTAGTTACTGAAGAAAAAAAAAGTTTTTAAGCAAAATGTTTCAAAGCAAAGTTAGAATATCTTCTTGGCCAGAACTTTCACTTTCCGCTTTGTTCCTTCCTTCTACCGGAGCTCGCCAACACCTATGCTCCCCGGATGGGGGATGCCTCTTTGCCGCCTTGCAGGAGCTCTTGGGTCAAAACAGGGGTTTGCGGTACCCCTGTGACCAGCAAGGCTTCGTCTCCCTCCTCACCGTCCCTCCAGGACGGTTTAGGTCACCTACGGACCGTGGGGCGGCAAAGGGTCAACGCAGGTCTCCGAGCGCCGAGGACCTGCATTGTATCGGCGCGGCTACGCTCCGCCCTCCTGCAGCTTTCCAAAATTGATAAGGTCTATAGTCATAAATATTCCTTTGAAAAGACTGTTTGCCAGGCCTTGCTGAATGTGAACGAGAGGAATTCACATTCGTTTAATAAAAGGGTTTTGTTGGGACCAGGACTCTGTTTTGAACACCATGCCATGTTCAGGTGTTCTATGCTGCAGTGCATTGCTAACTGGACCAAGTAACCATCCATTACTAATAAAAGTAAGGCAATGCTCCTTTGCCAACAGTTTTTATAAAGTTCATCCTTATTTGGACAGTGCATTGGCTTAGTTATTAGACAATTTGGTCCAGCAGTCCTCCCCCTCTCCTCATACCTGCCACACTGTTAGGATGCAGGGCTAGTGACTACTTGCAATGAATGGGGAGGGCAGTTCCCATTCAGCTCCCTTTCATTTCTTCATCATCCCCCAGGTGGGAAGATTTGCCAGATGTTCTGTAATCAGTATTGTTAACAGATGTCAGGTAGTTCAGCTCCATAGAATTTCTCTGAATGGAAATCTTGCATTGAATGAAATATTGCAAGATCCACAGTATATCGTCCATTATTTTAAAAGTTTTGATCTGCAGCAGTCCTAGCCAAAGAACCATTATGTTGCCTCAAAAAAAGGAGTGGAGCCCAAAGTTTGCTTTAAAACGGAAAATTGACTGGAGGTTCATTATCTGTGGCTGGGACAGAGGTTTGGGGGTTAGATTGAAAGATATTTTTTTTAATGGAAGTAATACTGACTGCAAGAAAACCTTAGTTACATTTTCATGTTAAAAGTGTTATAACAATAACACTCTTTGAATCTATGGCTGCTAGGAGAATCTTGTTTGTATGCCAAAATAAAGAGAGGTCACTTTATATATTAAAGTTAGGACGAGTGATCTAGTCTCTGGAAGGTCATTAATTATAAACAGTGGATAATTTAAGCTTCATAATCATACAACGGAATCCTCCTTTAGCGGCTGCTTCCTTTAGCATCCATTTGTAGTTATGATGGGGATGAAACAGTAATTTTGTGACCACTCCTCTCATGTATGACCATTGCAGATCGGTAAAGCAAAGGAAAGCTGAAATAAGATCAATAGTGACAGTTTCACTTAGTGCCCAATTTGCCAATCCAACCAGGATCACTATCTGTAAGACTATCTGTAGGATTAGCAAGCAAAGCCAGTATGTAAAATTAGCCTTTTGCAAAAAAAAGTAAGATATAGAACCCCACTCTCCATTGTAATAATGTTCCAAGATGTATTGATTTTTCAGAATGAAGAATATAGAGACACACCTAATGCTTAATCCATGATTAAGTAGTTCATGAACCCAAGAAGATTGGGATTGCCATTCAAATTTGGTGAGATGCAAAAGCAACCAATATGTTCTAAGACAGGGGTCTGCAAAGTTGGCTCTTTTAAGACTGGTGGATAGCATAGCTGGCTGGGGAATTCTGGGAGTTGAAGTCCACCAGTCTTAAAAGAGCCAACTTTGCAGACCCCCGTTCTAAGAGAATGTATCAGGTTAGGAGCCGAATTCCTTTGCTATTTTAAAAGTTCGTGATTCTATCTAGAGTTACTGTAGAATCAGGCTCTACTTAATTTTTCAGAAGGACTTTAATGCTGCTGTGCTTTTGATTAAACCCAAAGATTTAAAACTTTTGAAATGTTCTATAAATCAATAGGATTAGATAGAAAGCATATTTTGGTTGATACAGCCCAGTACTCTCCAGAGCAAAACTTGAATCCCCAAATATACTACAATATACTCTGGAGTCTCTTCCAGAATAGTCAGCAAATTGTATTTGTGGAAGGAAAGGGAAACAATCAAATACAATCAATCCTTGGTATTCGACTGCTTAGAAACTCATCAAACTCATCAGATTCTGGCGACCCCCAGGGGGAGAGCCCCTGCCCTCTGGAATGACTTACCCCCTGACCTACGGACGATCACCGACCTACGCCTTTTCTGTCGGGCCCTGAACACCCATTTATTTCGTGCTGCCGGCCTGTCGTAGTTTTTAAATTGATTTTAGTAGGGGGGTTTTAATTTGGCAGGCCAATTTATTTAATTATATCTTAACATTTGATCTTAACTTTTATATTACTCATTTTTACTGTTGGCTGTACACTGCCCTGAGTCCCGAAGGGGAGATAGGGCGGTATATAAATGCAATAAATCTTAATCTTAAATCTTAATCTTGGTACTTGATGCATTTTGACATGAAAATTGTATCCTAGTATTCATTGTTTCCTTGGTACTCCAGACACAAGCTAGAACTTATCAGTGTCATGTACCTCATGACTCCTTTCCAGCTGAAACAAAGGGTCATGTGGTAGTCCTGTGTTTTGTTTAGTACTCATCATTTTAGTACTCGTTGTGCCTCCCAGGACCAATTTACAATGAGTACCAAGCAGTGGTGGGGTTCAAATAATTTAACAACCAGTTCTCTGTCCTAATGACCAGCTGGGTAGGCGTGTCTCAGTAGTCATGTGACCGTGTGGGCATGGCCAACACAACGTCACTCATGTCCATGGGCGCTTCGCCTAAGCTGTTACAATGTAACAAGGGTTAACCGGAGAGGCAGTTTCTGTAAGCAGGGCACTAAAGATTAGGCTAGAAACAACACCAGAATGTTCCCTTCCTGCCTTCCTTACAGGATTAACCCTGAAAAGTGAGAATAAACAAAATGAGATTTCTTCCAACAACCGGTTCTCTGAACTGCGTAGAAAGTTAACAACCGGTTCTCCCGAATAGGTGTGAACTGGCTGAATCCCACCACTGATACCAAGGTACCAGAGTATATTGGGAACAATGAGATTACCTGAATGTAATCAAACAAAAATTTACATTTATGTTTAAGTCATAAATAGTTGCCTCAGCACTATCCACTACTTTGTTCTGTTGTTTGCTATTCTGCCAGAAAACTGTGGAAAGTCAGATACAACCCTTGATTCCCAAGAGATTGAACAATCTTGACACATAGATGTCAGGCACAAGAAACTAGAACCACTCATGAATAAGCCCAAACAATAAGCCTGATATTTTATTGTTGATTGGCTCTATTACAGGAATCTCGTCAGACTGTCTGCCTTCCTTTGATCTCAGATGGTCCCTCTCTGGCATGAACTCAGAGCTGGAGAAGCTTCTTGGGTGAGAAATGACACATCATCAAAGAAAACCAGAAAGTCCAGTTGGGTCTAAGCTGGAATGTCAATGGGTAGCATATTTTAAGATAAATATTTTAGACATGGCTGTTTCCCTTCCTAGAAATCTGGACAGCTTTTCTGGAATGGATAAAATGAATTTTAATTATGCCATTTGTAATTTAATGCACTCATCATAGCACACCACCTGCTCCAGCAGGAGACCTTGTATCATCTTGGTTTTTAGGGCCTCTAACACAGAGGAGAAATTCCCAGAAATCCCCAGGCATTGCCAATCTCTCCCCCCTAGTAAAAAAAAACTAGAGCAAAAACTTCATGCAGTATTAAAAAAAATAGAAAAGGGGGCTGCTCTGTATTGTTTAATGGACTGCTAAATTGGCAAAATGGACGGCTAAATTGGCCATGCCCACCCAGTCACATGACCCCCAAGCCACTCCCACCTAGTCACAAGGCTGCCAAGCCACTCCTACCTGATCACATGTCTGCCAAGCCACACCTACAAAGTAAGTCACACCCACAGAACTGGTAGTAAAAAAATTTGAAACCCACCACTGCATAGCACATACACTTCTTTTAATCTTTCAAGAGAAATCAGTCTAGTTCAGCGTTTCTCAAATAGTGGGGCGCGCCCCCCAGGGGGGGCGTGAGGCTCTGTAAAGGGGGGCGCGTTTGACCTCGGCAAACGCTGTCATAACAAGCTAAGAAATCGGCTGTAGGTAAAGCCCGAAGGCGACTGAGAAAGGCCACAGGGCCGGAGAGGAGGAGGAGGGAGGAGGGGGCCGCCCCCTGGGCAGAATGCACGGGAGAGCTGTTCGCGCCGTTGGAGTTTGGCTCTTCCACCCTCCTCGATGGTTGGACTCCTAGGCTCTGCCGATTCCCTTTCTCCCTCCTCCTCCCTCCCTCCACAGCCGGCATGCTGGCCACTCGTCGTCTTCCAGGGACTGCTGTTCCTCACGCACGCACGCACACACACACACACACACACACACACACACGGAGGAGCCTGAGCGAGCGAACGAGCGATCAAGCACGGCGGGTGGCCGGGCGGCCGGGGCAGGCTAAGGCGGGTGAGCCGGGCTGAGGAGACTCCGCAGGGAGTGGGGGCGGGGCGGGGACGACGACACACAGACAGAGAGAGGCACAGACACAGAGAGAGACAGGGAGGGAGGGAGGAATCAGAGAGTGACAGACACACACACAGAGACAGAGAGAGACAGGGAGAGAAAGAGAGAGACACAGAATGAGTGATTAAGTGCGTGAATGCGAGACACACACACACACACACACACACAGTGATAGATGGGCAGACGAAGGAGAGACAGACAGAGATAGAGAGAGAAAGAAAAAGAAAGAAAGAAAAAAGTGGGAGAGAGAAAGAAAGAGAGAAAGAAAGACAGAGAGAGAGAAAGAGAGAGACAGAAAGGAAAGAGAAAAAAGAGAGAGAAAGAAAAAAGAGAAAAAGAGAGAGAGAGAAAGAGAAAGAAATTTTCTTTTTTTTATTCTCTTATACGTTAATAAGGATACAGTGTTATGCAGAGGTGTACTTATAACAATTTTATAGACAAATGATACTATTTACAGTCGCGCGGGGGGGGACGCGAAATGTTTTCTTCTTCCTAGGGGGGGCCTGACAGAAAATAATTGAGAAGCACTGGTCTAGTTTAAAGTGAACTGCAAGAATCTTCTGGTCTGAGGAATTTCATATTGTATCCTATGATGATCAAGAAATCAAAGAGATATATTCCCCACTGCAATGCTGAAAAAGAAAGGTGAAAAGGTTGTGGCGTCTAAGGACTTTTGAGAATATCACAGATAGTTTTAGTTCTGTATTGACAGAGGGTTTTTAAAAATAATTTTCACATACTGATGACAAAATCTAAAGCACTGATTTGGAAGTAAGCTCTATTCATTTCAGCTGGATATCTCTGTGTATAGAGTAGGATTGTGGCTTTACTCACCATTTAATTAGAATATAACAATGCTGTTGTTCGAGAGCAAACAAAACTCAAGCTGTTGAAATATCTTGGATTGGATCCTCCATTATTTGCTTCCCAATTTTTCTCAATCATAAGAAGACTAAAGAGAAAGCAAAGCAGTGCTGAAGACCAATGGCATATTGTGATATTTACCTCCATAGGAAGAGAACATGCATGATAGACAACAGTTTGGCAAGGCAGCAGATCTGACACTCTTTTATCAGATCCCTCAAGAGATCTGCACCACCTTTGGGCATTAAGTTACCAGAACTGCAACTTCTTTGTTCCTCTTCTAGCTGCAAGCAGATGTTGGTCTGTCTCGCACATGTTCTCCTTCATACCAGATAACTTAGACAGGCTATGGAAAAAGAAACTCTCTAAAGAAAAACACTTGTCAATAGTCTTAGTAAGAAGAGGGGAAAGCACACTTGGATGGGTCCAAGTCATTGCTCAGAAATTGGCAGTCACTTTGTGTAACCCCAAAGACCCCTCCTTAAATTGCTGATTTAGTGGAGATCCCAAAGGTGCAATTGGACTTTCTTGTTTTTTTCTTTGAAGACGTTTTACTTTCCATCCAAGAAGCTTCTTCTGCTCTGACAGGATAGTGAGTAATAGAAGAATTTATATTCCTTGCAGACAGCCGGTCATTTGTATCCTTTTAGAGGGTCTTTGAAGACGCGGAGGTTTATCTGTGTCCTGAGGGTCACCTGAGTGGTGCTCCTGGTTCCTTTGGTCTGCAATTTTTTTCTCTGGAAATCCATTCCTACTCCCACACCATTCAAAGGGGGTTAATTCCATATTGTATAGCTAAAAGTTTTGTCGAAATTCTCAGTCATCCAGGTTGTCCCAAAGGTGCTGTTTTTCAAGAGGCAACTGGATTTTCTTGTTTTTCTTTGAAGACCTTTCGCTTCTCATCCAAGAAGCTTCTCCAACTCTGAAACGTCTTGGATGAGAAGTGAAATGTCTTCAAAGAGAAACCAGAAAGTAGAGTTGCCTCTTGAAAAAGCAGCTTTGGGATCACTAACTTTTGCAGATACGGTCTATTATATTTTTATTTTTCTGTAAATCTTTGTGTGTGTGTGCATGTTAAACCAAGTCCCAGTTTTGGAACCGGGATCCAAAGTAATAGAAAGGAGACGTGAATAACTAAAGATTGATTTTACAAGTACTTTATTTATGATTGGTGATATTGTTTTAAAGGCATTAGTTGGCATTGCTCTGGAATACACAGAACAGGATGTTGTAGTGCTATATATTCTGAGGTATTGGTGTGCGTGTGTGTACCTCTCCCCCTTTCTATATCTATGAAAACACTGATAAAGCTATTACTGCTGCCTTCGTTTGTTCATAAAATATGTCATTATTCAAGAAATTTAAGCACTTGGATGATGGAAAATCACAGAGAAGAAAAAGAAACGTGGATTTTGTCAGAAGCAAAGGCTACATTTTTTATTCAAGAGGTGTATAATGATGGAAAATGACAGTGACAAGCCTAGACGAAACAGAGATCCCTTCAAGGCTGCAGCGTTCCCTGTGAATACAAACAAGAGACAGCAGTCATCATAAGTCCACACAAACAGAAAAAACACAGAGAAGTTGAATGAGAGAAGCTGAAGCAAAGCTCCAGAAACAAATCACCCGACCGACTGCGGAAGATTAATTTCAACAAATCTACTGCCAAATAAGTCAGGAGACCAGGCACATCAATATTAATGAAGCTGAAATAGAACTCCAAAGGGCTACTAGCACAAATGTGGAGAGAAGAGACATTTTCTTTTAAATAGATTGCAGATTGGCTCACAAGACCATCAAGAAAATGAAGAGTCCCTGTGTGTGTGTGTGTGTGTGTGTGTGTGTGTGTGTGTGTGTATACGCAGACACATACTCACATCAATATCATTTCACAGCTACAAGGAAGCTTATAAACAATTACAACACAAATCCTGGAGGTAAATGGAAGAAAAAAAATAATCACTGGTTTCCAGACCAACCTCGTCCCACACCAACCGCAGCAAACACGATGGGAAGAGGCAACAGATGGAGGAAGTTATTTATCTGCATATGTATTAGTCTGAATTATTTTATGCCAATGTGAATTGTATTCTGCCTTTCTGTGAGTCACCTTTTGAGGGGATCCTATATAGTTTTAACATGGGTTCTCTCCATCCATCCATCCATCCACCTACCTCTCTCTAAAGTCTAAACCTTAGTGAGTGCGGCTCTCAAAGCACTACTAAAGTTGCCCCTAAATTGTTGATTTTTAAAAGGGAGGAAGAGGCTGTGGAATTGTAAAACTGCATATGGAGGAAATCTAGCCTTTGCTTTAATTTAAACGTTCATATAAATTAATTCAAAATGTCATAAAATTTATTTTTTTTAAAAATGGTCTTGATTCCATCCAACTATTTTCTCAAGGTTTCAATATATTTTTGCGCTGCAGCCTGCTTCTCGAAGCCACTTCAGGTTCCACAAGAGATGTTGATGTTACTAAATGTTATTGATTTTTATCTAGAACAGGCTATAAGGACCTAATGTTATTGGATGATATTAGAAATAGCTAATGAAATGCCAGTATGTGGTTATGTTTCAAATTTTGGAATATTTGATGAAGAAGGACATTTAAACAATTATAGTCAAATGAAAATTGAGGTATGATGATGGTAATATATATAAATATATTTGATTTTAAATATTTGATTTGATATGAATCATAGGTGACGACTGTGGAAGAGATGCACAAAAGTTTTTTGTAACCAACTGATACAGTATGTAAAGAAGGAGGATTTTTTGTGTTGTGGTTTGTTTGAAAATAAAAAAAAATATAACAAAAAAAAGATGTTGATGTCAACATGAAAGAGAGTATACTTCGATTGCTAAGTTTAAAACCTAGATCATGTTTTCTCATGATAACATGAATATGAAACACTTGAGCCAAAGCCCCAATTTTAAGTCAACTACAAAACCCTGTGTATGAGAGAAAACCTGTCCCAGATGGGTCCCCCCCTTATAACACTGTCCAAGGTGCTGAAACCTGCTTTTATTTAAGATTAGGGTAGGCAACATTGTAGACAGAATGGAACGGAACGGAACGGAACGGAACGGAACGGAACGGAACAGAACAGAACAGAACAGAACAGAACAGAACAGAACAGAATTCTTTATTGGCCAAGTGTGATTGGACACACAAGGAATTTGTCTTTGGTGCATAAGCTCTCAGTATGCACACAAACAACAAAGTGATAAATCATAAATCATAAGGTACAACCAACAAAGTGATAATCATAAGATACCAATAGGAGTAGGTAATGGGAAAGATGATAAGGATAAGGATAATATACAGCCCTACTACATAGTTAAATGCCCTTAGGCAGAAGACAGTGGTGTGGGAATTAGGTGTTTAGCAGAGCTATAGCATGGGGGGGAAAAACTGTCCTTGGGTCTAGTTGTTTTGGCATGCAATCCCCTATAATGGTGTCCTGGCTAGAGAAGCTGAATCAGTTTATGTCCAGGATGTGAGGGGTCTGTAGATATTTTCTCAGTCCTCTTTAGGCAAGCTGGTTGCAACTGTTTTTCTGCAGTCCTAACTTTCTGTTGAAATCTGTACCTGTTCTGTTTAGTTGCTATATGAAGCAGACAGTTATAGAAGTACAAATGACAGGCTCAATAATTCCTCTGTAGAACTGTATCAGCAGCTCATAATGAGCCTGTGAAAACAATTTACTTGGGATATCTTTTAAAACAGTAAGCTACCATCCTACAAAGCAAAACACAGCCTATAGCATCATTTTTATTTATATTTCTTGGTGTATTATAAAATGTATCTAACATATATTGCAAATCGTTCAGATTCTTAGTCAACAACATGGCATTATCCGCATTTTAAAATACACATTGATTCATATTTCCAAACTACCCATCTCTAATATATCAACAAGCATTCTTTATACATTTATCCATAAATATACTGGTATTAAGCATCCAAAGGACAACATTCTTGTCTTACTGCCTTCTCACTGTTGAACCCTTTCCTGAGTGTTCCATTTCTTCTCACCCATAATTCATTTCCATTATCCACACTATGCTTATCTTATTCAGCAATCAACCTTCAACTCCATATTTGCTCAAGGCATTGCATAAGCCAAGTCTATTCACTGTATCATGTGTTTTACTAAAGCAATATATGTAAGAGCTGACTTTTTTTTTTGATGAGCTGCTGAAGAATGAAATTCTGATCTGCATACCTTCTGCCTGGCCTAGAGCTGAGCCACACTTCTCAAATGTTATTCATTTATGCCTCTCATAACCTTTCAGTCAGAATTCTGCCAAGCATCCTTTCAGGAACACGGAACAAATTAATCCTCCTGTAGTATCTGCATTCGTTCTTGTCCACTTTGCCTTTGTACAGCGGAACAGTAATAGGATAAGGAAAGCAAACCTTGGTTGCCACTTCTTACTAGGAGAAGACTCCAAGAACATGTGCTCTGTATATGTACGACTGGTTTAAAAAAAGAAGGCGGAAGAAAATGAAAGCAAATTAAGCAACTGTTTTTGGTAAACTGGGCAGAGTGATAAAAAGTAAATCCTCAATCTTCAGTCTACTGCCCCGTTCCTTGCTCTCTTTGAAGCTCTCTTTTTATTTCTACACAAATTAAATTTTGCAGCAGTCATTATTCATCTATGTTTTTCCCTCATCTACAATGTTTTACTTCAGCAACCCACCAAGTATTCTTTCTCATACTTCCTGTTCATGGAACTCCCCATACCTCTGTGACACACTGTAATTTAGTTCTTTTCATTCAGTTCCCAGCAGCTTCCGTATCTTTTTTCTTTAACATAATTTCGTATTCATTCTTTGGGAAGATTAATCTATCTTCTAATACTATTTCATACAGGACTCTTTAATTTTCCTTCCTGCCTTTGTTCTACACTCATGCGCTTTCTTTCGCTTCTGTTTCTCCATGTCCATTTTTGCCCAAGTTCCATTCTTGACACTACAAAATTAAGGTCTGCTCTATGCTCAGAACTTCTTGTCATTATATTCCTCACTAATTCTCTCAGCGTTTCATAATAAATTATCCCATTAATTACGCTTTTGATTCATTCCTTTGCCATGTGTAGATATGAATGAACATATGATGGTTAAACCACATATTTGAAAATAACATCTTTTTCTAAGCAGTTACTTTGAAACAGCCAATATCCTTATTCATTCTTGGGTCTCTGAATAATTCAATTACTTTTCCTATACTGTCTTGTCTCATTCCTATCCATGAATTCATGACATCTAATGATTTTTTCCCCTCCCAATTATATTCTCTACCTCTCAACTATCTCTGATTGTTTCATTGTACTATTTATTGGCATGTATCATGCACATATCACCATCCCATGTAGACCTACTCCTAGGGAGACATTCACTCTTTGCATACATCCATCAACTCCATAAGATCAGATCATCTTAAGTCAAATGTATTGTGCCCTTCCCATTTCTATTAGTTTCATAGGTATACAAGACTCCACCCCCCCTTATTTTATTTAGTGGCATGCCTTTCATAATTGGCTCCTCTTGCACTTCCTGTTGCAATTTTGCATATGCAATGATCGTCAACAGATGGATGGAGGTTATAAATATTGACCATCACAACCCACTGTAGGTTTTGTTTAAGTCACTTAATTATCTTAGCAAGATATAGGTGTAGCCCAGGAGTCGGCAACCTTAAACACTCAAAGAGTCACAAAGATCCTAACCGGAAGCCCCCTGTTCAATTCTGGAGCTGACTGGAAGTCCGGTTCTCTCACCATAGAGTCTCCTCCTAGCGTGGCATCCTTTTTCCTTTACCTGTCCTAACCAAAAGCTCTATCAATTGTGGCACCGACCAGCGACAGGGAGCTGCAGCAGAGGGATGAGAGAGCCACGTGTAGCTCCAGAGCCGCAGATTGCTGACCCCTGGTGTAGACAAAATTACCAGCTTTGATTGCACGCAGTAGTAAAAGCACTACCACAAAATAACACCCACACACAAAATGAAAAGACGGATTTCTAATCTAGTCGTAGTTTATTTGTGTACGAGTGGAAAATTCATGACCTGAAAGCATTACCATATCCATTGTTAAGGGCACATTTCCGTAATACTGTGAGAGATGATAACCTAGGTCAGTGATGGTGAACTTGGAAGTGGAGCTGTCCAATGGGCATATGGGTGCTGGAAAATGAACTTTTGGTTTCCAGCGCATGCATGCGTGCTGGCCAGCTAGTCTTACAGTTACTGACAGGCATGTGTGCACGACAATCAGCAGACCAGCTGATCATCATGCATGCATGTGCGGCAGAAATCCAAAAGAGGAATGGGCGATGCCATGCGTGCCAGGTGAAATGACTCCTCATGCCACTTCGGGCACATGTGCCATAGGTTCACCATCACAGACCTAGGTTATCTTCTTTCACTTTGACACTGTAAAGCAGATGTGTCCAATCCATGGTACACAAGTCATCCTCGACAGCTAGTAATGCACAAGACTGTAATTTTTAAACATCATTATGTGATTTTTATACATTAACTATATGATATGTTTATATATGGCCCAAGATAATTCTTTTTCACTCAGTGTGGCCCAGGCAAGCCAAAAGATTATCTGCTCTAAAGAGCCGAGATGTCGCAGTGGTTAGAATGCAGTACTGCAGGCTACTTCAGCTGACTGCTAGCTGCAGTTTGTCAGTTCAAATCTCACCGGCTCAAGGTTGACTCAGCCTTCCATCCTTCCGAGGTGGCTAAAATGAGGACCCAGATTGTTGGGGGCAAGAGGCTGACTCTGTAAACAGCTTAGAGAGGGCTGTAAAAGCACTATGAAGCGGTATATAAGTCTAAGTGCTATTGCTAAAACGAGCAGGCTTGAGTTTTTGAACTTTCTTCTGCTTATGTGCCATTACATCTACACAGTTTCCCCAGCCAGTATGTTTTTGAAAAGGGATGGAGAGGTGACGTTCTGCATATGAAGACTCCTGATCTTCATACCCAGGAGAACCCAGGAGAAACACCAAAAGGTGTCACAAACTCAAACTCAACCCGTCCAAGACCGAGTGGCTGTGGTTTCCGGCACCCCGGTTCAGCCAGATAAGTCCAACACTGGCCATTGGGGGCGAACAACTGGCCCCCGTGGAGAGGGCACGCAACTTGGGCGTCCTCCTGGATTCGCTGCTGTCCATGGAGGACCATGTGACGGCCGTGGCCAGGGGGGCGTTCTATCAGGTACGCCTGATACGCCAGTTGCATCCCTTACTGGACCGGGGAGCCCTTCGCACAGTCACTCAAGCGCTTGTGACATCCCGGCTGGATTACTGTAACGCTCTCTACATGGGGCTCCCTTGAGGTGCACTCGAAAGCTACAGTTAGTACAGAATGCGGCCGCGCGGGTGATTATGGGTGCCTCAAGGCACTCCCACATAACACCTCTCCTGCGCGAGCTGCACTGGCTGCCTGTGGCCTTTCGAGTGCGCTTCAAGGTGCTGACGACCATCTTTAAATCGCTCCATGGCTCGGGGCCTAGCTATATACGAGACCGTCTCCTGCCCCATACATCCCTTCGTCCGATCCGCTCCCACAGAGAGGGTCTTCTCCGGGTGCCGTCAGCGGGGCAATGCCGGCTGGCGACACCCAGGGGAAGGGCCTTCTCTGTGGCGGGCCCGGCCCTCTGGAACGACCTACCCCCCGACCTTCGCACTATCTCGGACCTCCGCCTCTTCCGCCAACGTCTTAAGACGTATCTATTCCAACAAGCCGGCCTAGGATAGCCCCTACTTCTGACTTTTAAAATTAAAATTAATTTGGTATGGTTTTAAAATGGGTTTTTAGCACGGGTCTAATAATTTAATATATTTTAATCGATTTTGTATTTTGTATTTTGTGGTTTTAATAATGCCTGTGCGCCGCCCTGGGTCCTAACAAGGAGAAGGGCGGGGTATAAATTTAATAAAATAAATAAATAAATAAACAGATGGAGAGTAACGGATCCTCATTTTCCACCATCGCCAGCACAGAAAAACTATTGACTCACTTTGTGCATGATAATGCACCCTGAGTACATTAATTCTTTCTTAGTTTTTTTTATAGACGAAACAACCCATTAAATCACTAGATTTCCTAACAAGATACTCGCCTGTGAGAGACAAGGGTTCTTGGGGGTGATCACTGCCTCAAGAGTCCCTATACTTTGAACAGACTTCCTCATCTGTTCCTCTCTGGAATGTCTCCATACAGCTGTAGACTTGTCTGCCCACTGCCCTCCTCCTTTCGTAAGACTCTTTTGCCACTCTAATGAGTAAGGCTACCAAACTGTGTGGCTGGCTCCTTTAAGTGCACTAGGCTGACCTCTGATAGCATCCAGCCAGTTTTAGCCTCCATCATTATTGTGGAAAGTGCTATATTTTAAGCAATGCAGCTGTGGCAATCTACAAAGAGTTCTGGCAGACCTATAGAAAGCTCCAGCCCATTTCAGATCTTATCAGATTCAAATTGGCCTCTTTTTTTTTTTTGGAAGGATGTTCCTTTTCCAGCTCTGGTTTGGTATTCATTTTTTTCCTCAGATTCGCCTCAACTCCGAGAACCTATAGCTTCATATTTCAAATCAAAGTTACCTGCCCATTCCTTCAGCATTTTAAAGAGCTTTTGTTGTTGCTCTTGCTGTTGTGAGCATTTCCACACTTGATATTACTTGTATTGTATTAGGTATTTTGTGCTAGATTGCTTTGATTACTTCCTTCAAGTAGCACCTAAAGCATCTTTAATTTTAGTCCAATGTTTTGAGGACAGCTATACTGAACTTCTGAAATAATGAAATATCTTTTATTTTAAGTACATCAGTTTATTTTGCTTAATCCTTTCATTAGTTCTCAGACCAATTATTTTCTTTGTTTACTGACCCACCAACATATCTGCTGTATCACAACAGGACCAGGGATGGGATTCAAACATTTTTACTACTGAATTCTAGAATTTCTAGTTCTGGAAATTGGTAGCAAAATAACGTGCCTGACCTAACTTTGAGGGAGTTACTAGAAACAGGGCAGAGAAGTTTCAGGCTCAGCAGTGAGGGCCCCTATTGGCCTAGGGGTCCTAAGAGATACCCAATAAAGTTGACACATCTTTTAGAAAATTAAAAAAAATGGGATTGGCCTACTCTGACACTTTGGAGGTTTTCTGGTATTTCTGGATGGGTCAAATGTTACACTTTTTTTCAAATATATTATTACCTCCTTTGTTGAACAGTATGTCCTAACAAGAATCAAGGTATCTGTAAGAAATGAAATATTTTATAACTAGTTGATAACATATTTATTTATAGGGGGAAAATGTCCAGAAGAAACATAGTTTCTAATGTTGGATTTTCCCCCTTACCAGAGGAAGCCCCTTTGTGGAGTACTGTGCAGTCATTACCATGGCAACTCCACTGTGTTGTACAGTAGAAGCCATTTTACAGCAGTACAGTAGAAACCATTTTAATGCACAACAGGCTGTATCTTAACAGAACACATACAATAATACAATAGCAGAGTTGGAAGGGACCTTGGATGTCATCTAGTCCAACTCCCTGCCCAGGCAGGAAGCCCCATACCATTTCAGATAAATGGCTATCCAACATCTTCTTGAAGACTTGTAGTGTTTGGGGCATTCACAACTTCTGGAGGCAAGCTGTTCCACTGATTAATTGTTCTAACTGTCAGGAAATTTCTCCTCAGTTGTAAGTTGCTTTTCTCCTTGATTAGTTTCCACCCATTGCTTCTTGTTCTGCCCTCAGGTGCTTAAGAGAATAGTTTGACTCCCTCTTCTTTGTGACAACCCCTGAGGCAACCCCATATCCCAAGGGGTTTTACGGCTGTCTTACCCCCACGGTATTTGTTTCCAGAGACTAAGCTATCTCTGTCCCAAGTTTGGTTGAAATTTCTCGAGGCGTTACAGAGTTATGCTGGAACATATACACACACATACACACTCACACACACACAGCCATTTATATATTGATCAGCTCAAAAACCTAACACACACACACACATATCTATAATTGTTCCACAACACACTGTTAGGACCCCAATTAAGGGAGGAGACATACTGTTTCCTTTTCTGCCTTTTGGCTCATCACCAGAGACCATCTAGACAGAAAGCTATGAGTTCCATTGTGTGATTTTTTTAATATGATCAGCTCATAAAAGTTATACACACACACACACACACACACACACACACGTATTAATAGTAAGGTACTAATGCATTGGTTTATTGGTTAACAAGCTTGATAGAATGTTGCATGGATTTATTCAGAAAGTGAAAAAAAAGGCTGAAATATTAAAAGTAGAAAGATTTGTTGGGCCATAAGACCTGATGGTAAACAATGGCTTATTGAAGATACTACACTGGCTAGACTTGCACAACATGCTAACCTATAAACTTGATCTTTGAGAACTGGTGTTCATTCACTTGATTATTTTGTTAACTCACGTACTATGCTAATCAAAATGCAGGCAACCCACATTATGGCTCAATGCGATGGGTGAAGTCAACCAGTTAATGAAAATTACTGGAATGGGAGCATCTTAGTATTCAATCAGAATTTAGCTACTCTACTCTCAGCCTGTTTTTCTCTTGGTCCCTTCACACTTTAGTGAACATAGGGATCTTTGAGATTCTCCAGATGTTGATAGACAACAATTCTTATCTTATATCCTATCCTATACTCACTCCTGGACCTGCAAGTTTATGCTTTGTTAGTTGGGGATTTCAGAACAATCTAATCCTTTGCTCACTGGGCTCTCACACGGCATACATCACTGTGAAATTTATTTGTTTAGATTAGTATAACTATTGGCCTTATACCTGGATTCTAGGTGTGTTTAATGACTATGAATTGGGAGCAGTGGTGGGTTTCAAATTTTTTTAGAACCTCTTCTGTACGTGTGGCCTGCTTTGTGGGAATAGTTTGCCGGCCATGTGACCGGGTGGGAGTGGAAACTCACTTAACAACGCTCTTGCTTAGCAACCAAAATGTTGGCTCAGAAACTCTGGCATTTGAAGTACACAAGTCTTAAAGCTGTCAAGTTACAAGACCCTTGCACCCCTAAACCTTTAGGAAAAAAACCTCCAGGAGTGTTCAAACTTGACAGCTTTGAGACTTGTGGACTTCCACTCCCAGAATTCCTCCTCTCGCTCTTCATCTTGAGGATGTGCGGATGGGCAGGGGGAGGGAGCTGGAACTGGTTCTAAACAGCACTGTAGATTTGTGGAACCTCTTCTATAGAAGAGGTTAGAGCTGGCAGAAACCCACTCCTTATTGGGAGGTAGAGAGAGATATGAGATAGATATGAGATAGAGATATGGTACTAGAGAGGCAGTTTGGTTTAGTGGTTAAGGTTCCAAGCTACAAGCCAGAAGACTGTGAGTTCTAGTCCTGCTTTAGGCATGAAGGCCTGCTGGGTGATTTTGGCCCAGTAACCCTCTCAGCCCAACCCACCTCATAGAGTGGTTGTTGTGGGAAAAATGGAAGGAGGATGGAAAGAATATTAGGTATGTGTGCTGCAATGGTGGGATTCAATTTTTTAAACTACTGGTTCTGTGGGCGCAGCTTGGTGGGTGTGGAAGAGGAAAGATGCTGTAAAATCCCCATTCCCTCCCCACTCCAGGGGAAGGATACTGCAAAATCTGCATTCCCTCCCAATCAGCTGGGACTCGGGAGGCATAGAATAGATGGGGGCAGGGCCACTCAGAGGTGGTATTTACCGGTTCGCCGAACTATTCAAAATGTCCGCTACCGGTTCTCCAGAACTGGACTCAGAACCTGCTGAAAACCACCTCTGGTTTGCTGACTTATTTATAAAAATAATAAAGGGGAGAAATGTCTAAAAAATATGTGTACAGAATTCTAGCTCTACTTTACATTATCATGCAGCTACCATCTAATAAAAGGTCACCTTTCCTTCTTGCCTTATGTCTCCCAGCTGGCTATAATAATGATCACCCTGGGGACCCGGTCTTCTTCTACAGTCTTGTAAATCTTCCAAAAAAAACCCCAACACTCCACAGTAAACACAGTAAACTTATTTCTGTTCTGTCTCTTATTTGAAACAGTGTCTTCTGTATAAAAGAAGGCACAAATTGTGTTGGCGACACAACTCGCAAGGTTTTGTTGTTCTTGATGTTACAATAATACTCTGTTGCCTGAAGCATCATTTTTAATAGAGACGGAATTGCTTAAAAACTGTGACCTCAGCATGTGTCCAGAGGAAGCTTTGTCTCTCCTGCTGCTCTGGAGACTGACCTTGGCCTTCCAATCATTCTCTTGAGCCCCAATTGCATTTCCTTGCCTTCCACAACAAATTGAACATCTCCATTAATGGATCTTTTTAAGATACAGTGCTTTATACTGTACACTGAGACTGTGTAGTACTTCAGATACAATTCAGAAAAAACAAGTGCTTCAGAGGGCAGGAGAGAAACAACTTTTGGGATATGAATTCACACTATTGTACAGAGCATCGAAGGCATGGGTGAAGCCACCATTATAGATCCTATGTAATACAATTCCTCTGAGAATCATTGGGAATCAAAAGTATGTTAAAGAAATAGGAAGAGTTCCTTGCTCTGTCAGTTTCTGCTGAACAGCAGAATTTCAGCCTTAGATTGGGGTTGCTGGGGTTTGTGGTAGAGTGGAGATCCCAAGGCTGTTGGATTGGACAGTGTTAGTGGCTGCTGGTTCCCAGTGAGAAAACATCTGCAATGGTTAGAACTAATTTATGGGCTGATGTTTGTGGGAACGGGCTAAACAGGACGGACCTTCCTGCCACTTTTTTGGGGGGGGAGGGGGATTACCTTCAAAGCTCACAAGAGGCGAGCCTTCCCTAATGACCCAGAGAGAGCAAGGTGCTTGGAGATGGGAGTTGAATAGAGTGAGTTAGGAAGGTACAGTAAGTGTGGATTGGGGGATGAGGAGGGAGGTCGTCTGACAGGTCTATGTTTCTCTATCTCAGGGGTGTCAAACTTGCAGTCCGCAGGCCGGATGCATCATGCGCTGGCCATGCTCACCCCCATTTTAGCAAAGGGGGGAAAAGTCACGATACAAGGTTAAGAAGGATTCCTTTGCCTTGTGGGAGGAGGAAGGCATGGAAGTGAGGCTGGTTGGGGAAAGTATGGTGAGGGCACAAGAAGGCACTCAGGTATTGATGGGCATTGGGGGATATGTGGGAGAGAAGAGCAGGCTGCTTTCGGGGAAGGTGGCTGTGGTATTTGAGACTGATACCATGTTGCATTATGACACTGCATCACGTGCTAAGCATTTCTGTTAGTGTAGACTGGTTCTGACCGGTCGGACATAAACAAGGAAGCTGGCATGGAAAGCTACTAGCCACATCCTCTGACACCCTCTGACATTCAACACCTTGGAGAAAAGTTCCCACCTTCTTGCAACGTGCTAACTATCAACAAAGGGCACGTGACTCCTATTCTACTGTGTGAATTCCCTTATATGGTTATGATTTGTGTATGTTTACATGACGTTGCATGCTTAACCCTGCCTTCTGATAAAGTTAATAAAAGGGCTTGCAGGCTTTTGTCTGTGTGCCGTCCCATTCCGTTCGAAGAAGAACCTGGTGTCGTGTTTTTCTTCCCCCTCATCCGTGGGCCGCCCGCCTGATAACTGCGAGAATGTTATCATTACAATACCACATTCTGGGGCAGCACAGTGGCTCAGCAGTTAAGATGTTAGGCTTGTCAGCTGGAAAGCTGGCAGCCCGGGTTTGAGACCCAAGCGCCATATGACAGGGTGAGCTTCAAGCTGCTGCCACTGCTGGTTCTCTCAGGGTTGTGCTGCACGTGCATGCGCATACTTGATGTGTGCTTTGTGTGCATGCATGCACAGTAGTGGAAAAAATGCTTCTGCCCATGTGCAGAAGCAAAAAACAAGATGGCATAGGCACCGCTGATTGCGGGCGTGGCAAGTTGAGTTACTACCTACTTGGCCAAATTGGTCCGAACTGGTAGGAACCCACCTCTGGTGAGCTCCTGTCCTTTCCCCTGC
This sequence comes from Rhabdophis nuchalis, assembly GCA_039707465.1. NCBI lineage: Eukaryota > Metazoa > Chordata > Lepidosauria > Squamata > Natricidae > Rhabdophis > Rhabdophis nuchalis. The sequence goes on along the minus strand of CM077643.1, from coordinate 187,249,837 downwards.
TCCTGCCCATCTAGCATACAAATGCAAGTAGATAAATAGGTACCACTTCAGTTGAAAGATAACAGTCCTCTGAACATCATCATGGCGAACATGACTGTGAAAATGTCTTTGGACAACACTGGCTCAATGGCTTTGAAATGGAGATGGGCACCACCTCCCTATAGTTGGCAACTAGCAGAGTAAAACCCACAGGGACTTGTGTGGTGCTCGGGCCTCAAACCTGGGCTGCCAGCTTTCCAGCTGACAATCCCAACATCTTAACCGCTGAGCCACTGATCTGAATGTTTGGTCTTTCTGATTTCTTCTGCCTTTCCTTGGCTTTTGCATTACCTAGCCCAATTAAGAGTGATAGAGTACCAGAAAACTCACACATTCTTTAATGATACTTTGATAGGTCCTAATAACAGTTTCCCAACTGTAATTTCTCTTCTGATGTGCTCTGCATGGACCAATACAGTTAGCTATAGGTTTATTTGTTTGTTTTTATGTTTCAGGAAAAAAAGTAGGTTTGGATATTTCTGAACTGTTTGCCTGCTAAGAAAATTGAGGGACACAAATTTCTTTTTAAAAAAAACCCTATTCTTGGAGTATGGCCTAGTTTACAGCTAAGAAATAGAATTGTCAGGAAAATTGTCTGTGCAGTTGTCAAAGATAGAATACAGCTAGAAAATACATTATCCACAGGTATGAAATCTGGAGGCTGAGTTTGTTTTATTTAGTATAAAAAGCCTATAGATCTACCAGCATTTAATCTGAAATTAATCCTACTTTGAAGTGTTAGATACAGATGGAACATGTTGAAAACAGAATTGAAGCTTGAGACTAATAGAAACGAAGCCATGGTATGCCTCTTTAAATCTACAAGATGGGATTCATTGTATTCTAAGATATTGAAGGAATTAGCTGATGGTCTAGCCCAGTGATGGTTAACATTTTCCGGATCGAGTGCCCAAAGTATGTGTGTGCATGTGTGAATGTGCATGCGTGCCCAAACCCCCAAATTCAATGTACCCCACCTCCCGTACATGCACATGCCTCCCTGCACGCCCCCACCCCCACAGATACATGCTCCCCCCGCACCCTGCCCCATCACACATGCGTGGCAGAAACCCAATGACCAGCTGGCCGGTAGGAGGCATGCGCGCATGCACGGTGGGGCTGAACTAGGGCGATGGCTCGCATGCCCACAGAGAGGGTTCTGTGTGCCATTTGTGGTGTGCATGCCATAGGTTCGCCACCATGGGTCTAGCCAAACTCCTATGCATTGAAAAATCAGAAAAATTTAATTGTCTACAAACCGAATACAGACCTGTAGTGTGATGTAGCTGCAAGTTAAGCAAATGGAGCTGCATCAACAAATGCATGTTTTCCAAATCACAGGAAGCAATCCCTCTATTTTATTCTGTTTTGATCAGGCTCCATGTTGAGCACTGTTACATTTAAAGCAGGGGTCTCCAACCTTTGCAACTTTAAGTCTTTGCTTTGCTGGCTGGAGAAGTCTGGGAGCTGAAGTCCTTCAGACTTAAAGTTGCAAAGGTTGGAGACCCCTGATTTAAAGTACTACATTCCAAGAAGAATTCTGAGAAATTAAAATGGCTTCAGAGAAAGGCAACGTGGATGATCAGAAGATTAGAAACAAAGTCCTTAAGATTGAAAAAGGTCCTTAGGGGGGAAATACAACTGTGATGGAATATGATAAGAGTGTTGAAATAAGTGAAAGGATGTCACACAGAAGATCAAAATCTGATTCTTTCATCCCATATTCTAGGACACCAAATCATGGTTTTTAGTTACAGCAATGTAACTTCCAGCCGAATATTAGAAAAAAACTTTGTAATAGGAAGAACAGTTTGACTACCGGATCAATTATTCAGAGAAGTGGTATACACCATTTTATTGAATCTCTATTGTTCAGAGACTAGACAGTTATCTGCTGTCTTAGTTCGGATTCCTGTACAGCAAAACATAGGGACGTGGTGGCTCAGTGGCTAAGACACTAAGCTTGTTGATCAGAAAGGCCAGCAGTTCAGCAGTTCGAATCCCTAGTGCCGTGTAATGGAGTGAGCTCCTGTTACTTGTCCCAGCTTCTGCCAATCTAGCAGTTCGAAAACATGTAAAGATGCAAGTAGAAAAATAGGAACCACCTTTGGTGGGAAGGTAACAGCGTTCTTTGCACCTTAGACATTTAGTCATGCTGGCCACATGACCACAGAAACGTCTTCAGACAGCGCTGGCTCTTTGGCTTTGACACAGAGATGCCCCCTAGAGTCAGGAATGACTAGCACATATATGTTAGGGGAACCTTTACCTTTACCTTACTGAGCAAGAGGTTGGACTCATTTGCTGAAATAGCTTCTTTCAACTCTATAATTCTATCATAATCTATAAAAGCATCACTGGGTATACTGTAGGGCCGATCATCGAATTTACAGTTAACAAGGCACACGGCTTACAATGGCTACGCTAAATTGCTAATTTTCATTTTTTTGAAGAGTGAATAAAAAAGGACAAGTGTATTAAACTCATCTTAAAATGATTTAAAAAAAATGAAATCAGAATACCCTCCGTGATATTAGCAAAAGCAAACAGCTGGGTTTTATGTAGTTCATATACATTGTTCTGCATGATAATAGCGCCATGTATATTTTGGTTCCTCAAATGGCAAAACTCTAAGGACTGAATAATAATTTGATGCATATTAACATCCCTTTCACTCTGCTAGCTGCTACCAGTAAACATACACATTTCCTCTTACAGTATGTATGTGGGTGACTGACCATTAATGGAGATACAGAATATTATAGTAACCATACAACTCCCTTTCCCACAGTGAGTTTTAAGTCCTAGCTGACATGTTTAGACAATAATACAACTGATTAATTTTAGTTTCTGGTCCTAAAAGATCTTGGTGGGGGCTGTGTGTTTTACCTGGACTTAATGTAGCCATTTACATTATGATTATGACTGTATTTCAAAGCTATTTTTACTCAGAAACGATACCTAAACTGGGTTAAAATGAGCAGCTTGATTGTAGACTTGCTTAATTAGAAGCAAGGCCTACAGAGTTCAGTGGGACTTACTCCCCAAAAAGTAAGGGTAGATTGCATCTTAATTAGTCCGCTCTGACCTATTGCTAATTTTTGACATTCTAGGCCCAGATGTTATACATTGATAAACTCAGCTGGAATAAAATATTCAGTATGTTGCAGAAATGGAAACAGATTACTGGTACAGAAGAATCTAATAATAGGAAGCTATTATTAGAGTAAATTATATTGAACAAAGAGCCAAAATTAGGAGAGAGGTCTGTCAAGGGTGCTTGCTGTTCCCTGCATCATTTAACATATTTATAGAGAATGAAATCAATAAAATGGGAAGGAAGTAAATTGACTATGCTTTGCAGATGATCAGTGGATAATGACAGATAAGTAAAGAAAGCTGCATGACATACTAAATACACTAAATTTGTTGTATTAGAATCTCAACTTCAACATGCATGAGAATAAAACAAAAAATTTTATGGGCAAACCTTTGCCATACTGTATTTGTGTTTGCACACACACACATATTATGTAGCACAAGTAATATAGTTGGGTTAAGCACAGCGTTTGGAACAGGGGTGTCAAACTCAATTTTATTGAGGGCCGTATCAGGGTTGTGTTTCACCTTGAGGGGGGATGTCAGGGGGGGTTGTAGTCAGGGGCGCATAGCCAACTCGATGTCCCTCATGTTGGGGGCGCCTGTGATGGCCTGAACACTCTTTCAGTGAAAATGGGCTCCCTTGGTTTTGGCTGCGATGGTTTCCTGCAACCCTCTGCCAGCAAAAGCAGAGCTCCCTTTTTGCTGGCAGAGGCACCATGGGACAGTCCTTTGTTATTTTCAGGGTGGGCCTGTGGGCCACATCTACCTCACGGGTCTGATCCGGCCCCCCGGCCTTGAGTTTGACATCCCTGATTTGAAAGATCTAGATTCTAAAACAGGCATGTCCAAAGTCAGGCCCGGGGGCCATTTGCGGCCCGGGGGTCAGTTTAATACGACCCTCCAACAGCCCTCCCTGCTCTGTGTAAATGTGGCCCTCCCTTCCTCCCTCTGTCTCTGGGGCTGTGTGGCTGGGAGGGAGGTGGACGGAGGTTACGGACGCCTCCTCCCGCAGCGGGCGAGGGAGCAGGCGGGGTGAGCACCCAAGGCTACCGTCATCTTAAGCACCACCGAGGCTGTCGCCCGGCAGGGGCGTCAGGCAGGGAAGCCGGTCGCGCCTCCATCGCTGCACGTTCTGGGGCTGCGAAGCTGGGAGGGAGGTGAACGCGCGGCCCCAGAACGTCCGCTTGGCGCGTTCACCTCCCTCCCAGCCATGCAGCCCCAGAACGTGCAGCTCCCGCCGCACAAGGTCGCCCGGCAGGGGCGTCAGGCAGGGAAGACAGACGCGCGGCCTCAGAACATAAGCCGTGGTGCCTGCCGGAGGGAGCCGCGATGGAGACGCGACCGGCTTCCCTGCCTGACGCCCCTGCCGGGCGACAGGCTCGGTGATGCTTAAGATGATGGTAGCCTTGGGTGCTCACCCCGCCTGCTCCCTCGCCCGCTGCGAGTGGCAAGGCAGTGACTGACAGACACAGAGAGAGACAGAAGGGGAGGGAGGGAAAGACAGAGAGACAGACAGAGACAGAGAGAAAGAGAGGGAGGGACAGAGACGGAGAGAGACACAGATAGAGAATGAATCGGAATCGGATTGAATCGGAGACAGACGGGGAAAGAGGGAGAGACAGACATACAGAGAGAGGGAGGGAGGGAGAGAATCAGAGAGAGTGACACACACAGACAGGGAGAGACAGAGAGAGGGAGGGAGAGACAGATAAAGACTGATTAAGTGAGTGAGAGACAGACAGACAGACACACACACAGAGTGACAGAGAGAAAGAGAGAAAGAGAAAGAGAAGGAAAGAGAAAGAAAGAGAGAGAGAAAGAAAGAGACAGAAAGAAAGAGAGAGAGAGAGAGAGAGAAAGAGAGAAAAATGGAGAGAGAGAGAGGAAGAAAGAGAGTGTGTGAGAGAAAGGGAGACAGAAAGAAAGAGAAAAAGAGAGAGAGAAAGAAAGAGAGAAAGAGCAAGAGAAATGGAGAGAGAGAGAGAGGAAGAAAGAGAGAGAGAGAAAGAGAGACAGAAAGAAAGAGAAAAGAGAGAGAGAGAGAAAGAAAGAAAGAGAAAGAGCGAGAGAAATGGAGAGAGAGAGAGGAAGAAAGAGAGAAAGAGAGAAAGAGGTAGGTAAGTTTTTTAAAATTTTATTTTCAATACATTGTGAAAACTCAACTGTCAGTTGATCTTAATGTTATGAAATGAAAAGTATGTCATTTGCAATTAACTTGGCATAAAATAATTTATTTGCATTTAATTGTAATGGTTCAAAGAATGTTCGGAAAAATGTTCGGCCCTCCACCATGTTCACTTCATCCAATCTGGCCCTCTTTGAAAAAAGTTTGGACACCACTGTTCTAAAACAAAGGCTGAAACCAGAGTAATTTCGATACATTTACAGTAAAAGCACATGAGAACAGGTGCAAATAAATTTAATGCTATGAAATACGACATTAATAATCACGGGAATACAGTTAGCTTCCGTTTTTCTTTCTAATGAGAAGTTAGAAAGACAATTGCTGTAACACAATTATGAAGAGCTATAAACATATCCGACTCAGACCTGGGCACCTTTCAGGCTAATTTAGGTGAATTGGAGATTGCCAGGCTAAATGAGAACTCCATCCAGGAGCGCATCTGAGCATTGATGTGATCAATGTGAACTGTGCTGCTTTCCAAAGAAAACATGCTGTGGATGATTTCACTCTCCTGTCCGGCTTGAGGTTTCCCATTAACCTCTGATTGGCCGCTCTGGGGAGCAAGATGCAGAGAAGACCGGCCCTTGCTCTGAGACTGCCTGACTCTTTCTTTCCCCCCCGGCCAGCCTTGAGATGGATTTACTAAGTATTCATTCCACTGAAAAGCAGATTGGAGTTTATTCTAATGTGCAGCTGGACACAATTTTTTTTTTCCCGAGAGGGAAAATGTGCAGAAGGAAGTTCAGTCCTGTGCAGCTGGGCAGATACAATTCACAAAGGAACTCGGTTCTTTTTAAACATGAAAGAGTGAAGAATAAAAAGGATAAAAATTAAAAGGAGACTGTTTTCTTGCTGTAATCTTATGTTGATACTAGAGCCTCTGTTTATTCCTCAATGGTTTAAAAGATATCTCTGCTTGTTTTCCTTCTCTGCCTGTTCTTTAGTTCTCTTTTTTTTTTCCTTCTGGCGCCATTTTTTGTTCATATTTGCTTTCTTTCCCTTCTCCCTTTCTAATTGTTTGAAACGTTTTATAAAAAGGAAAGGAACAAAGGAACATTGTTAGTGCCCATCTAAATATGTTATCTTCCTCAGTAGCAGACCAAACTGAGGAATATAAATTCATCAGTCAGTCTGGTACTTTAAATTCTGAGAAACTGAGTCCCACTGTCCAGATATAAGCTCTACTACTCCCACTTTAGATTTTTGACCAAGAAAAAGTCCCCCGGTGCTTAGGGAGCAGTGGATAGAAAACAGAGGTGGGTTGCTGCCAGTTTGACCCAGTTTGACTGAACCGGTAGTGGAATTCAGGCCTGGATCACAGAACCGGCAGTGACTCAAGCCTGCCACGCCCCTAAACTGGTTCCCTAGCTGCCGCTTGGCTGCCGCCATTTTGGATTTTAGTGACTGCGTATGCGCAGTTCACTGTAAATTGTTCTGTGCATGCCCACAGAACAATTTACATTGAACAGTGCACCACATGAATGTTGCACATAGGTTGGGAACTGGCAGTAATGCCAACAGCAACCCACCCCTGATAGGAAGTGTGGAATCTGCCAGGCAAATTAGTGGCCGGCAATCCGGCAATAAAGCTTTACAGAAGAAGATCCTAGCAAAGTCAAAGCTGCATAGCTTCAGCTGGTTCTGCAGAACACCTGGGTAATTAAAATGGCTTCAGAAGACAGATGTGTTACTGGATCAGCTTCAGTGATAGCATAGCCCTACAGCTGTCTATGTTGTTCCTGGCTATACGATCTCTGGACTGATCCTTTGAAACCTCAATGCTGGATGTGGATCGCTTGGTGGAATCTGAACACCAATCTGATTTCAGCACTGCTAGGGCTTACTGCCTTGCAACTCTTGACCGAAGGCTAAGGACTACCAATCTGCAGCTCTTAGGATCCCAAGTGAAAAAGTGATTTGCGAAGGAATACCTATTGCATAATGATGTGCGTGTGGGTGTGTCATTTATCAAGGACAATTAAATCTTCCAACTCTGGAAAAGGCTGTAAAACAGCTAAGATAGCCAGTCCATCTGTAAACATCAAAAAAGGTTTGATTCTCTTCTCAGGTTTTTCAATATATTTATTTATAGTTGGATTCTCCATACTATTCAGTTAGCATGATTGTAAGAATCAAGATGAAGCCGTGTTGTTATGTATCCGTGATGGTGAACCTATGGCACGTGTGCCCAAAGTGGCACCCAGAGCCATTTTGCCTGGTACGTGTGGCATCAGGCATTCCTCTTCTGGGTTTCTGACATGAATGTGCACCAGGGGTGGGTTCCTGCCAGTTCTAACCTCTTCTATACAAGAGGTTCCAGAAATCTACAGTGCCGTTTAGAAGCGCTCCAGCTCCCTCCCCCTGCCCGTCCGCACATCATCAAGATGAAGAGCGAGAGAAGGAATTCTGGGAGTTGAAGTCCACAAGTCTCAAAGCTGTCAAGTTTGAATACCCCAGGGTTTTTTTTTTCTAAAGGGTTAGAGATGCAAGGATCTTGTAACTTGACAGCTTTAAGACTTGCGTGCTTCAAATGCCAGTTTCTGAGCTAACATTTTGGTTGCTAAGCAAGAGCGTTGTTAAGTGAGTTTCACCACATTTTACAAGTAGGCCACACCCACCCAGTCGCATCTGCCAAGCCACTCCCACTCGGTCACATGGCTGGCAAGCCACTCCTACCCGGTCACATGGCCAGCAAACCACTCCCATCCGATCACATGGCTGGCAAGCCACTCCCACAAAGCAGACCACACCTACAGAAGAGATTCTAAAAAATTTTGAAACCCACCACTGATGTGCCCGCCTTGACCAGCTGGCCTTTGTGCGTGCATTAGTGCTGGAAACGCACTGGTCAGCAGATCAGTGTGTGTGCATGCACAGCAGTAACTGGAAGATTCGCATGCATGCCGGAAACCGGATGTTAATTTTTTGGGGCAGGCATGCCCCCTGGGCAACTCCTCTTTCCGATTGCGGCCCAGATGAATGTGCACAAAGTCTTCCCTTTGGTTCCAAAAAGGTTCTCCATCACTTTTATATATCATACTGTCTTTATTCAGAAGGAGGGAAAATCTATACTGTCCAAGGTAGTTTAGAACCTTCTCATGTAACCTCCTCCCTGGGTACAAGATACTTATTCTATGTTAGCCTATAAGGACAGTTTTCAATAGGGAAAAATATCATTATTAATAAGAGAAGATCCATTTTGTTGTCCAGGTAAACTGCTAAACTTTTCTAAGTGGAAAACAAGGGAGACTTTTTCTTAAACAAAAATCCTAAACAATATATACACAATACAACACATTCAAGTTTTTGAAAATACAATTTAGGAATACATAAAGGAATACAACATATGGCATACATTTCTTTGGGAAAGGTTTCATCTGTAAATTTTATCCCAAGTGTTCATTTTAAATGAAGTCCATTGTCCAAATCTGTTGCTAATTCTGATAGTACTACGTTTAAAATTAATTTGCATAACTACACACCTCAGATGATAATTTCCACTCCAAATACAGGAGAACCTCTGGTCACGAATGTTTCTGACCATGACCAAATCCGTTTCCGATCAACCCCCTCCCATTTCCCCCCACCCCCGCAGCTTATTTCCCCTTCTGCGCCATTTTGTGTGTGTGTCAAATTTCCAAAATTAGGTTTAGGTCACAACCAAATCGGATTGTGACCAAAGTTATGGAATGAATTATGGTTGTGACCAGAAGTTATACTGTAATTACCTCTTCAAGGCTCCATTGAAACTGTCTATAAAATTCTGATTTTGTCACTCATTATTGCTTAAAGTCATTCATTTGGATTTACATCAGTTACTATTGTACACTAAAAGGGCCCCTAAACCAGGGGTGAAATTCAGCAGGTTCTGTAGAACCAGTAGCAGAAATTTTGAGTAGTTTGGAGAACTGGCAAATATCACCTCTGGCTGGCCCCAGAGTGGGGAGGGAATGGGGATTTTACAGTATCCTTCCCCTGGAGTGGAATTGGGGGAATGGGGATTTTGCAGTATCCTTCCCTTGGAGTGTGGTGGGAATGGGGATTTTGCAGTATCCTTCTCCTGGAGTAGGAAAGGAATGGGGATTTTGCAGTATCCTTCTCCTGGAGTGGGGAGGGAATGAGAGATTTTGCAGTAACCTTCCCCTGCCACACCCACCAAGCCATGGCCACAGAACTGGTAGTAAAATTTTTTGAATTTCAACCACTGCCCTAAACCATTTGTTAATTTTATTAATTCAGATATGGAAGATTCAGATTTGTTAATGGATGACAGCATATCATGTGCAAATGGGAATACTTCATGTTCCTTAATTCTTAAACAAACAATGCCAAATATACATCAGGTAATAATAGACAGCGCACATCCCTGCCATAGATATTTGCCTAATAAAAATACAGATTAAATAAACTTTTGGTCTTCCCTTGCACTTTTAGAAAAGAATAACAATTGAAATCCATTTAAATTACTCCCTAGGAGAAGAAAACATTGACATACACGTGTTGCCAGTAGATTTCATCAAAGATCTTCTCTGCATCCAAAGGGGCAGATTTACACTAAAATCCACCATAATGTTATTTAGAGCCATAAGAGTTAAGAATCTCACATTTTCATCCCCTTTTTGGTGACATATAAATCCTGCTTGGTCGGGTTATTCTTAAGTTTACTACCAGTAGTATTTTCTGTGCAATCCTGAGATAAGCCATACTTCTTCTCTATCTGGTCCAGTAAGAGAAGCTAGTAGATGTGCAGCTAACAAAACATCACATTCAGATAACTATGTAAATAATTAAAAGCCAAAAGATTTGTATGAGCTTTGTATCATTCTAACAGAAAACCACCTGAGCTGGCATTTTACCATTCCTCATATTGTCAGTAATATGTTTGGTTTCTTCTGCTTGGATAAGCTCAGAAAGTGGGTCATTTTGTTGACTACTGAAACATAGAAGATTCAACACAGAAAAGGAAAACATTAATTTTCAAATCTATTCTAATATATCAGAGTTTTATCTTTGATGATTTTATCTATCTATCTATCTATCTATCTATCTATCTATCTATCTATCTATCTATCTATCTATCTATCTATCTATCTATCTATCTATCATCTACCTACCTACCTACCTACCTACCTACCTACCTACCTACCTACCTATCATCCATCCATCCATCCATCCATCTAAATTGGCTTTCCTTCTTTCTTGTTGTCTTCCTTCTTCCTTCTTATTGTTTGGTCAGAAAAAGACTATGGCTGGAATAAGGCCACAGACTAGATTTCAAAGTCTAAGAGAAAATATTCAAGTGGGATTTACATTTTATCAAGAAATAAAAGTAAATGTTTCCTAACTATGTCAGGCAAATGTTAAGTCAGTCAGCTGAATTTGCTATTTCTCTAAATATTTAAATTGATTTAAGGGCAATTCTTAAGTAATTGTTTGGGACTTTCTAATGCATTATCTCCCTCTACTGCAGGGAAGTCCAGTACTATGCCTGCATCTTCATCTGAATCAGAGGATTAAAAGAGATTTCAAACCAGCAGTGGGATTCACTTACCTTTGCACCACCTTCTGCACATGTGCAGTACTCATGCATTATGTTGGGGTGGGTGGGCGGAGCCTCCTGCAGACACCGCTACTGGTTTGCCCGAACCAGAGAAAACCAGCTGAATACCACCTCTGCTTCAAATATCCCATAGTACAGCTGAACCATTTGGATATTTGGCTCTGCAATGCAGGATACAGCCACAGCAGGCTCTGAGAGAGGATGGCTACTCATCCTTTGCTTTAATGCTTCAGGAGAAACAAAGTCCGCCACAATCTTTAAACTATGGAGTTTAAAGCAAAGGCCTATGATCTGTGGTCCTAGAAAATAAGTAGCCCTCCAAAATCCATAGTTGCCAGGACCTGCCAGAAACCTAGAAGGAGAATGCATATTTAATTATTCATGCAGTAACTGTAGCTAGAATTGTATTTGCACAAAATTGGAAAAGTGAAGAGATCCCCACAAATGAGAATGTGATCAGGAAAATATTAGAATGTGCCGAAATGAATAAACGCTAGCAATTAAGGAGAAAGAACAAACTGAATATTATATGACATGGGACTTATTTTATCAATGGTTAGATAACAAAAATGGAAGTTAGAAACAGGGAAATAAAAGAAAAAGATTAGTGAAATAAAGAAGATATGTTAAGAGAAAGAAGCAAATATTATTATTATGCTTAATATTATCATTTTAATATTATAGAATTAATGTTAATGTAATTCATATTGTTGTAAATCTTGATTATTATTTTACAAAGATATTTGTACCCAAGCAGACACACACACATACACTCAAGGGATTCAAGGGAAACGAGCTGGATTTTATTCCTTACAGCAAAGTCCACGACCTTGTGTCGGAGGGGGAGCCGGACCTGGTGGGAATTGCGGAGACCTGGCTGGGTCACGAGAGAGGACTTCCCCTCGTAGAAATGTGCCCGCCAGGTTACCGTGCTTTTCATCAGCCACAGGCCCTAGGCAGGGGTGGAGGGATAGTGGTTATTGTTAGGGAAGGTCTTGAGCTGAGAGAGACCACTGTACCACAGACCATCAGCTGTGAGTCCCTCTGCGTGAAGTGGGGCCCAAGGAGGCAGTTGGGCGTGCTGATTTTTTTTAAAAATTAAATTTATACCCCGCCCTTCTCCTTGTTAGGACCCAGGGCGGCGCACAGGGATGTTAAAATACATACAAAATATATAAAATATATGAAATTTAAAATACTTATTCTAATAAATAAACCCTGCGCTAAAAACCGAATTAAAATCCCAAGTTTAAAAACTATCTAATAGTCAGTATGGAGGTTACGCTAGGCCAGCTAGATGAAATAGGTGTGTCTTCAAATTGTGTACCTGGCTCCCCGCTACGTGTCAGCAGCCCTGCCCGAGCTCCTCGAGGTGATCGCCAAGATGGCAGTTGAGACCCCCAGACTGGTAGTCATGGGGGACTTCAACCTGCCATCTGTGGGCGAATCATCAGAGGTAGCTCGGGAGTTCATGGCCTCCATGACAGCCATGGACCTGACCCAAGTAATTCAGGGCCCCACACACGAGGGAGGACACACGCTGGATTTAATTTTTGTCTCTGGTCAGTGGAAGAGTGATCTGGGTATAGGGGACGTAGCCATCATACCCCTGTCATGGTCAGATCACTCACTTCTCTGGCTCGACTTTCCAATCGCTACACCCCACCGCAGGGAGGTGGAACCTGAATCACCTAAATGGTTCTGCCCCAGGCACCTGATGGACCCGGATAGGTTCCAGATGGAGCTTGGGCCACTACCTGTGTCCTTGACCCGCGTCCCAATGGAGGACCTGGTGGCCGCGTGGAATACTGCGGCCATGGGGGCCTTGGATCGGATCGCGCCCTTGCGGCCTCTCCTGTGGTGATGAGCCACCCAGGCTCCTTGGTTTACCGAGGAGTTGGGGGTGATGAAACGCCACAAGAGACGCCTAGAGGAGATGGAGATCCACACGGTCTGAATCTGACCGAACACAGGTGAAAGCCCATTTAAGGACTTACCTTGTGGCGCTGAGAGTGGCAAAACGTCATCATTGTGCCATTCTCATCGCATCCGCAGATAACCGCCCTGCCGCCCTGTTTAGGGTGACCCGCTCCCTCCTTCAACAGAGGACGCGGGAAGCCCTTTTGCAGGGTAGAGCAGAGGAATTTGGGGAATATCTGCAGGATAAAATCGCTCAGATTCAGAGCAAGTTGGCCTCCACCGAAAGTGGTCCAGTGGGATGCCCCAAGGCAGATCTGGAGACAGTTTTGTGGGAGGAGTTTGACTATGTTACTTCCGAGGATATGGACAGGTTACGTGGGCGACTGCGAGCTACCACATGTTTATTGGACCCGTGTCCCTCCTGGCTTGTACTGGCATCCTGGGAGGCGACACGAGGCTGGCTCCAGGAGGTAGTGAATGCTTCTTTGGGTGAGAGGTTCTTGCCTACTGTCTTGAAAGAGGCGGTGGTGAGACCCCTCCTCAAGAAGCCCTCTCTGGACCCAGCATTGTTGGTAAATTACCATCCGGTCTCCAACCTTCACTTCTTGTGAGTGTGGTGGCACAATAGTTCCCCCGTCACCTGGAGGAAATTGATTATCTGGACCCACGCCAGTCCGGCTTCCGGCCCGGGCACAGCACTGAGACAGCATTGGTCGCGTTGGTGGATGATCTCTGGAGGGCCAGAGATGGGGGTTGTTCCTCCATCCTGGTCCGATTAGACCTCTCGGCGGCTTTTGATACCATCGACCATGGTATCCTATTGCATCGGCTGGAGGGGTTGGGGGTGAGGGGCACTGGGTTGCGGTGGTTCTCCTCCTACCTCTCCGGTCGATCGCAATTTGTGTTGGCAGGAGGGCAGAGGTCGACCTCGAGACCCCTCACTTGTGGGATGTCTCAGGGGTCGGTCCTCTCGCCACTCCTGTTCAACACATATATGAAGCCGCTGGGCGAGATCATCCGTGGTTTTGGGGTAGAGTACCATCTCTACGCTGACGACACGCAGCTGTATATATCTACCCCAAACCACCCCAACGATGCCGTCAAGGTGATGTGCCGGTGTCTGGAAGCCGTGCGGGCCTGGATGGGAAGGAACAGACTCAGACTCAACCCATCCAAGACCGAGTGGCTGTGGTTCCCGGCATCCCAGTACAACCAGTTGATTCCATCACTGGCCATAGGGGGCGAACATCTAACCCCTGTGAATGGGGCACGCAACTTGGGCGTCCTCCTTGATGCACGGCTGTCCATGGAAGATCAAGTGACGGCCGTAGCCAGGAGGGTTTTTTACCAGGTTTGCCTGGTCCGCCAGTTGCGTCCCCTATTGGACCGGGCTGCCCTTTGCACAGTCACTCACGCACTCATGACATCCCGACTGGACTACTGCAATGCTCTCTACATGGGGCTCCCCTTGAGGTGCACCCGAAGGCTGCAGCTTGTCCAGAACGCGGCCGCGTGGGCAGTTATGGGAACCTCTAAGTTTGCCCATGTAACACCACTCCTGCGTGAGCTGCACTGGCTGCCTGTTGTCTTTTGGGTGCGCTTCAAGGTGTTGATTATCATCTTTAAAGTGCTCCATGGCTCGGGACCTAGCTATTTGTGGGATCGCATCCTGCCCCATACATCCCTTCGGCCGATTCGCTCCCACAGAGAGGGACTTCTCCGGGTGCCGTCCACTAGGCTATGCCAGCGGGGGACGCCCAGGGGAAGGGCCTTCTCTGTGGCGAGCCCGACCCTCTTAGAAAATTAGAACAACTATGGACCTCCACTCCTTCTGTCAAAAACTAAAAACTCACTTCTTCTGCCTTGGGTTAATTGACCCATTACCTCTAGCTGAATATTTCAAACTATTTTATTAGGGATTTTTAGGGGCATTAGTTTTAGCTAGTTTGGGATTTTAGCGCAGGGTCTAGGTTTAATTCGTTTTAAATTGTATTATAATGTTTCTTGTTTGTATATGTATTTTTAATTCCCTGTGCACCGCCTCGAGTCCAATGACTCGAGTCCGAGTTTAATTTTCATTGACATGGAATTAGGTACACAGTTTCTCCTGCTTGTTCCCATTCTAGACGTGCTGCTCGGGGACTCCATATAGTTCCAACGTAAGTCTGGAATATATTGAACATCCCTCAGTGGTGGGTTCTGGATCCTGTCATAACCATTACTCTGTGACGGGGCCAGGCGTCCACTATATGCACGCGCATTGTGCACACATGCACACCACCGCCCTGCGACACTCCAGCTGCTTGGCGGAAATGGCCCGGTTGGGTCAAATACAGGTAAGGAGGGTGAGTGGGTGGGCCCTCCGAAGCACTGTAGCGGAATGGTACCTGGTGCCCTCAGCAGGCACCGGTGTGCCCATACTGGGGCATACTGGCCATAACCCACCACTGATATCCCTGATTTAAAATACCCTGTAGAGCAGAATTGAATTTGGAGAATACACACTAGAGGGAGCATATTTCCTAGCACGTACCTGTCCTTCCATTAAAGTCCGGCAAATATTTTGTACTTCACTCCTTCTTTAGGATCCAACAAACTGTTTCAGACTGATTCCCAAGTTCAGCATGGAAATGTTTGCATCTACAAGTACAACTCTTTCCTGCCAATATTTGCTTGAAGAAACAGGGTGGGTATTCTGTCCTTAAATAAACCCCAGGATTTCTCTCCATATCTTGGAATTCTTTCTGAATAATAACGATCTCTCTTAGTAGATTTTTCTTCATTTGGTCCCCAGATATTGGATATCCCCTTCACAGGCAGGAGCAGTAATTTAGATTTCTTTAAATGTGTTTTAAGAATATTGTTGCTGAGTCCAACTTTTCCAGAACTAGAATGTAAGCTATTTTTCAGTGGTATTTCAAATATATTGCAGACCACAAAACAAAAGGAACATGGAAGTGTATTTCTCACTTGGTGGCACACAATATTTCTCTCTAGGTTAGCCGGCCCTGACATTTCCTTTTCATTTAAGTTATTGTTTCCCGAAGTGTCTAGGCTGCTGTTCACTGTTTCCTTACAGGCAGTAATCATCTCAAAAAGCTTTTGGAGATCACAGTTGCTGAAAAAGTCTAGATAGAAGGATGTCCTAAATAATAGCATCATGTATTTTGACAGGGCCAATTTAGGTGGAAAGAATTGTTGTTTACTTGCTGAGCGCTTATTTTACTTGGCATATTCTCTGAAGGACATGACATGTGAACTAAGAATCACAACTGAAGCCATTTTCTTCTTAAATCAAATACTCTAAAAATATATCGAGGGTCCAAACAATGCAGAAACATGCAGGTTTTGGAGGATCTACTTTGGAAGGGATTTAGCAAAGTCAGAAAGAAGTTATTTTCCTGAAACAATTTGGACTGGAGGCAGCTTCTTTTGGATTTGTTTGTGGTTTGAAATGGGAGAATACGGCTTCTGAGGTGAATACTTAACCTATGTTATTATTTAATGTATAGATGTATATATTGTTTCAGGACCACATTGGAAGAAATACAGGCAGGAACAATTAATGTCTGAACCCTGCAATGCAGGAATTCCTTAACTGCAAAACTGCAGACATTGAGGGAAAACTTAACATACCAAAAATATATATAGAAAAAATAGCATTTTTTCCCTAGAGAAGTGGGGGCGAGAGTATATAGAGGCTGGTTTCCTTTTCTTAGCTGTCTTTTGCTTTAAATCTCCCACTCAGACCCCAGTTTCTTTTTTAAAGAATAAAAAAGATTAAAAAACAATAAAAAAATATATATAAACAAATGACTTACACTCTTCATCACAAGTATGAACAAATTTAGAAACTCTTCATATCTTATAAGGTTATTAACAAACATCTCTTCATCCCATATCCTATCCCTTATCTATAAGACTTCAACTTTTCAGTCTTGGTGTCAACAAAAAGTCCACAAAGGATTGCCCCAACTTTTTTGGGGTGTTTGTGTGAATTTTAACCGATCAAATAAACCAACTTTATATTCCTTCCTCGTACTTCTAATCTTTAATTCAATCCAATATTTTCATATAATTTGTTTCACTTCAATTATTTTTTATCCAATTGCACAGATTTCTCTTTTTCAAGGCTTTAAGCCTCTTCTACAGATGAAATAAGAAATCATTTTAGGTCATCGTCTTGGTTTACCATTTGTATTTTCCTTTTAAAATTTAGGTGCCACCTTCTTTTGTATGTCCAAATAAAATGTCCTTCTCCAAATCATTTTCTTGGCTTATCATTTGTACTTTAATTTTCGATACTTTCTGTCTTGACAGATAAAATTTATTCCACACCATTAATACATAGTCTACCCATAGAAGCAGACAGAATTACTGAAAATGTTGATTAACTTTTGGCTCCATTTTTCAAAGATATCCTTTGATATATTTGATGTTATAATGTTTTCTGTCATTTTGTATGTCCCAGTATTAACTGATATCAAAAATATGTTTGCATTTTAAAAAATTTGTTCAGAACCTTTAGTCCCCTCTGGTGTCAGCTTTCTAAGATCATCACTTATTTTTATTATAACTTACAGTAACCAGAACAGGCAAAAAAAAAATGTTTCCAATAAGAAGCTATTTATTTTTATAGTTGCAGTAATTTCAAAACCTTATAATAAAAGTCAAAATTCCCAATTTATCTGTAAACTTAATTTGTTTTTGTAGGTTTTTTAAGATCTAAATATTAGCTTCCCCCCCCCCCCCCGTATATTTTAAATTCCTTAAGTTCTTAAGCTTGTAATTAAGCTTATTTCATAAATCCATTATAGGAAAATTATTCAGTTCACACTCTTATTTTGTTTAATTATTAAGACATGAGCTACTTTCTTCTGTATATCTAGTATAATATCTTTTTCCATATCATTCTTGCAATGTCACTTTAAAATCTACTGTCAATTCAGTCTCAATCTCATCAGGTAGAACTTGTTCCTCTTCCATACTGTCTTTTGTTGTGGCAGACACTATGAAAATTAATTCCTGGGTCTGTTGTTTTAACAGTATTTTTCAATGTATCTTGCTGTCTCTGCGAGAGGAGCAGCCATCTGGAATATAGGTAGGCAATCTTCTGTCCCTTTGTTATCCAAAGGGATTCCAAAGAACTGGTCTACTCATTCCAAAGTTATAGCATGAAGCCAGCAGAGTTTTTACTACTGTGACTTTTCTGGTCAAAGTCTACTTTAATCACAAAACTGGGAAAACTAAGATGTGTCCATAAGACAAAGCTCTGTTATACCTTAGGTTCTGTGACTTTTTGCCTACCCCTTAATATAAGCAAGCAATTATATTTATAGCTTGATGTGAACGCAATGTTTAGAATTATATTTCACCTACTCCTCTTTCAAATTAATTACATGTTTTATATTTTACTCTTGGTACTTGTATTTTCCAAGGGCCTCTTAAGAAATAATTTTTCAGAGATGATTTCTAAAAAGGGAGCAGGTTAAAATAGTTGGGAACATTTACAATCGCTTTCCACTGAATCCGATCACTGGTTTATATTTAACCCAATGTTGTTAGCAGCAGCTCTACAAAATTTTCGAAAGGAATCTTGCCATCTCTCCCAAGGATAGCTGGAAATTTCTGCATGAAAAATGTGTGCTGCACAATTGTGCAGCCAAAAGCCAAGCATTCAAGCAGAGCAAATTCCAGCGGAGGTTAAATAGTGCACTTCAAAAATTTAAAGGATGCAGTTTTTAGAAAATCTGCCTAGAAGAATCTGTCAGAGGCAGTGTTGGGGGCCACCCTGAGAA
The DNA here is from genome assembly GCA_039707465.1 of Rhabdophis nuchalis. Lineage (NCBI taxonomy): Eukaryota > Metazoa > Chordata > Lepidosauria > Squamata > Natricidae > Rhabdophis > Rhabdophis nuchalis. The sequence goes on along the minus strand of CM077643.1, from coordinate 187,231,233 downwards.
GATTTTTGTCACCACTGAACTTCTATAAATAAGAAAGTCCTCAGAGGATTCTTTTTTGGGAGATAACTTTTCTCACATTAATACAATGTGAAGTGACTCTTGCCCCAAACAAGATTCCTGGACATTTCTCTTACCTAAAGGATCAAAACTATCTTTTAAGGTAAAAAAGTTCCATAGGGACTCTTGCCTTAACCTTTACCAAGGCTCCCTGGAGAAAAGGCTCTGAATTATCTCTCTCTTCTGATAGGTTTCTCAGCCATTTTCTCTTTTTTGTCAGTCGGCCAATTTGTCCTTCCATGTTGTTTTTCTCTCCAGTCCTTCCTACTTTTTGTTCAGTTTTCTGACATACTTGCTACTTCATTCCAACTTTCCTTCATCATCTGTGTTCCCTGCTTGAATCATCCATATAACCTGGACTGGTATTCTGCTGTTATCTTTATACTTGTCTACAAAGATTTGACCTCTTGCAACGAGGCTTTCAGCAACTTAATGCATTTCGTTAGAGAGAAAATGCTAGTTTCACAAACAAAACAATTCTTTGTATTTCAAATCATGCATTTAAAATATTTAGATTGAAACTTCTTGATTACTTTATGCTGCTATAACTACAACTGACTAAAGATTAAAGCACATTGGTAGAAATTCAGCTTTATTCTTATCCAAGTCTATGGATATTTCCATGGGGGCACAAGCATTGCCCTTCATATCCTCAACTGCCATTCTTGTTAGGGAATATTTTAATTCGATATTTATTGGTTTTAATTATTTATTCAAATTTTAGCACAGATCTAATAATTTAATTGTTTTTTATATTTTGTATATTGTGGGGTTTTTATCTTTCTGTGCACCGCCCTGAGTCCCTTTTAGGTGAAATAGGGCGGTATATAAATCTAATTAATAAAATAAATAATAATAAATTGTGTCCTGATAATTACCCTCCGTCCAGAGGTGGTCTGAATCGGTTTGAATCGGTTCACCTGAACCGATAGCGGAAATCGCAGGTGGCTCTGCCCACCCACCCAGGCTCTATGGCATCCCATTTAGGTCCTTTTTTCACCAAAAGCGCATGCGTGGAAAACTATATGCCTGCATAGAGGTGGAGCGCACTCAGATTTGCGAACTGGTATGGAAAGTAATTAAATACCACCCCTGCCTCTGTCCCTTGTCATTGAGGTGTCTTGCACAACTCACTGCTGGCCAGAGCATCTAGGAAGGTCCTAGGAAAGGACACCAAGATGCCACAACACCTTGGCTTCACAAGGATAGGTGAATTCTGAAGAGAGGGAGGTAGGACAACTGGGATTTCTCCTAATAGAAAACCAAGAGATCACACAAATGATTTTCGCAGTGTGCTTTCAGAGATAATGCCTGAATCAATATTAATTTGCTTAATTTATCAGAATAATATAAATCCTACAGGGTTGTAGAAACGTGTTGAGGAAGAAGATGGAGATAACCTTGATTACAAAGGGAAGAAAAGCAGCAACTCAGTCTTCTAAGTTATCTTCTCTCCCTGAAAAGAAGAGACTATTAATGTTTTCTCAAATCTATGTCAAAGTTTGTGTATAAACGCACCACCATTTCCTGAACCGTGAGGTAATGTAACTGCTGTCCATGCTGGCTAGAAACTTGCGGAATGCACTTGAAGAATTGCAAATTTGGGAGAACCAAAAAGTACTTGACATTATTACATGTAGTCTTAAGCAAGACAGTTTGTTAAGTAAATTTTGACCCATTTTACGACCTTTCTTGCCACAGTTGTTAAGTGAATCACTGCAATTGTTAAGTTAGTACTCTCCCTTTCTCTAGCAATTCTTCTGACCAAGCCTTTTAGCTATAGGTTGAATCTAGCCAGGCAGAATCTCAAGTTCAGCTCCCAGGCTTCATAAGACTTCCAAGTTGTCTTTTACACATTCTCATTGTGCTTTTCTCTCCTATCACCTGACTGCCTTGGGAAACCTGACATCATGTATACCAGGGGTGTCAAACTCAATTTTATTGAGGGCCACATCAGGATTCTGTTTGACCTCAGAGAGCCAGGGTGGGTGTGGCTGAGGTGGGCATGGCCAGCTCAATGGCACTCGTGTTGGGGGCGCCTATGGTGGCTCCAGCATTCTGCCAGCAAAAACAGGTTCCTGAGGTCTGTTTTCGGCTTCAATGGTTTCTAGAATCCTTTGCCAATGAAAACGGACTGCAGGCCACTCCTTCACTGTTTTCAGGGTGACCCCTGGGGCCAAATCTAAGCACCCCACAGGCTGGATCCGTCCCCCAGGCCTTGAGTTTGACACCCCTGATGTATACCATCCTGAGAACCCAATAAAACAAATATACAAAAAATAGCAGATGAATGTACTAAAAGAGTGAACAAACAAAAGTGAAAACGACAGCAGAATAAAGAAGCATGTCTGGTATGAATAGACATACTAGGTGAAATATGAAAGATACCGGCAGTACAACATAATACATTTGTATTTCCACCTTCAAGCCACAATGTACGTTTAACAAGAAGGGACAAAGCATTTTAGCAACCCTTTGCTCTACTTGGGAGCATTAATTTTGTGGCCATGGAAAGAGTAGAAAGGTGAGGAGTCAACCAGGGTACAATAGTCATATAAAGAAACCCAGGAGGACTGGATCTAGCCTGGGAACTTTAGTTGACACTTCGGGCTTCAATATGATTAGTTATCAAAAGAAAATATATGGGATGTAACCTATAGGACTTCCCTGTCATTCCAAATTACCCAGTAACCTGTTTTCTTACCATTTGTGCAGAATGTTTTAAATTGCTGATGGTACCTAGAAAGTGACAATAAAGTGATATCTTTGATATTTCAGCTGTCATTTCTCTGTGTTAAACTGCCAGTGCTAGGGTTTGTTATTTTTTTAGAACTGATTATTGTACAAAGTGGGTATCAGGGAAGCACTTCGTGTTTTGCCACTAATGCTTTTCTTGTTAGCGAGTGTGCACCATGCGCATACATATACAGCATTGGTACTGATCTGTAGATACACTTATAAGTACAGTAGAGCCTCTAGTCACGACCAGTTTGTTTCATAACTTTGGTTGCAACCACATTTGGTGATGACCTGAACCTCATTTTGGAAATTTGGCACTTACAAAAAAAATGGCGTGGAAGGGGAAATCAGCTGTGAAAAAAAATTGTGAATTTTGAGGTTGGAACCCAATTTGGTGGTAGTCAGAAGTGTTCGTGACCACAGGTATCGTCACAAACCTGTATACTGTATACTGTATAAAGAAGTTGGACCTATGATTTGAATGGGATTCTGTTGCTCAAACGTTTTGTCCTACAAATTATGATTACAGTTGTTATGAAAATCAAGTGATTAGACTTTGAAAAATTGTAGTGCTTATGAAATGACTTTAATTATAAAGTACAATTATGACATATAAACCGCCACATCAGAATGACTAAATGGAATTCCCTGTTCAACATTTTGTATGAGATCTACTATTAATGATGATTAAGCCCCCAGGATCCCCAGATAAATCTATAATGATGGAAGAGATGGAGATGATGATGACCGGGAGCAAGATGGATGGTGCCTTCAACAGTGATGGATTGCCATCCCTTTTAAGATAGACCAGACTAGGAAACCAAAGCTGTTGTGTACTTGAGTTACGACCGCCTGGTGTCAATCAAGCTGAGAGATTGTTACCATTGCTCCAGGTGGAAGGTCGTTCCGGCGGGAGAATTGCAGGGTTCTAATTGGTTGACGGATTGACAGCTATTTATATAGACACAACAAAAGTTATGAATGCTAATATTACTTTTATTATAAGGTTACAATAACAAAATCTTGTAAGTCTGAATGTACTTCCTCCCTCTCTCCCTTTTAAGAGAACTAGGGACAGCCTTATCAGAGTTGCTTTCTCAAAGTACAATTCTGCCTTGGACTCAAATTTCTTTTTTCTGACTATTGTTTTGGTTTCAGCTCTTCCTTCTGTTCCTTAATGTTACTTTTACAGCCCATTACACCTGAAGGGTCAGGTTAACAATCAAACATCCAGGAGGTCTGTCTCTATCAGTCAGTAAAAGCTCCTGGAAGTAGAGTTGGGAAAGAAACATCACCATTTTGATGCCGAGCAGCTGTTTTGTATAGTAAACAGAACAATTATACTTCTAATGTAGCCTTGTCTAGTTTGACGGATATAATTTGTATCTTTAAAAAACTGTTGTGCCTTTTACATTGAGATGCATATCCTAACTGGAAGCAAGGTTCAATTTTTATGTGTGTTGGAAGTTGTAACTTCCAATATTTTTTTTTCTGAAGAAATTCACCTAGTGAAATGTTCAACATTTCAAACTGATTTATTTTTAGTAAGACCTCATATTGATCAGTGCTTGTGTGACCCATTTTAATTCGCATAGCCTGAAAAGTTTGTGCATGAATGCAAGAATCTCTAAGAAATGGAAAATATTAATACAACAAATAGGCAAAGAAGTAATTTCAGGTCAGGATTCTCAAATCAAACTCTTTACTGCAAGACGAGTTACGATTTAAAGATACTCAGGGAACATCCTAAAAAGAAAGTCATATAGGAATTCAAAGTGTTCCCATTCTGAAAGCAACCAGTTAATATGACTTCCTTATATTTGATTGCTTACCTTTATTGTAGATTTAGCTGCAGTTTCTTTTTATACTAGATGGCATTATCCATATCCTTTCCTCTGTTGGCATAATAGTTTTCCTCGTCTCTCTTGTAATTAAAATTTATATGCCATTTCCCCACAAAATTACTGCCTGTCCAAATAAACTTGACGATCACATTCATGTCTCACTTGTACCCTTGCCATTCATAGTACTAATAAAGTTCTCATTTTATCCTCACAGCTTTGTGAAGTCTGCTGGCCACTCAATGAATCCCGAAGGCATTGTTCATCACCTTAACTACTGGCTTTCTCTCATCCAACCTGCAGATAGATTTATGTGTAAGATACCTTACACAGAAGCACTTATGTTTCTTTCTTTTTTAACCCAACCAAATCAGCCAAATCTACAAGATTAAAGAAATTGCTCTTTACAGTCACAGGCAAAAAGCAGCTATCTTGTGGCACTTTATGGACTATTTTTTTACTTAGCATACATTTGTGTGTCTCACAATGCAGTTTTGTATTTTAAAAGCACTATTTAAAGACATAAATAAGCATGCCTTTGGGGATTTTGAAAAAATCAGCAGTGATGAAAACTTTGCTCCATTTTAGTTACTATTGAGAAATCTCAGTCTTTCCCAGAATGTAGGGCTTCTTAAGAATATTCCATCCTAAAACTTCCCAACTTCCCAAATGAGTGAACGACACTCTGCTCCCGTAGCAAAAGAATCTCTAATTTTAATTTTGAGCTGGGTCATATTTTTTTGAGAATTTATATAGGCATTGAGGGAGACCATTATATTTTGAAGTGTGTAATGACATCTTTAGATTTCTCCTTCATGTTAAGAAGATTCTAGATTCAGAGTTATGATGATGTTTATCTTGCTTTTCACTCTTGCTTGATAAATAGAAGGGAGGAATCTTCACAAAGCTGTGGAAAAAAATCAAGATTTAAGTTGGTACTGGCTTATCTGTAGAGTTTCCAGACTCTTGTTTATCTAGCCAAGGTCAGGTTCTGCAATCTCAGTACCATAGAAAGGAGATCATGACATTTTGGAAGCAAGGTTAGACCAGACCCTAGTATTGCCCTTTATTTTGGGATCGTCTACATAGACTTAGTGCTGAGTGCTATGTAACTTCACTCTTTTGAGGTCTCTCCACTATTGTTCCACTGGGAGTCCCGACAGCTGAACAGAGTTTTGTTATTTTCTTGCTTGATATGTTATCCTTTTGTGTTTCTGTTAAATCTGTCTGCTAATGTTAATAATAAAACTTAAAATCTCTTCATTTACTGGTGTGTTTATGGTCTCTGGATCCTCAAACAACTAATTGTCTTTCATTTGGCCACTGTCTGTCATTTGGGCAATACAGAATGTAGCCCCAATCTAAAAGAAAATCTATTGACTGAAATCAGCCCTGTTTTGGGCCTGAAAACAAACAGGCAGATGAAACAGAAGACAATAGACCAACATTTAAGGCAAATTTAATGTTATTAAAATGAACACTGTCTTTTGTTTATGGAACTATCCTATGTTAATAGCAAATAAATATTTCCTTTGGATAAATAAAAATTATTGAGGAAATTTATTTGGGATTGGGATCACCAACGTTTTCTTTGGCTAAATTAAGATTATTATTTGAGGAAGTTGTCTAACTTGCAAAAATATCATTGAGCCAATATTTTATCAGCCATCTTCTGGTGGAGTGGAAATAGGTAATTGAATATCATCCATTCTGGGCTAAGTTAGTTCCTTTGCAAGCATGGAAAGTGCTTTGGAACAATGTATAGCAGAAAAGGTGTTTAATTTCTGGGAGCATGAGCAATGAGAAACCATTGGGCCATAATGGGATGTACCGTATTTTTCAGAGTATAAGATGCACCTTTCCCCCCCAAAAGAGTGCGAAAATCTGGGTGCATCTTATACACTGAATGCAGCATTTTTGGTCTCCTGAAACTCCGCCCCCTTCACAAAAATGGACATGCAGAGAGTTTGGGAAACCTGCAAAGTGTTCCTGGGGGCTGGGAAGGGCAAAAACAAGTGAAAATGGGCCTTTTTTTTTGCTTGTTTTTGCCCCCGCCCCCAGAAGCACTCTACAAGTCTCCCAAAGCCTATGCATGCCCTGCTTTATTTATTTTCTTTTGCAAAAAATGAGGCGTGCAGAGGGTTTGGGAGGCCTGCAGAGTGCAAAACATTTTTTAAAAAAAATTACATGTTCCAAATCTTTGTGTGTCTTATACTCTGGTGCATCTTATAGTCTGAAAAATACGGTAAATTGACTTTGGATGAGAATCATGAATACTTAATATTTTGGATAAAATCTACTTTAAAATTGAAGATAAATAATTCTATTGGAAGGTTTGGGAAGAAGTTGGGATAATGACTTTAACTCAACAACTATGAAATGGCTATTTTAAAGATTTTTACTGACTTCAAACTGAATTTGTCTTACAAATTTCCAGCTTAAGTATCTTCTAACCCAAGGGTGTCAAACTCGATTTCATTGAGGGCTGCAAGACCTCCGCTTGTTTCGCCGGCACCTAAAAACTTATTATTTTCATCTGGCCGGCCTAGCATGATCTACTCCACACCCATTATTTTATAACAAATCAAAACTGTAATTTGGGTTTTAAATTTAAACTTATTTTAAGTTAAGCAGGATATGGATTTAATTTCGTTATTTAATAATATTTTGTATTTATGTATAATTGATTTTAAATCTCTGTTCGCCGCCCCGAGTCCCTTTATGGTGAGATGGGTGCGGGTTATAAATGTGAAAAAAACAACAACATCATGGTTGTGGTGTGATCTCAGGTGGCTGAGGGAGGCGCGGCCAGGATTGGTGTGTCCTGCTCAATGTCACTCGTATTGCGGGCACCTGTGGTGGCACGAGCGCTCTGCCAGTGAAAATGCGCTCCGGAGCTGTTTTTGGTTGTAATGGCCTCCTACAACCTGCGAGTCCCTTGGAGGTGATCAAACCGGTCAGTCCTAGAGATCACTCCTGACTGCTCTTTAGGCCAGATCCTGAAGACAGAACTCAAATGCTTTGGCCACCTAATAAGAAAGAAAGACTCACTGGAGAAGAGAGTGATCAATTCGGCACAAGAAACCATCGGTTGCCCTCTGACATCACTGGATAACATCGTCAGATCTCGCTGCCTTAGCAGAGCAAGGAAGATTCTCAAAGATGATTCACACCCTGGTTGGTATCTCTTTGCCCTTCTACCATCAGGCAGAAGATATCAAAGTATAGCCAGCCGAACGAACAGGTTTAAAGGTAGCTTCTATCCATGGGCTGTGAGACTTTTAAATTCAACCGCAATCACTCCATGCACATGCTAGTTTTTTCTTTTCTCTCTCTTTTGTTTCTGTTATAATTTTGCACCAGTGAAGTTAAAACCAATTTCATTGTAATTTTTACAATGACAATAAAGATTATTATTATTATTATTATTATTATTATTATTATTATTATTAATTATTATTAAGAGCCTCATGCTAGGAAAGATTGAGGGCAAACGAAGAATGGGAGGACAGAGAATGAGGTGGCTGGCTGGAGTCACTGAAGCAGTAGGCGTGAGCTTAAATGGACTCCAGAGGATGGTAGAGGACAGGAAGGCCTGGGGGAACATTGTCCATGGGGTTGGGATGGGTCAGACTTCAGAACTAACAACTTTAAAAAAAAAGCAATTAGTTTTCTTTTAAGATTATTAATTATGCATGCATAAATTAAATAAACATTTTTTTTTAAAAAAGGGAAAAAGCCCTGTGCAGAAACCCCTTAAAACAGTAATTTAACTCGGACAAATTGTGTGTCCTTGTCGTTAGCTCCAAAACCACCTTCGTAAATAGTCCTGGCCACTAAGGCTGCCCCATGCTTAATCCAAAAGGAACCTCTGCCTCGTTATTATCATCATCATCATCATTATTCAAGGTAGAGGAAACAGAAACGATTTGCGATTGAATGGAGATCCCGGAGGGAGACCCGCCTCGACGGTTGCCACGCCAGGAGGCCCAATCACCGACTGAGCAAGGCAAGAGTCACTGGCGGGTTGGATGGACCCGCGGGGGTTGTTGGGTGGGGTGGGGGCGACGACCACCGAGTATCACCTCCGTGGGAAGACACCCCCCCCCCCCCATGCATCCCTTCCCTCCCGGCGGCTCCCTCCTCCGCGCAGGTCCAGGCGCCCCACTTTCAATCCCCGTGACCTTTCCCCTCCGCCAGTCTCCGCCCCAGAGGGAAGCGAGTCCCTCCCGTTCCGCCGGCTGCTTTTTTGCCCGGGTAGAGAGAGCCAGAGAGCGAGAGAAGAGAGCGTGGCCGCGCGGGAGGCGTTCCCCTTCTCCCTGCCGCTTTCTCCAGCCTTGTAGGCGCCCCCCCACCCCTGCTTGCCCCGACAGCAAGGTGAAGGCGCGCGGGCACGCGCGCGAGGTGGGGAGGGGAGGGCGGGGGGCACGAGGCGCGTGTTCTGCGTCGCGTGCTCGGAGGTGCTCTGTGTGTGTGTTTGTGTTTGTGTACGGGAGGTGGGGGGGGTGCGCCTGGAGGAGGCCCAGGTCTGCAGCTCCTCCCCACCTCCCAGCCAGGTCTCAGCAGCTGCCTTGCCTCCTTCCACGCCGCGGAGGAAAGGAGGTGAAGGGCTCCCGTGGGGGTGTGGGTGTGGGGGTGGGGAGGACAGCTGCCACGCGGGGAGGTGGGAAACAGGCCTTGCCGGCCTTGCCTTCCTTCTGCCGCGGGAGGCGGGGACCGAGGTTGCGGCTCTGCCAAGCTCCCTCGCTCCCCTTTCGGTGCAGTTGGGAGCCCGGAGCGGGACTCTTCCAAAGTGGTTGATTCCGTGCAGAGGCAACGAGGGGCGCTTGAGGGGTCGACGCCACCGCCTGCCCCCCGGCGTGTTGCAGGTGCCCTATCCTGGGTTCGGGAAGCCGCTGGGAAGCAATGCTGATGACCTCCTGGCTCGGCTGAGTCTGAAAGGCGGGTCCCATGTCGTTAGGAGAGAAATGCCTGCCGGGTTAGGAAAGATGCTTAAGGCGGAGATGGCGTGCAGTAAGCCAGCTAGCCCACCCCCTTCGCTTGAAGCGGGAGGTGTATAAAGGGGTGCCAAGCTGGTGCTTCCTGTGTTTTGGGGTGTCCTCCCCCTTCAGTTGGGAGCCCAGAGGCGTCCCGAGGGAGGAGTTTTGAGTGCTTGCTCTGTGGAGAGTCCTCCCGCCTGCCCGTTTGACTAGCTGGGGAAGTCCTCCTCGCAGCTGCCACTCAGCACAGAAAACGTCAGGAAGAATTGGCGGTGCTGTATTTCAATCCCGTCTTGGCCTCCGAGGTGGTTATTTTTAGCTCAGCATATCCAGGAGCTTTGCAGAATCAGATTCAGCGGCTACCAGAACTGTGGCACAAGAAGGCCTTGCTATGTACAGGTGTATTCCTGGTTGTCGTCTGGCTGCTGCCTCTATTCCTGTCTCTTGGGCACCCCCAAAGCATTGCTATGTTGGGCTGTTATGGCTCCCAGGAAGGTATTTGATGTACAGTAGTCAGTCAAATGCACATTTGTGTTAATACTTATTGGTTATTTGTTGAAAGGGTGTTGCTTTTGGAACCCTAGGACCAGTAGTGAGATTCAATTTTTTTTGTTCAAGTGGGCGTGGCGTGGCGTGGCTTGGTGGGCATGAGAAGGAGACTGTAAAATCTCCATTCCCTCCCCACTCCAGGGAAAGATTACTGCAAAATCCCCATTTCCTCCTGATCACTGGAACTCGGGAGGCAGAGAATAGATGGGGGCAGGGCCAGTCAGAGGTGGTATTTCTCCAAACTACTCAAAATTTCCGCTACCGGTTCTTCAGAACTGGTCAGAACCTGCCGAAACCACCTCTGCCTAGGATGTAAGAAAAGGCGTTTGGATGTTAGGCTTTTCATGTGGTCTTTATTTCTAATTTCAGATGCCCCCCAAAAAGGGAGGTGATGGAATTAAACCGCACCCAATCATTGGAAGATTTGGGACATCCTTGAAAATTGGCATTGTTGGTTTGCCAAACGTTGGGTAAGTGATTTAAAAGTCACTAAACTTTGCTTAGTCATCCCAAAGCTTATAGGCTGTCTTGATTAAATCAAGTTAGAGTTGTGCTGCAAAAAATACACTGAGGAAAATTGTTGGTCTTAGATAAGATTTTCTAATCTGGCAGTCATAATTGTATTTTAGAGCAGCGTTTTTCAACCACTGTGCCGTGGCACACTAGTGTGCCGTGAGATATTGTCTGGTGTGCCGTGGGAAAAATTCCAATTCCAATATCAGCTTTGTGTTCAGCCAAAAAGGCCCAGGTTTCGCACTGAGTAAGTAAACAGAAATATGAACAATTATAAAATACTTTATTATTTCATAATAAAGTAATTATAAAATAATTTCTTTGTGTTTATTTGATTCCTATTCAAGAGAATTACTTTATATATAGTCAATATAGGCACAGAGTTAAATTTTTTTAACATTTTCTAATGGTGGTGGTGTGCCTCGTGATTTTTTTCATGAAAAAAGTGTGCCTTTGCATAAAAAAGGTTGAAAAACACTGTTTTAGAGAGTGCATGTTAGTTTTGAATTTGAAAATGTCAAATGTCCTGAAGTTCCAGTCTTAAAATAGCAGATTATTAAACTCGCTTTTTATGTGCTAAATTAAAAATAGCTTTCATTAATTTGACATTTTCTTCAGAAAGTTCATGTATAAAGATGCTTCACTTGTACAAATAAAAGGAATTGTTACATTTCATTGAAAACATAAGTATGTTTTATTTAAAATTACTAGATAATTTTAAAAATGTGAAACAAAGGAAGTGCAAAATTTTATTAACCAAAGTAATGAACTAGAAAGTTGATTATGTAGAGCTAACGTATCTCGTACTGATTTGCACGGAACACTAAGTCTTGAAGGGGAAAAATAAAGAATTCTATAATTCTGTTTTTTCTGTTTACAAAATATCGAATTACCTTTATCAGAATATACATGAGGAAAACAGAGATTATACCTTCTCTCACAAACAGTTTATATTTCCAGCTGTGACACTTCCCCTGTTGAGAGTGTCTGGAGATTCTCAGTCATCCAGGTCATGGTTGTCCCAAAAGTGCTTTCCACCCCCCCCCCCCCCCGCCCCCTGTTGCCTCTTGAAAAAAAACACCTTTGGATCCCTTGTTGTGAATTTGTAAAGTCTATATAAGATAGGATTGGAAGAGAACACCTCAAGATTGTCTGCTGAATATTGAGAAATAGTTAGATAGCAGTAGAGATACCAAGAATGTAATGTTAGGATAGTTGAAGAATAGCTTTGTTCAAAATATTTTGGAAAGAAAGAGAAGAAAGATTTGATACATTCAGAAGAAAGGACCACATTCAACATTAAAAGCAGCATAACTGAAACTAAAGTGGTATTCAGAGGAGGCGATAAATATATTGTAGAAAGAATAAAGATTGGTGTTTAAATTGAAAAAAAAATGAGATAGTAAACATACTAATTATGGACTTCCCTGGTGTGTAATACAGTTCACTGCCATCAAGTTTAATAAGAAAGTACAGGTATTCTGTTCTGCTCATTTTGAAGTTTGTTTCAAAAGTTGCAAACAAGTGCTTTGACTTTGTAAAAGTGGACATGCACCATATTGCTTAAATGTTAAAAGTAGAGTATTCTGGAAACTGTTGAATTTTCCCACTTGAGAATCGAAAACAAACACATATAGTAATATTTCTTATTATAATAATGTCCTGCAAATAAAAACAGAATGTGGAAAAAGGCAAAGGTAGTACCAATAGTAATAGGCGCCTTGGGTGCAATTCCAAAACAACTGGAGCACCACTGGAACACCATCAGCATTGACAAATACCCCACCAGTCAGTTGCAAAAGGCAGCTTTACTTGGGACAGCCTCAGTACATCCTGAAATATTATGTGTAACGCCATCAAACATCTATATTTGCCTATCCCAGGCACTTGGGAAGGATTCGGTAGGTGGACAAAAATGCTAGCCAGATTCACTCTGACATCTGGCTGACTGTGTAACGAACTCACACATTGAATTTGAGTTTGAATTACAGTAGGCTTGAGAGTTTGGTGTGGCTAAGATGCTGGAGTAGAAACTGTAAAGTTTAAAAAAAATGATCTTGAGGGAAATATGAAAAAAGAGTTACCTAGGCAAAGAAGGCCAAATCATTTTAATGAGACAACATTCACCAATTTACATAATAAAATGAAATAGAGAGCCTTTTTGGTGTATGAAAAGTCCTTGACTTAGGACTGGTTGCTTAGTGGCTATTTGAAGTTATGACCTACCAGAAAAAGGGACTTATGGCACAGATACAAAGTTCTGATGGTCAGACTCCCTCCATGGTCACATCACTGAACTTTAGGTGCTTGGCAGTATGGCCACAGTGTTCCATAGTCACATGACCCCATTTTACAATATTTTTTTCAAAAATTGGCATTCACATCTGCTTCTGGTAAAATTGCATCGAATCTTTGAATTGCCACCAAAGTTGTAAAATTGAGTTGGTTATGTCATGACTTAAAACATACAACGGTTATGCGCAGGCTTCATTGCAGTCGTATGTTGAGGACTACCTGTGTTGGTTCAAATAGTAGCATAGAAACCAGGAGATAGCGAGTTCTAGTCCCACCTTAGGCATTAAAGCTAGCTGAGTAACTTTGTGCCAATCTCTCTTAGTCCAACTCACATCACAAAGTTGTTTTTGGAGGGAAAATAAAAGAAGGAAGAAATATTACGTAGGTTTATCACCTTGAGTTACGTATAAAGTAATAAAGGCAGGATAAAAATTAAATAAGTAAAAAAGTTTAAGAAGGAGAAATATGTGTAGTGCATTCAGACTTGGAAGATTCTGATTTTATACTTTTATAAAGGTACTTTTAGACTTTCTTTGAGCTTTATTTTCTGGCCTGGTCTTGTATTTAGTAGGCTGATGAACTGGGAGAATGTGAAAGTTCTCTCTTAAGCATAAGCATGGAAGACAGCACAGGTGTCTGGTGATTGGGCATAAACCGTGATGGTGCAGTGGTTAGAATGCAGTATTGCAGGCTAATTCTGGTGACTGCCAGCAGTTCAATTCTCACCGGCTCAAGGTTGACTCAGCCTTCCATCCTTCCGAGGTTGGTAAAATGAGGACCCATAAGCTGACTCTGTAAACGGCTTAGAGAGGACTGTAAAGCACTGTGAAATGATAGATTTATATATCATTTCACAGTACTTTAAAGGCTTTTCTAAGTGGTTAGATTTATAGCACTTAAGATTTATAAGCTATAAACAAAGCCACCTTCCTTCAGACCAAGGAAGCATTATCTACGCTGCTTTAAGTTGTACTATATAAATAAAAAAGAGATATATTTATCTTACACTTTAGAATTCTTATTTTATTCTTTCTTTAATTCGTTGGAAGTTATAATTTGTTGTTTTGTTTCTATTTGTTTTGGAGACACCTGTCAGACCCAAAGGTAGATAGTAACACATTGCCCATACTTTGTTAAGCTGTACTTACTAGTAAGAAAAACAAAATAGGAGTGGTTGAATTGGATATATTGGAATATTGCTTCATTCTCAGAAACTCTGCCTTCCCATGATTTATTTATTTATTGCTTATATCTATATCCCATTTTTTGGTCAAAAAAATGGTTTTAGTGTACTACATGTGGGTTTTAGTGTACTACATGTGGGGAGTATTGAATTGAATGACAGTGACTGACTGAAAATAACTATGAACTGTTGTCAAGTGCAGACTTAGGCCTCAGTTTTCCCATCCTAGCCCAGCACTTTAACCATTACACTCTGAACTTTCAGCATAACTTTCTAATTATTATTTCCAAAACAATTGCTTTAACCTCAGTACTGGTTTTCTGAAAATAAAATAAAATAAAATTCTGACCAGTAGTACCGATGGCCAGGTGCTGCAAAATAAAATGGGAATGTGAGATCATTTCTAGGTTCATCTATAGCGTTTTGAATGGCATCTGATGGGTCTGTGTGGAAAAAAAATTCTAGAGCTGATTTGCTGTGGCTGTTCCAATGTGATGAATAAAACCTGAGCATAGCTGTTTGAAGACTGGATTTAATCATAAATATTCCTTTTACCAAATGTGAAATTCGAAGCATGCATTCAAATATGTATCTGGAAAATGAGATTTATGCTAATTTTTAGAGAGCTGCTAAAAGATCTGTCAGAAACTAGAAATGTATTATAGTGGTTCAAACAAATTAGAAAAGGTTTTGTGTAGAACTTTTTTTTAAGTTCTCATCATTTCTTTGCAAAACAAATGCAAAGACGTGACATTTTCATGAGATGTTTGTGGTGTTCAATGTTCAATAATAATAATAATAATAATAATAATAATTTTAATTTATATCCCGCTCTCTCTCCCCAAGGGGACTCGAGGCGGGGCACAGGCAATTAAAAATACAAATAAACCACAAACAAATACAAAATACAAAGTTAAAAATAGATTAAATAAATCCTGCGCTAAAACCCATAAACTATACTAAAAATTAGTGCTGTGTAATATTTTGGATTTGAAGACATAAAAGTGCTTTGGATCACATGAAAACATAAACATTATCCATGTCCTCTACTTCTTAAGGTAGCCATGTCACTTTACAATTGGTTTACGGAGTCAGGAGAGGTGCTATTGCGTGTTTGAGACTCGTCACACTTCAAATCCGTTTCTGACTGATCTTGAATTAGGTCACAACCATAGTAGTGAAATATCCTTTATATGTCATTTAATGAGTGTAAAACATAGCAACTTTTTTTTAAAGGAAATCTACATTTTTCAATGTATTAACCAAGAGCCAAGCTGCAGCAGAAAACTTTCCATTCTGCACTATTGATCCAAATGAGAGCCGAGTGCCTGTGCCAGATGATCGATATGAATTTCTTTGCCAGTACCATAAGCCTCCAAGGTAAATATGTGAAGTGTCATCAGTTGTTTGTTTCTGGTTAAAAACCAACATTTCTCAGTATCTCTATTTAATAGGTTTGAATTCTGCAACTTTATTTCAGGACCATTAAAGTTTTTATAATAGGGTTAAATAGGGATTATTTTTAAGAGTAATACATTTGAGAAGCTTTTATACCTATGCATAGATATAAATGTATGTGTATGAATAAATGACTCATTGATACAGTTAATGAAAAATATTCTGTTAATAAGAAGGCTAGTTTTGAAACTAGTTTCATCTTTTGAGGGCCTAAGTTACTACACCATAAGGTGGTTGGTTGTTTTTTGCTTCAGTTGATAAGTGCTAATTTTCCTATGCATTACTATTCTTTATTGAAACTATAAACCAAAAAATGCATTTTAAAAGCAGTTACTTGTGTAAAGGGTTTGTCTATAATTAACATGGTTTAAAATGTAAGGACAGTTAACAAGGAACTGAGAGCAGGACAACCAAACTTGAATAGTTTCAACTACTGTAAAGCCACATAAACATCCCATCTGTTTCTTCTCCACCTTATTCTGTTTTTATAACACACACACACACGTATATAAACATTTATATGCATCTCCTTCAGAAATAACTCTGGATGGCTTGTTAACATTGCATCATTGTAATTGGTGTGCATAAGATTGTATGTAATACTGCAAATTTTATTTTGAGTTTCCGTCTCCCCTCTAAATTATAACAACCTTATAGTCATGGTTATGGGAAATACATGCTATAACCCAGGAATGGCGAACCTTTTAGACACCGATTGCCCAAACTGCGCACGTGCATGCCCAAACGGAAAGGTGCGCACATATATGTGAACATGCACACATGCTTGAACATACACACATGCGCAAACATGCGCAGCAGAGACTCAAAGACCAGCTGGCTGGTGGGAGGCAGGGCATCCCAACACTGGCAGCGCAGCAAGAGATAAGCTTCTGTTTCGGCATTTGCAGGGAAACAGAAGCTCACAAAAGAAGCGCCATGGAGATCTGACCTGGGGCAATGGTGCGTGTGCCAACAGAGGGCGCTCTGTGTGCCCCTTCTGGCACATGTGTTGTAGGTTCGCCATAACGGCTATAACCTAAAAGGTAATTTTTATAAAATGATGAGCTTTCGGTATATGATTCCAGAAAAATTGTCTAGAATGTATAATGATATTTGAACAACATGAAGGATAATTTTATCCTGTCTGGTGAACTTGTAAAAAAGCCAGAAATTTCTGCGTTCAAATACACATAATGATACAAGAATTTTAAAGATCAGCATTCAACTGGAACCAGAACTTCTCTTGCTGGCATTAATGAATAGCCAGTTAGAAAAGAGCTATGGAATATTATTTTTTATATAAGATTATTACTGCGAGACTATTATGCGCACAAAAGTGGAAAGGCTCTGAAATGCCTACAATAGAGAAATGGTTGGTGAAGATGACAGAACGAGCGGAGATGGCAAAAATTAACATGTTTGATCAGTAGCTACATAAATCACTGACTGAAAACCCCTTGTGGACTTCTTGCTGAAAAAAGAGAAAAATGAACTTGTAATTTATGGGTTTAGAAAGCATAGTTTATGGAAAGAGGAATTATGATGTAACCTTAGAGAGGGTAAAATAAAAATTCATTCATAACTGCTATCAAAAAGATGAAAAAGCCCCAGTGTAAAGGTTTGATGCTGCAAAGTCCATGGATGCTTTATGGCCAATTACCACTTTATATTATTCTATGTATCATTGTAGATAATTGCTAATTGATGATAACATGGCCATATATTGTTAATGACTAATATTTTGAATTTTTCTCTTTAGCAAAATTCCAGCCTTTCTGAATGTGGTGGATATTGCTGGACTTGTGAAAGGAGCCCATGCTGGACAGGGACTAGGAAATGCCTTTTTGTCGCATATTAGTGCCTGTGACGGAATATTTCATCTACTTCGTAAGCAATTTAAAGTTTTAATTACTATAATGTGTAGATCGTTATTATTTTTATCTATTACTAGATAAAAACTCTTTGTAATGTATTATATACTACTTTAATAGATGCATGTTTTCAGATGGAAACTTGTCAAGAAGATCCCTATTCCCGTTCATAATTTATCTGAGGCAGTGTGCTTTATTTAAACTTACATTGATAAACTTCTCTCTATGTGTTGGGGGTCTTTTTCTCCCAACATCACTCTGTCACTCAATTTTGCTCCATAATAGATTAGTTGAAGAGAAAGCTAAGAGTATTTCCATATGTGATAGATGAGCCCCATCCACCAGTTGTTTCGACACTGTTGGCAGACTACAGAATAACAGAATAATAGAGTTGGAAGAGACCTTGGAGGTCTTCTATTCCAACCTCCTTGTGGGGAACCTACTTCAGACTTAGTTTTGGCTGGTCTGGTTACAGAAAGCAAACTTGAGGCAAAACATTAATTAGTAAACAATTCAATCAGAATACAGCTGGAGGTCTTCTAGTCCAATGAGAAAACCTTGGGGGTCTTCTAGTCCAATCTCCTGCTCAAGCAGGAGACCCTATACAATTTGACACAAGTGATTGTCTGGTCTCTTCTTAAAAACCTCCAGTGATGAAGCACCCACAACTTCTGAAGGCAAGCTGTTCCACTGGTTAATTGTCCTCACCATTAGAAAGTTTCTCCTCAATTCCAGGTTGCTTCTGTCCTTGATTAGTTTCCATCCATTGTTTCTTGTCTTGCCTTCTGGTGCTTTGGAAACTAAGTTGACCCCCTTTTTTGCGGCAGCCATTTAATTTACTTCAGGGCAGCTGAAGGGGGAAAATTAGCATTTCTTCTTTATGATTTATATTGCATTTATATTTTTGTATTTAATTTATTTTTTATTTTGTTTTAAAAGACAAAAAGGTTAAAGAAAAGCATGCAGATTTTATTCTATTCAGAATAAAGCAGTTTTGGTTAGTATTGGTTTCTCTAACCTGAACCAAAGGTACATTTAGACTTTTATAGCTTTTCTTAATCTTTCAAGAGACTTCAACAATTGTGCATATTGTCTCAAACAGTAGTTCTCATGCATTTTGGTCTCAGAGAACTCCTTTACTTTACAGGTAGTCCTTGATTTAACCATTTGTTTAGTGACCGTTTGAAGTTACGGCGGCGCTGAAAAAAGTGACTTATAACACTTTTTCACACTTAAAACTGTTGCAACACCTTCATGATCACATGATCAAAATCAGGACACTTGGCAGTTGGCATGTATTTATGACAGTTGTGTTCCTGGGTCATGTGACACCTTTCACGACCTTCTGACAAGCAGTCAATGAGGAAGCCAGATTCACTTAACATCCATGTTACTAACTTAATAACTACAATACAATACAATAGCAGAGTTGGAAGGGACCTTGTAGGTCTTCTAGTCCAACTGCTATGATTCATTTAACAACTGTGGCAAGAAAGGTTGTAAAATGGGACAGACACACTTAACAACTTGCCTCACCTAGCAATGGAAATTTTAACCTTAATTGTGATTGTAACTGGAGAACTATCTGCATATTACCAAAACATTTGAAGACCCCAAAGGGCTTTGGTTTGTGTGAATTATTATATCAATTTATATTTACTATGTTAGAAATTTAAGCTGGGTACTTCTAAAATAATTATTTGATTTTGCGGATCCAATGAAAGAGTCAATGGGTGGTTTCTTAAAAAAACCTTTATTATGGATTGGCTCCTCTTTTAAGGTATTTGCGCGCATTTTTTTCCAGGAAGCATTTGATTAACCCAGAAAGACTTGGTACAACTTTTAATTTAGCATAATAGCATATAGAAAACTAGAACCAGCTGTCATTTTGTATCTGATTCAGTAATTAATTGTATGATTTCTTTTTTACATTATTACAGTACAAATGCATTTGAATGTTGAGCCTATTAGAGATAGTCCTCAACTTACAACCATAAAGGAATCCACTGTTTCGGTTGTAAATTGTGATGGTGGTAAAGTGAGCCATCACATGACCAGGCCCAATTTTATGATATTTTTTGTGGTGGTTCCTAAGCAAATGCTGCAGTTGTTATGTTGATTCATTGTTTGCTGTTGGATGTTTTTTGTCATATGACCACAGAACACTAGACTGCCCGTAAATGTATTCTAGCCCAAAATGTGGTCATACCTACAAGGAAGGAGGAGGGAATGTCAGAACTTCAAATCCAGGTATTTCAAATAATCTATTTTTTGGGGTCTACTATAACTTTGAACAGTAACTAAGTGACTGATCATAAATTGAGGACTACCTCCACTGCTTTTGTAAACAAAACCCCCCACACACATTCAAAATACCTCATTTTTTGGGTCCGTGCAATATTAACTAAATATGTAATGATTTTTTATAATTGTGCCCCCCTGTCTTATTTAAGCCCATTGAGACGATTTTATTTTTAAAAACTTGCAATACCGTACACATTGCATTTTCAGAAGGCATTTAATAAGACTTGGCTATTGCGGTTGCCACATCTCCCACCTGCCTCTTGGCAAGTCCTCCTCTCCTCCCATGTGGCCTTCTTGTGATCTCAAAAAAAGTAGGAATCATCCCTGCTGATAGATATTGCTGGAAACTGCTTGCAGGAGGGAGAGAGACATGTGACGATACTTGTGTGTCGCTACACTTCATTGCACCAGCATCTGAGTGAACAAAGCCGGAGCCACCTCTCGTTCCCTCAGCATGTGCAGTTTTCCTTTGTGCAGCTGTACTTAGGCTTTGACACCTTTATTGCACTTGAACTCACTCCAGAAATTTGGAGTTTAGATGTCAACATTTGCTTGGAGATGAATTTAAGATGTACCAGCATGTAGGAATTTCAAGCTGGCGGTGTGCTATAGAATCCAAGCTGGCATCTTACGGTTGTTCAGCTGGGTTCCTTCTTACCCTCGGATATGGAAAGGCCAGACACTTATTTTTTCAAAGGATGGATGATGTGGAGTGTGGCAGCTGAGGGTTATACAAGATACACAAATAACAGTAGAACCTGGATTTGAACACGATTTGGGTACTGCCAAATATTTCCTACCTCTTTCCCAGGCTAAATAATTACTTTATTTGGGCATGGCATGAATATTACTACCAGTGAATACTCCTACTGGATTTGAGGAAGAAGAGACTACCAAGGGGTTAATTTGGGCATATCTTGAGGTCATGGAGCAATTTGTACTTGCGTGTTTGTGAGACAAGGTTCCAATTTGGAACCACTGCTGCTGAGACGGTTTTGTGGAAGGTAAGGTCATTATTTGAGATCAGGAAAACCTTTTAAGGACCATTGGATTAGGATAATGTACCACAAATATTTGACGTGGTGGCTCAGTAGCTAAGATGCTGAGCTTGTCTATCAGAAAGGTTGGCAGTTTGGCGGTTTGAATCCTTAGCACTGCATAATGGAGTGAGCTTCTGTTACTTGTCCCAGCTTCTGCCAACCTAGCAGTTCGAAAGCATGTAAAAATGCAAGTAGAAAAATAGGGACCACCTTTGGTGGGAAGGTAACTGTTCTACGCGCCTTTGGCGTTTAGTCATGCTGGCCACATGACCACGGAGATGTCTTTGGGCAGCGCTGGCTCTTTGGCTTTGAAACGGAGATGCCCCCTAGAGTCAGGAACGACTAGCACATAGATGCGAGAGGATCCTTTACTTTTACCTGTATCTCAAATATTTGCAATCAAAGGAAGCTGGATGTTTTACATGCAGGATACATAACAGCTAGTAATGTAAAAGCTTTGTTTCCTAAATAAAAGCTCTTTCTTAGCAAAACGAAACAATAAAGCACTATCAAGTATTGTGGTTTCAAGTTTGTTTCCCTTTTCAATAAACTGTAAGAGGTTCTAACCTGGTAGGTTTTAACATTGTCACATCTGTTTTAACATTGGAAAAACTCTACTATTCTGAGATTGGCACAAGACTAGTGTAGCATATTTTCAAAGGGTTTAAATTACCAGAGTGTGAGCCATACAACAAGTGCGCTTGTAATATTTTCTCAGCTGTCAGAGTTGAGAAGATTCTGAAATATCTTAGAAGAGGAACGAAAAAAACCATTCTGGAGCAAGGAAGGCCACAACAATTGTAAGAATGATAAAAGAATTATTTCCTTTCTCATTTGTCCTATCTGAATTGTCATCTCTGCCGCTTCGCCACTGATTCAGGATTGGCATTGAGCCATTCTGTGAGATAGGAGATGATGAACTATTTGTTTCTCCATTCCCATTTTGCCATTCTTCTTTCTGTTAGAAACATAGTCATTCGGAAGCCTGCTATGGAAGGACTGTGATAGCAAATACTGATGGAAAAACTACCAGTATTTTGACAGCAGCTTTAAGGGTGGAAAATAAAAAGGGAGGTGTAAGTAACAGCAATGTTGGGTGTGTGTGTGTGTACATATTTTGGGGATAGAAATGGTGACCAGAACTTATAATAATTTCGGTGTGTATATGAGAGAGAGAGAGAGTATCAATGCAGCATTACATTCTGGTACGGCATTTAGATTAAGAAATATTGAGTATTAATTATCAGGAGCCCTGGTGGCGCAGTGGTTAAAGCACAGTATTGCAGGATAACTCTGTCCAGAACCTGGAATTCACTCCTGACAGGGCTCAAGGTTGATTCAGCTTTCCATCCTTCCTAAGTCGGTAAAATGAGAACCCAGATTGTTCCAAAGACTGCTGACATGGTAAACCATCCAGAGAGTGCTGTGAAGTGCTTATGGGGTGGTATAGAAGCCTAAATGCTGTTGCTGTTGCTATCATATAAAATAGAAAAATCATAAAAACGGCCGTATCAGAAGGGCCTATCCTATCTATGGTTTTAACAATTTATAGATTTAACAGAATGTAGGAATTTGCCACAGTTGGCTAGAAACAAGGAAGCTGTCAACCGGACAAAAGGATAATCAGGTGTTCTGCGGCTAGTGGTGTTGCATGGCAGCAGCAGTGGAACTAGCAAAACTGGTTCTTAAACATTTCACTTATTGATTGGACTGTTGCAATGTAGTCTATAGCCGGCCATGAAGAACATCTGGAAGCTACAACTAATCCAGAATTCAATGGCTTGGTTAGTGATGGTTGTACCCAGAGGCCATATCATATCTTAACTTCAAAAGCTATACCGGCTGTCATTTGGCTTACAGGTGCAATGCAAGATACTGACTGTCACATTTAAACTCTTGTGTTGCTCAGGGCCTAGGTATCTTCTCTAGGACTGTCTTTTTTGTGTAACCTTTGCCTGCCCAATAAGGTCTGTGTCATCTCAATAAGAGAACTGTCATTCTCAGGTGTAATCACATATTTTCTGTTGTTGCCCTCCACCCTTCCTAGAGTAGCACTCATCCTGAAAGCATGATTGGCCCCTGCCCTTCTGGCTTTTAGGAAACTTGGTGGTTCCATCAACATGTGTGTGCACGCGCGCGTCTGTGTCTGTCTGTCTGCATCTGTGTGTGTGTGTGTGTGTGTGTGTGTGTGTAGAGGATTGTATTGTTGTAATTTCCTTGTTTGAGAAATTGGATTTCCTTTTATTATTAACGTTTTAGTCATGACTTCTACTTTTATAGGAATATTTCTAGTTGTTTTTAGGTGACTGTATGATTTTAATCCCAATTATCTATTGGGACATTTTTATTTTCTCACTCATTCTGTATATATGTGATTTATAGCAAATATAAAATGTTCCCAAGATTACCACAAGGTTATAAAAAGAGAAAGACAGTCTGAGAACAATAAAGATCCAGCCCAGTAAAGATCCAGTCTCTTTGGATTACAATATTATCAAATACATGCATTTTGCAAGACTTTAATAAAAATTTTAATATTAACATTTGACAATGGGGAAACTAAAATAGTAGCAATAACACTTATATACCACTTCACCTTGTTTTACAGTGCTTTTCATCTATTCTGAAATGGAAGAAATCCCAAGGAAAGGTCTAGAACAGGGGTCTGCAAAGTTGAAGTCCACCAGTCTTAAAAGAGCCGACTTTGCAGACCCCTGGTCTAGAACATTTGATAGAGTCTTGTAATGGGCAGAGTTAATTGGAATAAATAAAAATCTTGCCCATGTGGGCATGCATGTACAGACGTTCTCACATATATGTGTAAATACATGGACTGATATTTGAGATTAAGGCAATGCATATTTCAAATTTTCTTGAAAGGTCTGATAGTTTCATTTACCCCCCTCCCTGTCGTCCCCCCCCCCCCCCGGGGCTGGAAATGAAAATACAAACTGTATCCCAAAATAGTTGATATTATTATATCTGACAGTTCACGTCAAAAGAGAAATTGGCAGTTAGCAAGGATTCTTCCAAGCTATATTTATGGGATGATGTTTTTAAAAAGATTAAAAGGCTGCACATTGTATTTACCCACATTTACTCAATAATAAGATAATTTATTTTCTCTTGGGGCAGAGAAAATAAGCTTACATTTGCTGGGAATAAAGTATGATGTTGAAAATCTAAAGGCATGTATCTCTGCTCTCTGCATAGAAAACTTGTTGCCCAGTATCTGAGGGCCTGCTTGCTTAGTGAATGTTAACCTCAAGGTTTACCCACGTAACACCGCTCTTGCGCAAGCTGCACTGGCTACCTGTCGTCTTTCGGGTGCGCTTCAAGGTGTTAGTTATCATCTTTAAAGCGCTCCATGGCACGGGACCTAGTTATCTGCGGGATCGGATTCTGCCCCATACATCCCTGCGGCTGATCCGCTCCCACAGAGAGGGACTACTCCGGGTGCCGTCCACTAGGCTATGCCAGCGGGCGACGCCCAGGGGAAGGGCCTTCTCTGTGGCGGGCCCAGCCCTCTGGAACGACCTTCCCCCCGAAATTAGAACAACTACGGACCTCCGCTCCTTCCGTCAAAAACTCAAAACACACTTTTTCTGCTTGGCCGGCCTAGGTTAGGCTCCCGTCTTTTATAGGGTTTTAGGGGTTTTAGTGTAATTTAATTTAGGGGATTTTAGCGCAGGGACAATTGTTTAATTCGTTTCTTAACTATTTATTTTTTCTATGTATTTTATATTGGTTTTTATTCCCTGTGCACCGCTCCGAGTCCCTTCGGGGAGAGGAGGCAGTATATAAATAAATTTATTATTATTATTATTATTATTAACTATTTTTAATGACTGAAACAGAGGTGGTATTCAGCAGGTTCTGACCAGTTCCAGAGAACGGGTAGTGGAAATTTTGAGTAGTTTGGAGAACTGGTAAATACCACCTCTGGCTGGCCCTGCCCCCATCTATTATCTGCCTCCCAAGTCCCAGCTGATCGAGAAGGAATGGGAATTTTGCAGTAACCTTCCCCTGGAGTGGGGAGGGAATGGAGATTTTACAATATCCTTCTCCTGCTGTGCCCACCGAGCCACGCCCACACCAAGCCACGCCCACAGAACCAGTAGTAAAAGTTTTTTAATCCCATCACTGGACTGAACCAATGCTTGCTCGCTGGCTCAAAAACAAAATTATTTGCCAGCCCATGTTGAAAAATAATTTATTAAAATTCTGTCAAACAATTGTGAGAAGCCACCAGTTTTAATAGGGCAAATATCAATAAGTGTAGCTCATACAAAAGGGACCCCAAAAGAGCTTTTGTTTGCATGAGTTATATTGTTATGAGTATTTTATGTAATTGTATGAGTTACATTTTTAAAAGTGGGAAGGGGTTCTAAGCGGAATAAGGGTTTAAGACCATTTGACCTAAATATACAATGTTCCTGCCCCTTTTCTTTTAATTTTCCTTTCCGGTTCAGTTATTCCCCATTGCTACCCTATGTCAGATCTGGTTTTCTATCTTTTTTGTTTGTTGGGTTGCTGAAAGGAGAATTGTGTATTTGCTTGTGCATATGTTTGCTGTGGGAGAAAATGCAGAGACACAATCAGTTAGCTTTATAAATGAGATATAGGCAAATAGTTTCCAGTAGTTATTAATTCAGTTAATCTGGGGGAGGGTTGTTTTGGCTCTGCTCTAGATTGGATGGAAGTTTCAGACAAACAATGCACACACATACAAGTGTGTCACATGCACCATGTTTTGGTTGGTGATATTTTTAGCTGGTTTTAGAAATCCTAGATTATCAAACTGGGAAGCCAGAGACTGCATAGATATTTTTGTCTGCCTGAGTGTTCCTTTTCTGACTCTTCCTTTGGGGGTGGGGGAGAATCAGTCTCTATTCAGTGTCATCGGGGTCAATTTGAAGAATGTACTTTCTCAGCCTTTTATCTTTTAAGTTTCTTTACTAAATTTAGCAAAAATACACAATGCATTTTTACAAGAATCTTATCTACCTTCTATATACTTAGAATAGCAGTCCTTTGGAGTGTTGATAATTCCAGGCAAATGGAATCAAGCTACACATAACAGATGCCTGAAATGATCATTAGTCTTTTCTTTTATGTACACTGAGAGCATATGCACCAAAGACAAATTCCTTGTGTGTCCAATCACACTTGGCCAATAAGGAATTCTAGTCAATGTCTGCAAGTCACCCATAATGTCACAGTTTAGCGTTATATACCAATTATAATAAATTATATTGTTATAATAAAATCTACTACTACTACTACTACTACATGTGTCACAAATACTATTGACTGATGCTAATGGTTGATACGGGTTGCTGCCAACGTCCTAGGTATCAACTAAGTATCTTCTTAAAATATACGATGTTCCAAGTAGTGCAGTTTTTTGTAGTTCCACTGGTGTTATTACAGGAAGCTGCAATTTCTTGATGTGTTTTGTAAAATATTTGCACATGGTACCAAGTGTGCCAATGACAATTGGTATCACTGTTACATGTTTCATCCATAATCACATAGTTTCGATGATGATGATGATTATTATTGTGAAATTTCCATCAAGGGAATATTTCATATTATGTAGTCTTTCTGTGAGCCAATTTTCAATGAGATTAGAAACAGGCACATTACACATATTTAATCTAAATAGATTAAATTTTATGTCAATTTTTTAAAATGGGGAAAAGTGGAAAGTTTGTAATATGACTGATTTTTATCTATCAGAATGCAGGTAAGAGTCTTTAAGGTTGCTGGATTCTAATAAGTTTAAAAACCAACAAAATGTTTTGATATATTGACAAGCCAGAATTAAAATAACTTATTTTAAGAAGGTATGTTTCAAGTAGTTATTGACATTCAAGGGCACCTTAACATTTCTTGAGTTGTTTATTTAAATTTGCCTATGGACTAATTTCTTATGTCTGCTCCTTTTTTCTCAGAAATATATGTCCATGTGCACACAAATGCTCTTGCCCACAATACTATATTTTTTCTTTATTATGCATATTATGAATCCCAACTCCATTAATTCTTTTTTTAAATTTCTGCATTGAATTGTGACAGATATGTATTGGTTTCATTTGAAGTAATTTTGCCTTATATTCTAAATATATCATGCAACTGTTTAGCATTTTCCTCTAGTGGAAATAGAAGATTGAATAGATCATGTTATAAAAACATACCTTTTAAAGGGTTAAAAATCCTTTTTTAGTGTTTCTTTTTACCAGCCACCTGTTGCCTTAGATGCATAAGTGTATAAATTTGAACAAAGTGCTCATCACTTGTCAGCCTTCAGTGGCAGCATAAAAATTACTTGTGGTGCTTGCTTTGCAAGAAGTTCTTTTGTGTTTGTGACACCAGCTTTGTTTTATACAATTAAAGTATTACACGCTAGAATAATCTAAATTGCAACCACTAAACGTTGATGTAGTTCTTTTTTTCACAGAGCTGAATTTGTTTACTGATTGCATGCCGCTATTGACTACTGCTTTAACATGACAGGTCTCTTGGGAAAATGTTTTTTTTCCCTTCTGGTAGGGAAAGCTTTTCATGCTCATTAAAAAGTTCATTTATTTTATGATTAGTCCTTTATTCCTTAGTTTTTAAAATAGCAAGTTTAGAGCATTTAAAGTGTTTTTGAGATTTAACTTAATGCGAAGTAATTTATATCTCAAGGGATAATGTTACATAACATAGTTCGCAATTCTAGTATTTAACACTAGCATTGAGTTAGCAACTTACAGTGGTGGATTCCAGGGTGGCAGGTGTAACTCTGTGGAAACGATTGTTGCTTTAGTCAAACTTGGCAAATATCTTGGCATTTATCATAAAAAGTATCACATCACATACAGATTTATCTCCATATATTTTTGTATTAGAATAATAAATATAATTGAGAGTGGACCTGTCGTTCCTTCTTAATAGACCAGAGTAAGAAACCAATGCCATGTAGTTCAGTATTACTTTTATTGTAAAGCTACAGTAATACAATCTTGCAAGACTGAATGTGCTTCACCCTCTTTCCTTTATCTTTATGTGAACTAGGAAATGTCTTGTGTAAGATGTTTATTCATGGTATATTCTTGTCTTGGATTCTGTCCCCTTTTATGTGACTGTTGCCTTGGTCGTGACTCTGCCTCCTTTCCCCCAAGGCCATTCCCTCTTCCCTCTAGAGGACGTATTTGTCTTTTTTTCTCTTCTCTTTCTATCTCTCCATCCTGGGACTTTCTAATAAGATCTTCTACTATTCCCTGGGGCAGATGCGTATTCTAATAGATCAACTCTGCTTAATGAGAAGTGTCTCTCTTAACCATTTACTTTGCCATAAATATATCTGGAAATACCTGTTGAAATATATGGTTTAGTAATTGCTGCTATTATTCCAATTGGGTGATAAAATGCACCTTCCCCCCCCAAAAGTGGGTGAAAATTTGGGTGTGTTTTATACACCAAATGTAGCCCCAACCAATCCACCAGAGGCCAAACACTCAAGGCAGTGATGGTCTGTGGCAATCCTTGCAGTCTGGAACAGCTGATTGGGGGTATCCAGCAGTCTGATCCACTCGCCAATCAGCTGTGCTGAATCAGGCTGCAATAAGTGCTGAAGCTGACCTGGCTGGTCAGAGTTTGCAGCAGCATTCACATTCAGAAAGCACAGTAACTGATTCAGCAGGATTCAAAATAATAATAATATGCAATACATTACCAAAAGCAGGTTTTCCAAGGTAACAGTAAATACAAGCAAAACACAAGCAGTTTCACTTTCAGTTCTCTGCTCCTTCCTGTCTCCTTGTTGCTCACACAGCAAATTTCAGAGTCTAAATAGCCCTCATTGTCTGACTTAGTTGCTAAGCCTATTCATTGGCTGACCTTGTTACCATGTGTCAACTGAATACTATGGATGCTGGTAGGGAGAGGCAGATTTTTTCTTCTTATTATTTTCCTCCCCAAAAACTAAGGTCTTATACTCCCAGGCGTCTTACAGTCTGAAAAGTACAGTAGTTCCACTGAACTCACACACCAAAACAGGTCATCCCCTGGTTGGGCCACGAGGGAGGTCATCCCCTCGTTGAAATGTGCCCACCAGGTTACCGCGCATTTCATCAGCCGCGGGCCCTAGGCAGGGGTGGTGGGGTAGCGGTCATTATCAAGGAAGGCCTGGAGCCGAGAGAGACCATTGTGCCGCAGACCTCCGGCTGTGAGTCCCTCTGCATGAAGTGGGGCCTAGGGAGGCAGTTGGGCTTGCTGGTTGTATACCTGGCTCCCCGCTATGTAGCAGCAGCCCTGCCCGAGCTCCTGGAGGTGATCGCTACGGTGGCAGTGGAGACCCCCAGACTTATAGTTATGGGGGACTTTAACCTGCCATCGTTGGGCGAATCATCCGTGGTAGCTCGGGAGTTCATGGCTTCCATGACGGCCATGGACCTGACCCAAGTAATTCAAGGCCCCACCCATGAGGGTGGACATACGCCGGACCTCATCTTCGTCTCGGGCCAATGGAAGAGTGATCTGGGTACAGGGGACATAGACATCATACCCTTGTCATGGTCAGACCACTCACTTCTCCGACTCGACTTTCCGACCGCTGCTCCCCTCCGCGGGGAGGCGGAACCAGAGTTACCAATCTGGTACCGCCCCAGGCGCTTGATGGACCCGGATGGGTTCCAGACAGCGCTTGGGCCATTTCCTGTATCCCTGACCCGCGCCCCGATGGAGGACCTCACGGCCGCATGGAATAGTGCGGCCGTGGGAGCCTTGGATCGGGTCGCGCCCTTGCGGCCTCTCTCGCGGCGGCGAACCACCCTGGCTCCTTGGTTTACTGAGGGGCTGCGGGTGATGAAACGCCGCAAGAGATGCCTAGAGAGAAGATGGAGGGCTAGCCGCTCTGAATCTGACCGGACACAGGTAAGAGCCCATTTACGGACTTACATTGTGGCGCTGAGGGTGGCCAAACGTCATCATTGTGCCACCCTCATAGCATCCGCAGAAAACCGCCCTGCCGCCCTGTTTAGGGTGACCCGTTCCCTCCTTCAACAGAGGGAGCGGGAAGCCCCGTTACAGGGTAGGGCAGAGGAATTTGTGATTTTTCTGCAGGAGAAAACCGCCCAGATACAGAGTGAGCTAGCCCCCATTCATGGCCCAGTGGGATGCCACGAGGGAGATCTTGTTTGGGAGGAGTTTGACCCCGTTACTTCCGAGGATATGGACAGGTTACGTGGGCGACTGCGAGCCACCACATGTTCATTGGACCCGTGCCCCTCCTGGCTTGTACTGGCATCCTGGGAGGTGACACGAGGCTGGCTCCAAGAGGTTATCAACGCATCCTTGAGTGAGGGTTCCTTGCCTGCCTCCCTAAAAGAGGCTATGGTGAGGCCCCTCCTCAAGAAGCCCTCTTTGGACCCAGCTATTTTGAACAACTACCGTCCAGTCTCCAACCTTCCCTTCTTGGCGAAGGTTGTTGAGAGTGTGGTGGCACAACAGTTTCCCCGTCACCTGGAGGAAGTTGACTATCTAGATCCGCACCAGTCCGGCTTTCGGCCCGGGCATAGCACCGAGACGGCATTGGTCGCGTTGGTAGATGATCTCTGGAGGGCCAGAGATGGGGGATGTTCCTCCATCCTGGTCCTATTAGACCTCTCAGCGGCTTTCGATACCATCGACCATGGTATCCTATTGCATCGGCTGGGGGGGTTGGGGGTGGGAGGCACCGTTTTGCGGTGGTTCTCCTCCTACCTCTCTGGCCGATCGCAATTTGTGCGGGCAGGAGAGCAGAGGTCGACCCCGAGACCCCTCACATGCGGGGTGCCTCAGGGGTCGGTCCTCTCGCCTCTCCTGTTTAATGCATATATGAAGCCGTTGGGTGAGATCATCCGTGGTTTTGGGGTAGAGTACCATCTGTACGCTGATGACACCCAGCTGTACATATCTACCCCAAACCACCCCAACGATGCCGTAGCGGTGATGTGCCAGTGCCTGGAAGCCGTGCGGATCTGGATGGGAAGTAACGGACTTAGGCTCAACCCGACCAAGACCGAGTGGCTGTGGTTTCCGGCTGCCCGATTCAACCAGCTTTCTCCAACGCTGGCCATAGGGGGCGAACATCTTGCCCCTGTGGATGGGGCGCGCAATTTGGGTGTCCTCCTGGATACCCGGCTGTCTATGGAAGAGCAAGTGACAGCCGTGGCCAGGAGGGCGTTTTACCAGGTTCGCCTGGTTCGCCAATTGCGCCCCCTATTGGATCGGGACGCCCTTCGCACAGTCACTCATGCCCTCGTGACATCCCGACTGGACTATTGTAACTCTCTCTACATGGGGCTCCCCTTGAGGTGCACCCGGAGGCTTCAGTTAGTTCAGAATGCGGCCGCGCGAGCAATTATGGGCACCTCTAGGTTTGCCCACGTAACACCGCTCCTGCGCGAGCTGCACTGGCTACCTGTCGTCTTCCGGGTGCGCTTCAAGGTGTTAGTTATCATCTTCAAAGCGCTCCATGGCTCGGGACCTAGCTATCTGCGAGATCGGATCCTGCCCCACACATCCTCACGACCGATTCGCTCCCACAGAGAGGGGCTTCTCCGGGTGCCGTCCACTAGACTTTGTCAGCGGGCGACGCCCAGGGGAAGGGCGCTCTCTGTGGCGGGCCCGGCCCTCTGGAACGACCTTCCCCCTGATATTAGAACGACCACCGACCTCCGCTCCTTCCGTGTAAAATTGAAGACCCATCTCTTTCGACTGGCCGGCCTTGAATAGTTCTCTCTGTCTTTTAATTACAAATTTTAATTGGTTTTTAATTTTATATTTTTAGCACGGGTAATTTTATTTAATTCTATTTTAAGTAATGTTTGTATTATTGTATATTGTTTTTAATTATGCCTGTGCACCGCCCCGGGTCCCTGTGGGGAGAGGGTGCGGTTAATAAATCTCAATTTATTATTATTATTATATTATTATAAAACCAACATCCTGCACCTGACTTATTCATTTCTGTGATATTGTATGTTTCATTTATCTTTATTCTAATTAGCCCTGGTGGAAACTTGGCACACCTATAGGCTGTCTTCGAAATCACATACCTAACCATAATTTATTTAACTGTGTTTTACTTATGTTATATTTTCTGGCTTGCATGAGACAGAACCATAATTAAACATTCTAGCTTGGTTCACATAATTCATTACCCCCTCCCTCCTGGGGTCATACTCGGCATCTTATATAAAATACATATGCTTGGTAGTCCAAAAATTGAATTTGCTGGAATTTTGTACTGACACTCAAGGTTTACCTCTAAAGTTTGTGATTTTTTAAGGTACTAAAACGTACTGCATTGAAATGAAATGTTTTTGAATAAAGTTGATAATCTACACAAAAATAATCTTATCAGAGTTGAAAAAGCAGTTTTCTTTTATTGATATAGGAATTTTAGAGGTGATTTTTGAGTCTGTTTGCTAACTTGTTTAGATTTCAGTCCATAATAAGAACTGAAACACAGCAAAAGTGTTCAAGGTTTTGAACACTTTTGTTCAGGCTCAAGGTTGACTCAGCCTTCCATCTTTCTGAGGTGGGTAAAATGAGGGCCCAGATTGTTGGGGGCTATAGACTGATTCTGTAAACCGCTTAGAAAGGGCTGTAAAGCACTGTTGAAGCGCTATATAAGTTTAAGTGCTATTGCTAAAAGTACATCAAGACATTTAAGAAATGGTTTTTAAGTAAAAAGAGTGACATCTTTCAATCAGGGTTAGTTCAAAGGGCGTGCTAATGGTTAAAAGAATGTGAGGCCTTTCCTTTTGAGTGAATAGGTCTAATGGCACAGTTAAAGCTTAAAAAATGACAGGCATTACTCATTAAATATGGTTCCTAAACTGCTGCTTACTAAATTAACCCATTAAACTACTCAGGAACTATGAAGGAGGTGCTGGTTGCCAGAAAAAGAAGAATTGGTAGAATGTATTTTTAATTTTAAAACCTACAGTGGTTTTGAATGTTAATGGAATAGAATTGCTATCTTCAAGCAAATTATTGTTGATTTTTAAAGAAACCTTTTAAAGTATTGCTCTTAGACTTCTCTAAAGCTATTGTTACAGCCGAAAACTACAGTGTAAGAACATTTAGTAAGGTAAAGGTACACCTTCAAACTGAATTGACCTGACAACCCCTGCAGTGAATTGTTCACTAGAACTCTACAGGATTTCAGTTATTAGAATCTAAAAGGAACAAGATTTTACTACTTGTTTTGATTGTTTTTTAAATGACAACCCGACACTCGGATGTTTTAGGCATCTGTGAGCACAATTTTCTATAGTTTTTTAAATTTGTACCATGTCAACTATGATGAAGGAGGTGTCATTTAAAATCAGTGGATGCTACCAAATTTGGTGGAGAAAGGATAATTATGAGTAATAGATGCATGAAGTTTCTAGTGATAGTTTCTGTGTGGCAGGACTACAATATAGTAATATTTCTATAATTACATTTTAAAACTTTGGCAATTGTTTTTTTTTTTACATGCATAGCTTTTATTTCAGGACTTGTTTTAAATTGATTTTTATGTTTGTTGAAGCATGTTGTTTTCCCAAGATGACTAGTTGCTCCATTGGATATAGCAATATTTTCTAAAAAAGTAAGATTTGTTAGTTCAAAGCATGTTAATTGCATCTGTTATAAAAGGAAATACGATTTTGCTCAATTTTAGGAGATTCAGATTCATACTTAACTTGCTTGAATGCTTTATACTGCATTGGTAAGACTGTATTTGGATTTTTGTGTCCAATGTTAATTAACCACAATTCAAAAAAAGGCGTTGATACTCTAGAAAGAATGCAGAAAAGAGCAACAAAGAAAATTAGAGACCTAGAGGCTAAAACATATGAAGAACAATGCAGGTATGTCTAGATTAATGAAAAGAAGGGCTAGGGGTGACATGATAGCAGTGTTCCAATATCTCAGGGGCTGCCGCAAAGAAGAGGGGGTCAACTTATTCTCCAAAGCACCTGAAGCCAAGACAAGAAGCAAAGGGTGGAAACTAATCAAGGAGAGAAGCAAACTAGAACTAAGGAGAAATTTCCTGACAGTTAGAACAATCAATCAGGGGAACGGCTTGCCTCCAGAAGTTGCGGTTGCGCCAACATTGGAGGTTTTAAAGAAGGGTTTGAACAATCATCTGTCTGAAATGGTTGTATAGGGTTTCCTACTTGAGCAGGGGATTGGACCAGGAGACCTCCAAGGCACATTTCAATTCTATTATTTTGTATTTTACTGTGTATTTCCCCACCACTGTGGAAAGGTAGACAAAAATAGAATTATAAGCATTGTTAAAATGCATGCAATACCTATCTTGTGAAGCTAAGGCTTTCAACCCCAGCTGAATCCAATCCTGGTAAATATTTCTTCCTTTTCCTGTGGGGTCGAGGGAGGGGTTACGCGATTTCATTGAGGGCTGCATCAGAATTGTGTTTGACTTCGAAAGGCGGGGTGGAGGTGACCACCACTCATGTCGGGTGCCTGTAGTGGCCTGAGAGCTCTGCCAGCAAAAATGGGCTGTTTTCAGGGTGGCTCTGCAGGTCATTTATTTTTATTTATTTTATTAAATTTATACCCCGCCCTTCTCCAAATGGACCCAGGGCGGCGGTCAGATCTAAGCACCCAGGCGTTGACTTTGACACACCTGCCTTAGATGATAAAAAGAGACAGTTACACTGAAGGGAAAAACAGGGAACCTAAAATTGGATGGAAATGAAGCAAGGAAGAAAGAGAGTTCAATAGTGAAGGAAAGAAAGAAGAGAGATGTCCTGCGTGTTGCAAAAATAATTAAAATTCACCAAGCAAGCACCTTCTATCAGCTAGTTTTGAAATACATCCAGATTTTCAGCACCATGGTCTAGTCCCGTGAGGACGAACCTAGAGGTGTCACACACAGCTCACTATATGGACATGCATGCCATTGCCCCAGCTCAGCCAGCTAGTCCTTAGCTTTCGGGCAGTCTAGCGTGTATGTGCGTGCACCTTTTGATTTGGGCACTCTGTGCCTAAAAGGTTTATTATCCCTGGTCTGGTCTATTGTCACTTATGCCTGCTACTGATCTTTCTTGGAGAAACTGAAGAGGATTATGCCCTCTTCAGATTGGAATGGCTTGTAAGATCTACACAATAAATCATTCAAATAAATTTAAAAATGGGAAAATGGGAAAAAGCTATCTAATCCTGCAACTCTAACTTAGGATATATTTGATAATTATGATATTAGAGATTTTAAAAAATGTCAAATATATTTGGTAAAATGGAAGATAGCATGTAAATAGTTCTCCACAATACAAAGATAGTATTACCTAGCTCAGGGGTGTCAAGCTCAAGGCCCAGGGGCTGGATCTGACCTGCAGGGCCACCCTGGAAATGGCCCATTTTTGCTGGCAGAGCTCTTGGGCCACCACAGGCACCTCTGACACGAGTAACGGATAGCTGGCCACCCCCACCCCACCTCCTGAGGTCAAACACAACGAATTTGACACTCCTGCCCTAGATCATTCTTATTCATTGTTATTTATTTACTCCCCCATTGAATGCTTATGTTGTTATGCTTGCTCATTTTAATTATTATTATTCTGACTATTGTTTAATCTGGAAAAAAGTAAATTTAACAAAAGTAAACTTTTAACAAAAAGGGCGCTAATATTGGTAGTATGAGTAAATAAAACTGCTATGTGAAGTCTGTAACTAAATGCCCCAAGTTGAATTTTCAAGAAACTCTCTTAATTCCCTTCTAATTTTTTTAAAAAGTGAATGTTTTTACTACATGTGTTATTATGCCATCATCTTCTCCCTTTGCACACTGAAAAAAGTATAGATCCATGATGGCGAACCTATGGCACGTGTGCCACAGGTGGCACGCAAAGCCATTTGTCAGGGCACACCCCTGTTAGCAGGCGCACGCTGGCCAGCTGACTTTGGCTTTCTTTTAAGGCCATTTTTCGCCCTCCGGAGGCCTAAAACCGGCCCTACGAGTAAACAGGAAGTCAGTTCCTGAAGTTCTGGTTTGCCTGTAGGGCCAGTTTTTCACGCTTCGGAGGCTTCAGGGAAGCTCCTGAAGCCTCTGGAGGGCCTCCTGGGGAGGCAGGGGAGCCTGGGGAGGGCGAAAAAAGCCAAAAATGGGGGGGAGTGCTGGTTGTGCGCGCATGCGCGCTGTGATTATACACAGCATTATGGGCATGGCATGCCTGCTCACGACCCCCTGCGCTCCCTCCCCCACTTTTGACACACGAGCAAAAAAAAAGGTTCGCTATCATTGGTATAAATCAGTGGTTCCCAAACTTTTTCAGTCCACCGCCCCCTTGGTGCTACAAACTGATCCTCAGTGCCCCCCACCAGTGGTGGGTTTCAAATTTTTTAAGAACCTATTCTGTAGGTGTGGCCTATTTTGTGGGCGTGGCTTGGCAGTCATGTGACCGTGTGGGAGTGGCCACCTTGTAAAATGTAGTGAAACTCATTTAACAACGCTCTTGCTTAGCAACTAAAATTTTGGGCTCAATTGTGATAATAAATTCTTTCTTTTTCATTCTTTCTTTCCTTCCTTCCTTCCTTCCTTCCTTCCTTCCTTCCTTCCTTCCTTCCTTCCTTCTTTCTTTTCACTCTCCCCCTCTTTCTTTTTTTCTTTCTTTCTTCCTTTCTCTTCCCCTTCCTTCTTTCTTGTGTCACCCTCCCCCTCTTTCTTTCTTTCCTTCCTTCCTTGTGTCACTCTCCCCCTCTTCCTTCCTTCCTTCCTTCCTTCCTTCCTTCCTTCCTTCCTTTTTTTCTTCCTTTTTCTTCCTCTTCCTTCCTTTCCTTTCCTTCCTTTTTTCCTTTCTTGTGTCATTCTTCCTTCCTTCCTTCCTTCCTTCCTTCCTTCCTTCCTCCCTCCCTCCCTCCCTCCCTCCCTCCCTTCCTCTCTCTCTCTCTCTCCCCCCCCCTCTCTCACACATACTTTCCAGTTGGTGAAAATTTCTGTTTTGCCAGCTGGGAGGCTAGCAAAGAAGACTCATTTTCCGTGCTGCCCGCAGCTCTCAGAGGCAGGAGGCAGGGAAGTGAGCCCTAGGCCTCATTTCTGCCTCCTTCTTCAAGAGCTGGCTTCAGGGATGGCCAGCCTCTCCCACCACTGCACCCTTCATTCACCTTCCACCCGGAGGCTCTGCCGGCAGTCGCCTCCCAAGACGGCTGCGAGCCTTCCAAGGAGGATGCTGGACATTGGGGGTGGGAGTGGCATCTGCTGTTTCTGCTGTTGCTGCAACTGGTAATGCAGGCTTCTCGCATTAAGTTGCAGGCACACCGATTCCAGCAGCTGCGTTTTGCTTTGAAACTTGCTGCCCCAGCAACCCGAAGGGGACATTCTCCCAGCAACTTTCTCTCTTGCAAAACAGGTGCGCGAGGCCCCCAATGATCTGATGGGAACCGTGAAGAGACAAACTGTGCCCAGCCATCCTTACTCCCTCCCAGCTAAGGGTGGGAGCACCTGAGATGCCGCTGGAAGAATGTCCCCTTTGGATTGCTAGGAAAGCAAGTTTCAAGGCAAAACGCAGCTGCTGGAATCGCCCCGTTTCCAATGGGGGGGGGAAATCCATGTTTTTCCTCCATCTCCATGGATCCCCCCCTATTGGAAATGAGGTG
Organism: Rhabdophis nuchalis; assembly: GCA_039707465.1. NCBI lineage: Eukaryota > Metazoa > Chordata > Lepidosauria > Squamata > Natricidae > Rhabdophis > Rhabdophis nuchalis. Next base: position 187,193,760 of record CM077643.1, on the reverse strand, counting down.
GCCGTGAAAGGGAAGGGAGCACCCCCCCCCCCGTGTGTCTTCTTGAAACAGCAGGAGGAGGAACGGGGGGGGGAGTTTGGTTGTTTGAAAAGCCCCGCGTGGAACTCCCCTCCTATTCCTCCTCCGGCTGTTTGAAGACACGCGGGGGGCGCTCCCTTCCTTTCACAGCCACCTCATTTCCAATTGGGGGAGATCCATGGAGATTGAGGAAAAACATGGATTTCTCCCCCCCACCTCATTGGAAACGAGGCGGCTGTCAAAGCAAGGCAATGCCCTCCCAGAAGAAGAAACAGAAGGGGAGTTAGCGTCAGCCCTCCGCCCGCCAAGCGGTAGTTGGGTTGGGTGGGCGCTGGGCCCCCTGTCCTGGCTAAGTGGCGCTCGTGGTTGCCGCCGTGCCCGCGCCCCGGGCTGCCTGCTGAGGAGGAGGAGGAGGCAGGGGCGTGTTGTTGGCAGTGGGCAGGGGTGGGGTGGGTGCAGCACTGCAGCCCTTGCCCTTGGGGCTCTTCTTAAGGGACATGCTGGCTGGCGCTGCTTCAGGGGGGCTCGGCTGCCGCACCTGCCTGGTTCTGCCCGCCCCGCCCACCACCGCGCTCCAGCCGGGCTCTCCCCCCAAAGCTGCCCCGCACCCCTTGCCTCTCACGTGGGGAGGTTGCAAGACATGCGCCGGATCTTCCGCACCGCTTCTCCAGATGCATGGAGGGGCCAAAAGCGGCCGCACTGGAGCTCCATCCCCGGAGACTTTTCAGAAGGAAGGAGGCAGCCCCTGATCTGGACTAGTGGAGGCTCTAGTCCTGCTTGAGCAGGGGCTGGACTAGAGAACCTCCGAGCTCTCTTCCAGCTCCCTCCGGTTCACTTTGGGGCTGGAGCAGAGGCTTCCTTCCTCACAGGAGAGGCGTGCGCGCATGCGCGCTGCTTCAATCTCCATCCCCGACCGGCTCTGGGGTCCCCTCCTCCCTCCGCAAAAGCCCCTGCCAGGCCAGCAAAGATCCCATCTGGACCAGGTGGCGCTGGGACCCCCTGTGCCCTCCGTGCCCTCGCAGTGGCTCCCTTGCTCTGAGCTGCGCTTTGGAGTGGGCAGCGATCCCTCGAAAGCCCCCAAGTTGGTCCTCCTCCTCGCCCGGATCCAGAGCGGCGCTCCCTGCCTGGCCTTTGTCCCTGCTGGCTGACTAGAGGACCTCCGACCTCTCTTCCAGCTCCCTCTGGTTCACTTTGGGACTGGAGCAGCAGCTTCCTTGGGGCCAGCAGGGACAAAGGCCGGGCGGCGAGCGCCGCGCTGGATCCGGGTGAGGAGGAGGACCAACCTGGGGGCTTTCGAGGGATCGCTGCCCGCTCCAAAGCGCAGCTCAGAGCAAGGGAGCTGTGGGGGCGCAGGGGACCAGCGCCGCCTGGTCTGGATGGGATCTTTGCTGGCCTGGCAGGGGCTTTTGTGGAGGGAAGAGGGGATGCTGGAGCTGGTCGGGGACAGGAGATTGAAGCAGCGCGCGCACACGCCTCTCCTGGGAGGAAGGCGGTGATTGGAGGAGAGGGTGGTGACGTTGCTTAAAGGGAAACCCGCTATTTCCAGGTTTGTTTTAACGATGTCGTCCTTCTGCCCACGCCGATAGGCTTTAACAGCCCATCTTCCGATCGGCAAGTTTCTTCCTCACCCTCAGCGCCCCCCTGTTGCCTCCTAGTGCCCCCCTGCAGCCGTTTGGCCTCCTAGCGCCCCCCTAACGCAGGCCACCGTCCCCTGGGGGGCGTTACCGCCCACTTTGGGAACCACTGGTATAAATCATAACATTTAAAAAATAATCCTAGATCCTGGGTCCCTTCAAATCTGCTTCAGATTTGGAAATTTTTAGAACAGGATTTTATAGTTTGAGTGAAGAGAAGCCTGTTTATACTGCTGGCTATAAGTTTTAAGCATTTTTTTAGAAAGGTGTTAAATCTGGTTAGAAGTAGAGTTCAGAATATGTTTGCCAAACAAAATTTGTTAAATGTCAATCTGATGTTAGTTCTAATATTAAGGCTTTTAACATTCTTGATACCTTATAATAATTATTAATAATGCTAATTACTAATAATTCAATAGCGGATTACAGTAATTGAGGGAAAAATGCTTTTCTATATTTAAAATACCCCAGGAGCTTTAGATTAAGCCATTCCTTTCAAATATTACTGGCATTTATATTTAACTCAGAATTGAAATGAGGGTTCTTTGGTGTTCCCTGACCTTGGTGTTTTCTTCCAGACGTTTCTTTACCCACACTAGGTAACATCATCAGGGCCATCATCAGTACTGATGTTATTATCTAGTTCGGATAATGAACTGTTTGCAAGAAAACAACCAAGCTCAAAGAGCAACAAGGAATCCTCACTTAGATTTCATTTCTTAGAATGGACACCAGTTGCAGTTTTCATATACAATCTATTTTATTACAAATATAGCATTTTTAAAGGTATTTTAGACCTGATGTTTAGAAAAAAATACTTTTGTTTCTATGTGTTTTTCAGAACAATAAATAATCCCCTTTTTGCTGATTTAGACTGAAATTTCATGTCAGTATTCAGCATCCATATTTCTCCTCAACAGATGATTGCAATAAAAACATTGCATGGACTGTTATCATTTTCCTGTGGAAAAGTCTTGCATGTAGTTTAACGTAAGCAGTTTGATAGTGGCTGAATTAAGATTTTTTGTTTTGTTTTGTTCCATCTTGTCACCATGGATGATTAGACCTAAATGTCTGCTTGTCTTGACTTGAGATCACCGTACCTTCAGATAACATGTTTTGTGACTGAAGGTCGAAATATTTTGAATTCTAATAAGCTGGGTGAATTGCTTGAAATAGGCGGCAAAATCTCAAGGCTGCCTTGTGCATCTGCTGTGAAAACCATTGGGAATGGTTGAGCTTGATGATCATAGAATTACTGGATAGTGATTCTAAAACCCTCAAAGGGAAGTTGCTATGGCGATCTAGTTCCAAACTGTGAAATGATTCACCTTTGAAAGACTTCAGGATCTGAGAAGCTGAACACATCATTGTTTAGGTGGTCATTGGTTAGGAAATTGCTGGTGACTGTGTAATCAGCACTCCTGTAGTAGTTAACGATCTAAAAAGGTTTATTCCGAATGGTGTGGGACAACAGAAATATGCATGAGATGATTTCTCACTCTTAGTTTGTTAGTCCTGCATTTGTAAAAATTGTCACTAAATGGAAAAGAGAACAAGTTATTCAGTGGGAAGCATTTATAAAAACAAAAATGTTGCCCTCTGATTGATATGACATTATATATAGGTGATAAATAGCTTTCTAGCTTCCATTTCGTATGGTATAAAATTTGATTTTCCTTTCTGTATGAATTATTCATAAAGTTTAAAAATGATCCCTAAATGTGATTTTATTTAGGTGCAGTTAAGATTGTGCAAGCATGTTTGAATTGTCTCTGTTTATTAGAGGTTCTTCAGCTTTCAGTTAAATATTTTAAATTATATTTAACTTGTGTGAATAGCTTGGACATATTATGCATGGGCTCCTCATTTAAAATAAAGGCAAAAGCTGCTGGGAATTTTAACTCAGCAATATTATTGGCCCACAGACTTTTCAGTCTAACAATTGCTGTTTCAGTAATACTATGAAAAAGAAGTTCAGATAATCATCATCTGAGGGTTTGGAAGCAAAATTTCAGTGTGTAGGTTAATCACTTAGCTGAATTTAATGCTTTATTTATGGCAAAGTATCTAAGCATTTTGAAAATGCCTGTACGCTTAAGATACAAAAGTATATATATTTTGATATATAAATAATTGAAATAATTGAATATAATAAATTAATCCATACCCAGATCATTAGAAATATCTTAAACAATTCTACTGTTCTTTTCAATTTGTCAATATTGCTCAGTATTATTACCATCTTTTGAGGTTTTCGTGTGTGTGTCCGCGCGCATTTATATTATAAATATGACCTATATCAAATGAAGGTAAATATAAGAATCTCTGGATAACGTTGCAGGATCCAGTCTGGGTCAGTCACTGGGACCAGGCGTTTAGTCTTTCAAGCTTTTGGACTTGAACTGGAGCCCACCTTCAGGGAACTTCTCTCTCACTACATGAGAGAAGTTCCCTGAGGACGGGCTCCAGCACGAGTTTGAAAGCGCAAAAGACTAAATCTCTGGTCTCAGTGATCGACCCAGATTGGAGCCATGATCTATATCTTTTGATAACAAATCATATTTAGGGTTCTCAGATAAGCAGCACATTTCTGTATCGGTTGGCATGTTTTTAATCTATATAAATAAAAATGTAAAATAGTTTGTACGAAGCAGCTAATCTCAAAAACTACTGTACCGATTTACCTCAAATTTTGTCACAATGTTCCCAAGGACTTCCGATAATAGAATACGTACTCATTTTGTGCCTAGCACATGTGTGTCATGTGCAAGGTACACAAACATAAAATGTACCCACTGATCAGGTTTTCACCTCCCTGTAACTCCTCCCACCAACAGTCATTTCCTCAGCAATGTATGGAGGCCTCTTAGGGCCAAAAAGGCACTGGGATAGCAAACTCCCAGGTGGCCCATAGAGAGAGGGAGAGGGAGAAATACAGTTTAATGAAAAGAAGGACTAGGGAAGACAGGATAGCAGTCTTCCAATATCTCAGGGGTTGCCACAAAGAAGAGGGAGTCAAGCTATTCTCCAAAGCACCGGAGGGCAGAACAAGAAGCAATGGGTGGAAATTAATCAAGGAGAGAAGCAACTTAGAACTGAGGAGAAATTTCCTGACAGTTAGAACAATTAACCAGTGGAACAGCTTGCCTCCAGAAGTTGTGAATGCCCCAACACTGCAAGTCTTCAAGAAGATGTTGGATAGCCATTTGTCTGAAATGGTATAGGGCTTCCTGCCTAGGCAGCGAGTTGTACTACATGACCTCCAAGGTCCCTTCCAACTCTGCTATTGTATTATTGTATTACAGTAGGTAGGTAGATAGGGGAATAGATAGAGAGGGAGAAATACAGTAAGTAGGTAGGTAGGTACGTAGATAGAGGGATAGATAGGGAGAAATACGGTAGGTAGGTAGGTAGGGGGATAGATAGATAGGGAGAAATACGGTAGGTAGGTAGGTAAGTAGGTAGGTAGAGGGAAAAAGGAAGAAATACAGTAGGTAGGTAGGTGGATAGATAGAGAGGGAGAAATACAGTAGGTAGGTAGGGGGATAGTTAGAGAGGGGGAATTATAGTAGGTAGGTAGGTAGATAGAGGGAGAAAGGAAGAAATACAGTAGGTAGGTAAGTACAGGGATAGACAGAGAGAGAGAAATACAGTAGGTAGGTTAGGTAGGTAGGGAGAGGGATAGATAGATAGATAGATAGATAGATAGATAGATAGATAGATAGATAGATAGATAGATAGATAGATAGATAGATAGAGAGAAATAGGGTAGGTAGGTAGGTAGGTAGAGGAATAGAGAGAGGGAGAAATACACTAGGTAGGTAGGTAGAGGGATAGATAGGGAGAAATATGGTAGGTAGGTAGGTTGGGGGTTATATGGTGGTTGTGTGTATGTGTGCAGGTGTAGATCTACACACAGATTGATTGGCCATTTAACTAAACTGGCCACAGCAACACGTGGCTGGGTATAGCTAGTCTTGAATAAATATGTATACAAATTTCTTTACAATTGTTGGAAGAAATGTCCATCTGGGTTCAGTTCCAAGTGTGGAGAAAGACACTGGAAACATGGAAGCTGTTTAGAAAGATGGCTTAATGGTGGACAGAACCACATGGTTTGAAACCCTGGGTAGCTGACCACATGGAGTGGAGAATGAGATAGATGTCAACATGCCATGGAGCTTGACAATATATTTATACCCTCTCTTGGGTCCCGTTTTAGAGTTTCCTGTTCCTGTGTAAGGGCAGGTATTCTGATTGGTTGTCAGACTCGCATGGAGCCATGCAGGGGTTACTTTGTAGTTTGTCTTGAGTCCCAGGATTAGTTGAATCTTGCTGGATCATGTACTCTTCCCAGGTGCCATGTGGTGAGATGGGTAGAGGGCTAATTCTATTGTGTCCTGAGAGTAAAGATCTTTTGTGTTGTAGATAAGCTGGCCCAGCCTTTTGTTTGTAGATAGGTTGGCACCAGTCTTTCAGGGGTTATTAGCAAAGCTGGGGGCTCCTTTCCAAGAGCATGTTTCTCCTTTTCTCATCCAGGGAGGTATAATATTCCGGCCTTTTTAATATTTCCTAGACTATTTCATTCTCCTAGGAGAGGGGTGGGTGCCAAGTTCCTACATCATTTTCAGGCCTGCAGCCATCTTTTCTTTTGGATCTTTGGCCTGCCACACTTTCTATTATTCTATTATGCATTTTCTATTGTGGGAAAACGGGAGGGGGGGTTGTAGGAGTGAGATGCGATGTAGCCATTACAAAATTCTTTCTAGAAAGCCAAGGTCATCCTTTGTCTTTGCACCTCTGCACCTGACCAGAAATGGATGGGTGGATCTGCCAGCATGGCAGTGGAAGATTGGACCATGTGATGGACTTATGGGTGTGGAGGCAAGATCTTGAACTTTCAACAAGGTGGGGAAATGGGAAGCTTTCAGATTCTGGTTTTCCCAGATGTACCAACGTGACTCTTAATAAATTGGAACTTGATCAATACTTTGCCTTGGACCCTGATTTACTTTTGGATGCTATTTGGAATCCTGACATTATAACTGATTAACACATTAATGGGAGTTAATAACAATCTCCCTATTAAAAATGTAAAGAGGATGTTGACTTGAGCTTAGTTCCTGATGCAGTTTTCTTAGCAGCATTACATGGGAATTATTTTTACCATTGCTTTCTTTTGGTATGTTTTTTGGACTTCTCAGACTAGCCAACCACTTTGTTGTCCCCAGCTGGTCATTGATCCAAGTGAAAACCAACCCTGCTTAGTTTCAGAAATCAGCCAAACCTTGTTGGGTTTAGTTACTTTATGGTTACTTACATTTATTGGACACTTTCTTTGCAATTTCAGCCAAAGAAATTCTGGTTTGTAGTTTCAAAGAAAGAGAAGTTTTTATTCCTTGCAGAGTTGGTAGGTCCATCTCAATTTCTTTTTCATGTTGGAAGTGCTGATAGCAATTTGTACTGAACAGTATTGAACACAGGGACTAGGAAAAACAGGTTTCTGTCTTCTCCCTTTCAGGTAACTGCTTTGAATCAACTATTTTGTTCGGCATGGGAGCTATTGATAGTGTGGCTATCCAAAATGGATCTATTTTTTGTTCTTGGATGATAGTTTTGCTGTCTTTGTTCAAAAAGCCTGATGTTTGCAGGCAGGAGGAAGGAATGAAAAAAATTCCAATCACATTCTTTTTTTCATTTATTTTAGAGTGTAACTTAGCATTTCCTATATTTTATTATTAGTGACTCTTCGTTGAATTGCTAGATTCTTGTGATGCTTCTTACATCCCATTTTAGCTGAACAATGAATTAAGATAATACAAGCAGTCTTCATTTAAAAGCTCCCAAATTTGGACCGACATTTGGTTGTTCAGTGAAGTGGTTGCTTGGTTCTTTTAGTTTTACCTCACCTTTTCCTCATCTTAACAGACTTGTAAAGATTATAAATGTGAGAATTGGTTTAAAGTTAGTTTTTTTCATTACTATTGTAATGAAATGAGAATTACCAGTAATTGAAATCTGAAGAATTTATGTGATTTAGGCTGAAGTAACAGGTTTACCAGACCAGTGACTTCCTGTAGAAATGGAGTTTTTGGACGTTGTTGTGAGGCCAACTTTCATGACTCTTGTCAACATTTTTGAAAAGTATTTGACAATTAGGATAGTTATTATAGAAGCTGGGTTCAGCTGAGTTTTTGTCTTCAAAGAGACAGAATACATTTTCATTAATCTTCCACCTGATGTAGATGGGAAACAGAAAATGAATTCTTGCTAATCCTAATATGGATTACTAGACTTCTTTTGTCTATTATCAGTATTAAATTTCCATGTATTGAAATAGTAAAATCACTTTTCTGCCCTAATTTTTGCTTACTGATCCTTAGCTATTAGACAGGTTTATTAGAAATCCAGTTAATGCTGTATTATGTGTGTAAAAATCTGTATATAAAACATTTACTTTAAAATGTTGCAGTACAATTTTTCATTGTCTGCTTTTTTAGAATAGAATTAGTCAAAGCCTAAGAGTATAAAAATGTTTAATGAAATAAGTCTTAGGCTAAGGAGACTGATAAACCAAAGAAAACAATAATTTTCAAAGTCACGTAGTACTTCCATTTAAGCTATATTTATACATAATAAAAAAACTAGTTAACTTTAAAATATGTAAGATCTTGCCATTTAGGGTTCTGTGAAGCTGATCATCAAGAAGGTTGCAAATCATTGACTGTTTCTATTTTCAGAATTCCACATCCCTGAGTAATTTACTTTAATTTCACCCAATCTAACCTATACTTCACACCATCACCATTCAGCTCTAATAGCTATGTTCTGTGCATAAGAAAAGCATATAAATGTCCACAATTACACTGCAAATGATTACAACCCGTTAATGTTTTATGAAGCACTATGGAATTGAAGTTGCAAACTATTTGAAAAATGCTTTATTTCAAAGATGGTAGTCAGTCACTTCCATTTTTCACTTTAGGTTGTTGAGTAATCTGGCTACGAAACTGCTGTTATAATACTTCTGTGTGCAGATTATACAATTTAACCTTGCCATCTTTCATATATATCTATTGTCACAAAACGAAAAGCTGATATTTTAATGGCAGTGTTAATGATCATACTGTAAAATTCTTGAATGTAGAATTTCCTCTTTATTGATAAATTTCACATATAGGGTTTTATATGTGCTTTGTGTGATGAACTTCTGGATCACGGAGAGCAAATCCATTCCTTGGAACTAAGATGGCTGAACTGGAGATACATAACTAGCCAGAGAGATATAGAGAACTCAGATAATAGTTTCATCTCTTCCCAGGAATGCAGCTCCCATATTGTCAAGAAGAACCAGGATGTTGGAGAACACAACTCAAGGGTAAAAAGAGATGTTTGGGTATGAGGGTGATGAACTCATAAGCTGTCATATTGAGGGCACTCTGGAAATAGAAGACTTTGGCTCGAGATGATTGAATTGTTAGACAGATGGGTTTCTGATGGGCAAATATACTTCCTGGTGATAGCAGTATTTCAGTATCTACAGGGCTGCCACAAAGAAGTAGTGGTCAACCTATTTTCTAAAGTACCTGAAGGAAAGACTAAGAAACAATGGATGGAAACTAGTCAAGGAGAGAACCAACCTTGAACTGAGGAGAAATTTCCTGATGGTTAGAACAATTAATCGGAGGAACGACTTGCCTCCAGAAATTGTGGGTATTCCAACACTGGAGATTTTTAAGTGGAGATTGGACAACAATTTGTCTGAAATGGTATAGGGTTTTCTGCTTGAGCAGGGGATTGGACTAGAACACCTCCAAGATCCTTTCCAACTCTTATTCTGTTATATAGGGAAATATAGTTAATTATTATAGACAAATTACTAGGAAGCAGACTGAAAGTCCAATATTGCCAAAGGGAGCTTTCTAAGAAATGCTACCTGCTGTACACACTAAGCTAGCTAGACATTCATCTATTGAGAGGTTAATGCTCAATCTCTCAATAGATGAGTGGACAATATCAGGTAGAAGGCTTAGATTGTTACATACTGGGGATCTTTAGTAGATAAACCAAACTTATACAAGGGACAGGCTCTACTTAAAACTTAGCTCAGCGATGGCGAACCTTTTTAGGCTCACGTGCCATAAGGGGGTTGTGCACTGGTGTGCCGCACCCATAATGCAATGTGTGCCCCCAATGCGCATGTGCGCATGGCAGGCGCTCCCGCCCATTTTTTACATGCTTTTTTCGCCCTCCCCAGGCTCCAGAGGTTTCATAGGAACCTGGGGAGGGTGTAAACAGCCCCCACAGAGGCCCTCCGGAGGTTTCAGGAGCTTCCCTGAAGCCTCTGGAGTACTAAAAACGACACTACGAACAAACCGGAAGTCACTTCTGGTTTGCTCATAGCGTTTTTCAGGCCTTTCCCTGAAGCCTCCAGAGGACTAAAAACGACACTACAAGCAAACCAGAAGTCACTTCTGGTTTGCAGTAGCATCGTTTTTAGTCCTCTGGAGCCTTCAGGGAAAGGCCCTGAAGCCTCCGGAGGGCCTTCGTGGGGCGGGGTGGCTGTTTTCGCCCTCCCCAGGCTCATATAATCCCTGGGGAGGGTGAAAAATGGCTTTAAAAATGGCTGAATGAGCTGGCCAGCGTGTGCATGCTCGCTGGCCAGCTGACAGGGCAACGCCTCACATGCCCTGCCAAATGGCTCTGTGTGCCATAGGTTCGCCATCACTGACCTAGCTCTTAGCATATAATATCAAAAAAGACAAGCAGCTTTTAAACAGTATCCTTGGGAAATTAGGAAGAGGCTAATAAAAGTATTTTGTAGTATTAAGGGGCTTCAATTTCCCATAGATTGGATACATTGATGTCAAGGCTATGACTTGAAAGGCAGTGTTTTTAAGTTCCTGGATGATTATGAACATGAATTTGGACAAACTCCTGGAGACAAAGGAGGACAGAGGACAATGGCGTGCTATGGTCCAGGTGGTTGCAAAGAGTCACACACTGTTTAGCACTTGAAAAGCTACAAACATGATTATGCTTCAGGGTCACTTTTTAAGATTAATTCTACAGTGGTCTTTCCTATAAGGGAAAAGCCACTGTAGAGTTAATCTTAAAAAGTGCCCCGATCTATTATAAGATGTAAGGCTTGTGGAAACAATAGGAAACAGCAATCCATAACATGCTTGTATTTTACAAACATGCAAACTGGCAACTTCCAAAAGGGTCCAACACAAACCTGTTTGCCTACCACAGAGGTAACTTTTCTAAATGAAGGGGACCATTAAGGATGAGTAGAAGGGATCAAACTAAACCAACACAAAGTTTTGATATTTTGTCATTTATAGAAGTACATTATTTTTATAGAAATGATGAATTTTTGTAATAGCCATGCAACTTTGAATATTTTGGGTTCCTTCCTAATTTCAGTTAAATTTTGGACTGTGGTGATATTTCGTCTCTAGCTAAATTTAACATCGTTTCCTATTGCTCTGAGAAACTTGGATTTTTCAAATGATTACTTTGTTATTTGAGAGAAGAATTATGGTGCTATATTGATGAAGAATTAAACTCCAGATTTCTGTATCACAAGTGAAAAATATACCATCAGGTTTACTTCCAGGTAAACAACATCAGTTTACAGCAGGGGTCCCCAGCCTTTGCAACTTTAAGTCTGAAGGCTGGGACCCCTGCTGTAGTTGCTGAAGTCCTTCAGACTGAAGTCCTTCAGACTTAAAGTTGCAAAGGTTGGAGACCCCTGGTTTACAGAATCACATTATTTGAATTCAAAGGTTGCAGTCCAGAGGTGGTATTCTGCCGGTTCGCCCCGGTTCACCTGAACCGGTAGCAGAAATTGTGGGTGGCCCCACGATTTATGGCCACAGCTCTATGGCAACCCATGCAGGCACGTTTTTTAGCCAAAGCGCTTGTGCGGAAGGCTGAGCGAGCGCGCTCACATTTGCAAACCAATAAGGAAGGTAAGTGAATACCATTCCTGTTCCAGGCAATATGGCTAATTCCAATTTAAAGGTTCAGAATGGAATACTTTACATACTTGGCAATTTTTTTCTAACCTGCTCCTTCCGGTCTTAGAATGGTGCATCCATCATCACTGTATCTGAGTTCATCCACCTTGCTGCCAGTCATCCTCTTCTTCTTAACCTTTTTCAGCATCATAGTCTTCTCTAGAAGACGGTCTTTGTGTCATATGTCCGAAGGGTGGTAATTTGAGCCTGGTGATTTGTGCCTTATTAAAGAAAGGAAATAAAGCCCCCTATGATCCCACGATGTACTTACGTAACTTATATGGCTGCCCAACTCGCAGGATCAAGTCTGCCAGCTAAATTTTGCTAAAAGCAACAGATAAAAAGAAAAACTACAAAATACATCATGTTTAAGGCTACTCACCTATCTGCACATTTAAACTTCTTAAAGAAGTTTAATTATTGGCCTGTTGCTTGAGAGGAAAAAGAAGACGACAAGTATTTTTCAAGTGTCTGCAGATAGTTTTATTCTAATGGATACTCAATATCTATTTTGCATGGATCACGTCTATCACCTATAAATCATAGAAGAGAGATCCTTCTTTTTCAATACTTTTTAATTTGTCCTTTCATTAATGAATGTATCAACGCATGTCATCTTAGCAGTTCACTGAACTTCTTAATACTTATTTTTGTTACCTAGTTGGTATGTTTTCCTGCTGGTGTTTCTTCTTTAAACTTTTAAGTGTCTGTCTCATGTTTTCTTATTTAGAGAATGCAGAGTCATTAGAATTACATTCATAACTTTAAGCACCAATTCATATCGCAGAGCAGTGCAGCTCTTTATGTTTCTATTTATGTAGGTAGGTGCATGAAAGTAGCTGTGCTGGGAAAGGGTGGAAATAGAGGAAAACAAAATTAGGAGCAGAAGAGAAGGGAGAGGCAAGTGGAAAGGAAAGGAAGAAAAGAAAAGAAAAGAAAAGAAAGAGGACTATTTAAGCAAGGGGTCCCCAAATTCTTCAGCTCATCAACCCCCTCATGGAATTTCAGATAATTTGACCCCCAAATATTAATTGTATGAAAACAATAAATGCTACTTAGACTAAAATACTACAACTAATCCTAATAATATAACATCAATCCCTTACACAGCCCCATCTCATTTGTGGGTCAATATTGACCATTTCAATACAAGGGACATGGTGGCTCAGTGGTTAAGATGCTAAGCTTGTTGATCAGAAAGGCCAGCAGTTTGGCAGTTCAAATCCCTAGCACCACATAATGGAGTGAGCTCCCATTACTTGTCCCAGCTTCCGCCAAAGCAGTTCAAAAGCATGTGAAAATGCAAGTAGAAAAATAGGAATCACCTTTGGTGGGAAGGTAACAGCGTTCCATGCGCCTTCAGCATTTAGTCATGCCAGTCCCATGACCATGGAGATGTCTTCGGGCAGCGCTGGCTCTTTGGTTTTGAAACGGAGATCAGCATCACCCCCTAGAGTCAGGAATGATTAGCACATATGTGCGAGGGGAACTTTTACTTTATTGATCACTTCAGAGAGCCATGATATAGGCATTAGAGAAAGAGCTAAAATTCACCAGGCAAGCAGTTTCCCGTAAGAAATGTAAAGACTTCACCAAGTATTTAATTGTTGCATGAAGATTCTATCACCAAAGTTGTTTGAAGAGCAGGGTTTCAACCAGTTTTCTCACACTTGAGCTGTTTCAGTTACAAGCGTCATTGTGCAATGTGGATTTTCGGTTCAATTCCCGGTTCAAGAAAAGCTTCAATGAGAAAGGGTCCTGGATGTGGCTGCTTTAGATAGCATGGCATGTCTTAAATGTGCTAATACTTTAAGTGGCTGGCAGAGAATAAATCAATTTTCTAGACTGAAATGTATTCAACAATTTACATGCCTCAACACCTTAGAAAGGTTTTCTCTAGAGCAGGGGTCCCCAACCCCTGGTCCGTGGACCGGTGCCGGTCCGTGGCTTGATAGGAACCGGGCCGCAGGGCCGGAGAGGAGGAGGAGGGAGGACGGGGCAGCCCCCTGGGCAAAGCGTGCACCGGGGGCAGGAGAGCGCAGGTGTGGCCGCTCATGCCATTGGGGGCCCTAGAGGGGTGAGTGAGCCGACTCATTCCCCCCCCCCACGTGCGCATGCACCACCTGTTCCCCCTCCCCCCCGCTCCCCTTCTACGCCGGCCGGTCCGCGGAATTTTCTTTAAAATGAAACCGGTCCTTGGTGCAAAAAAGGTTGGGGACTCCTGCTCTAGAGCACAGTTTCAAAAACCTGATTCTGTGACAAGGTATGGGAAGTTCCTTTCACAGAATGGTTGGGTATATGTGGCAATATGTTGCTATGAATCCATTGTATATATTTTCTTTGATGGTAAACTATACCTTTGTAGGTAAACTATACTCACTAAGGCTGCATTACTATTACTATTAGTCTTCTCATCGTTCCTATCACCCATCTCCTCCCACTTATGACTGCATTGTTGCTTGCTATCCTTACAATTTATATTGATATCGATTGTTTCCTGATTGCTTATTTTACCCTATTATTATCATTAAGTGTTGTACCTTATGCTTGATAAAAGTATCTTGTCTTTGTATGTACACTGGGAGCACATGGACCAAAGACAAATTCCTTGTGTGTCCAATCACACTTGGCCAATAAAGAATTCAATTCAATTCTATTCTATTCTATTCTCTATATAAGAGTTGATTGCCTAAGTCCTTTTTGAAATCTAGGATACATTGGGACACTCAGGATCAATTGTTATACTTTTGTAAGGAATGAACTTGTACGTTATTTGGAGGGTTGAACTTTTTATCAAAGACTATCAGGAAAAGGACAAATCATTTAAGAACTGATTGGGGAGTTCCACAGGGGAGAGGATAGAAAAATAGCTTTTTCAGTATTGGTTTTATAATCTCTTGATATGTATTGATTAATCAATAAATTAACTTGCTGTAGTACTTGGATTTTTAAATTCTGAGCCCCAGTGTATTAGAAACAAAAGGGAGAATCTGTTCATGGTGCAAACACAAACGTAACGTCAGAAAATTAGAAAAGATGGAAAGATAAGCATGCCTAGAAAATTAAGAACATTCATATCTGTTTTATATATTTTAACATTTGCTTCGATACATAAATATAAAAAGTGAATTGCTGCAAACATTCTAGTTTTCTGCATTCCTTTCCTTCAGTAGGCAAAACGTAGACAGCTTCATATTTAAGTCAAACTAGTTTCCTTTGCTGTATCATAAAACTTTCAGTCCAATCAGCAACTGCATTTAAATACTGCAAATTGTAGCAGCAAAACAATAATTCTGCTGATTAGCCCCTTTCCATTTCTTGTAAGTGAACTGTTTATGCTGTTGAGTACCTTTTGAAAAAAGAAAAAGCCAAAACAGCCTTGATTAGTCAAGGAGTAATTGGATGACTTGATTTTAGCAAGAGAATGAATTGGTTGATGATAGCCTGTAACTAAGTGTAGTGGTTCTGTTCAGAGGAATACATAACATAGAGTCATCAGATCTTGACAGGTATAACATAAGCATTGACAAAATCTCTGGATGTTTTGAAATAATTGTCATATGGACGGTGTAAGAAATGGAAGAAGTATGTGCATATTGTAAAATAATACCAAGGCAGCTTGTAATTTAAAAGGTGCCAATGAAATATAGATGCCAATAAAATATAGATGGAATTTATATCAGGTTAAAATATGGGAAGTAAGCAGGGTAGAAGAATATGTAAATACCTGCAGAAACTATGCTCCTGTTATTGTGTAATAGGAAAATGATATCTGGGGGCTGTTGTTGAAGTGAAACAGATGAGAGCGGTCTTTAAGACTGTGAAACAGCCTTCAAAAGTGAGTTGTTGAAAGAGCAAACAAAAATATATAGTGTAAAGGAATATTTCATACAGACTAATTGGAAACATTTTAGAGCCAATTCATGGAGGTTTGAATTAGGAGAGGTTGAAAGATAGGCTGTTTTAGATTATTAATAATAGGTTCCTTGGGTGCAATTAAAAAAAAAGTCTGCCACATAATAATTCAGACTTAACAATTGTCAATAAGAAAGAGAAAAGGGCAGTGGACATTGCAAGTACCTGGAGACAGCAGAATAGAAGAGAAAGAACTAGAGAAAAATCACAAAATACAAAGACCTGCAAATAGAATAGAATGCCTAGGGCAAAAGGAAGCAAAAGTAATTAAAAGATTTAAGATTTAATAAACTGGCTATGGTGGTTCCATGGATATTGGTACACTGGTGGCATACTGGGTACTTAAAAATATGCACATTGGCAGAATTTCCATCTGTCAATCACGAAAGCCCATGCTGCTTGGATCCGCACATTTACTGTGGTGATACATTACAACGTCCTAGGTTCTTGGGAAGTGCTCAATGCAAATGAAGGCCAAACCCAGCTAGAGAACTGGCAGCTGTGATTTCACATTTTTGTATATACAATAATAAGGGTGTCTAGATAAATAAACCCATGAGCCATATTTGGCATTCAAACTGGAGCCTCTACCCTCTGTCATACAAAGGCACTTGAAAATAATCATTTTTGTGTAGCTTAATATTTGAGCGTAACATGTTGTGCTGAAACTATCATGTGATATCTCTTCTGAAATCTTCATTATAAACCCATTTAAACTATTCTTTGTTTTTAAAAATGCAAGTACAAAAATATACATACAATTGTACTCATATTTAAGGATATATTTAAGGAGGACACATTTAAAAGAATTTTCTGAGACAGACTTACATGTGAGACATTTGTTATAAAAGTGAATAAAATTTAAATAGTAAGTAACAGCATTATTGTTATTACATTATACCGGGAAGAGTATCATATTCAAATCTGTATGGATGGAAAGCAGTGTGGGCAACTAGATATTGCAAGTACAATTTTTATTTGATCAGTAACTGGAATTGTACTTCTGGGTGCATGGAAAGATAAAATCATAGTGATTATTTTTTCAAGGTGATGGTAGATTCATTTCCTCTTTTTATATGAATAGTGAAATTTTAGGTTTAAAATAAATCTTTTTTCCCTAGAAAGATCATAATTTTCAATCCAGTCACTATCATTAGTTACTCTGGGCACATTCTGATTGATCAGTTTAAAATATAATTTTAAATAACAGTTTAGTTAATATCACTTTGTAGTTAAGTAAGTTAAGTGTGTATGTTGATGTTGTGTTTGCTTAAGTAGCTTTCACACAGTCTGGAATAGGTTTAGTGAAGAGAAGGAATTGACACAAGAAATTGGCTTGCAAAAAGAGTTTCAAAGGCTTGGGAATATTTATACTTGAAAAGAGAAAAGGATGGGGATGGGAAGAGGAATGAGGATATAATTGATTTCTTTAAGTATCTTAAAGTAGGGGTGTCAAACAGGTAGCCTGCGGGATGGATCTGGTCCTGATAGACCCAGAGTTGTCCCTTGGGAGCATCCTGGAGACAGTGAGGAACTAGCCTGTGCCACCCCAGCCCCGCCCACCCAATTGGCCATGATGACCAGGCCATGCCCTCCCTGGCCCACCAAGGGCAAACAAAATTCTGATATGGCTCGGGATGGAATTGAGTTTGACAACCCAGTCTTAAAGAATATCACATAAAAGAAGTTTTAGAGTTTTTCTTCATTAATTCCAGGTGATAGAGGATGTGAAATAGCGGTTTAGGTTAGAAAAAAGCAGATTTTAATTGAATTTAAGAAAGACAAGTCTTTTTTTAATTTAGGTGATAAATGAGTATTAATTATCGTTACGTTTATAAAACATATTTCAAACAATTTTATTAAGTGTTTACATCTAAAAGACAAATTATGTAACTGATCTTCCTAAATTAAAATTAAATATCAAGAGTAACTATTGATTTAATTAATTACATGCATTAATTAACTTACTGTAAATCAGTCTAATGTGTCCCTTACATAATTTTTTGCAATTCTTTTTTTTAAAAATTCTTTTATAGTTCTGACCTTACTTCGATCAGGGTCCTGCTAAAATTGCATGTAAAGTAAAAGCACTTCCTCAATTTTGGCAAGATCCCAACAGCTCTTTGAATGATTAAAATGTAAAATGTAAATCCATACAAAGTTGGAATAAAACATGTGTCTAAAAAATTATCAAATATTTACAAAAACAAAATCAGTCATAAGATGAATATGGTAAAACAACAAGAATACAGCTAGATACTGGTACTGCCTTTTACTATTATGGTCAAGAGGTAATAAAAATACAACCTAGAGCTTGAGAAGGAAGTAAATGATTCCTATAAAGTAGGAACAAGGTAGGGAATGCAAAATACCATCGGCATCACCATCATCTGATATTATTTTACCTTATGGGTTTCTTTTCAGATATTTCAAAAATACAGTTACTGAAAAATAAATTAGTCAGATTAACCAGTGCTAGTAGTAAAAGATCTTCACATGTTTTCATTAAAAATAAACAAACGCTTCAAAGGATTAGTATTGACATGTGAAGGCATATGTGGCCACTTGAACTGAGCTAAGCAATGTCAGGAAAAAATTGTACCTCACAATGTTTTTAGGGGAAAAAATACCAGATGACAAGCTGCTATTTGTATTTTTCAGTCGTATTATTAGAAAGGAAAAGATTAGTTTTACCATGCATGGTTTTCAAAATGAAGACACTGATATTCCTCACACAAGGAAAAGGTGACATGAATTGGCCTGACGTGTGGCTGACATCTTTTCAGAAATACATGGGAGGTTTTGTTTTCATGCTGCCTAGGTGTTTCAGAGTACAGCATTAAATTTCACGATCCAAATTCAATTGGAAAAAATAATTGGGTCACAAGATTTTTTTTTAATCAGGAGGATATTATAATTGGCAACACTAAAAATGTTGTAACCATGCTAAATTGTGTTTAAAACATTGTGCCTGAATTTAGTGGGTTGATTCTGCTCTTACATGGTGTCAGAAATTTTTTGTCATGAATTATTCATGAATAAGTCTACCATTTAAATTATAGTTTGCTATTAATAAATGTTTAATTTTTGTTTTCGTACTATTCTTTATTGATAACTCAAGAGTATCGCAGATGAATTATGTTGCCACATTATGTCTTCAGAAGGGCATAAAGTCAGTACACATGCTTCAGTAATATCTGGTTGTTTTACCCTTATGTTTCCAGTTGGCAATTTGAAATTATGGCTTCAGCTGCACTTTAAATATGTGATAATAGCATGTGTTTCTAATAAGGGCCAGCACCATTTTGTTGAGATAGTGTGAATGGTTGTCACTCATATATGACAAATGCACCTTCATCTGCTTCTTTGATGGCCCCCTAAAAACCATACCCTCAAATCAGACCGATGAAATTAGCTGCTGTGTAAATTGTGTGTCTGAGTGGTTCATTATCTAATCACCGTCAGAACCATAGTGATAAAGTAGTTGGAAGCAGGGAAGAGGTCTGCCAGATGATTTCAGGGCCTTGCCCCCCCCCCCCTTCCTTTTCGTAAATTCTGTTTCCCTTGGAAACCCATTACTATACTGCAGAACTTCACCATTCTTTGACAGAAGTTTCTGACAGTTTCAATGTTTACTTTATTCTAAGCCACTGTGTTTATCAAATGATATATAAAGACAATTTTTCCTCAACCAGTTCTAAGACCTTGTGAGATGATATTGACTCGAAAAAGAACCCTGGAAAGTTTAAAATATCAATTGTGTTCTGGCCTCGTAGCCATAACTACCGGGTTGTGCTGTGTATAATTTTTACCCCTGTCCTGGGTATGTTTTGTGCGTCTATGTATGTTTACTACGTTTGTGACATATTAGGTACTTTGTGCATTGTTGTTAGCTAAAAATATTGCCTAACCCACCCACTTTTGCTTCCACAAAGGATCGTTTGATGATGATGATATCACACACGTTGAAGGAAGCGTGGAGCCGGTTCGTGACATTGAAATAATACACGAAGAACTTAGACTAAAAGATGAGGAAATGATCATGCCCATTATAGACAAATTAGAAAAAGTAGCTGTACGAGGCGGTGACAAGAAATTAAAACCTGAATATGTAAGTAAGAAAACATTCCATTTCAAAAGTGTATATTTTGGAGTGTAGGATTGATGTGTTTTAGAAAACAGGATTGTCAGATTAATAATTGTCAGATTATCATTGGGTTTTACTGTCCTGGAAAAAATACACAAGTTTCTTTTGGATTTAATCTATTCCACCAGTATGTATCAAATTGCAGTAACATATTCTTTTTAGTTGGATATATTTATGTAATTGTTGTATTTATAGGTACTTTTTGATAAATATAACTACACAGTGGTGAAGATTTATTATTTGTAATTTAATAGAGAATGTGTAACTTCTGCATGTGTGTACATTTTTCTTAAAGTCTGTAAAACTAATTCAAATAGGAGAATCACTCAAGAATAACAATGATTTGGACTCAGCCGTGGGTCCATTGGATAAATCTGACATATTCTTTGAGTTTAATTTATCTTCTTGTTGTTGATGTCAACACAAATCAATCCTCTGGCAGTCCAGTGTGGGTTGGGAAAAAAATTGCTTTTTATACTTCCTTCTCCAGGCCTGGGAGAAAATAGTACTTTCAAAGTCAGGCAGGCAGCTTTTATATTTAGATTAGAACCCAGGACCTTACACCTGTGCTAGTCCTTTTCATGAACCATTACACTATACTGGATTTTATCTCATTCTGGGGATAAAATAAGAAATGTCCTCTTCCCACCCCATGTATATTGCCTGGAATTCCAGGCAGCATACTAATGTAAAACAAGTAAAAACAAAATATCTATATTAGACAAACTCAAAAGTTTTTAAAATATGCAAATGTTCAAATTCTCCAAAATTCACAATAGATAAATAAATATTAGAGCAAAAATGAAGGAATAGCTGGTGTTGAACCACGTGAAATAAGCATATGGCCCTAGTTTTAACATGAAATAGGGGTGGCTTCACAGATTTCTGTGTTAAATCCTGAAATAGCTTCAGGATTTATTTGCAGTAAATTGCAACTAACTGTCCCTGACAGCTAGAATAAAGAAACAAGCAGATTTGATTTGGGGTGGGGGTGGGGGGAAGATTTCAATCACCAGTCATGAAGACACAATTTATTCACTGACATCCTAATTTATTCATTAGGTAGGAAGATTCCGTAATCATAAAACACATTTTTCTTTGATACAACTTCAGTTCATATTTTTTACTACTTGCTAATGTAAATTTCATTTATATGATATATTTAGCATGATCATAGTATCAAGCAAGCAGATATATATTTGTGAAATCCTTTGCATTGAATCAAATCAAATCATATTAGAGTCTGTCCAATCTAATGAATTTTTAGAATTGTTTGGAAGATATTTATATTGAATGATATATTACCACATTTTAAATTAGTGTTAATAAACTCGCTTATTTCTGCTAGTTTTTCAACAGTTACAGAATGGTTATTTTTTTAAATAACTTTCTTATTTATAAACAATAGCTTAACAAAAAAGCAATTTCCATTAAGTCAGCACAAAACATATCATTAGCTGGATGATGTATTTACATTTGATTTGGGTATTCCTCTTCATTTAGAATTTAAAAAGAAAACATGCTTTCCAAAATTTATCTCAGTTTTTAATGAATTGCTCCAGAGATAGAAAACACTATTTCTACATTAGCAGAAGAAATTACTGTTGTTAAGTGTAGTGTAACAACTAAATTGCTCTCAAAGCAAATGTTAACATTACACCAATGTACAACTTAAAAAAATTAATCCATAAAAATTTCCTGAATGTATATTTGGTTTTAAAACAATGTGGAGAAAGATAATAGAACCAGGCTTGGAGCTACATAGGGAGCTACATGTAAAGTTGCAGAATTTTTAGAGAACATTTAAAGCATGGGGGGAGGAGTTGAAAAATTTAAATACAGAAAACTCCTAGATTTGAGTTATCTCAATTCAGCAGACATCGACTGTAATAGATAAAATCTGAGCTTGCACTTTGCCATCACCATCACCATCTTAGCTGTTGTCTATCCACTGCAGGATGAAGGCCTCTTCCACATGTTTCCAACCAATACGGTCCTGAGTTTTGTTTTATTTGTTTTATTTTTTTACAAATTGGGCTCACAATATTTGCTGATATCATTGATCCATTTTGTTTTAGGTCTCTTTTGTGGACGATTTTTATCAAGTGGGATCCATTCTATGACTGCCTTGGTCAACCTGCCATTAGTTCTTCTTGCTATGTGATCAACTTGTTTCCATTTCAGTTCTTTTACTCTCTTGATGATATTGTACACTTTTGTTTCTTCTCTAATCCATGTGCAGGTCTTGTCTTGAAATGCTGAGCGTGTATCTTTCCGTGGCTCTTTGCACCACTTGTAGCATTTGTATCAATTGTGAGATTAGTATCCATGTTTCAGTGGCAGGTAGCACACACTGATCGAAAACTTTTCTGGCATAGGGGGAGGTTGTTCTTGAAAATTATGCTTAGCTTGCTGAATGCCTGCCAACCGCATTTAACATGCCATCCAATTTCCTTTATTTCCATTGAGATCTGTTAGCCAAGGCATATGTAGTGGTCTACTACGTTTAGTTCTTCTCCAGATATATTTTTCTTTCTTTCTTTCTTTGGTGAATGTATTAAACAAAGGCTGGCTGTTTTTCAGGTTTATTTTTAAGCTAAATGGTTGTCCTGCTTTGTGCACCTCTTATATGTCTCCTTGTAGCTCTTCTAGGTCTTATGAAAAGAGAAAAACAACATCTGCAAATCTTAAGTGATTTAAATAGTGATTTTATCTTTGCCCAGTGTAGTTTGCAAAAAAGTTCTTTAAGGCAGTCTAAAAAAAGAATAGATGATATTGTACCGCCTTGTCGTACATCTCATTCTATGTTGATTTCCACTTTATCATTAAGGGAAATTTGTTTTTTTCATATATTGATTGTAGTAAGTTTATGTTGGTTCAGCAAAGCCTTAATTATTGCTTGCTGGAATAGAGAGTCAAATGCCTTTTCGTAGTCAATGAAAATAATGCACAGAGGCATGGTGTACTCATTGTGCCTTTCAATGACTTGTTGAACAACATGGATGTGATCCATTGTGCTGTAATCACTTCTGAACCCTGCCTGCTCATTTGGCTGTGCTTCATTTAATGTTCTCAATATTCTTTTTGCTATTATCTTGGTGAAAACCTTATAGATGACTGAAAGAAGGCTTATTGGATGATAGTTCTTTAAATCATCTTGTATCCCTTTCTTGTGTATAATACTCACTTCAGCATTTTTCCATGCATCAGGTATTTGTTTTTCTTTGAGGCATCTCGAGTATAGTTTTGCTAGTATCTTGTGTAAACTGTGACACCCCCCCCCCCAGCTTTCAGCATTTCAACCGTAACACAGTAATTTCCTGAAGCTTTGCCATTTTTCATTGATTTTTTGAGACTTGATACTTCCTCCACTTCGATATCTGGCATTTCCTCTTTTGTGGGTGTTATTACATTTGTGTGATCTTGATCTTTGTGTAACTCTGAATAGAATTTTCCAATTATTTCTAACATTTCCTGTCATCTTCACGTTTTAGTGCAAAAACTTCTTTCTTGTAGTTTGCATTTTGCTCTATTTAATCCTTTGGTTTTCTTCAATTGGCTTTTTCACAAGCTTCAGATTATAGCGACATTTTTCATCTTGGATATGTGTTCTTAATGGTCTTGCAATGTTCAACATATTCCAGTTTATTAGTGAAACTTCCAGTATTCTTCATTGTCTATTATTTTTTCATTAAATCAATAGTTTCATCAGATATTTTTGATTGTAGAAAATGTCATTCTGGTGGTGCTATAGATTAGGGGTGTCAAACTCAAGGCCCTTGGGCTGGATCTGGCCTGTGGGGTGCTTAGATCTGGCCCACAGGGCTTCCCTGGAAATAGTGAAGGACTGGCCTACGGTGTCTCTGCCAACAAAAATAGGGCTCAGGATGGCCAACCACAGCCCTCCCGAGTTCTGTTTTCGTTCGCAGAGGTTTGTAGGAGCCTGTTGCAGCTAAAAACGGAGCCTCAGAGCCCATTTTCTCTGGTAGAGCGCTCGGGCCACCATAGGCACCCCCGACATGAGTGATGGCAAGCTGGCCACCCTCACCCTGGCCACCCCCATCCCCTGAGGTCAAACACAACCCTGATGCGTCCCTCAATGAAATTGAGTTTGACACCCCTGCTATGAATATAGTAGATTCAAGGATATTTTTGACTATTTGTTCATTTTGGTCTGTAAAGTTCATCTCTTCCAAATCTTGCAATAGAGCAGAGTGATCTGATAGATTAATCTCAAAATCGCTGTTCTCCTCTAACAGCTTATCACTCTTTATTTTTGTTTTTTGTGATGTCTTTATCATTTTCATATGCTCTTTTCTACAGTCTATCTTCACTTTATCTCATATTTCCAACGTTAAAACAATTGATTACACTACAATTGCAGAATATGGTTTTATCACTTGACATGATGTATTCAATTTTGCTTGTGTAACCTGATGGACTCCTATATTTAACGTTATATTACCTTATACATTTTTCACAGGAGTCAAATCCTATTTACAATTTAGCAGACATTTGGATGTAATGGATATTAGTCCGTTACATCAATGGTTTACTGTACTGGTAGTCCTTGACTTAACAGTGATTCATTTAGCAACTATAATGGCACCGAAAAAGTTACGATCGGTCCTCATACCTACAACTGTCGCATTACCCCATGGTAACATGATCAAAATTCAGGCACTTGTCAACCAGCATGTATTTACAACAGTTGCAGCATCCCAAGGTCATGAGATCACATTTTGTGACCTTCCCAGTTGGCATCAGGCAAATTAAGTCAGTGGAAGAAGCTGAATTTGCTTATAGACCATGTGATTCATTTAACAACCATGGCAAAAAAAACCAAAACCACAGCACATATTTATTTTATCAAATTTATACCCCGCCCTTCTCCTTGTTAGGACCCATATAACAACTGCCTTACTTAGCAGTAGAAATTCTGGTCCCAATTTTGGTTGGAAGTAAAGGATGATGTGTTTAGGTAATACTTTTTTGGAGTCAAGTAAATGGATGATTCTGACACTATAGTGCCACCTCCCAGGGTTCTAAGGATTAATGAAAGACAGATATGGATGTAACAACTTGATTGTACTCCCTCTTATGAAAATAAATACCATTTCTCTTAAAGGAAGAAATGCGTTTTCTTTACATTTGAGAGCTATATAGTTTTTCCTTTGTGCACAGGGATACTATAGAATATCTTTATACTCTTTATGTCTCTAGGCATGGGGAAATCTTATCTAATTGCTCTGTTTTTCATAAGTGTTTTCTTCTCATTCACTTTTTCATAGGTAATCCAGTTCAGTAATGGAGAGTATTTAGAATACTTAGAAATGAAAGTTAGAAGAAAGAACCGTTGTAGACTGTGTTTATTTTCCTGAAGGGTGTGTGTGTGTGTGTGTTTCTTTAGTACTATTTACATTTTAATGCAAGGCATAAATCTACTGTAAGGAATGGGATATAGCCTGGGCATTCTTCCTGAATTCTACTTTATTGGTTTTACTGATGCTTTGCATTTGTCCATCTTCATGGTATTGTTGTCCATCCTGACATTTTTTTTAATAAAAGGCAGGAAATAGACTGAATGAATAGAGAACTATTGTACTGTTACTTAATGTTCATGAAATTAATTTCTTGAAGGTGTAAGGATGCAGTAAAGTGAATTCCTGGATTAGATATCTTTGAATCATTGCATGACAAATATGATTTTATATCACCTTGCATGCCAGCTAAGTAAAATGATTTTGTTGCTGTGAATCAGAAATCTATGCATTAATGATCTGAATGTTGAATTAAATAAGCCCCTAAAGTTATAGCTGGCAATAGATTAAAAAAACATGTATGTATGTATGTATGTATGTATGTATGTATGTATGTATGTATGTATGTATCTGAACAAGATCTATAATCTTTTTTATAATTTATAATCCCCATAACTTTTTTTTAAAAAGCTTGTTAAATGATAACCGTTCTGCTTCTTCTGATCCATGTGCTTAAAAGTCCAGGACACTGGAAAAATGTAAATGACCACCTGTACACTAAAGCCCATCGTTTTCTGTGCTTGAAAAGCATATAAGTCATGATTCATGCTCCATCTTGAAACCCTTTTATTAGAAAAAAAGGTTTCTTCTAGAATCCGGTCAAAGTGTGAGTGATCATTTTGCAGATCAGGTTATGCATTTATAAATATGAATATTTCATCGTTTTCTTTCTAGTAATCTTCTCCTGGAATACTGAGACAGTTTCTCGTGTTATAGTTGATGAAGCACACCTGCAAATCAAGAGGGAAATGGTGTTGCACTTGATTTTTAGGTCCCCATAAAGGCTTTGTTATGGTAAATTATGACACCTGAATGGCAGCAGTCATATTTCCTATCTCGACTCTTTGGTGTTGCTAGCATGCCACAGAGACTTTGATAATAGGAAAACCACACCACACTAGAATATTTCTGTCTTAAAATTGTGTTGTCTCATGAAATTAATTGCAATGGATGACTCTGTCATAGGCCAGATTGAGAAGGTGCAATGTATATACATAAAGTATAAATTATTAGATTCCTTTTTCAAGAAGCACATCTGTTTATCTATGAAAATAAAAATGTTCAGTGTCCCTTTCACCTCACCACTCCAATTCTGATGAATGTAAGGGAGTGTGTTCTCAAATCATCATGCTTCAAAAATATTCATGAGCATGGCAAAATAATTGAATTTCTTAAAACAAAAATACATTTGAATCACAACATCCATTTCTCTTCCATCCACTCAGATGTTTCATTTGAATTACTTTTGAAAAAAATGAATCAGAGGTTTACATAGCAAGTGCAATTAATATGGCATACTTGTAGATTTTTTCAAATGGATGCATTTTTAAGTAGGTTCATATGGTTTTTTTGATTTAAAGATATTTGTAAAAACAGTAGGTTCATATGTTTTTTTTTAAGTGATTTAAAGATATTTGTAAAAACATGAAGAAATACAAAACCGATTCTTAAAATACAAACATAAGCGTATCAATCTAATGTTTAATTTTCTCTTCCCCAACTTTACTGGATAAGATATTATATTATAGGTCGACATTCATGAACATGCTGCTTAAGTAGAAATAAGCTTTCTCAGTAAGGAAAAGAGATAAATGAATTGATATGAGACTATTGTCCCATCCTATGCTTAAGTCAGTTCTCAGAATGCGCAAACAGAATTTTCAAAATGTTAAAAGTTTCATTAAAGAAATAGTTATCATCATGAGGAAAATTGAAGCCTACGTTTTCATCACTCTGGAAGTGTACATAAGCTATAAAGACATAGGATTATAATAGGAAGGCCTGGTTCACCCACATCTACCAAATTGGTTTCTTTTAGATAAATAAATGATTGTTCATATGAAAAATTATCCTGGTAATCTTGCATTTTTTGCATTGCGGATTTGGATCACATGTGGTAGTTGATGATGATTCTGCTGTAGTTTGGGAAATGAATAGCATAAATGGGTGAACCTGAGGAAATTAACTTTTTTCATGCTTGAAACAGATTCAAATAACATGCACTATCATCGTAAGGTTAAATGTATCTACTCTTAAATATGATCCTATAATTTCTTACAGTGTAAGTTTAGAGACCAAGTATAAAGCGTGTTTGCTCTTCTTAAACAAATTTGGAAGAAAGGCTGGATGTGTGTTTCACAGCCTTTTGTTTGCGCAGAAAGTAAAAATTGTACATACAAGAGAGATTCCTCTTTATCCTATTGAGTTTAGAATCTCAGCTGTTATGCTTAGGTAAGTGTCTATTTTAAAATTGAATCGGTATAAAATTCCTCCAGTAGTTAAGCAGGGTTAACTAGCGGAATTATTCTAATACTGAAGAAAAGGCTAAGGGTAAAACAATGCACATTTTAAACTTAAGTGAATTATTTACTGATCAAATAAAACATAGATAAGCGCCAAACACAATATAGTTCTGCTACCTATTTTATTTTATTTTTACATGTGTAATCTTGTTGCATGTCTCTACATAAGCTGTTCTGGCCACTCATCATAGTAACCAGCTGGGCCATTTCACCTGCTGTAGCCATTAAAGAGGACTCTCTCCCTTTAGATTAATCCCCTCCGACATTAGTTTTTAGCTCTGACAACTGGAGCAGGCATTCAGAACTTGCAGGTGGCCAGTGTGACGCACATAATTGCCTACAATTTTAGGCAATGAATAAAAATGGTCTACATTACTTGTCAAAGGTTGTATATGCAGTGCCAAGTGAGATCTATGGGAAGCCTTTTAGGGTTTAAAGAACATTTAATAGCAAGGCTGCACAGTGCTTTTTTAATCATAATGCATTTGTAATATAGCACTTTGATCTTCTCCTTGTAGGAAATGGTGTTACATTAGCCACTTTAAAAACATTTATGAGTGAAAATCAGTTATAGGAGAGTAAAAGTGATTATTCTTAGGCAGAACATGTTATATTTCATTAAAAGTTTTCAGCTTGCCCCTTTCTTGTTAAAATCTGTGGGAAGTCCCGTTCCTGGAGAGTTACAAATCAGGAACTGAGATTTAGAAGAGCTTTCGTCTTGTTTTTCCACCTGAAGCAATTGCATGATTGGGGAGACTAGTATACTAAATACTAAGGTCATATATTTATATGTATGTGACCTATTTATTGACGTGTGCCTTAAAATTTGGCAGCTAGAAATTGGTGTTAAATTCTTTAATGGAATATCACATTCAAGTTAATTTTCCTGAAATGCAGCATTTAGAACCTGGCCGTAAATTACGTCTGACAAAAAAAAAACGTGCTACTTCTCGAAGAGCTTAGTTTGACCTTTCAGACCTAAGAGGCTTTTATTAACACCTGCCTGTAAGGCAAACCTTGCCACACGCAGCTTTCAGATGCAGAACCACAAAACTGATGAGGAAAGGCTTGAAGGGTTCAGTTTGTGTCACTTGCTGTTTGCCGTTTCCATTTCACAGATGATTAATCTTTCTGTGAAGAAAGGCCAGAGAAACAAAGCACATTGGGGCTCTTCCTGCAGTTACTCCTTCTGAATGCACACTAGCTTGCTAACTAAAAGGCCTTTAGATTTCCTGCAGGGAGAGATGCTCTGAAAGTGAATGCAGCTGGTTGGAGGTCACCAGGGCAAGGCTCTTGCCATTGTGTAATGAAAGTTTTGGCAGGATTCGCTTTTTGGAGGAGATGAGAAGGTGTGGGCAAAAAATTAATGTATAAGATGATGGCCTTTGGACATTTGAACAAATACCTTGATGGGTGGATCTTCACTAATCAGCTCAATTTCGTTTGCTGCCAGGGGTGGGGTTTTTTGGTCATCTTTGCAATATGTTTTGGTTGCTTCCATGGGATGCTTAGTTATTTTGCCAATAGGAGTTTTGAAAGGCAGTTTTAAATTTACTTACAGTTTTTTTTTAAATTCCACAGGGAAGGGAAGAGTATAATTTGTAGTTTTCTCACACATATCTGCTCTGTGCTTAGTAATATTCTGGGCTCTGCCATTCAAATAGAGATCACATTTCAGAAGATTTGCTATATTTTGCTAACTAAAATTCCTCTCTCATGAGAAATAACAATCCTGCAAATAGCAGACTATAACATTTTAAAATGTCTTTTGTTTCTTTTTAATTCCTCCAGGACATAATGTGCAAAATCAAAAGCTGGGTAATAGATGAAAAAAAGCCAGTCCGTTTCTATCATGATTGGAATGATAAAGAGGCAAGTTTATAACTATTACTTCAGATTCTAGTGTCCATTAAAACCCAAACAGAGAGGTATAAAGTGCACCAGATTTTTATTTAAACTTTTTAATTTAATTCTAGCAAATTAATATCATCTTCATCTACAAACCATAAGTATACTATTTTTTCACTTGCACATATAATCTATATGGGGGGGGAGGGACACTAGAAAGTTGCATATTTTACATAATTTTTGTTTGCTATCTTTTAGATTGAAGTGCTCAACAAATACTTATTTTTAACTTCTAAACCAATGATCTATTTGATTAACCTCTCCGAAAAAGATTACATGAGAAAGAAAAACAAATGGTGAGTTTTCTGAAATGTAATTATAATTTCCAAGGGGACTTTAGTATTAATATATAATATATATTAACTTTAGGTTAATATAGACATTATTGTGTTCTGTTCCTTACTTAATGCTATTTTTGGAAATATACCATACCTAATGAAATGCAGTAGAAATGAAAACTTTACCAAACTAAATTAATTTTCCTCTTACTATTTTTTTTTTTTTTTTTTTTGCCTGGTTATAGAATATATTGGTTATAGCACTATTAGTTGCTTTACAAAATCCAGCTTTGTTTCTTGATTCTTATTTGTTAAGTACTGGAACATTTCATGTACTTTGTCCAATTCAGGGCATAAAATTTCATAATACTGACAATGGCTGTTTGTCAAGCAGTGTTTGGATCAAAATCCAATCCAGAACACGATGATATATTAGAATCTGGAAGCAGTGAACTTTAACTTGTCCTAAAAAGTTTGAGATGAGATTTTGTGTGGACAATAGGTGCTTGATTTATTGCATTAAAATAAAGCATCAATTTAATTATTTTAACAAATGCAATTGTGTGTTAAATTATTAGAAAAATTAAGCTATTGTTGTATTTGTTTTGTAAAAGTATCCAGAACAGTGTATCAGAATTCTTTTAAAACATACTCTCTTACTCTCCCTGTACTTCATTAAGCACTTAGATGCACATGGTTTCAATTTCCCATTAAACATTCTCATTTCCATATGGTATCAAAGAGCGAGAAGACTTTAAACTGAAAAGTAAACATTCACAGACTAGAAGCCAAAACAATAATTAATGTCAGATGGTTAACTCCAATAAGTTATAAGATATATTCTGTGAAATTATTTCAGCTCAGAACCCTTCTGCTCCTATTGTTATAACATACCTGTATTTTTGAAAAAGTTGAACTTTTATAGTGCATAATTCAAGATGCAAAGTTGGCAAGTTTTTCTACTAAGGGATTATTTAAAATTAAATCAATCTTCAGAAAACTTTGAAGATTTTGTTGCTGAGCTGCAAAATACTATGCTCCAGGAGTCATTTTTTAGTTTCACACAAATATAAATTTAGGATTTTTTGGAAAACTTTTTTGGGGGCTGCAATGACAATATATGTCAACATTTATTTGAAAAGAGGAAAGGCTGAATGGATGAGCACTTCTGTATTTGGGAAATTTCCAGTAGATACTGTTGCACAATAAAGGCCAGTACCTAGACATTAAGTTCTTTTAAAAAATAATTGGGAGACTGTAATTTCTCTGACACTAATCACATTAATATCTTTGCATAGATATAAAACTGACTGTGGTGAAGGTTGACTAGAAAATATACCGCCTAAATTGTTTTTTAAAATGTGTAAATATTACATTTATATTATGAACTAATATTAGAAATAGTATTGTGTTCATGTACCAGTGATGGTTGTAGTGTTCTTTTAATCCAGATTTTGTGGATATTCATGTAATTGTAGCTGAAAGATCAAAGGGTAGGATAGTTGAGTGATGTTACAGAAGAGAATTTACCACATAACCATTTTCAGTACAGCTTCTGCCGCCTGCTGTTCCTATTTTCCCTCAAGCTAGCCATTGACAACCCCCTGTGCATCCCTGCTTGTAAAAAAATGATTGAGGAAGTATTTGTCATGTATTTATGAGTGCGAAACATTGTGTGATATGGAATGCCATCGCCTGAAGACAGAGTGATGGCCATTTTACCTTCATCCTGGCAGAGGGGTTGCTCTTGAAACCCTCTTTATATGCAGTAGATTTTTGCATTAAAATACATGTTTTATTTCAAAGTATGTTATGAGGTGTCATTTGTTAATATTTCTGGTCGTACAGAGAAATGCAAGTGATTAGACTATTTTGTTAGTCTTACACTTTAATTAGTGCTTCATGTTCTTAACCTCAGTTGGAAAAGTATTAGTGGCTTGGCTAACATAAACAAAGATTCCTTGGGTTTCTGTTATATAGAGAAGAGTTTAGAATGGAGCAATAAACATTTTCATAAGATCTTTCGGAAGGATTTACAGGAATATCAGGAGGATACTTGAAGTGTACTTGGGCATAAGCAGAACTTCAAAAACTAGAATGTGCATTTGTAGCTTATCCTTTTTAAACAAAGAAAAATGTTAATTACTGATAACATCACGGCAACATTTTAATGATAGGATATCGTTGTTCAGTGGTAGGGGAGAAGAAAACAGGAAACAATAGAACTTTAGGGTTATTGAAGAGGCATACCGACCTTTGGAAGATATAAAATCTGGAATGACTACTTGCAGTATTAATAAAAATTAAAATAGTCATTCAGTTGATACATGATGACTTTATTCCT
Organism: Rhabdophis nuchalis; assembly: GCA_039707465.1. NCBI lineage: Eukaryota > Metazoa > Chordata > Lepidosauria > Squamata > Natricidae > Rhabdophis > Rhabdophis nuchalis. The sequence goes on along the minus strand of CM077643.1, from coordinate 187,161,645 downwards.
GAAGAGAAGCTGATGGAGCAGCTGTGTTGCTTGGGCTTACATTATGATCAAATGGCACTAATCAGGATAAATAAAAGAATCAGATGCAACATCTAAAATATTGCTATTCTTTAAACCAAGTTAAATCATTCTTGCATAAAGAATGCAGAAAAGAAATTCTTCATTAAGTACCTGATTAAAAATTAGTACTGCAGTTACTTTTGATCTGCTATTAAAACTTACTGCCCAACAAACTGCAGGATACTATTGTAGCTTCTTTTGGAATCGTTATATAACTGTCATCTTTACGGTCATTTTATAAAACTGGATACTGTTATAATAGATTGAGATTTCTAATATAAAGGTGCATTTTCAAATGAATAGTTTATTCGATTTAATATAAAGGAAGGGTTGTATGGAAAGTATTATTCAATATTAGGCAATTAAGTTTATGAATTCATTCATAAACGGTATAATGATGGCATATATGAATCATAGAAGTTCAAAATGGCTTTACACATAAACACACACAGAGACACACACAGATATAGTATATATGAAATTAGGCATTGGGCAAATACATATTTCCACAGATGATGACCGTAATATTTTAATAATAGTTTTTCCTATAAGAAATTATTGACCTTTAAAATTTTGATCTGATTTTTGGGGTGTATTTGGAAAAAAAATGGGTTGATTCTGTCAATGGTCTCTGTATGCAAAATATGCAAAACTATTCTCATAAGTGTTTTGGTAGCTGAGATGATAGAAAAGATGCAGACTTCCCTTTGCATGTACAGAAATACTCTGCAGGGGGACTTGAATCTTTCTGCAACAATAGGATCAGGCAGCAGATGTGCCACATGGGGTGTCCTGAATATATATTAAAACATTCTCTCTCTGTTCAGGCATTAGCCTAAACTGTTATGGCTAAGCTCTATACAGCAATAGAATGAGTACCCCTTCAGTTGCAGATCTTGGTCATGTTTTTTTGCAAGCAAGCAGAATTCTTTTCCTCATGATCGATGATCAAGTTCCAGAGATAAAGTATTATTTCACAGAGGACATGCAGCAGAGACAATCTATGTAGGCCATTTCTACATATTTTAAAATGTCATGGTTTCTGGTGAATGTCTGATGGGATTATTGTCATGCATAATTTTGTGTGTGTGTACGTAGGATATATAAATATTAAATTGTATGATTTGTACATATACAAAATACATTATTTCATCTATTTCTGGCTCTCTGTTTTTAGATTTTCTAGGAATGCCTTTGAGGTGTGAGTAGAACTTAGAGGCAATCTTGGAAACAACAGTGTTGCTCATCATTGACCAAGTCTGACGTTTTGCATTCTCTCCCTGTCTGTGTTGATTTAAAAATTAGAAAGGGAAGCAAATAAAACTAATGGCAATAATGCCAGCAAAAATAAACAAACAAATGAATAAATAAATTTTGCCACTGTTCAAAAGAAAGAAAGAAAGAAAGAAAGAAAGAAAGAAAGAAAGAAAGAAAGAAAGAAAGAAAGAAAGAAAGAAAGAATTTTGCCACTGTTCTCCGCAATGTCTTGAATCTCCCTAATGGGGGCCTTTATGGCTGACCTGATAGCAAGGTGGGGGAGCAGAATTGTGATACTTAATAGATTAACAGAGTTGGAAGGGACCTTGCAGATCATCTAGTCCAACCCCCTGCCCAAGCAGGAGACCCTACATTTGTCTCTACCTAGGATTGAACTCACAACCTCCTACTTGTGAGGCACGAGCTCCACCTCTAGGCCACAGCAGCAGATATTTATTCTGGATATTGTTAAATCCTTTTTTATTACTGAGATGTTGCTTTAATATTGAGTTTTTCTTTTGATGTGTGATCATGGAGCCCTGATGGTGCAATGGTTAGAATGCAGTGTTGCATTCTACTCTGCCCACAACCAGGAGTTTGATCCTGATGGGGCTCAAGGTTGACTCCGCCTTTCATCCTTTTGAGGTCAGTGAAATGAGAACCCAGATTGTTGGGGGCAATATGCTGACTCTGTAAACTGCTCAGTAAAGCAAAGAACCTTTTTGGCTCTGCGGACTGGCAACAGCAAGGAGGGGAGAGGGGATGGTTTTGTGTGCATGTTGCTTGTTTACCCCTTGCGCAGTCCGGTTTCCTATGGCCGTACCTTGGTAGGAGACCCCAGCACTATAAGTCTAAATACTATTGTTATTTCTGTTGTTAGTTCCTTTTTATTTATTTGAATCATTGCATAACTTTAGGGTCCCTTATATATGTCATATTGTCTTCTATGTTTTGTTGGAAAATATTTGTATTAGATTTATCAATTTATATAGGTTTATTATAAAGAGTGAAATGAAAAGCTTTCCGAGAATAATGTCTCTACTTTTCATTTGCTCACAGTAGAAATTTCCCATCAATATCAGTTTTACTTTTTTATTGTTTTTCCTGAGGTTACTACTGTAAAACAAAAATAAAAACATAAGTTAGGTATCTAAAAATAGTAATCAAAAGGCAATCAAATATTCTAAAATATGACCACTGTTCTTTAGTTAAAGCTTATTTAAGCATATGTAAGTTTGAAATGGCAGTATTTGAAGGAAAATGGATTGTGTCTTTCTATCATAGGGACTACTGAGACAGTAAAATATAAAGTAATAAAGGTAGGGACTTTCATTATAGACATGGAGTACTTCCGGCTTCAGTATTTGTGTCATGTCAGTGGGCATTCTCTAGTGATGTTCCTCTTTACCAAGTGCACTTGTTTTTCCTAAATACATGTGGAAATGATACTGTGGTTTGGCGTTCATTGTTTGGTGTGCCAATGCAAAATCATGAATGCTCTCTACCTCTCTTCTTCATAACTGGGAAAACAGATTAAGTGAACAATTCTAAATGAGAAAAAGGATATTTCAGGGACAAGTCTGTTTTTTAAAAAAAACATTTGCAGTAGAATTGAGCTTTGCAATGTGTAATATAATCTTAAGACAAAACAATGGTTTGTCCCCCTATTGAGAATTGGAAAGAACCCCCAAGTCAAGGCTCCAGCATATCTGCTAGTTCTTTGTCTTCAGGGTCTCTTCTACATTGTTATGCCATAGCCATTAATTTAAGGCATCCTCAGGTACACACTCTGGACTTGAAAAGGACTTGTGGGTCTCTGGGACTCCTTTCTTTCTCCCAGAGGTTGGTTCAATTCTCCAGCCTGAGTACAGAGATACAGACTTTGCTCTTTGAATCTGCTTTAAATTGGCAAGCTTAAATGTATATAAGTAACATCTGTTTGGCTGGATATAATATGGGTTGTTTGTGTGGCTTCTTTTGATATTTTCCTGAATAATCAGGCAGGAACAGGCGAGCTTAATCAAGAACAGTGTCCTAATTGGTAAAAATAATAAAGTTATTCAAGCTTTATACAGGTAGTCCTCTACTTATAATGACAATGGAGCCCAAAAGTTTGGTTGCTAGGCGAAAAGTTAAGTGAGTTTTGCCCCATTTTATGACCTTTCTTTCCACAGTTGTTAAGTGAATCCCTGCATTTAAGTTAGTAAGACAGTGGGTAAGTGAATCTGGTTTCCCCCATTGACTTTGTTTGTCAGAAGGTCACAAAAGGTGTTTCAGCACCCTGAGACACTGCAACCATCATAAATATATGCTTTTTGCCAAGCATCTCAATTTTGATCACATGTCCACGGGGATGCTGCAATCGTCCTAAGTCACTTTTTACAGTGCTGTTCTAGCTTCAAATGGTCACTAAACAAATACTTTTAAGTCAAGGGCTACCTACCTATACAATAGAATGTTTTATGGAAGGAAGGACTGTATATATACCCTGTTTCCCCGAAATTAAAACCCAACCGTAAAATAAGCACTAGGATGATTTTTCAGGATGCTCGTTATATAAGCCCTACCCCCCAAAATAAGCTCCAGTTAAGATTGTCAGCCAGATGGATGCATTTAGTACCGTATTTCCCCAAAATTAGGACCTAACCAGAAAATAAACCCTAATGCATCTTTTTGAGCAAAAATTAATATAAAATCCAGACTTATTTTCAGGGAAACACAGGATATATGTATATGTAGGTATGTTTTGGTTTAGGTTTATTGGTTTTTTATACTGCCCTACTCCTGAAGGACTCAGGGCGGTGTACAGCCAAAATAAAAACAAATATATAAAAGTTTAAAAAAAGCTTTTAAAAGACATAATTAAAAGACATCATTAAAATATTGGCCAAAATGTGGAAACTAAACTAACCCTAATTAAAATAATAAAAATTTAAATTTAAAAATTTAATTTAAAATTTAAAAAACATGCTTTATGCCAGCCCAGCTTGTTGAAAGAGAAAGGTTTTGTGACCGCGGCGGAAGGTGCGTAACTCAGGGATAGTTCTTAATTCCGGGGGCAATTCGTTCCAGAGGGCAGGTGCTCCCCCGGAGAAGGGTCTCCCCCTGGGTGTCGCCAGTCGACATTGTCTAGCCGACGGCACCATGAGGAGACCCTCTCTATGGGAGCGTACGGACCGGTGGGAGGCTCTCGGTGGCAGAAGGCGATCTTGTAGGTACCCAGGTCCTAAGCCATGTATGTAATTCTGCATCATTGCATACAAGTGGTCTTCAACTTATGACTGGTTGCTTAGTGATCAGTCGAAGACACAATGGACCACTCCAGGTGGAGGAACTTATGACCTGGTTCTGAAGTTTGGCTGCTCCCTGCAGTCACTTGACTGTATTTTAAGTCATTGGTAACTGCCTGACATTTGCACTGTCCTGAGGTCACATGACCACGTTTTATTATGTTTTTTGAAAAACATTTACTTCTGGTTATAGCTGGCCTACAATGAACAATTGGTTTGCCTTCACTCAATGACCACGATGTTGCTTTATGACAATGATGTTTCTTTAAAAACCACCACAACTTAAACTGTAACTGGGACGAGAACTTCCATTGCCAAGCGATATGAATGTTACGTGAGTTGTGCCATTTTACAATCTTTTTTCCATGGTCATGAAGCAAATCCCAAAGTCATTAAACGAATCTGATTTACCCCTTTAACTGGAACAATTGCAAATGGTGATCGTGTAACTCCGGAGCACTGCAACTTTTTTTGATGCAAGCCAGTTGTTAAGCGTCCAGATTGGGATCACATGACCAGAGGGACATTCTGACAGTTGTAGTTGTGAGGACTACTTGTAGAGGCTTCATAAATAGACTTAATACCAAATGATTGCATAATATTTGAATTCTGTACAGAAACAATATAGCATTTACAGTTAACATGACTAGGAATTAATTTGCCAATTAACATGATATGTATGCCAATTAACATTTCATGTGGCCGGCCTGGCATAGTTTTAATGGTTTACTTTTAATTTAGTGATTTTAATAGTTTTTAACCACAATTTAGCACAGACCCCTAAATTTAATCCTTTTTATATTGTTATTGTATGTATTGTCTTTTTTATCTTTTCTGTGCACCACCCTGAGTCCCACTGGGAGATAGGGTGGTATACAAATACGACTAATAAAAATAAATAAATAAATGTATGTGTGTATTTATTTTATTCAATTTATATCCCGCCCTTCTCCAACAGGACCCATGTATAATTTTCTATGTATAACTTCAATTTATACAGCAGCCTATTTAAAATATATGATTCTGGATTGCTTACACCAGGGGTGTCAAACTCAAGCTGTCACGATGTCATCATGTGACATATTGGGACTCCCCACCCTTTCGCTAAACCGGGCGTGGGCATGGCCAGCGCGTGATGCATCCGGCCTGTGGGCCAGGACTTTGACAGCCCTGGCTTACACCAATAAAAATATATAAAAACCAGAACACAGTGTTTTGTTTCAATTATACTTTTGACTTCTTAATTTAAAAAATTGGTATGAGAAACGTTTGTCTTTAGTTCCCTTTATACCTCTATCATTTAACTTTCTCAGTTTTGTATTTTTTATAAAATAGCTTAACAAATTGAGTGGTTGAATTACTACGAATAAATATATTCTCTGAGCTCTGTTATTAAATACAAACATGTAAATAATTCAAATGGCAATATTGGAGTATATATTTATTAAAACAATTTTTAATTGCTAGGTCTTCCTTCATTTTGCCTTCCCTATGTCTTGAGTTATTTTTCCTTTTTAAAAGCAATATATTATATGTACAGTATTTAGGAGTGATTCTGATATTCAGCTGTTTCTTTGCTCTGATAATAGAGAGTAACATGCTTGTTCTATTCATGGTTTGCAGCAGATCAAAATGATTTGATATGCTAAGCTTTTTCTGACATGATACGAAGTTTTGACAAACATGCATGGCACAGCAAGTGTCCAATTCTAAAGAGCAAAATAAATGCAAACCACCATTATGGGGAACACAAACAGGCTTTGAAGGCAAGTTATTAGTAAGCAAATAATTGTTGAACTGTTATGAATGGAATAGAATGTTAAAATACGACATGATTGGCTGATGTTACATATGTCCTTGATTACCTTCCTTGTGCTTTTATCCTAATAAGTGACATTCTTTGTATTCTTTTGGACGGCTAGACAGTCTGACACTAAAGAAGAATAAATATTGCATGTGGTACACATTAAGCTGTCATCTAAGACAGCATTTATAAAAAGTAACCGGAGAAATTCATAAGAAATTCTGCAGTGCTATGGTTTCCTGCTGTAGCCGTAATCATCAAACTTTTTGACACATTCAGATCTTCTAACGTGACTTCAGTTTATCATTGCTTAATGTGTGAATATTTTTGTGGATTTTTATTTGAAGACATTATTCATTATTAATGTTAATTTGAGTTTTATTTATAAAATTTTACCTCCAGTAAAGATTTGTAGAAAAATAGCAATAAGAGTGAAATATATAATAGAAATCTCAAAAATCTTTATAGAACAACTGAACTAAATACATTCATGCTGTTAAACTAATATTATATAAATAACTGTCTCCGTTGGGGGAAAAAAAATAAAGATTTGACTTATTTGAAAGGTGTAATTTATCCGAAATTGAATTTAACAGTGAAGCTTCTCCCACAAAACTGAAGAAAACGAAGCAAGAAAACAAAAATAGCAAAGCAAATAAGCTGTTAAATTTCATGTTCTTTAGGTCCAAATATCTAAAGATTTTAACAATTCCTACAATTCCTACAAAATAATATTAAGTAATAAATTAGCCTTCAATATATCCACTGACATTTGGAAAAGCACTCTGTATACAGCAATTGATTTCAGTCTGTTAACATAATGAAGAAGTGCTTGACAATTAGGCAGCATTATTATTCCGTCGATAAATAAGGTAATAATTTTCACCTATAAACCTCTTTCTATATTCTATTTATTTGTTTCCTTCCTTCCTTCCTTGCCTGCCTGCCTACTGTACTTACTGTACCTAATTTATTTACAAAATTACTTACTTGTTCAATTTATGATTGTCTACCTTACATTTATGATTTTGAGTGGCTGACAATAATTAAAAACAGCATAAAAATAGAACAATAAAAATAAAACACATATAACCTTGTAGGCAAGATAAAATTAAAACCACTAAAATAAAATTGAGATAACCATTGGGTGGCCTCTGGCATACATCCTCATCCCTAAGCCCATTGACAGAGGAAACATTTCAGGCCTTGCGGAAAGGCTGACAGGGCTGAAGCCAATCGGATTTCTGAGGGAATGCTATTCCCAAGGATGGATACCACAATAGAAAAAGCCTCTCTTCTCCCTGTCTCTGACTCCAAAGCAATGGCAACTTGGGCTTTGGGGGACAGCCTCAACAAATTTTCAACACGCAAGAATTAGTATGTTAGTAGGTAGAAATGTTTCATCTTCACCTATGTGGCTGATAGAAACCTTTTGCTATCTAGTTTGATTCTGCCCAAAGTTTTCTGAAGTACAGAATCCTTGACTTACAGTAATTCATTTCGTCACTGTCCAAAGTTATAACGGTGCTGAAAAAGGGACTTATGACCGTTTTCCACACTGAAAACATTGCAGCATCCATGTAGTCAAGCAATCAAAATTCAGATACTTGGCAACTGGTTCGTATTAGCAGTTGCAGTACCCTGGGGTCACGTGATCCCCTTTTGTGACCGTCTGACAAGCAAAGTCAGTGAGGAAACCAGATTCACTTAACAACTATATTACTAAATTAGCAACTGTAGTGGTTCACTTGACAACTGGCAAGAAAGGATGTAACTGTAAAACTCAGTTAACAAATGTTTCACTTAGCAACATAAATTTTGGGCTCAGTTGTGGTTATAAGTCAAGGCTTACATGTAAGTTGCTTGTTCAGAAAAGAAAGGCGGCTTAGCCATGAATCAGCCTTACACTCGCCTAATAAAACGTGGACCATCTAAAGGAGGCTAAAAAAAAAAGCACTCAAAAAAAGTCTACACCGTTGGGTCTCCTTCTATTTGTACCAAATTTTAAGATGAATAAGAGCTGCAAGTGGGAGTAGGAATTTTTAGTTTCTCCATTTTGTTGGTGTCACTCTCCAGCTTTAAAGTGATTGTGTCAGAGGTGGTATTCAGCAGGTTCTGACCAGTTCTGGAGAACCAGTAGTGGAAACTTTGAGTAGTTCGGAGAACCGGTAAATACCACCTCTGACTGGCCCCATCCCCATCTATTTTCTGCCTCCCGAGTCCCAGCTGAGAGGAAATGGGGATTTTGCAGTAACCTTCCCCTGGAGTGGGGTGAGAATAGAGATTTTATAGTATCCTTCCCCTGCCATGCCCACCAAGCCATACCACACCCACCAAGTCACTTCCACAGAACCAGTAATAAAAAATAATAATAATCCCACCACTGGATTGTTTGAAATACTTCGTTATAGTGGAACTAATACAGACATCATTCAAAAGATCTCAGCAACAGGATGTGTTTAATTAGTTTAAAAATACTGCATATACTGTACACATAGATGGGTGATTTTGGGACATTTATTCTCTTTTAGCCCAGTTCACAGGGTTGTTGTTGTGGGAAAAATAGGAGGAGGAAGGTGTATTGGATGTGTTTGCTGCCTTGAGTTATTTGTTAAAATAATAAAGGCAAGGTATCAATAATTTTTTTTAACATCAATACTCTTATTGCTATATAAACAGATCCAAATAAATATGTTTATATTGCATCTAGATGTTTATTTTTGTAGGAAATATTTTTTTAAATTCAACATGCCATTTGTTCCTCGCAAAATAATCAAAAGCCAACATGTTTGTTTGTTACATGTTGCAGTATAAGAGTTGTAAAGTAGTTTGATTTCCGCACAACCGCAAGCACTTGTATTAATCTCGAGTTAGAATCAATACTCGTTTTGTTAAGAGTACATTTCTTTGACATGGATGGAACCTATGATAGTGATTGTGATCTAAATAATCTATTTGGATTGAAGAAAGTTTTCTCCCCCAAGTATAACACAGCTCAAATATTACCTTTAACTGTTAACTCTCTAGACCACTACAGAGCACAAAATATTTGCCCAACTGGTAAATTGAACTGTAAGTCCCACTGTGGGAAATTGCTTTGCTGTGCTCCAAACAGCAGTTATCTTAGTAATTGTACCTGAATTCTTTTGTGACTAATAGACCACTGATGTCCTTTTCTCATGACAGACTCTTTTAGTATTTAATTGCAAAAGAAAAATACCTATTCTGACCAGTGGTCCTAGTGCTTAGAAACGTTTAGGTAGAATAAGTTTAATTGGTGTTAGGAAAAACGCTGTCCTTGTTCCAGGTTATAGCATACATACCTAGCATTTCACATTCTAAACTGGAGCTCACAACAAGGAGCTTATCAGAGCAAATTGTCCTGTCCGTCCCCTTCCTCACTCAAAACCTAATGACCCTTTATCATCATGGTTTAGATTGCTGGACACAGATGTGAGAAAATACAAGTAATCTACAGGTAACTACAGTAGCTGCACTGATGTTCTCAGGAAACTAACTGCTGAGAAGATAAAAAGCTTCCCACAGAGCCTGTGACTTTCCAGCAGCAAAGCACATCGTGAGCTCATACATGAAGTTTTATTTGTGGAAGACTCACAATAAGATGCATTAGGACATCCAGCAAGAACTGTTTCTATACGAGCTCCCAAAACTTGGTCGATTTGAAGACTATTACTTGATAAATTATATAATACAATAAATACAATGGGGTTTTTTCTGATGGAAAAGAAATGAGAAATATGTATTAATATTGAAATTATACTTTCAGATTCTAGATGGCATAATTTATTTCAGACTTTTTTTCTTTATTATATGATAGAAGATTGCAGTATTGCTAATAGTAATTGTAGGGCTTTGGAGAAAAGCTTTGTTAAATCTTTCAATAATTATATTTTAAAAGATGGGTGCTTGTTAGAAATCCATGTTAATCTATTAATCACAAAAATAGGTTTGTTAGTGATCAATATGGTTTTCATGTATCTCAACAGAAAGTATGAAAATATAATATACTTTGCCATAATTTACTTTGCTATAATCTCTTGCCATGTTTCTGTATTGGATGAAAGTTAATTAGACATCTTCACCACTTTTTGCTCCAGGAGAGATAACCAGTATACAGTGGTACCTCGGTTCACGAACGCCTCTGTTCACGACCAATTCGGTTTACGAACAGAAATTTTCCAAAAAATGTGCTCCGGTTCACGAACACCGTTTCGGTTCACGAACGGAAAAGTTCGTAAAAATATGCTCCGCTTCACGAACTCCGCCTCGCTTCACGAACTCCGCCTCACTTCACGAACTCCGCCCTCGCTTCACGAACAGAAAAGTTCGTTAAAATGCTCGGGTTCACGAACTCCGTTTCGCTTCACGAACAGGAGCCGCGGACATTTTAAAAACAAGGTCAGAACGGATTAACCGGATTTACATTGAACCCTATGGGAAACTGTGCCTCTGTTCACGACCAATTCGGTTCGCGAACAGAGTCAGTTCAAGAATCACGACCAAAAAACAAGGTCAGAACGGATTAACCGGATTTACATTGAACCCTATGGGAAATTGTGCCTCGCTTCACGACCAATTCGGATCGCGAACAGAGTCAGTTCACGAATTAAGTTCGTGAACCGAGGTACCACTGTAATTACTTTAAAGTTTGTGAAAGATAAATTGAAAGTTTATTTAAACTGTATTTTGTTGACCATCAGTATATAAGATTTCTTGATCAGCTGTTGTTTTTCTCAATACAGATGATGTATTAAATATGTTTTATGCATCTTGGCATCATTTGAATTTTCACATAGACTGCATGAAATGTATATTTATTGTTTGACTGATATATCCTTTAGTATGTTCAGGAACATAATACTTTCTGAAAACAGCCTGATACTCGTAAATTCCTTTAAATGATACTCCCGTCCATGATCTCAGTATGTAATTTTCCTTAAAATCTTGCATCAAAGATTGATTTTGAAGAAAAGGTATACTTGTGGATTAAATTCTTAGATGAAATCCGCTTGAAAAGCATAAAACAATTTATGTTTCAGTAATGGTTTGCTATTAGTGCATCTAGCAACAACCTGAGCGAAAATGATCATGTTTGTTGTATACTAGAATCTTAGCAAAATGTGGTAAGATTTTAACTGCTATTAATCTTTCATTATACACTAATCTTTCATTATATGTTAATCATATATATGGCACTACTTTAGAGATGAGAATGTAATTATTGGTTAGTTTCAATTAAAAGAAAGCATATTCCCAATTTTGAACCATACACAGTTTTCACTTTTAAGAAATAGATGCAATAAGTTGGTGTACATTATTTTATATAGCATATAACTCACGAGACATTTGTCTTAGGTCTTTCTTTAACTCATCTTTATACATCTTAACACTTTAACTTGCCAGATGATAAGACTTTTTGGCTCCGCATGCTACCTGTCTTAATTTACTTAGCTGGTATCCAGATATAATTGACTTTTCCAAATTAATACATATAAATTGAAATTCAGCACGGGTCTTCAGTGGAGGCAAAAAGCAAATATTACATAAGAATTAGGTTTTAAAAGTAAGAAGAAGCTTCCAGTCCACCTCCAGAAAACCAGTGTGCACTAGAAGAAACTTTCTCCAAAATAAATGGCAGAGGGATAAATTGTAATGCATGAATTGTTAAACAGATAATTCAAAATCATTTCTTTGATGACAGATGCGATGGTAGAGAATTATTTCCTGGAGCATAAACTCACACATTTGATATATATTATACTGTTTGTGGTGGATTTTGACAGGCAAGTTCTGATCAGGAGGGAAGAGAGAGAGCAGTGTAAATACACTTTAATTTAAATATGTCATCTTGCAAGACCGAAATATGACCACTCTTGATACAAGACTTTATCTGGTGGTGGCTATTTTATTTTTTCATGAAGCTTTACTTGGTTAGGTGCCATCAGATTAAGTTCCCAGTGACTGTATGGGCAAATGCTTGCCATCTAGGTTTATTTAGTAGAAACATAGAGCTGTTTCCAATATATTCTTGCATTTTTAAAATCCTGTATGCTCACCTTTGCTTTCCCCATGATACTTTATTAATTCATCATCTATTTGCATTGCATTTGAAAACTACGGAAGTTTCTGCTTGAAGTCATTGCTTCAAGAGTGAGTCAGGCTGGAGGAGTGTTTCACAGTAGTCTTGAGAAGCATCTCCAATAATCAGAAGCTGTACATCTTTTTTTCCCTTGCTGCTTCATAGTGTTTTATCACCTTTTATAGTGATATCTACTGAAAAGAAAAACTAATATGAGCTATTCTGATCCTCGCTGTCATTGAATATCACTCTTTGTTATCTAGCCTGTTTGCCATTGCCTCGTTCCCTGTTCTTTTTATTTCTTCAGCCTATTGTTTTAATCTATTCTTCAGCCCAGGAGAAATAATATCAACACTTCTTTACCATCAGTTATACATTAATTCTGTCTGTTTAATACTTAACTTCATTCCCAAAATTTCATCTTTTATTTTTACTTTCATTAATAACCTCTTCCGAGTTTAGTTTTGGCTAATTTTAATGATGGCATTAGTGCATATCCAATTCTTAATGTTTTAGCCACCATTCTTGATTGCAGCTTAATCTCTTCCAAGTCTGCCATCTTTATATTTCGTGTGCAAATTGAACATTTATGAAGCTAGTGTCTGTCTGTCTGTCCATCCGTCCATCCGTCAGTCAATCCATCCATCCATCCACCCATGGATCGATCGATCTATCTATCTATCTATCTATCTATCTATCTATCTATCTATCTATCTATCTATCTATCTATCTATCTATCTATCTATCTATCTATCTATCTATCTATCTATCGACAAACCATTCTGTTTGTCTGCATTCATGTCTTATAATAGTTTCTTGTTCATTGTAATGTTGTTCTTCAGAAGAAAAACTAGGTGTTCTGGAATACTCTTCAGCCTAAGTGTTCCAGTTTCTGACATATCTGCCCAAACATAGACCTTGTTGTAATCAATAAAGCAGAAGTAAATTTTGTCTCCCACCCACCTCCATATCCATCTTCTGCTAGTTATCAGACCTCATTTTCTCCTTAACCTTTTGCGAAACCAACACATTCATTTGGCATTTCTTTCTCTATGTACGGTGCTGCTTTGTAAGATTTTAAACAAAACTTTTCTTGTGAGAAAGGTTAGTACGATAGTTTATTATTATATGCATTCTCTTGCATAACCCTTTTTCAGTGTAGGTGTATATACTTATTGTATCAGTTTCCAGGCCACCCAGCCTTGCTCCACCCCTGTTGTCATAGAGATGCTAGTTCTTTTCCTGCAGCTTTAAGCACTTAAGAGAAGAAAAAAAATTAAATTCAGCTGTATGGAAGCCCTGTATTTCCTGTTTGTTTGAATTGTTTTTAATTGAGCTCTTCATTGGAGCATACTTTTAAGAGCCTGAACGGTGTCCACTTGCAAGTTGGAATCATACCAATGCAATCTAGCAAAAGACAGTCATACAGACTTGAGTTTTCCCAATTTTATTCAGCTGAGAGGAAATCATTTAATGGTGCCAAATAAACAGTAGCTTGGTCTTTGCCTCAAACCTCTACTCCTAATGAAAATTCTTAGTCATTAAAACATTCTTATCTTTCCCCCTTCTAACAAGATTACTCAAGAGTGAAATTACTTATGTAATGTTGCTGTGGATAAACAAATATTTCTAGCTTAGTTCTACAAGCCCTGATACTGTGACTTTGTTATATGCTTTGAGTTTATCTAGAATCATTGTATTTTATTACTGGACTTTTCTGCCACTTTGGATGTCATTGATCATAATATTGGGCTAATTTTGAAAACGTTCTAGAATAATTCTAGTAATTTTGAGGTGGTGATAGACAGAATAGTGCTCATATGCATTATCATTGATGCTTGCAAAGATTTCTGCTCAATTTGATTTACTGTTTCTTAAATAATCTTAAAGTTCTTTTTTTAATGCAAAATTGGCAAGCTGCAGAACAAACACTACTGTCTGTTCTCCGGAGTCTTTCTGTAATCTACAAAGGTGCAGAACACTGCAAGTCTCGTTCTGGTGCATGCCGCTGCTCATGGCAGGATGCTGCAAGGCTCTTCCCCCCCCATTGCACATGCAACTGCACAATGCGCCACACAGCATCCTGCTGAGTTGCACCACTGATGTGATGAGCCTTGCAACATCCTGCTGTGAGCGGTAGCACCGGTATGACGAGCCATGCAGCGTCTGGCCGCGAGCAGCCACAGAAGACATCAGGCAGCGGCATGACAGGTGTCAGGGAGTGGGAGACATGACCACAGTTGTCCTAAAGTAAGCAGATAAGACTTCCCCTGAAAATAAGACCTGGTGCTTATTTTGAGGCTGAAAAGAAAATAAGACCAGGTCTTATTTTAGGAGAAACATGGTATTAAAACCATAAACATTAAAAATCTGGCACCAAAGTTAAGCTTCTTTTAACAGCCATTGTTAATCTTGTAGTCCACTTCAGCCTACCTGTGGAGAGGAGAGGGATCTAGGTCCTCAATGTATTTTGGTTAAAACTGTCTCAGAAATATATGAAATTAGAACTGGAATGAAAAAGAATTAAAAGGATGGAAATTGATTACAAAAAAAACTAAGAATGTAAAGGGGGCGGCAGAACCAAGATGCTGAGGCTTTATAAATTGTATTGCAATATCATATACTTTAGGCAAGTTTATTCAGGTCCCAAATGAATTACATACTGTATGGAGTACTTAAATTATGAGATTAAGCACTTTAGAATGTATGGATGAATGATATATAAACCTGGATGATAATACTTATGTAGCGATATCATAGACCTTTCCTAATAACAACCAGACATTTGAGAAATTTAAATTGAACCCCAAAGGATCTATGAAAAACCAGATTTTCGTGGCTTTTGGAAAGTCTAACAGAGAGAGCCTGATATCTCTGTAATATTAAAGCGCTCCATGGCACGGGACCTAGTTATCTTTGGGATCGCATCCTGCCCCATACATCCCTTCGGCCGATTCGTTCCCACAGAGAGGGACTTCTGCGGGTGCCATCCACTAGGCAATGCCAGCGGGCGATGCCCAGGGGAAGGACCTTCTCTGTGGAGGGCCCAACTCTCTGGAACGACTTACCCCCCAAACTGAGAACGATCACGGACCTCCGCTCCTTCCGCCAGAACCTTAAAACTTATTTTTTCCAACAGGCCAGCCTGGCCTAACTCACATCACCTAGCCCATAGTCTGCAGTTAAATTCCTATATGGTTCCGCCCCAGGCTCCTGATGGACCCGATAAGGTTCCAAAGGGAGCTTGGGCCAATTCCTGTGGACTTGCCCCGCGACTCGACTGAGGACCTGGTGGCCGCATGGTTAAGTGCGGCCACGGGGGCCTTGGACCGAGTCGCGCCCTTGCGGCCTCTCTCGCGGCGACGAACCACCTGCGCTCCTTGGTTCACCGAGGGGCTTAGGGAGATGAAGCGCCACAAGAGACGCCTAGAGAGCAGATGGAGATCTTCTCGCTCCGAAGCCGACCGAACACTAGTGAGAGACCATATTAGGACTTACTTAGTGGCGTTAAGAGTGGCCAAACGTGAGTATTGTGCCACTCTTATTGCATCCGCAGATAACCGCCCTGCCGCCCTGTTTGGGGTGACCCGCTCCCTCCTTCAACAGAGGCCGCGGGAAGCCCCTTTACAGGGTCGAGCAGAGGAATTTGGGATTTATCTGCAGGAGAAAATCACTCGGATTCGGAACGAGTTACCCTCCATCGACAGTGGTCCAGTCGAGCGGGCCGAGGCTGATCTTGTGACACCATCCTGAGAGGAGTTTGATTTTGTTACCACCGAGGATATGGACAAGTTGTCAAAGAGACTTAGGGCTACCACATGTTTATTGGACCCGTGTCCCTCCTGGCTTGTACTGGCATCCTGGGAGACGACACGAGGCTGGCTCCAGGGCATTGTCAACGCATCTTTGAGTGAGGGGTCCTTGCCTGCCGTCTTGAAAGAGGCGGTAGTAAGGCCCCTCCTCAAGAAGCCGTCCCTGGATCCAGCATTATTAGAGAACTATCGTCCTGTCTCCAACCTCCACTTTCTAGTGAAGGTTGTTGAGAATGTGGTGGCCCAACAGTTTCCGCGACACTTGGAGGAAGTTGATTATCTAGACCCGCGCCAGTCCGGCTTCCGACCCGGGCACAGCACCGAGACGGCATTGGTCACGTTGGTTGATGATCTGGAGGGCGCGGGATAGAGGACATTCCTCTATCCTAGTCCTATTAGACCTCTCAGCGGCTTTTGATACCATCGACCATGGTATCCTATTGGGGGGGTTGGGGCTGGGAGGGGTTGGGGCTGGGAGGCACCGTTCTGCGGTGGTTCTCATCCTACCTCTCTGGTCGGTCGCAATATGTGTTGACAGGGGGGCAGAGGTCGGCCTCGAGGCCCCTCATATGTGGGGTTCCTCAGGGGTCGGTCCTCTCGCCCCTACTATTCAACACATATATGAAGCCGCTGGGTGAGATCATCCATGGTTTTGGGGTGGGATATCATCTGTACGCTGATGATACTCAGTTGTACATATCCACCCCAGACCACCCCAACGATGCCGTCGAGGTTATGTCCCGGTGTTTGGAGGCCGTACGGATCTGGATGGGTGGTAACAAACTCAAGCTCAACCCGTCCAAGACTGAGTGGCTGTGGCTTCCGGCGCCCCGGTTCAGCCAGACTATTCCAACACTGGCCATTGGGGGTGAAACACCGGCCCCCGTGGAGAGGGCGCGCAATTTGGGTGTCCTCCTGGATTCCCGGCTGTCTATGGAAGATCACGTGGCAGCCGTGGCCAGGAGGGCGTTCCATCAGGTACGCTTGATGCGCCAATTGCGCCCCTTACTGGATCGGGGTGCCCTACGCACAGTCACTCAAGCACTCGTCACCTCTCGACTCGACTACTGTAATGCTCTCTACATGGGGCTTCCCTTGAGGTGCACCCGAAAGCTGCAGCTAGTCCAGAACGCAGCCGCGCGGGTGATTACGGGAGCGCCTAGACACTCCCACATAACACCTATCCTGCGCGAGCTGCACTGGCTCCCTGTGGTCTTTCGGGTGCGCTTCAAGGTCTTGACGACCATCTTTAAAGCGCTCCATGGCTCGGGGCCTAGTTATATGCGAGACCGCCTCCTGCCCCATACATCCCTCAGACCGATACGCTCCCACAGAGAGGGCCTCCTCAGGGTGCCGACTGGCGACACCCAGGGGAAGAGCCTTCTCTGTGGCTGGGCCATCCCTCTGGAACGACCTACCCCCTGAACTCCGCAACATCTCTGATCTCCGCCTCTTCCGCAAGTGTCTGAAGACACATTTATTCCATCTAGCCGGCCTAGCGTAACCCCCTGCATTGACCATTAGACAGTTTTAAATTTGGGATTTTAATTGGTTTTTAGCACAGGTTTTACTAGAATAAGTTTTTTAAATTTTATATGTTTTGTATGTATTTTAACATTCCTTTGCGCCGCCCTGGGTCCGTTTGGAGAAGGGCGGGATATAAATTTAATAAAATATAAAAATATAAATGTTTTCAATTGGTTTTTAGGGATATTGTCTTAACATATTTAAATTTTTAGCACAGGGATATTAATTTAATCTGGTTTTATATTTTGTATATTGTTATGTTTATATATGTTTTTAAATTGCCTGTGCACCGCCCCGAGTCCCTTTTGGGAAAGGGTGCGGTATATAAATTTAATAAACCATAAACCATAAACCAAACTATCCAAGGGAGCGGTCCGTAACAAAATGGTTCTCTTACATAGTCTCTTTAGAAGCAGTGACTCAGAGGAATGAAAAGGTAATTTTAGAGAAGCACATATAGTATTTTATTTGGAATATCAGATAGCTATTCTGAAATTGGAAAAGTCTCATGACTTGTTACCATTTCTTTACTAATTGGTTTTAGAATGAGAAGTACAGATTAACAGTTGGAAAGGACCTTGTAGGACATTGTTCTTATTGGCTCACTAAATCATTAAATGGTCATGTGCTTAACAGATATTATCAGTGCCTAGCAATGAAAACGTTTCCTGTAATCTGTACAATTATAGGTAATCCTTGAACATCCTTCAGGAAAGATGATAAATATGGGCAGCACTTGAGATCCAGATAGATTTCAGTGATTGGGATGGCCAAGGACTGGGTCTACAGTTGAATAGCATGTCATACACTTCCATATTATTGCGAAGAAATGCCACATGGACTCATTCATGCAAAAGTCAAGCTTCACTCAGCTTGGGAGTTTATATTTCCCAAGCCCAGCCTGGATGTCATTAGTATAGAGATCATGGTAAAAGTAAAGGTAAAGGTTCTCCTTGCACATATGTGCTAGTCATTCCTGACTCTTGGGGGTGGTGCTCATCTCCATTTCAAAGCCGAAGAGCCAGGGCTGTCAGATGACGTCTCTGTGGTTATGTGACCAGCATGACTGAACACCGAAGGCGCACGGAGCACTGTTACCTTCCAACCAAAAGTGGTCCCTATTTTTCTACTTGCATTTTTACATGCTTTCGAACTGCTAGGTTAGCAGAAGCTGGGAAAAGTAACGGGAGCTCACTCTATTATGCGGTGCTAGGGATTTGAACTGCCGAACTCCCAGTCTGATCCATGTCCCTACAGGATCATGGTAGGACAAGTCAAATAGGGTAATAGTCCTTCAGGTATTGTACAGGATATAACCAACCTCACACTCACATAAGGTGTGTTAATGCAACTTACTTCTATGTATAGAAAGACTCTATCAGGAACAATAAAAATAAAATAATACCATATAATACTCATTCTATTTTCCATAGGATTGCTCTACTGGGCATTTTTCAATAAGTAGAAAACCTTATACTGACATATTCTGTCTAAAATTAATTAAAGTTTATCGGTCTATCCTGCTGAACGTAACCCCCCGGACTTCTGAAACTAAAGGTTCGATTCAATGCAGTGATTCTGAGTTTCTCTAATAGAAAGATTCAGCAGTTTTCAATCAAGACCTTTATTCCTTCTCTGAATAAATGATGCCTGAAATTTTTATTCTTGTTCTAATGGAATTTCAATGGCCTTCACTGCAAATCTACTGGAAATTTTCGCATATTAAGTGGAAAAAATTAAATGATGTTAACTACATTTTAATGTGATTAAGTCTGACAGGGTCATTATTTCTGCTAATCATTCAGTTTAAAGAGCTCCAACAAAAGTTTATAACAGACAAGATTTTTAATTGTGTATTGACTAAACTAAAGAATGTAAGGCCACTGAAATAAATTGAATGCACTTCCTATTTATACATGCAGAATCTTCTGCTTCTTCAACTTGTACATTAAGGACTTTATGATAGTACTTCCAAATTATCTTAAAAATAACGTATATGCTTTCTGTTTTCTTTTTTCTATATTCAAGCCCTTTTATTTTAATGGCAACAGCTTTAATAGCTATTCAGTTGATTGAGATACCCCATTTGTTCTCAGCATTTTGGTTGTTTATTTATTTATTTGATTTATTTATTTGTGTTCACTAAATTTATTTGCCACCTAACCTCACTATGGAGATAACGCCCTAACATACATTCAGGACCTCAGTGCATGATGAATCTTCTCTTTCAGAGGAATGACGGCCCTCTACAAAATATGTTGCATATCAATCTCCAATTTTCCTCCAAAAATATTCCTATGAGATAGAATGGACACACCCACACACCACAGATGGCAACATCTAGCGACTTTAGTATCTTTTTTCTTTTCTACTCTTGTTTCCACAAAAATAAGACCTTCCCGGATAATAAGCTCAAGTGCTCATTTCAGGGGTCAAAAGAAAGACTGTTTCATCTGTTTTTTTTCTGGCACTCCTCTCTCCCTCCCTCCCTCCCTTCCTTCCTCTTTCTCCCTGGAATTGTAATTCTTTCATCACACGGTCTTAGGGCAAGATTAGGAATGCCAGGTATTTAATTTTTTTTTTAATGTCAGTTTTGAATTGAACAAATCCACTTTAGATTAACAACAGTCTCTGATCAGAATGTGCTTTTTAATGCTACAATACAATTTTGTCTAACTTTTAAAAAGTGGTTGCTTTTCCATCATCTTCTGGCATTGACATGTTTACATAAACAGATCCGAATTAATGTTCAAATAGAACAATTCTTAAATTTGGAGAAAACCCTTTATATATATCATCCTTTGTCAGGAGATCCTACAGGCCACTTTATACAAGATTTGGTGGCATACTGAATGCTGATTATGGAATTACAGATTCATTCCAGATTGTGTATGGCAAGAGTTGCAGTTCTGAGCTTTACATGAAAGTACTGCTAAACAACTTTAATTTTCTGAAATAAAAGACTTCCTACACATTTCTGCCGTTGCTTAATTCCTCCTTCCTCCTACACAAACATCCCATTCATGACTAAAATAAAGTATTTCAATAGGTAATAAGCTTTTCATCTCTCCTGTATGTGGATTGAAATTTGAATGCAGTGTTTTATTTACTACTGGGGAGACATAAAGATCCAAGGTGGATTGATTCTTAGTATAAAGACTTTCCTAGTGAAGGTTGTGCAAGATATTGCACTCTGCAATTTTTTTTTTATGAAGAACATTTGCTTATGTGGGAAAAAAGACCCCACTACAAAGCTTCTGCTTGTACTCTAGTCTTGAACTAATGTTATTATGGTTCCTTTCCCCTTATTATGCTTTTGAGAAAACTTTAGAAGTATAATCTTAAAAATATTTTATTTTCCCTTGGACAATATTGAACTTTTTAGGTATTAAAATTCAGTTTTTAGCAAAATACACCATTTCCCCCAAAATAAGACCTCCCCAGATAATAAGCCCAATTGGACTTTTGAGTACATGGATTAAAATAAGCCCTCCCCAAAAAACAAGTCCTCCCTGAAAATATTGCAACACAGCAGCAGCCATGAGGTGACCACACTCACCGCCTCCTGCACCTCAAAAATGATAAGACCTCCCAAAAAATAAGGCCAAGTGCTTATTTCAGGGGTCAAAAGAAACATGGAGGAAGACAGTAACTATCATTGAGCACCAGTGGACCCTAATACCCCTTATCTGAGACCCATCTTACATTTTTTTAAATTAAGTTATCTGTATTTCAGTAAATAAGATTGGGCATTCAGCAACACAGTCACCAGCCTATAACATTTTTGTTTCCAAAAATACCTGTAGATTTCTTCAAAAAGGAAAGCTGCAGCTCATCTCACCAGAAAAACAACAACAATATAAAAGTAAATTACAGTGGTAGCCAGTTTTTGGGAGGATTTGAAAGAGTCTATGGTATATTTTCTCCTATTAATGAGTATTTTGTGACTGACTATACCCATCATAACAGATGTTTTGTGAATGAACAAGTCATGGAATCCATGTTATTGTATGTGCTTGCAATATATTCCCTAGAACAGGGGTCCCCGGGCCGCAGACCGGTGCCGGTCAATGGCTTGATAGGAACCGGGCCACAACTCTTAGAAAGGGCCGGAGAGGAGGAGGAGGAGGGAGGAGGGGGCAGCCCCCTGGGCAGAGCGCGCACCGGGGAGGGAGAGCGCAGGCGCAGCCGCTCGCGCCATTGGGGGTCCGAGAGGGGTGAGTGAGCCGACACACACACACACCGTGCATGCATGCACCGCCTGTTCCCCCTCCTCCCAGCTCCCCCTCTACGCCAGCCGAGCCATGGCCACCGGTCCGCGGAATTTTTTTAACGTGAAACCGATCCCTGTTGCCAAAAAGGTTGGGGACCCTTGCCCTAGAATATGCTCTACTGGCCCAGAAAGTTTTGACATTTTGAAATATTTCCTATGATTTGAGAAAATATCAGCTATGTTGAAATATCTGAGTGATATGATGCCCTTTGATCCAACAGAAGTTTACTGCAGCAGAACAGGAACAAATATGTTTCAGCCATTTTCCTAAATTCAAAAAGTTAATGAGAAGATGTGTGGCCCTTTAGACCAGCAGAGGAGATGTTAGAAATCCAAGAGTTTTCATTGGAAGAGGATGGACTGAATCTTTTTTCATAATCAGTTTGTCGTCTTCTGTGAAAGATACCTAGGTTTGCCATTGGATAAAGTAATAAATATATCTTTGAGGGCATACAAGAGTGGGGAAAACCATGAAGTCCATGCACAGGACTTTTGGAGTTATTATTAAATTTAGCCTTATTCTATAGGTGAATGTGAAAGATCAGACATATTCTGGATCATCTATGAAGAGACCAGTGGTGGGATTCAAATTATTTTATTACCGGTTCTGTGGGTGTGGCTTGGTAGGCATGGCATGGCTTGGTGGGCGTGGCAGGGGAAGGTTACTGCAAAATCCCCATTCCCTCCCAATCAGCTGGGACTCAGGAGGCAGAGAATAGATGGGGGTGGGGCCAGTCAGTGGTGGAATTGACCGGTTCTCCGAACTACTCAAAATTTCTGCTGCCGGTTCTCCAGAACTTGTCAGAACCTGCTGAATACCACCTCTGGAAGACTGATTTCTATAACCTGCGCCAGTATTTTAAAAGTTAGTTGCCCGTGCCACTAGTTTTAGTTTAATATTTTAATATCCACATTTGATTTATATGTATTGAATGAATATGGTTTGAATTATATACCAAAACTGTGGAATCCATCAGTGTAATACAGAATTATGCAGCCATCTAATATGGGGTTAAACATAAAGGAAAAACAATGTTAGAAAAACAGTGACTCACACACACACACACACACACACACACACACACACCATATTTGCACTCTTGGATTGTCAGTGTATGCTTGATGGATCAATATTATCGCGTAAAGGTAAAGTTTAATGATGTGTTTAGGAATTAGGCCTAATGATTTTTTGTTTGTAACATGCTGTTTTTCTTGTTTCCTTCCCATTTCCCTTATTTGTCTTGGGTGCTTTTTCTCGTATTTTGTATATTAAAGGAATAAAATAAATATTTTGGCTCAAATCCAAACAAGGTGAAGCTGAACCAATGTCCTCGTGTGGCATAGTTCCTCACTGTATATATTTGAAATATTCCTGTTTATGAAACAGCAGGGGTGGGATCCTACTGGTTTAACAACCGGTTCGCTGAGCGCACGCTTCGCTGATTAGTCAGAGCTACCAGTTCGTCCGAACCAGTAGAATCCCACCCCTGACAACATTTCTTTGACTTAGTGAAGGGGTTCCCAGCCAGGAGTGCTCACCGATATTCCAGGGGGTGCGTAAACCAGGGTTTAAAAGTTTCAAAATTATAGTGCATAATTATATGCATACAATTATTTATGCAAGGGGTGCGAGAATATATCCAAAGTGTTCTAGGGGTGGAGGGTATAGAAAAGGTTGGGAACCCCTGACTTAGTGGATCCACTAAGTCAGAGCATCTATCCTTTGAATGTTAGGTAAGCCAACACTGGACTTTATCATCTTTTTACAGTGGAATCCAGTATTATTCTTAGCAGTACACTCTTCAGGAACAAGTAGAGTAGATTTTTCCCTCCAGAATTGTTGTTACAAATAATGGGAGGGTGCTGGGCTTTTAAATAGAGGTGTCCTGTTAATATATAGGGCAAGATAGAGACAAGGATTGGTGGATTGCCCTGGCTGTGTTTCTCTGCTTGCCAAAGCATAGCTCACCAAGAAGAAATTAGTCACTTATTTACTCTTCCTCATGTAGAACGGGGCATGGAAGGGTAGGTAAAGCTTAGACAATTGGTGGCATAGACTCCTATCAAGCGAATGAAGCAAAAGAATGAAGAAGAAAGGCTCTGAAGGCCACACTGATGGCAAACAAACACCATCCCTGACAAGCGCTATATAAGCAACCTGTGTGCTGACAATGTGAAAGTAAGGGCTTTAATTCAGGCGTCAATGAGGCCGCCCACAGAAGACAAGAAATTGGTACGGTACAGCACACCTCTGGAATGAATGCAATTGTGATTGCTTAACTTAATAATATTATGCCTGTAAGCGTTGCCATAGACGGAATAGAGAGCCATGCTACCTTCAAGAAGGCATAAGTGACCATAGGGCACTGCTCAATGCATGAGAGAGGTCTTGGGTGGGTGGGGGTTGGCTCAGTCAGTTAGGAGTAGTAGCATTCCTGCAGTGTCCTCAAAAGTAAAAAAAAATACTTAAAAGTATTTTTAAACTATTTAAAAATCCCAATTCAGACTAATTCAAAAATCCCTCCCAATTCAGTTTTAGAGTCCCTTTCCATTCGTTTTCTTTTCCTCTCTGAACCATAGCTGTATTTTTCATAAGGGATTTTATGGAAGATCATTGGATAGGCTGAGCAAGGGCAACATTAAGGTAGCCTTAAACTTAAGAGTTCTCCTAAGGCTGTGATGGCGAACCTAAGCCATGCGTGGAAGTGGCACACAGAGCCATCTCTCCGAGCATGCAAGCTGTCGCCCGTTGTTCTTCCGGGTTTCGGTGCGTCAACCAGCTGGTCTTCACATGAGCTGGAGAACTGGAAACTGAAAAAATTGGAAGAGCAGCCGCCCAGTGTGCATTCACACTGGCCACCTTGTCTTCTGGTTTCTGGCATGCAAGCGTGTGTTAAGGCAGCTGGCCGGTGTGCATGTGTGTGCTGGAAACCAGAAGATCATTCTTCCTGGTGCGTGCATGCACACCGGCCATCCGCACCAGAAACCAGAACACCAGGTGGCTGGCGCACATCCATATGCTGGAAATCGGAAGATCATCTTCCCAGGATGCATATGTGCACCGGGCAACTGCTGTTCTTTTTTCCAGTATACATGTGCCCACGCTTTCGTTTTGGCACTCGGTACCGAAAAGGTTCACCAACACTGTCCTAAGGAATTGACTTTTCATTGTATTTTAATTTTCCATTTGTGAATGACCAGCATGCTACTGCTATCTTACAGTATGTTTTCATTTTGTACTTTATGCTATTTAAATTTAATAATAATAAATAAATTTTATTTATATCCCGCTCTCTCTCCGCAAAGGGGGGGAAATAAAAATTTTATTTCCTTAAAATTTTATTTTTAGTGTGTCTTATTCTGAATCGCCCAGATAGCCTCTGCTATCGGGCAGTTTGCATTAAAAAAAAAAAAAGTCAAACTGCAACCATAATTAGATATGCTTAAATGACCACTCAGTTACCTATCTTGCTTAGGCCAGTTTAGTTAGTGTTTTGGGCATTATTGTGGATGCTATTGGTATCTACATATGTTTTAGGTGTAGCCTATTCTGCAGAGAACAACACTTAATTAGAAATCAAGTTTTCATCCTGAATTCTGTGATCTATATTGGTATTATGGAAATGGAGTAATTTGTGCTACCGAAATCATATTGAAAGTCAAGAAGTGAGACAGGCTAGCATAGAACCTGCCTTTAAAGGGATGGATGTGGTACCCTAGTTGTGTACTTAGCCACTGGCAGGTCTGATGTCAGTCACTTCAGAGACCTCTAGACCTCCATGCTCATTTACTGCTTAAATGTACCAGCTCTGCTTCTGCATTATGAAGATCATCTGTCAACACTCTGAGATATTCCCCTTTGTTATTAAGCTTGTGATGCTCTACATACTGTCAGGTTTTTTTGCCAATTATAGTTAAAGTACAATAGTGTATTCACTGGATCAAAGTCTCTCACTGGCAGTGGAGGAATGATTTGTAAGTCTTTATTCATCTGAATTGTACAATAGAATACCTGAGGAATGCAAATAATCTCTCCAAGGACTCCACAGAAAAGCCCTTAAAATGAGTGTAGCACTATTATTATTCGGAATTGGTGTTTTAGCCAAAGTAATTATTTCTTATCTTGTTTCACAGCATTCTTGGTTTTACTTGTGGTGACCGTATTCCCCCCCCCCCCTTTTTTTTTTTTTTTTGAAAAACAAAAAAACCTGCACTGGATTTTTAGAAATATTCTAAAACTGTTTTTGTTTTTATGTGTTTATTTCATTGCTTTGCACTTTGTTTTTAGATACAGTTTAGGTTGCTCTGTGCATGCCATGCGTGCGTGTGTGTGTGTGTGTGTATTAAGCGTTTGCTTTTAGTTACAGCTAAAATAGTTGCATAAATTTTAAGATTTTTTTCCCAGACGTAGTCTGGTAACTTGAGTTGAAAATAACCCCCCTCATGTGTGGAACAGTTCCATGAAACAGAACCTCTACCAAGCTACATCACAGTCAGGCTTTTTGGTGGCCACCTAAAACCAAAATGGATCCTTTAAATACAAAGGATCAATTACGAGTGGGGTTAGGAGTGGGGTTACAGGAATTTCAGCAATGGAACCGTTTTCCCACTTAGAGCCAATTCATCCCTTTGTTCATCAGAGTGGAAACTTTCAGTTTTCTTTCTAAATGCGTTCCTTATGTTTTGGTGAGGAGATGAGTCTTCCTGCTGTAACAGAAAACTTTGCAGCTGTCCTTTTCTATGAAAATCGCCTAAACCAGTGATGGCGAATCTTTTTGACACCGCCCAAACTGGAACATGCCCATGCTGGAGTGCCGGAAACCCAGAAACCTGCTGGCCGGTAACCATGCACACTGGCCAGCTGATCTTCCAGTGCTCCGGCATGCACACCAGAAAGCAGAAAAGCAGCTGGCGACAGCGCACGTCCAAAGAGAAAGGGCTCTGTGTGCCATAGGTTCGCCATCACATCCCTAAACATTTACGAGGATGGGAACCAAACCATAATTCAGAACTATGGCTGGCATATCTATTTAAAACTAGCCTGGAACATGTTCTCTGGAGCAGTGAGCAGTATGTACTCTCCAGGGCCCCAGAGTGCAAGGTATTTTCCAGATGTCTTCCCCCCCCCCCTTGGGGAACAGGTTTCTCCATATATTTCCAGAGAAGGCGCATTAACTTGTGATGCACAGATTTTAAGATAATGTAGTGGTACACCACTTTCTATGGCATGTAAGAGGCTATATCTTTGGGGATTCTTAAAAAGCAAATTAGTGTTATCATCTACTAACTATATACACATAAATTAAAATAATTGTAGCAACTGTGTTCTTTTTGCAGGGGTGGGATATGGCACAAAAAACATTAAAAATGGGAAATGTGGTTTGAAGCTTTTGCACAGCATTATGTAATACACCCGTGAAACAGAAAACTCTTGAGAGAACTTTTTTGTATTCTTGGTCTCTAAACCCTACTCAGCGGGCGTACAATTAATCTCATAATAGCTCCGATCCCCTGCTATTCTCTTTGACAAATGAGAGTTGATGAACTTGTGGTTTCATTTATTTTGACGTTTGCATTGATTATTTAAAGAATTGCACGCCAAAGTTTCAATCCGCATTGCCAAAATGGCTTTAGCCATAGTATGAAAACCGCATAAGTATTGAAATACCACGCACCTTTAATTCATATATTACATATGGCCTGCAGTTTTGTATCGTTCATAGATCCCATTCAGCTGCTGGCTTGCCCGACCCCTCCCTCCTGTTCCAAAGGGAGCCCTGTACATTTGTCATTGCAGAATTTCCTCTGGTTTGGGAGGCGGGTTGATTAATTTGTAGAATGAATTGACTTAGCTTTTCAGGATGACCAGAGGCCCCACAGTATCTTAGGGGCTGCACAAGGGTGGCAATGATCTCAAATCAATGTGCAGCATGCAGGAAGGCCTTGCTTGCAGCTGTATTTCAGTTAAACATAGATTGACTTTGAATAGTGAGTGTTCTGTGTTTGAAAATGCAACGTATGTTGTGATTTGCCGCATTCTTCTCTGTTGTGAATCCTGTAGAGTTCAACCAGTGTATGATGAACAAATAGCTATTTTTCACAGTGTCGCAAACAAAAGCTATAGCACTTTGTGCATAATGTAATGACGGTAAAATCACCCAGTAAATTGTTTGCAATAGCATCTTGAGCTGTGGTAATCACACAATGTGAAGAAGAGACAGAAATGGTTACTTCAGCAACTACCTCCTGATCAGAATTGCAAACTTAAGTATGCACAGTGCTAGATCCTGACTACTGAACAAATTTAGGTCAAATTGTCTCTGCCACTACAGCATAATATTAGTTAGTAAGGGCAACAAGACCCAAATTCTCCCTTTTACTATTAGGTGACCCCCAGTCTTACAAAACTGATGCTGATACTTGCTTCCTGGCAAGATTTACCTGTTGTTCAAAACTCTTATCCAGATTATCACAAATGTTCTAGCCATCAACTTTCAGTGCTTTCTTTTGAGAGCAAGCAACATAATTTCATTTTTAAAGTGTGCCAGTGTGCTCACAGTAAAAAAAAAAAAGACAATAAAGGTTACCTTACCTTACCTTAAAATCATGGGTAATATCTTCCTGGACTATTAGCACATTGGAATTTTTTTAATGATTTAATGGGTGCATTCAAAAAATGGACTGCCTGGGAAGTGTGACCCGTGACAAAATGTCTGTTTATGAGAAGTCAGAATGTTCCATCTATATTGACTTGTTCTAGTATAAGGTTTATATACAGTCGTACCTCGGTACTTATCATTCATTGGTTCCAGGAGGCACGATGAACAATGAATACCAAACAGATTTTTCCCATAAGGAATAATATAGTGAGTCACAAGGCAGCTGCCACTGACAAGTTCTAACTTTTGCATCGAGTAC